>OU342561.1:16842243-17522158 GCA_910589295.1 Noctua janthe
GTACTCTTAGGAAGGTACACCTCTGCGTAATCCTTCAGGAATTACAGGCGTAAGTTTAGAAAAAAAAAAACAAATAGAAACAAGGATGTAAATAAACTTTAGTCGTAATCACACGTACACATCCTGATTGTGATTACGTTGTTTGAGGGGACGATGGCAATGACGTCATAACTGTTGCGAGGGTCGATTGTATTTGTAGAGGTTACGTTAGGTTGAGTGTTTATTTAATAAGGGCGGATTAACGAAGAAATTCACAGTTTTGTGCAAATATTTGGCGATTAGGTGTAGGAGGTTGTGGAGTAATTATAATGGAATGTCTTTGTTTTTTGCCAGCGAGCTTGATATAAACAATTATTTGAAATAATATAAGTATGTTTTCACGAAATTGAGGTTTAAAAGGCAGGATTTTACCATGTTTTTGGTTTGTTCGTAATTAAGGGATATCACTTTTTAGACCCATGTAGAAATAATACCAAGGACCTGGGTAACTCTCTTCCAGCATGACAAAAAACCATCACGATGTTAATTTTGTTTTAAGTAATAAAAATTTAAGCCAAACCAACCGAAGTCAAGCGTTAATTACGCCTAATCTGCATATTGCTTCTGACCTGTATCTTGATAGTAAAAAGTCGTAGACACAGATACCAAAGATCGTCTCTGCAGATAAGATGTAAAATTGAGACATCCGTAGGCACTTTAAGAAATTGGCTGCTGATATTTTGTTACACATTATGATATTCCACAAATTTTCATACGACCAAAATGTGAATAAACGGCACTGAGCACTCAAATTTCCTAAAGAACTTTGTACACTACATAAAATAATATGATCTTAGAAATTCGTAAGCAATTGACCCATTTTATACCTGTGAACCGTAGCACCGTAGCTTCGTAGCAGCTACGAAGCGTAGGTGGCTACGACTCGTAGCAACCATACTGGGTGATTTGAATCGAAATTGTGCTTATGGTACGTTATTGGTTGTATTCAAATCCCTAAACATTGTTTTTAGTTTTTTTAGAATGAGAGTTAATCAGCTCACATAAATAAATGAAAATGATAAAATGATGGTGATGATGATGGTTAATGATAATGTTAGTAACCAAGATAGTTTAAAATCTTATAAATAAATAAAGTCGGAGGTATTTGAGACTGGCTGTGGACACCAAACACTGACAGATACTGACATACAAATATTATTTAAATATCTGTCAAAGTCTTATATCTTGAGCCGCTTTCGCAACTTATCCGTACAGGTTAGACCAACCATTTAATAAATGTATTCGATTATTGAAACGACACTATTGTTAAACTGAAAATCCTACTGCATTGGTTATTCCGGTCACGTTTCTAAACAACCTGTATAAAAATATGAATATTAGTTTTCTATTTTAAAAAGTTTTAAGAGTATCTTAAAATATATTCAAAGACATTACAGTATTTTGGATATTAGCCAGATTTGGATGTGACGTTTATTTTTATGCGTCCGACCTGATCGACCTCATTGTCTGCTATTTTTTGGCAAAAAAGTTACTGTAAAGATGTTTACGGTAGACTTGAGAACGATATTAAGAAACATGCTTCAAGGATTTAGGAAATTAAGTAAAAAAAGGCCGTTTTTTTTCGGCTTATTTCATTTGTTGTCACATTGTGTTGGGTAGGTGGGGGTCTCCTTTGTAAGAAAGGCATTTAATTTTGTCCTGGAGTGAATCATTGTTGCGTGGCTGTGGGCAATATCCTTTTGATAAAACCACTTCTTGTCCAAAAGTGGATTGATTGGTTGCCGGCCATCTTTGTTTGCTGTCGTCTTGGTATATTGTAGATACATAGGACAAAGTTTTGTAGAATTCTACTGACTCTCCTCTCGCTACCAATTGCCAATCAATTTCAGCACAATTCTGTAATATACAGACTTTGGAATCGATATTGTCTACAGTTTACGAGTTTACATTATGGGTTAGCTTAATTAAAAAGAGCATGATACTGAACTGAAATGTACTCAGAATTGAAATTCCTACTAAAACAAAAATATTATAAATGCGGATTGATGTTTGTTACTGTTTCACGTTAAAACTTTAGAACGGATTTGGATTAAATTTAGCACACAGATAGATTTTATCCCGGTAGTATGATCCCGTCGGACAATTATCGAACCCCACGCAGGCAAAGCCGCGAGCATAAGCTAGTAAAATATATACCTGTATCGAATCAATTTTAATTCACTAAAATAATTCACATCGGCATGCTGAGAAGAAACGGTAAGAAACGATGGATGGACTGTGTGAAGAATGATATGACAATAAAGGAGATGTCTGATGAGATGATGAGTAATAGAGAAGTATGGAAGAAGAAGACATGCTGCACCCAAAATAAATTAGGCTGCCCTTATGGCAAGAGAATGATCTATGACGACGATTACATTATTAATCATTAACATTATATTAATTACATTTTAACAAATATTATAAAATAAAATATTGTATGCATGTGAGTGTCTACAAGAGTAGAGGAAGTGAAGGAGATTTCACTACACTGTACTTAAATTATTTACGAAAATTAAATTACATCAAAGAAAAACAAGTTCTAAAATTGCTGTTGCAATTCCCCCATCAGCCTTTACAAAACGATGCAATTCCCCCTAGGCCACATATCATTTGCCATATGATTGCAAGTCAGCCCGTCACCAATTATGCGTTGCAATATTTCAGCCGTTTATTGCCATGCGTGGCTTCTAGCTATGCCAGCTTAGATCTAGATAGGGTAACCTACTTTCAGGCCAGGCTGCATAATTACGTCTGATAATAACAACACAGCACTCAATCATAACTTATGGTTTAATATCGGTATTGTGTGGTGTTTGCTTAGAGATTTGTTATTAATTTTGTGAAGGATTTAAATGGAAGTAGCGCTTTTTCTGATCAATGATATCACCAAAATTTTGCACTCGTCTACCTATTCACAAGTATGTTGGGGACGGTTTCCGTCGAACCAGAAACAGCTGAAGATTAGTTTTTAACATGGAGTGACTGTACAGTCTCAAGCACCAATAAGTAAACGATTTACATTAGGAAAGTGTAGACATATTGGTGCTCGTGACTGTGCACCTGGCCTCCGCTACTCAGTTTCTGGGTACCACGGCAGTAAGGCTGGTTGTCAGAATTTTTGACACACTACCCGTAACGGCTGCCAAAAAAGTAAACAAGGCCTCGCCAAATGTTGCTCAGCAAGTTAGTATGAACCAAAATTTAAAAATTTTAATTGAAAAAAAAAACACTCCTCAACATTGATTTTCCAAAATTCTCCCCAAATCACAGTTTTACGAGAACCTATCTGTTTGAAAAATATACGCGTCGAATTAAGAACCCCCTTCTTGTTTTTAGCTGGATAAAATACTCTGCATTCAATGTTAAATAAACATAACTTATTCCTAGAAGGTTAAGCTTTGAGCAGCATGAAAGGTATATGTATGGGTTTATGTTATTTTATACTAAAATCATAGAACTTGTGTTTATATTGGTTACGAAAGGTTTTCGAAAAAACTGAACATAAAATAAAACACACAAAAACTTAAACAAAATTGGTGAAATGTGGATGTACTATAGACTATAACCAAACCTACAGGGATTACATTTATAAAAGCATAATCTGCCTATAATGTTCCCATTGCTGGGACACACGGCCTCCTCTCTAAGAGAGGGAATAATCCACCACGCGAGCCCAGCGCGGGTTGGTAGATGTCACATGTCTTCGAATTTTTGGTTCTAAGACATGCCGGTTTCCTCACGATGTTTTCCTTCACCATTTTGAGAGCAATGCTGATGAAATAAATTACACAAAGTAATGCGTCTGCCCGGGTTCGAACCGTAAGTCGGAGCTGCCACCATGGTCCACCTCTGCTCTCGTCCTTTATCAAAGAACAAATTTTTATTTTTATTTACCACCAAAAACGATCAAGACCAGAACATGAAGCCTTCAGAAAAATGAAAGTACAAAATAATGACTTAACCTATTTTACAAAAGCGGTTACACACACCCTGTGAGCACCAGTTTTCGTCCAATCGAGCAGAAAACGCGCCATTTTTTTTACCTTTACTTCTTTTTAAACCCACTCCGGTTATTCTTTGAACCGGCTTATTCGTTCGTTAACGTACCCGTCAATTTTGCAACCTCCTGTCTACCGACCGTAAAGATAGTATACCGGCAATCACGACTTTATGACAACGGAATAAAGGTTATGGTGAAATAATGGGAAGGTAAGGAATGTTGTAAATTTTTTCCTGTAAGATTTTGTTTTTTTGCGGATATGATGTAACGTAGATACTGCAAAGTCAGAGTTATTACGATGTTAAACAAAGATACAAAATTGACTGTATACAACATACTCATACAAAATAGTTACCATGTAAGTTGACTTTCTTTCTCGGCGGAGGTCAATCCGTACAAGAGTCACTATAGTTCAAAGAGCAGCTAGTTAGACAATATTCAACCTTAACGACTTTACTTGTTCACAGCAAGGTCAAGTCTTATAAAAATGCATGTAATGCCCATTTTTACTAAATTTACAACCACCACCACCATTTTGAGACCTACATGAAAGCGGTCGTTGATTTTAAAGATCAAAATTGGATTTTGAGGATTGTTATTCCAACAGTTCCACGATGTTTTCGTATTACTGTACTTAGATGTCACTTAGTGTTAAAGAAACCAACCATTTAAAATCGTTAAACTGACTAATGAAATGAATGTTATATGAGATTAATCTACGCCCAACTGAGGGACAACATAAAATGATCCCATTAACATCAAAATCAATGTTAAACGTGCTCATATTTACAAGTTTTTATTTTACTTGCCTTGTTAGTTAGTGTTTTGTTATCATAATTAAGTTACCATACATAAGCGGCCTACTTAACCCTGCTTAGAGTGGAATAGGCTAGCCTATTCCACTCTCCTCTGAACATCTTCTAAGCACCTGCGACGTTAAACTATATCGTGTATCCGTTAACTATGGCCCAAGTTTTGACTCCTATGTCATTTATGGTTAAGAACTTTGAACTGGCTGTTATAACTTGTGCGTCGGAACTATCTAATGCTCTTCGAATGTATGAGGAAACCAGGGCAGGACTTAGTGGTACTAAGTATTTAGTATGCTGTGGAGGTAGGTTTTGTGAAATGAGGGAATTGTTGCGATTCGTGGTAAAGGATGAACAGATGATTTGATGCAAGTTCCGCCTTAGAAGGACGTACTCTGACCTTTTTGGTGAGGTTCTTCAGAAAGGTCAGGGGCGTAGATCTCGCAACCGGTGTGCGTGTATGACCAGATGTATGAACGTGGACGAGACGAAAGGAGTATGTAAGGATCGTATCAGGTAGTGTGCAGTTTCTGCCTACTCCCATGGTGAGGTTATGTATGAATGTAAAAAAAATCAAAATCAAAGCATTTATTTCAAGTAGACCAGTTACAGGCCCTTTTGAATTGTCAAAACAAAGACAACAGTAAAATATAGCTACAGTCCCAGTCACAAGGCACAAAAACTGTGAAAGTACTGTAGTTGCCCATTCCCTAACGTAGATCTCTATGGAGAAGAACGGGCAAGAAACTCCATGGACACTCTTTTAAATCAGAATACTTTAACAAAACCTTGGTTACATCATTCATTTTGAGATACTACATTATGTGAGAACGATGCAGCAAGATGTGTACGTTAAAAGTGTCCATAGTAAAAACAATTCAAAAATAAAATAATTAATTCAAATAAGCCGTGGCAAATAAGAGATGACCAGTCACAACTGACAGCACCCGTTCACGAACATGACGCATGTATCAGCACCATTCAACTCAACCATTTTGAAGGGAACTAAATGATCCGACACACGTGCCACCATCAGCGAGACATTTGAGTGAGCATGACATACTCCTGACCGCCAGGGCACATTCGTTTCCAGCGAATGACAGCTTTCTAGTACATAGTACTCACACAATATGGGCTAGGCGGCTATATAATACAAAATAGATTGAATTTATACAATGCAAAGATAGTTATACAATCTTCAGCAGCTCCAACAATACTATTTAATGCTATCAATTTAGGCGCCCCTGTTCTTGTGGAGCAGGACCGGCATTGAGCCAAGCATTTTTATCAGTGATATAATCGTTCAACTTGTAATATGCTTTCTTACATAGTGTGCGTTTAATGCATGTTTTAAATTTCGTTTCATTCAGTTCAAGAATACTTTGTGGAATTAAAGATTGTAGTAACTAAAGATATGCCTTATGAGAACGTCGATCTTTTATAAGATTTTTCTTATTCCTGCCGTGGTTTTTTACACAGTTGTTTATATTAGGCTTTCCCCCTATTACATAGGACTAGAATATAATTGGCGAAATTTGGGACAATGTGGGGGACACTAGAGGGAAACTAAAAATTCACTCTTGCCTCACCCTTCAGTATTTCAGAAGTAATAATATCGTCTCTGTATGTATTGGAAGTCATAAGTCTGCTATAGGATAATTGGAGATTTCAATATAAATAATAACCCTTTTAAACCCGGAGGTTAACTTTATCGATAATATGAATGGCGCAAATAGGACTAAACTGTATAAACGTACCCACGTTTATACACTTAATTCACCACACCACTTTGAACACCAATAGGACGAAAGTATATCTATATAGGATCTTATAGGTATGTACATATTATATACTGTATGTATTACGTATATTATATAGTTTAGTTTATAAAATTAATTAATTTATGTAACAGAATGTAATGTAAGTCAAAATTAGGTTTGCTGTAAGAAAACCCAATTCTGGGTTAAGCTCGCCATTGTATATAAGCTATATTATTGCAATTTGTATGTATATTTATTATTTTATGTGCAATAAAGAATAAGAATAAGAAAGTGTATAAACTTACCTACGTTTATACACTTCGGTGCTATTGGTGTACACACATAACAATATTTGCCAAATTATTCAATAAAGATACCATTAAACATACCAATAACCCTATAAATCCTAAACAAACTTCGTACCAACCCTTCAATACCGAACCTTAATAAACTCATAATACATAAAACAAAACCTATTTAAAAACACATTAAATCAAAACCCTACGGGGTTCAGTCCACGCCAATTTAATATAAACCATAACAAAAGGGGTGAGAATTTATAGTACAAAATTTTATACTCAAGGAAGACGCCTTTTTCCTGTCACCCTTGATAAAATATAAGTGTCCTTTTCGTTCAGAACCATTATTAAATTTTATGTGGCATCCTTTCACAATACACCCACTTTATGTAATTGCGATGTTCAAATTATTAATGATGGTAGCCTTATAATGTGTCCATTGTAATTATAAATTTCATTTTGTTAATTATTTTAATATCTTTAATTGGATTTGCTAAAGGTCAGAGGACATCTGATATGATTTTGAACTTAAGAGGCTATTATTTTATTGAGCTCAGAATTTAGCTGGCGCTTTTTCCAATCATCTTCTGCCTAGACTTTTCCCAACTATGTTAGGGTAGGCTTCCAGTCAAACCGGACGCTGCTGAATACTAGTATTTTACATGGCGCGGCTGCTTATCTGACCTCCACAACCCAGTTACTACTAGGTAATACGATACCCCTTGGTAAGACTGGTTGTCAGACTTTTTCCAATCCCCGGCATTAAATAAATTCCATAGGAAACATAAGTTTAGGAAATTCATCAATCAAACTTTCTCCTACTTAATCCTGAAAACCGTCTTAAAAATCCACAGCATACATCATACTAAAAATTACACGAATACCAACAATAACGTGGGCAGTCAAAAAACGAAAACCTACTCATACAGTACACTCACAAACAACAGGGAAACACGAAACAGCGCCAAAAAAAGAAACAACAGTGTGTCCGCGACAAATTTTTCACTTGGCGTCATAACACCGTTTGCGTGTGACTGTACAAATAAAAATGTATGAGGCCGAAACTTGAAAAGCGTTGCATCGAGCACGCGAGTAAAAAACGATGAAGCTATTTTTCTGGATTGTATTACATTGATGTATGTGTGTTGTGTAGGTGTGTTTTGTTATTTTTACGACCGTTTTCCACCGCAATAATTTTTGTTTTCGTACAGGAGTGAGGGAGATGAAGTGAGTTTATCAGCTTCTTGTCAGCGGACTTTGACTCGACTTTCTCGCTCGTTTTAGCACTTTCTCGCGTTAGTGTTTGAGTTATTATTTAATTCAGATAGATCCGTAATAATAATATTTTTTGCTAAAGGACTGAGTTTCGTTTCAGAATCATTTAATTTTATCCTTAGAATACATTCATGATCTCTTCACGGGTATATATTTTACTCGGTATGTAATGGGCGCTCACCCATCCATAGAACAACTTAGGCAAGCGTGGCTCAACCTTAACATCGACCCGAGCGACTGTTATTATTTAGCCACGAGTTATTGTTATTATCATTTACATACGCTCTTAAATTGTCAAGGAGACAGTAGTCAGTAAGTCAGAAAGGTAAAGCTTGAGAAGAACGGGCAAGAAACTCCATGGATACCTTTAATCATGTTTTGTATTATAAATCCACAATATCCAGTACATAAAGACATCATAACTACACATTAGTACCCTGCACACACAAAAACACAGGTAAATCAAAGTAAACAATAAAAATAAGGTACTCGAGTCACGTCACCCAAAGATTATGGCGGGACGACGTAGAGTTATAAAAAAACACGAATCACGCTGTGCCGTGACGTCACACGTGGTGTTCGTCACAAACGTGACAACTGATTTGTTAACCTGGGTTAGAAAGAATGAAAGAAGAAAAACATTTATTGGGTTGAGAATAGAGTTGGTTTTGGCTCACTTTTTGAGAATATAAGGACGACATTCGGAAAGAGTTGTCGCTGTGCTTTTCTTTTTTAAATAGTGCCACGCTTCGGGGAAAAATACTTCCTGTTGCTATATATTTATAACTGGAAGTACGAGTAATAGACAAAATCATATATACAACATTAGTTGTAGTATATGCGAAACCTGTAACACGTGTCTAGTATTTTTATTTAAAGAATCTATGTACAAAATTTCAAAACTGTATCATGAAAAATCACAAAGTAATAAGCTTGTTCTGTCACCTGGTTGTCCGCACAAAAACGTGGTCACCACGCAGCGCGCCCGCGCGCGCGCTACCAGCGTCGTCTTGAGCTCATTGATAATAATAATTTGGCAGTAGGTACCTAAATGATTGCGATAGGTACTTAATATCGCTCGGTGTCCAACTTGTAACTTTTTTAAAATATTTTTGGGACAAAATATAACATGGTTTAACAATGATTGGAATCGATTCAGTTACTTATTCTGAACAAACTATATTCAGGTTTCGCAAATAGTAGTAATTGTATAGTCAATCAATCTTTATAAGTATTGGCATTGTTTTGTTTATTTTTATTATTACGTCATCTCTAGTGTATTTTGTACCTTCTGGTTAAATTTGGCTGTTCCTAATTATATTTTTATGTCACCGTGTTTGTACCCATAATTGCAAAATAAATATCTTATCTTATGATAATTCTCTTGCACTAATCCCAATTTATTTTGGGCAGGCACAGCATGATTTCTTTTTCCATACAACTCTATTACACTTTAGTTAAAATGTTCAATATTAAAGAAATGATATCCTTTATTGAAAAGAACTCAAATTTTCGACCCATTTTGAGAAGTCGATAGAATATATTTTGATGGGCTCATAAACGAATACAGGGGGGACTCCTAAATCACTTCACTTAAAAACAGTCAAATGAAGAACTTCCTCCATCTTTGAATTCGGTTAATAATATTCTTCGTAACTTCCGAGTGTTGCTTTTATCTTCAACCCCTAGTTGAAATCCTACATTTTTATATTAGCCATGTGCCCCCTAGGCGAAGATGGGAGCATCACCCCATTTTACCCCGGGGTCGCAAGTTACCCCACTATATCTCGAAGTAGCAGGAGAATTGTAAAAGGTGGGTTGGGATGCATTACTTGCGTACACTAATAAGGTTACGCTTCCCTTGTTCTCTAAATGGTATCATTTAATTAATGTTTTAATTGCGTTTCTGCAAAACCCAACCAGTTTTTCCCTATAATTTTGAAATGCTCTTTACGCTAAGCATTAGATCGTCGCTCAAAGAGAAAGTTGAATACTTCCATGGGCCTGTAAACCTGCCGGTACCCATACTCTTCTGTTCAGATGGCTGAGACGAAGGTACATTCCATCATTTGTACAGTGAAAACAAATGATGGAAAACTCAAAAATGTATTGAATTGACAGTAGCTACCAAAAAGTATCATCACTGTTAAAATCCATCGTAGAAATACAAGACGCTTTTTCAAGCATTATTACTTGTATAGGTCCTCTAAACATACTTACGATACGTAACATACACAGACAAACCACTTCACAAGAAAGTCGTGAGTTTCTTGTAATTCTCTAGCAAATAAAAATCACTTTTCAAGCGCCATTTAACACCCGATCTAAAGACCACGGCAATACCAATACATCATGTGAGAAACAATAGTGTTGTGCCCACTAATCGATAGTGTTGTTCACACTACACAGTTTGAAGAGGAACAGTGATAAGTACCCGTTCCTCTCGACTGACTTTTACAACTTGTGAAGACACATGGGTGGTGCACTGGCTTACTTTCACCTTTCGATCGATAGTTCTGTTACTTTATCGGATCTTGGCTTTATTTAACAGTGAAAACGTATGTTTATTCTGGTTTTTACAAATACTTTTAACGTATTTTTTTTATCTCTAGTAGAGGTCGGTGTTCTCCCTCCGAATACTCTGAAAAAAAACACCGAAACATACTTCGATATCACAGTCTCATATAAAGTCTAGACATAATCTTGGTGAAATCATTATGAGGACCATATGGATTAGTGGTTATAAGGAAATTATTGTAGTTTAATTAATTTTCGACTTTCACGACTTTTATGTACATCAGTCATTTATAGAATAATTATTGAAAGGACGTGTTTAGATTCCTACATACTTGCTGTTCTTATAAGTAAATCATTTTCGTAAGTGAGTTAAGTTATAGATACTGTTACTATTAGCCTGTGTCATCCCACTGCTGGGCAAAGGCCTCTCCACGTGACTTCCAAATCCAATGTGGACCACTGGTCGTTGGTTCTGTCCCGCCATCTCCAGCGAGGTCTATGGATTCTGTTATATACTGGTAAAGTACTTCTGTTATTTTTGCTAACGTGATAAAATAAAAATTAAAGCCAAAATGTACTTAACAAACCCGCTGTAACATTACAATTTCGACGCATCATGCTTACGAAATAGAACCTCCTTTTCACATTAAGTTAACATTTCATTGTGACATTGAACAATAAAAATCTGTCTCTGTCTGTGCCATTTGCTTAACAAAAATATAAATACGACCTTGGCTAGGCTCGACCCAATTACAGTCAAAGTTTACTCCCCATAAGACACATGAAAACGTCTTTTATACGATCCGAAATTGTCGCTGCAAACGTTATCATCCCTGGAATATTCCCTCATATCTCTGGAACATAAAATTTACGAACACTTACCGCGCAACATATTTCTAATCGACAATAAATCATTACCGACCTTTGTGCATGCCCGTGTGCTTATCCTTAAGCACCGTGAGCTCGTAAATCTTCCCGAACTCCTCGAACATGGGCCGGAGGTCGTCCTCCTCCAGATGTCGCGGTATCTGGCCTATGAACAGTTTGACGGCGTCCTTGCCGGCGCCCGGCGGCGCGCCGGTCCGCTCAGCCGGCGTCAGTGGCGACGCGCGCTTCGCATCCGAGCCCAGGCTGTGCACCGGCGTCGACGGCGCCGTACCGACACTCGAGTCACAACTTTGAGGAATGCTCATCATGTTCACATTCTGCATGTTGTAGCCCAACAACATCGGGTTCACATTATGCATATTCGCTCCCACAATCATGTTTATCACAGTTAACAGACTTTAATGAACACAAATTATTAATCACAGTGCTTTGTACTTCGTTTGCCTTAATCTATAAATTCGGTTTGCAAGTTTTTTTAAAGCTCACTCGTGTTTACTTTCGTTTTTCGCGGAGGGCGAGTGTTTAGGAGGAGGGGCTGGCTTGTGTGGGTGTGCGTGAGAGGCGCGTCTGTGTGCGCTCGTCTCTTCTCACAGTCACCCCGTAATGCGTAATATTATCGATCGGTATAGTAACGGTAGTAGCAGTACAGTCGTCCCCCCGTTTTTCTCACTTGACACGGATTTATTTCTATTTTTTATGAGTGATATTTTTTCTATCAATATTTATTTTAATAATATTAATATTTAACAGTTATTTAACAACTATTGCACATCGATTTTAATTAAAACTATTCTAATTAACACTTAATATTTAAAACAATTACTTAAACTATTTTATTTGTAATTATATTTAACACTGAGAAAAAATTTGGCACGACGCTAATTCTACACATTTAATTTTGAGCGAAAATTTTCTAACATAGTTTTCCGAAAAGTCTTATTTTCCCACTAATTTGGAATGTTGTCACAGAGTTTTTCACACATGAAAAAAGTGTATAATGTTAGTCAGTGTTTACGTAGCGAGAGCGGCGTCGCACGGGGCTCTGTTTACAAACAAACCGCAGTCCGACACACGTTATTTTTCATATATTTTTTATTTTATTTTAATTCCACCGTTTACCTCTGATTGTTCACACGCAATTTGTCACAGTACACACGAAATAATGTTAACAAGAAAAATTGTAAATATTTTTTAAACTGACACACTTATCACTAGTTTACTTATCTAACTTATATTAGCACTTGACGACGATTAACCATGACTTGACGCACAAACGAAAAGCACAAAACACGAACTAAATGAGACAACAAATTTGCCGTGTTCCCGTCTATATGCCTACATGTCCACTAACCTAAAATTCCCTCCGAGGTCCCCTCATAGCACGCCATGGGGGAGCCTCCAGTCTTGATACAATCCTCCCTTTCACTCACCCTTAGATACGCGAGTAAATTCGCTTTGTGTGAATAGGTTGATTATTTGAAATTTCTTGTTTCGCTATTCCGTTGACGGTGTGGAGACGTCAGTTAGTTTCTTGTTGAATTATGTGGAAAATATTACGCGTTTCTGTTCATTATTTGCTGTAATAAAGCGTGTTTTTAATGTTTTTCAGCGCAAAGAATTTTGTTGTGAAATTTTAACATACTGCTATTTACGTTTTAGTTGAGATTTTTTAAAGTAATGTGTTATTTTGGTAGTGTAAATAGATATTGAAATTGTACTTTATGTCTTTTTTTCAGATATTCCGGGTGGTTTTAAAAATACTTATCTAGTAAATTGTGTATTTTAAGGTTAGATTTATTTGTGAACTTTTATGTTTAATTACTGTTAAAATTAATTAATTATGTTATTTTATGTGTAGGTCTAACTCAGTAAAAAATATATTTCCATTTCTATTTTGTCAAAATATTTTTTTTACCCAGATATATTTCCGCTTCGATTTAAAAATAAAACCCAAGAATAATCCTTCTAAAAGTGCCAACCAAAAAAGACCAATGTATCATTATTAATAAACACAACTTCAACCCACATCAAGTGTTAAAAAAACCTTTGGTTCTGAATAATTTAGGAAACCGACGCTTAGTAGTCGCTCGTAAAACGCAATGGCAAATTCGGTAAAAGGTCTTCAATGTTTGGTCGAGCTATAATTCAAGCCCCAAAAATAGCGAAGGGGATGAAGCGCCCCTCTCACCCCCGCGCCACACCCCCCGGACCTCAGCCTCCGATGATCTTTGCACGCAACTCGTAATGGCTGTTTAGAAAAATACATAAAAAAGGAAACCCTCCTTGAGTTTTCTCGAGGATTTTATTTCTTTTTTTTTTAATTTATGAAGTATAAAAATATGGTAATATAGGGGTTTAATTAAGGGTTCTGTTGTGCTATTTTTTATTTTGTTTTGTACCTGTATCGCTTGGGGGCGCGTGTGTGGGTGTGACGATGAACCCTCACTCATAATTATCTGTAAGATGAACTCTTGGAGAAGAGGTTATTGGCTTTCTTTGTAGACTCTATATTTAGATATTTTAAGATGGGAGTCGCTTTATTTTTCAGTATTAGGTAGGTATTATTTAGGACTTGTAAAATATATTGACTATAAAAGAACTTGATTAAAATTAGTTTGTTCTCGATCGAGGTTATTAAGAAATCAAGGTGGCCAATAATAAAGTCGAATTATTGGCTTTAATTGTGAATATTAAAAGACAATTATTTTTTACTCATTTAGATCATATAAAAAGTATATTCTACTAAAGTATACGTCTAACACGTTTAAATCAGTTTGGTGTCGAGGGTTATTCAAAATTGTAGGCATGAAATGTTTATGTTTTATGAGAGAGGTAGAGAACCCTTAGCGTGGGATGATCAACAGCTGATGCATTGTTTTGTCATTTTTATACTCCATTCACGCAAAGTTTAATATTTATGACACTGTGGGGTTTTAATTACTTTATTTTATATTTTAATTGGGAAATTGTGTAGTGATGGGTGGTATGAGTGACACATACTCGTACTATATATAAAAACATTAATATTAAATGTGATTATTGGGTGTTTCACAGAATTAGCCGTTAACATTATCAAACTAATAAACTTTGATCATGTTAACGGCTAATTCTGTACTGATATTAATGGATAAATAAATAAGTATATACATTTTCGAAAACGATTTTTTTTTTAAAATATTATTTTGTTCCCTATCATAATTAACCCAAAGGTTGACTGGCAGAGAATCCATTGTGGCTTTTAGTCACTCTTACTCTCACGCACTTATCACTCTTCTACGTGAAGTTTAAATAAATAGTAAATAAATTTAAGAAAATTCTGTGCGTTACAATGTTCGCAAATAATCTATAAATATAAAATGGTAAACTGACTGACTGACTGACTGACTGGGTGATATATCAACACACAGCCTAAACCGCTGGTCCTAGAGACATGAAATTTGGAGGATGTGTTCTTTGTGAAGAGTAAGTATCCACTAAGAAAGGATTTTTGAGAATTCTACCGCTTTTTTTTTTTTTTTTTTTTGGGATGGGAAATCATCAAATGACCCCCCCCACTCTGGGCGGAGCGGAAGGGAGTGTCAGACTTGTACTGACTAAAACCCATCCATGCTCCTTCTTTACCCTTTGTGTTCCAGGGCCACGGTGTCTCTTTCGAACAGTCCCGCAGAATTCTACCCCTAAAGGGGTAAAATAGGGGATGGAAGTTTGTATGAAAGTCCGTCAGTTTTGAAGTTAGGATCTTCAAATTTTGTGTTTAAGCTGACGATTGAAAATTAATTTATACGTGTCAGTGTTTTTGATAATTCTACCCCCGAAGGGTTAAAAAGGGGGATGAAGGGAAGTAATCGGATATTTTTCGACATCCACGCGGGCAAAGCTGCGGGCAAAAGCTAGTAAAGAAATAATACACTGTCTATCTACTGATGTTTTTACCTAGGAAATTGAACATTAGAGCTATATTCACACCTAAATAATTAAAAACTTGTATAGGGGTAGATACAGACAGTTTATAAAGGAATAATTCATTCTCGTTTCTAGTCTATAAAACAGTTTTAGTATTTAAACGAGTAGCACACGTCGATAACATTTTAATCAGTTAACAAAATAATTGCTTTGCAAATTGACACATCAATTTAAAACAAACATAGACAAAATGATTTTATACTTCAACAATTTAATGAAACCTACAATTGAATTGTTCAAACATTTATAGACGTAATTTAAAATATCCAATAATGAATTTGTGCAATACAATAATGTTTGTTTGAAACATAGGTAATTTGATACTAGGAGATCATTTGAGAAATTTCTCTTTTCAGAACATGTTTTGGTAACTACTTTTTAAATTAAGTTAAACTAAGTGTGAAGTAAAAAATGTGACTAAACTAATATCTATCATACCTAACTTTAACTTTAAAAAGTAATGGTTTTTTGATACAAAAACCAGCCAAACTCATGATAAGTGATATTGAATTCTGTAAATAAGTTTAAAAAAATTTAACGTGTCTCATTAAAATATGTTTTAAAACGACGTAGATGAGGTCGTTTGTTATTAAACTCTCATCTCATAGAATTACCGTTCCATCGTAGATAGCCTAATATAATCAGCCTATATCGTTACAAAGGACCCCTCTCTATGAGAATGGAAGAGTCGCAATCCAGTGCTGGATGTCACGTGTCTTGGAATTTGTTTCTTCTTTAAGTATCTTACAACCAACTTATAGGATGTGGCTAGCCTAGAAAGAGCTTAAATTGATTGTTATCTAATATATGACTTTTAGATTGGTATACATTCGTAAATGAATTAATGTTACTTATAGTATAATAAAAACTAAATATTTACAAAAATAAAAGGACTAATAATTATATAAAATAAACTAACTAAATACACAACAGGGTGCTTAGGCGTCTAAGTACTATTCCACATCTCTGTCATCCGACAACGTACCCAGAAGACTGGCAGCATTGCCATTTATTTTTTACTTTTTAGATGAACAAAACGTGAAAAAATCTGTAAAACATAAACATGCACAGAATCACAGATACATGTGAGTGGGGTCTGCATCTCCCGTGCATCAATTAGGGCCCGTTTGGTGTGGTCTCGCGCCACGAACCGTCAGTCGCAGTCACATGCGAATCCGACCAAATTCTGTAAACCGCAAACATTTGGTCAATCGGTAGATATTTTGATTTTACTAATGTTACCGTTTTAATACGTGCTTAGATTTAGGTTTGAATTTTGGATTGGATTTTACCGATATGTTTTTAGTTTAGTTAAGTAAATACGGTTTTCGTAAATTTTTGTTTTAAATTTTGTAGGCAATTTTTTTGATCCTAAGCTAATTAAGAAATGTGTAATTAAAACTTTGGTATGATGGGAGATTTAAACGCTTCATCATCATCATCTGCCTAGCCTTTTCCCAACTATATTGGGGTCGGCTTCCAGTGTAACCGGATGCAGCTGAATACCAGTATTTTACATGGAGCGACTGCCTATCTGACCTCCACAACCCAGTTAGTTAAGCATTTAAACCCAGGTTTAAATGCTTATCTTACAAAATAAATATATTTAAAGTATCCGAGTTTGTTTTGATGTTATAAGTTTTTAAACTACCATGGTCACTAACATTATCATCAACACTAGAAATGGGATATTTACCATGTTTACTGATTGTTTGGAGTTCCCGATATTTACCATGTTTACTGATTGTTTGGAGTTCCCGATATTTACCATGTTTACTGATTGTTTGGAGTTCCCGATATTTACCATGTTTACTGATTGTTTGGAGTTCCCGATATTACGGCGCTGTTACAGGTACCATGATCACTATCTAGAGTTAATGATAACGTTTTGATGTTCTTTCTCAGAGTAGTCGGATGGGAAAGACTATCCTCAACTAGTTTTAAAAGATAATTTATTGTGACGTGTAAAAATTTTTTTAAACAAATTTTCAGGCCTATACCGATACCTTGTAGCGTGCCCATCGGACTGCCAAGTCTTAGGTCTCGAGTACAAACCAAAGACACGAACCTCTGAATTTTCAGATTCATGTGAGTATTGTATAATTATCACTAGCTTCGGTGTAGGCAAACATCGCTAGGTAACCAAACCAGCATGCCTGAGCTCGACGGCATGTAAAGCCAAGTCAGAGGCCTGGTGTCAGAGGTGTGTCTGTTGTCAGAGGAGAGAGGACAGGAGGGAAAACCTCTGACACCAAGTTAGGCACTATCCATACGAAAAAGAAGGGAAGAAGACTAATTTTTAGAAATCAAATTATCATTTAAAGGAAGATCATTCTTGTAATATTCATCAATAGATTTTCTCTTTAATAAAGATCAAGAAAATGTATTTATACTAAAGGACAAATACAATCAAAGGACAAGGATAAACTGGGGACAAAATTTCTAGAAAGTTGCCCACGTGGGTGGCGTAGGTAGGTCTCTCCATCTTCCCCAAAATCACGCACAAGTACCTTTCAATGTTTTGAAAGCCATCTATTATGCTTTTATGTGAAGAAGAAGCTAATGACCGAAAAATGTTCAAGAGAAAGCCTTGTAACGTTTCTTAATATAGGCGGAAAGCACCTTCATCATTGGTGCGGGACGGCTGGCATTGCGGTCAACTGACCATTTGTCCGGTGTAAAGGCGGTGCTACCTTCGGTATTAATCTTCTAGTCAAGATGTAATTTTGGAGAGAGTTTACGCCTATTAAAATCTACTTCATCGCCCTTCATTGGGCCGGTAGGTTCTGACGTCATTTTTACCTGAAGTGGAGGAATAATAGGGAAATGATACGAAAAGTTCATAAATAGCAAAGTCATACTTTCAACGCAGTTCCGTTGAGGGACAACCGAGTAACAATGGCTATTATCGTCGAAGGACCAAAAAATTCTTAACGAATATTATGAATTGAAAGTGGGTTTACAGCTGAACTGATGTCGATGAAATTCGCCACACATTTAGACCATGACCTCTGTTAGATTATAGGATGTTTGAAATCCTAGTCTTACGGTCCCGTCGAAATTTCCTTGCTAGAGAAGAGAAAACCTCTTAATTCTTATTTAAAAACCTTGAAATCTAGTCAACAAAACTTTCAAAATCTAGATATGCTCTATATGAATTCTTTACTTTATATTCACTCGTCTATATTTCAAAAGTTTCCACACAATCACGAATCTGAAAACTCGCCAACTCTCTCAAACGACAACCCAAACAAAAATTCTCGTCACACCCGCAAATTCAAAATTTTAGATTCCTAGAACTTCGTTAACTAAACAAAGGGGCTAGGGGGTTGTGACCTAGTTATTAACCATTCTGTATTGAATATTTGAGCGGGCATGTGCTGACTGCGGTTGTAACTGTCTTCGAATCTTCGTTCAACTTTGACGTGCAGCCTTTGTTCAAGATGTGTGAGTGACGGCGAATGGAACAGATCCAATTAGGGTCGATGTGAGTTGTGAAGGATTGTGCAGTTGTTAATGTTGGTTCTAGAAAAAAATACGGTTGCTAGGGTATGGAAAGTGTGACGTAATTGTGATGTATTTCGTTCGGGAGAGGAAGGTATTTTTTTAGTGTAGGTATTTGATACAGATTTTATTAGACTACGTAATACGCACTAGCCTTTTTGGTAGCTGCGCTAAAGTTTATACTTTTGAAGCTACCATCGTTTTACTGGTTGTACCCAGTCTTGTGTTTTTGCCCGAAATAGTTTTTTTTTTTTTTATTAGTGCCCAGAGCCTAATCAGTCGCCTTGGGAGTAGCAAAGTGAAACGAACGTTCTAGAACTTTCACATCTAGCTTTACTGAATGCTTGGCGCCCTCCAGTGTGGCCACCGTGTATCCTAGCTAGTAACCTGGTGTTAAGTCACTAGTGCCCAAGGCACCCGTCAATGTGTACGTAGCCTAAGTGTGTTTTCAGATTAATCGTCTGCTGTCGTGCCTGCAAGTGCCTTATAAGAAAAGCTTAGCCAATAATTGAAAAATAAGCAGGGTTAGGCGCGAAACAGACCAGAGGATGAACGTAATGTCGGTAAATTCGTCACTGATAGTAATGTTTAACAAATATGATAACTTCAAGTCTGAAGTAGTTATGGACAAAACTTACACTGAAATTTACGGGATTCACCATGATCGTCATAACAGTCAATCATCCCGCGGTCACGGCGTTTGCAACAGCGTCGAAATATCGGGAGATCAAAATAATGAACAATCACGGAAGATATCCCGTAGGTGGCAGTTTAGTTCTAAGCCGTTAAAGCTTAAAGCCGTGTTAGTTATAGACACACCTTGTCTATTTACTAAAAGTCAAGTAAGGAGGAGATCGTGGCTAAATAATAACATCCGCTCGGGTCGATCTTTAGGTTAAGCTAAGCTTGCCTAAGTTAGTCTGTGGATGGTTGATCGCCCATTACGTACCGAGTTTCCGCCATGTCTCGGAAAGCACGTTAAGCCGTTGGTCTCGGCTGTCATTTGTAGATCTTTGACAGTCGTTAGGCAGTCAGTGGCCCAAAAAGTCTGACAACCAGTCTTACCATTTGGTATCGTATTACCCAGTACTAACTGGGTTGTGGAGGTCAGATAGGCAGTCGCTCCATGTAAAATACTGGTCTTCAGCTGCACCCGGTTAGACTGAAAGCCGACCTCAATATAGTTGGGAAAAGGCTAGGCAGATGATGAAAATTCAAGTAAGGCTAAAAGATCTTTACAGAAACCTTCAGAAGAAGTAAACTGTCACCAAACATTTAATCCCACCTACAATCAACTCACCTAATCAACATTGACGCACTTGTCTTTACAAGTTTTATCACGACTTTACGACCCACGAGTACATCGCAGTAATCAACGAAGGAGATAATTATCGGCATCCACTTTATAGTTACGCAACACGGAAAGGGGGCGAACGGGGTGAAGGGGGTGTTCGAGTGACAGAGTACGGCACACAGTCGTAAAAATACCACAATTACACGGAATTTGGAGTAGAATACACGTGTTTTTATTATAGTAATGGGTTTTATGGTGGTGGAGGAAATGTTTTGTCGTTTTGTTTTAGAATTTTGAATAGATTGAGTTGTAATCATTTTAAAAAGATTTTTCTTTCTGAACTTCTCTTTTTGTTCAATATTATTTGTATACGTAATAGTAGCTACTGATGAAGTGTGATGGTTTATCTGGCATCGACGTGACAATCTTATTATTTACAGCAGCACCTGAAACCTCTTTAAGTTTTTTTTTTTACTCCCATTTATATTTTTTTCTAGTTTGACAAGCAGTCTTACCCAATGTGGAGGTCAGGTGGACAGTCACTTGCAAAATAAAATACTAGTTTTTGCTGCATTCGGTTAGACTGGAAGCCAACCCCAAAATAGTTGGGAAAAGATAAATAGATAATGTTCTCATTTTCATGTTAGTGGAATTTTATCCACTACAATTTAATTCAACTCTTTATTTCATATCACATGTGTTTTACAAGATCTTAAAATGATATTAAAGTTCACATGGACCCTGACGGTCACAACAATTTTATACAATACTAGCGACCCGCCCCGGCTTCGCACGGGTGCAATATACATATAAACCTTCCTTTTGAATCACTCTATCTATTGCTGAAAACTGCATTAAAATACGTTGCGTAGTTTAAAATATCTAAGCGTACAAACAGCGACAGCGACTTTGTTTTATACTATGTAAAGATACAGATTAACATATTACTATTATTTTTAATAATAAGTAAATAAAAATTAATGTAATTAACAGTAGTTTGAAATTAATAAAATCATTTGAATAAGTGAATAATATCGAAGGAAAAAAAAGTAAAATAGAGGATAAAATGTCAAATACAATAAAAATATAGTCGAATGCACCGATGGTAACTGAACATCGCCTTACTATCTAAATTACAAATGCATGATGAATGCAAAAAACATCTAATTTTCCTTTAAGACCAGTATAGCTGCCTTCGACATCCCCTGTCTTGAGCACTACACCGAACTTGAGAGCAAGCAATTCAGAAAAACTTAAAGTAATACCGCTACATATAATCGAGCCTGGTGGAGTTCTTAGTACACAAACAAAGGCTTAGATAAGAGCAACTTTATGCACTTCATTGTGCACTATTGTAAGTTTGAATCCTTTAGAAGTTCTGATTGTTCCACAGAGGAAAATTGTTGGGTACAGGTATGTTTTTTTTGCTTAAAACTTAACTTTTGATAAAGTTGTACTGTCACTTACGGGATATCTTCCGTGATTGTTCATTATTTTGAGCTCCCGATATTTCGGCGCTGTTGAAAGCGCCATGATCGCTGGTTGACATAAATTGAACAATCACGGAAGATATCCCGTAAGTGACAGTATAAATTTAGTTGTAAACCGTGAAAACTTAAATCAGTGCTTTTGATAAAGGTCTAATAGTAGGTATTTAAAATTGTGATGAACAAGCTTTATATCACAGTAACACACACTTTATAAACATAAAGACTAAAATTTTATTTTTTCCTTTATTTTTCTTTCTCTCTAATTTTAACTTAATGTAATGTAAATCACAACTTTAAATGTTCATTTCAATCAATCAATCATTTATTTTATTAAACATAGGTATGGTTACATATAGTATATCGTCTAAAATATGTGCACTATGTTTTGCCAATTTATGGTGTACAAAATTAACACAAACCTGCATAAACAAGCAATTACAATAGATTACATTTAAAAAAAAATATTTAATTTAAATATTATTAAAATTTCCAATGTGTACTTACTAAAAGATCACCGATATGCTGTGCTCGTATTCTTTAAGGTTGATGCTGCTGTTTGTTGTTGATTTGTCGCAATGCAACATTTTGAATTCGTAGTCTAATCCAGGCTAGATTCATTCTATAAATATCTTAAGGACATAAAGTCTTTATTCTTAAAGCTCTCTTTCCAAAAGCGCTCCTGTTTACCACCCAAAGCTCTGTTAGCTATATCATCAAGCAAACACGTCTCCACCATCACACAACTGAGGTACACAGCATAATTACTTACGAACACAAAACAAACTTTCGCACCCACAAAAAACATACAGGTTGAAGTCAAAACAACATCAACGGAAGGTGTCAACAACAGGGATGTGTCAGCGCCGGTCAAAACCACACGCACGCAGAGGGTACCTTTGTACAGTCATGAGCACCAACATGTGTACACTTACTTAAATTTAAATGCGCTTTTCTCGTGTTAGAACCATTGGAACTTTGAGATAAGACCAATAATATGGGTAATAGATACTATGTTACTAACAACATAAAATTACAATCAGTACCATAGAAGAAAGTCCCTTTTAACAATTGCTTACTCCATACATATTGGTGCTCGTGATTGTACATACCTACATACATACGGAGGGAACATTTTCACGCACCCTTTATGAAATACACAGTGTCAACTGCAGGATTTCATAGGTGTTTGTTTGAAGGGCTCGAAATGGTTTGTGAAAAAATACAACGTGCTATTTATAGCGGTTTGTTATTATGGGATTTTTGTGGGTGAGCAAACGCAGTGGGTCTTTGTAAAAAAAATTATGGTAAATTTTGTAATTATAAACCTACAAAAATACTGATACTGAACTATTCCTGAACATATAGCATGGTTTAATCTTTAACTACAAGCGTTGTTTTTGGGAACATACAATCACGTGTGGATGTATACCACGGGAACGCTCTTTTAAAAAATACCATTATCCTAACTCAGGTCTACCTTTGCGTTCAACCACTAAGGCGTATAAAGACAGCAGACACAGACATAGTTACTTTTGCCTCTATAATTTATGAGTACAGATAGTTCATACAAATATAGGTAGGCTCTCAACTCTAATTTGTATAGAGAAGAATAATATAAGACTTCATCATAACAAGACTCCAAAACAACTTTCAGAATCATTATCTAAACAAAGGACCATCCACAAAACATTTGAACAGGACCATTATTTGCGAACGCATGACCTCCTTCTTTCAAAAACAAACTAAAAAAAGAAATATAAGGAATCCCTCAACAGCCCCCGAAAATGATCCCCAGATTTAACAAGGTCTATTCGCAACCCTAAGTTTTAGGGGTCCACAGGACCCCATTGTTCGGAATAGTAAGCACGTAAGGGGCCCATTCGCACAGTTCGTGGCAACTTGTGTCGATATATCCATTCAGTGTTATAAGCTGTGCCGGTCGGCTGCCCGAGCACAGCCTTTGTGCTGAATTATTCCTGAAGCTGCCTAGTTACCAGTTAGTTGGGAAATTTAATTATTTTTGGTGTGGTTGGGATTATGTTGACATTTATTTACGTGTGAGAGGAAAGTTTTGATTGGTTTTTCGTGTTGATATGAGAATTATGAGGCTGTGTGTTGAATAGTTCTTAGTAGGTTTTGACGGTTTAAACTTTAACTGAGCGGGTAAATATAAGTATTCTCACCAGGACTGTACTTACTATACTGCCATTAGACTTACATTAGACTGCCTCGTTGGTCGAGTGGTTGCAAGCGCTGCTGATGAGCATGAGGTCCTGGGTTCGATTCCCGGATCGGGCAACGTGTTATTGGGTTTTTCAACCAGGATTTTTTTAGTAGCAGCCACGGAGTCTGGATTTGTACCCAGTTGATGGCAATAGACTCGCCTCCTTTTACATGGGACTTAAAACAAAACTAGCGAAGTTTGGGTGTACTATTAGGTACACCTCTGCCTAACCCTTCGGGGATAAAAGGCGTGCTGTTATGTACTTACTATCTCACACACACAACCCGATATGGTCCCTAGTACATGCCCGAGGCTTATCCTTACACAGCAGCAAGTTACACCTTCTTAGACTGGCCAAAGCAATGTCTTGGGGCCAATAAGTTGGCCATCTACACTAAAATTATAACAACAGACCGCTCTGGGAGCACGCAATGTTGGTAGAGAGTTGGCCGAAGATATAGTAACTTGTGTTTAGTGGACTTAAAGTCTTGTTTGTCTATAAAGTTATATGAATGCTAAGGTTTAAGTGCCGTTGTGAGGCGTAATTGTAAGTCCTAGGCTTTGTTTTAATTAACTGTTAGTATTTTAATTATTATTGGCGGTGGCAAATAAAAAGCCATCTTCAGCAAAAAAAAATCTATTGTTTTAAATCTACAAAAAATAGTACATCTTAAGGGAGTAATTACAAATGTCCGTCGTAGGCTTGATCATAAAGTGCACTTTTTTTTTGCAACAAAGTTCCGTGTTAAAATACCTTTTGTATACCGTAGTTATAGACACAATTAAAACACTATTGTGTCTCGCCCGATATCGCGTCGGTGGTATGCGACTGGTTTGTATTTTAAGTATCAGATTTCAGACATCAAAGAACTCTAATTTTTAGTGAGATAACACAGAGTACAGACCAAACTACCCACCAACTACAAACTACAATTCTATTGACTTTAACCTCAAAATAAATAACTACCCTACTTAAAAACTCAATTCGCTTTCATCAGTTCGACGCAATATCATAGTTACGTCTTCCAACAAAGAGTTATTCGCCCCTCACTTTCACCCCCATTGTGCGACCAGATGCTCGCTTCAATGGATTTTTGCTGCGTCACTTCTATTTTGCGTCGAACTGTCCGGTGACTAGACGTTCACCATGGAATGTTGAACGGTATGAAATTGGTTTACTATATCACAATGGTTATTTTTCGATGAATGATTTATTGATATTGATGGTTTGAATTTATTTGGTTAAGTAATCATTGGTCAAGATATCATCATCTGCATAGCCTTTTCCCAACTATGTTAGGGTCGGCTTCCAGTCTAACCTGATGTAGCTGAATATCCGTATTTTACATGGAACTACTGCCTATTTGACCTCCACAACCCAGTTAGTACTGGGATACCCCTTGGTAAGACTGGTTGGTTGGTGTCATTGGTCAAGATATATTTCTTGATAAATCTTAATGTTCATTTCATGTAAATGTCAAGGGTGCAAGGCAAATGATGTGGATCATCATCAGCCTTTTCCCAACTATGTTGGGGCCAGCTTCCAGTTTAACTGGATGCAGCTGAATTTCAGTATTTTACATGGAGCGAACGCCTATTCAATCTCTACAACCCAGTTAGTACTAGGTAATACGATACCCCTTGGTAAAACTGGTTGTCAGATTTTCGGGCCACTGACTATCTGTTGTATTGTATAACGGGCTGGTGTCCGTAATTCCACGTCCAAGCGCATATTTTGCGTGCGGACTACCTAATGCACACACATTTTTCTTTTTTTTTTAGCCTTGACTGCCCCACTCCTGTGCTAAGGCCTCCCCCATTCCTCCCACTTTTCTCGATGCCATTCAAGGCGACCCGCCATCTTCTCCTCGCACACACATATCCTAAAAATATCTCATCTTAATATTCTTTTGAACACCACATTTAATTTACATATCTACAATAATAAAGCAATTTACCATCACCGGGGCATAACAATAAAACCATTGCATGTCATTCAATACGTTATCTTTTATGTCACCGTATCAACATCAGAACCCTCTTTTTAATCCGGTTCAAACCGGTTCGGACCAGTTTGAGCAGAATCTTGGCGCGTGGACAACGCACCCCTGATTCAGTTTGAAGGTCATTGAACCATGGGGCCCAAAAACTAGGGGTGACGAGAAATAATCGATAATTTAGTTTTTTGGCATAGGTGTGTCCCTCTGGGGTTGAGTGATCAACAAAGTGCTGTCGCGTGTTATATTTTTTTTTTGTAATTTGATATTTTAAACTAGGCTGATGTTTTACTCAACATGTTTGTAAGACTCTTACAATTTGTTTTATTGTTGCATTACTTCAGATTTGAAAGCGCACATGTTATACCTTTATTTATATCTTTACAAATGAATTACATTTTTAAATATTCCTTAGAAAAATTGTAGCCCACCGGTATCAGAAACAGGCAGGCCGGCTGGTCAGGGGTCCAGAGAAAGGAGCCTCCTAACAATACGCGCCGTGTCCAGGTCCAGGAGTACGGCTTTCTGTATCAAACCCTAAATATCCAGCTGCCTAACGAAAGCTTCCTCAGGTATTGGTCGAGGCTCTTGGCAAAGCGCACATTATTATTACACTTTCCTCGTTTTCTGCCATCTTTTAATCAAAGAATTTTTTTTTTTTTTAAGTCATTTAAAAACTACAAATTGCATAACAACAGTCTTAAATCTTGCCACCTGCCATGTCATACACGAAACACTACTTAATAACACACATTTTTTAACAAAAACTACCACTCAATCGTTTGTCCCCTGGTGTTCAAGCGTGATAATATTTTTACAACCAAACATTTTTCCTGACAAACTTACGATAAGAATCATAATAATATCAAGTAGTGTGACTTATTCCGGGAATTTCCGTTGCACTTATAGAGGGGTTATTATTACTGACATAAAGTCGAAAGTTATTAAGGTTAAACTTTTCAAAAATAATTCATGATATATGTTTTAAAATAAACTACTACACAATCTTCCGGTCGGAAATTCTTAGCTAAGATTAAAACTAGTAAACTACTGTAAAAAAATATTGAAGTTACTGGGACCGTACCTCAGTGGCAACACAACCAGTACCTAGGTATAACTTGGGCTCTAATGCTTTTGAAACTCCATACAAATGTTGTTACCCCAGACGTTCGAACCTGTACTTCAAACTGCAATCTTTATAAGACTTTTAATAAAAGTGCGTGTCATCTTAAAAGGGAAGTGCCAAGGTAGACCGCAAAATTAAAAATTCCTTACGTTTTTCACAATTTCAGGTATGTGTCAGGTTGTTGACTATTTAACGAAACAGTCATTCAATGGAATTAAATGAACTTAGACGGTTGTATTGATATATAATAATATATAACCATTAACTGTTCAATACAACCGTTTGTATTGATCAGTTGATGGTTATGACTCAGTAACGCTATATTTGTTACGGTCGCGAATCATATTTTGTTCAATATACAACCAAGAAGATTTCAAGAAAATTTGAATTTCGCGGGCTATCTTAGCGCTTCCTCTTAATCTACGCTAGCCTATTCTGTTTTCTTTTCTCCGCGATCTTTCCATTAAAAAAAAAACAGAATAAAGAAGCCAACTACAAAAACTTTTGTCCCTCTTCCCCAAAACTAATCAAAAAGCATCAAGCAATTCAAACTCCACTTGTCCCCGCAAAACTAAGATGGCTATCGATGACCGAATAGTTTTCGGGAATATTCGGGAATTTTCGGCGTTTTTCGTACACCGTCGGGTAATCGTGTGCACTAAGGGTTTGAACACGTGGGGGCTGTGCTATCGAATCGTCCCCGTCGTATTTAAAGGCGAAGGAGACGGATGTGTGATGTGCGATTCAGAGTGGCGTGGAGTCGCTGTTAGAACTATTTTTATTTAGAAACCAAAAAATAATTTAATTCAATTAAAGTACCTATCCATCGCCTTTAGGCAGTTGGTGCTAGTCATTAATAATAATGGATTCTAATGAATAGATGAATTTATCTAGCAATATTAATAAATATTGAAAGCCAGTATATCTTATAGAGTCTTAGATGGAATTCAAGTATACAAAAAAAAAAAAAATATCTTCACGGGACGCCCGGCAGATGTGAAAAATCTATCTTAATATTAAGTCGAGAGCGATGGCGTAGAGGGGGCATCACGCCATGACAGCGTCGTGCCATTTCCCGTCACGGCATACGAATCGGTCTTACGACCAAGGCGCGCCTAATCGCGATTTTTCACATCAAAAACAAGTCAAAGGATTTATTAGAAGACAACGCTATGACCAGGGATAGTACAGGGAGAGAAGTAACATTGAATAATCACATCTGTAGCAATGAGAAAAAAAAAGATTTTTAGAATACATAATTTTATTCTAAAAACCATCTGCCTAGCCTTTTTATGTTAGGGTTTTTTTTATGTTAGGGTCGGCTTCCAGTCTAACTGGATGCAGCTGAATCGTATTGTATTTTACATTGAGTGACTGAAAATCTGACCTCCACAACCCAGTTAGTACTAGGTAATACGATACCCCCTGGTAAGACTGGTTGTCAGACTTTTTGGGCCACTGACTACTGTAACGACTGTCAAAGATCTACAAATGACAGCTGAGACCAACGGCTTAACGTGCTTTCCGAGGCACGGAGGAAACTCGCTGTGTAATGGGTGGTCACCCATCCACAGACCAACCTAGGCAAGCACGGCTTAACCTAAAGATCAATTCGAGCGGGTCTTTTTATTTAGCCATGAGTTCATCCTCCTTTATGGTCTGTGCTGTATTTATCCTCCTTTATTCTAAAAACCAGTATCATTCCCTATTGTTAGTAAAAGCAACTCCACATATTCCCCTATCCCCAAATACTGTTCGCTAAAAGAAGGGCTCGGACTTGGGAACGTTATTGATTTCCATTATACCCGCACCGCCGCTCGTCATCTTAAAGACGTGTCGCGTTTCACACACTTTTATACATCGTCACAATTTTATATAGCATTCACTTATATTTAGCGTGAATCAAAAATGTGTGATCTTATTTCGCAGTTCAGTCATACAAGTAAGAAAAACTTGAAGAATTTATAAACTCTCCACCAATCACAGCTTTAGCACGGGTGTAAACCGAGGCATTTACGTTATAGTTGTGGAATAGACCATCAAACTGAACAACTGTCCCCATGGGACGATCATTGTAATCTCAAAAAATTGTGTCCCATACAAACTTTAATACCTAGTCGTTCTAAATATACAACGTGACTTTTTAGTCGTCTTACAACGGCAGCCCACTTCATGTATCCAATGACTACTACAGGCTAGTATTGGATGTCCTTCCAAGACTAGCTAAATATAATAAAAGTTGTATATCTATGTGTGTTTATAATAAGATACCAAGTAATCTCAAGAATCTAAATATGAGATTATTTAAAAATAAATTGCATGAATGGTTGTGTAGTCATAGTTTTTATAGTGTCAAAGACTTCTTTGACAATAAATGTTAAATATTCTCGTGAAATTTTTGCACGCTTATTACTGTTAAGCAAAAACATGTATGCTCTTTCTTTTTTGTTTTTACCATCTTTTATACAATGTTTTTAAGCAAATAAATATTATTCTATTCTATTATTATATTCTATTCTGTTCTATTATATTCTAAACATTCATTAAAAAAAATAGGCATACATGAGATTTTAATAATTTAAAAATAAAAATATTATTCAGTATTATGACACATGACGTAGTTAAAACACCCTGTTGCGAACGATGATCTACTAGAATCGAGCGCTGGGTAGGTATGTTCTCCAGTTTGACACGTAAACATCATTAACAAGAGGTTTCATAATTCTTTTTTAATGTATTATATTATTTTTCTTTATACCTACTAAGGTAGGTAAAAAAAAAAATCGCACCTTGAGCGATTTTATGTGGGGTACATTGCGTGGACCACCTTTGTAAGACGATACACACAGTACAGTACAGTTTGATAATCTGTACTCTTAAATATGACTATATATTTCTGACACGAGCGAGAGAACCAGTTTTATATAGCGTTACAGTTTCTCCTTATGTGTCAGCGTTTCTGTACCATTATCATGATATATTATGGAAGATGAGGAAATACTGCGCCGCCGGCAAATAAATTAGAAGGGCAGGCGAATTGTGATGATCATAATAATATTTAATAGAAAGCTTGTCTCGGTAAGACAATGAATGTGTGAGCGGGTCAAAGTTGCTACAGTATTTGTCGACATCAGTATTATTGTCTACTATATTATAAGCCGGAATTTCGATAACATGTGTGTCATCGATCAGTACACACTTGGCCCTTATGGATGGCCCACTCCCTACCAAAGAGAGGAGACCTCTACCCCAGTACTAGGAACATTATAGGTTGACTAGATTTTGCCCGCAACTTCACTCGCCTTATTTTAGAATTTGAAAATCAATTATGGTTTGTAATCTGCTTGTAATAACATAATTCAATCATGATTCGAAAGACACGTGGCGTCATCTATTATCATAAGACCGTTATTTCAGCTTTCCTCGGGAACAGTACTTTTTTTCGGGATGAAAGGCACTTTATGTCCGTTTCTGTACACCTAACAACGTTATGCAAAATTTTAAGATGATGGGTTCAGTGGTTTAGATGTGAAAAGGTAACAAACAAACTTACTTTCGCATTTTTTATTTTAGTTAGGAAGTAAGGATTACGCTATACCGGAATTCGAAAAATAAATTAAAATTAAAAAATCCGTTGCCAAAGATGACCTTTTGGAACTGAAGAGATAGCAAATGACCCCTTCTTTCGGCCCATTCAATTTGGCAATCGATGCTCCAACCACCCTGTATAATTGAAATCAATTTATAGTCACATTTCAATATTGGTTTATAACGCAGCAATATTTATGAGGTGACAAAAAGACCAATGAAATAGAATAAAATATAAATGAACGAAGGCGACGCTTGATGGTATCTGATGAACGAATCGAATGAATTCCTGCGGAGGTGAATGATTCGTTTTTCTCGAGCAGAACAATGAAATGAGATAGATACGATTGAAAACTGGAATAAAATGTTGAAAGAAAAAACTTATGTAAGAAAGTAATTTAAATGAAGTCGCGTCGTTGAGTTAGGTGCTCCAATGCTATTCATCAGTGAAGATATTTATCAAAAAACACGAGACGGTTTTGAAACATTTGTTTTCTTTGAGAGCTTTTTCAATTATTGTCAATCAACTCTATCTTGAATAGAGGAGCTCGTGGCTAAATAATAACGATCGATTTTTAGGTTAAGCCGTGCTTGCTTAGGTTGGTCTGTGGATGGGTGATACCGAGTTTCCTCCGGGGCTCGGAAATCACGTTAAGCCGTGGGTACCGATTGTCATTTGTAGATATTTGACAGTCGTTACAGGTCCAAAAAGTCCAAAAAGTCTGACATCCAGTCTTAGCAAGGGGTATTACTTACCTAGTACTAACTGGATAGTGGAGGTCAGAGAGGCAGTCGCGCCATGTAAAATACTGGTATCCAGCTGCATCCGGTTAGACTGGAAGTTGAGCCTAAAATTTGTGGGAAAAAGCTAGGCAGATGATGTAACTCTACCTTGAATAATAGCACACCTATTCATTATCTTCCAATTCACGAAGGATTTTCCGCCCCTGTATGTTTTTCTGTTACAAAGATGTATTTATTACTATTAAAGTTATTTTCGCCATCAGTCGTAGTCGTATTGTCAGTAGTTTTTCAACCATCATAGCCACCCGGCCATCTGTCCATGCCAATTCATACAGAGACAACCCTATCTAAAGATAATACCAGATGACCTCAAGCCCACCAGATAAGGCAACTGTCTTAAAAATATACAAACGAACCGTCCATACATATCTGCCGATCCTCTGTGGGTAATAAAGGGCGATAGTTGGAAGGGATCGGTTATCGCCGTATCTCGGACTCATCGGAACTATGAATGTGGGTCGGGCTCACACCGAAGTGAGACACGGATTGTATAGGGAGTATGATATTTGAGTTGGAGAAAGGAAGAATAAAGAAAAAATGAATATTCAGCACAACAAATAAGATTATATTGATAAATTTCGCTATGAGGTAACATAAAAAGAACCTGAGTTTGATTGTAATCGAAAACTTTAAGTATGTTCCGAAAAAAAAAAAATTAAAGTAACAAAACATGCCTGTTTTGGTTAAAATTTTGTAAGCTTTGACCCCAGAACGCTCAACTGAAAAGCAAAAATTACCACAGTTTTTTTTTTTTTCTTCTCTAACTTGGCGATCTGTGTCTACACAATAGGCCAATCGCTTGGTATTAATATTTTGTAGTCAATGACATCATAGGCAGAAGGATTTTTTTTTGTTTGGAAATTCCTTTCATTGCTTAAATCTCGCGGTTAGCGTAAGGACTCCATGCCGCTTCAATCGGCTGTGGGAGGTACTTCCTCCACCCTGAAGCTTTGAGGCCAGTTGATTGACGTGACTTAATATTCTATTCTGGTAGCTTTTACTGTGTTTAGTAATCTCTTGTTTGACGGAACTGATATTTAGATCTTTATGTATATATTTGTTGCTCACGTAGTATGGTATGTCCAACATGGCTCTCAATGTCTTGTTCTGAAATCTTTCAAAAATCTCGATGTTGCTGTTACTAGCCCCATAATTGAATACCGTAGGTCCAGATTGGTTTTAGTATGGCCTTATATACTGCTATTTTACTGTCGTGTAACAATCTTGGCTTCCGACCTATCAGCCAGTACATCGTTCTGAACTTTGTGTCCAGCTGTTTGCGCTTGGTACTGATGTGCATTCTCCAGGTAAGCCTTTGATCTAAATGCATTCCGAGATATTTGGCGTCCTCAGCTTGGGGAATATCCTCATTGTAAAGTTTTATTGGGGGACAGGTCTGTTTCTGAGAGTGAAGGTTACGTGGATAGATTTGGTTTGATTTGCCTTAATGCGCCATTTGTCCAGCCATTCCTCCACTTTATCTACATGGTCTTGTAGTATGGCCGATGCTATGGTTGGGTCTTCATGGACAGATAGTAGGGCTGTGTCGTCCGCATATGTGGCAGTTATAGTATCGCCTTGCGTTGGAAGGTCAGCAGTGAATAGCAGGTACAGTACGGGGCCCAATATGCTCCCCTGTGGGACCCCTGAGAGAACTTCATATAGCGGAGCGGTCGCGTTGTTGAATGTCACCTCAAAGCATCTCTTGTACAAGGATGATCTTAGTACCACAGTTTTGAGCTAAATATTTTTATCAATGCAATGAGCATTGATTTTAAAAATTAAATTTTAAAATTAAAGTCACAAAACATGCATGTTTTGATTAAAAAATTTTAAGCTTTGACCTCAGAAAGTTCAACTGAAAAGCAAAAATTACCACAGTTTGAGCTAAATATTTTTACACACACACCACACACACACACACATCACACACACACACACACACACACACATGTCACATCTCTTGTACAATGAAAAAAAAAAAAAAAAAAAAAAAAGTATGATCTTAGTACCACAGTTTTGAGCTAAATATTTTTATCAATGCTCATTATCGTCGCACCTTTCAAAGATTATTTTAATTTTTGGCGAGATATCTAGAAACATGCCTACAGAATGAAGATAATACCTTTTAACAATCTACCACCAAAAATGAACCGCAAACATCATTATTTTCATTAGAGATTCACACACATAGACACAGAAATAACCACACCCTGTGTAACTCAAGGGGTATAATTAGTAAACCTAAGCCGTTATATGAAGTGATATTTACGTAGCTGGGGGTATCGAGTGGAGGGTAGTAAAGGGGTGTAAGCGCCACCTCTCACGTGGTCCCGGAAATAAAGGGAAAACGTGACCCATCGACTGTTAATAAAAGTACCTACCTTACTCAATAATACTTTCAAATTAGTTACGTAATTATTTTGAAAGTTCTGAATAATGTTTTTATTGAACTACCGTCGATTATTTTTAGATCAAAGGAAATGATTTCGCAACTGTGAAATACAAGCCATAGTTGGGTACGGTTTTAAGCTTAAAAGAAGCTGCTTGATTATATTTTCTATTTTTAGTTTTCAAGTCGTAAGGTTAGGTACAGGCGATCGCTAGTCGATGATAATACTATGAGCTTGAGCTAACCTAATGAGGTACCGACTTTAATAAAATTAAAGTCCAGTTTACGTGAGTACTTTTGTACCTGAATAAGAACAATAACTGTACTTCGCATTACAAGATAAGATAAAAAATATTGCCTAGCAAAATTAATCAGACTTTTGAAAAAAACACTTATACTGTCACTTACGGGTTATCTTCCGTGATTGTTCATTATTTCGAGCTCCCGATATCAAAAAATATAAAAAAAAACAATATAAAAAAATAACCAGATAAACAAAAAACAAATTAATTTAATAAAAAACCCAAATCCAATAACTTCTTCATATAACTATTCTTCAAAAATACAAATAAAATGATATCACTTTCTCCCACCCAATAATAAAAAGCTCACAAGCAACTCCCACATCAAAATACCCACAATTTTGATAACAGCCACTCCATATTACCGAACGACTTACTACTCTGCTGACCTCCCCAGGGCCCGAAGTTTCATAACTAGTTAAGATTTAATTAAATGCTTCCACAACTGTAGCTAATATGCTAAGCCAATAAACTGCTGTGGTGTATAGAGCATCAGTATTTAGAGCAGTTGTACAGTTTTCATCTGGGTTGTTTTGCTTCTCAGTCATTGCTATTCTGGTTTATCGCTGGGGCACAATTTGATGATAGAATTAAACTTGGGATTAATTTTAAAGACAATGGTCATTTTGTCAGTGGTTAGGTTAGATTAGCACTCTGCGTAGATGACAATGTTTAAATTTTTGAAATATGATTTACTGTACTTTTGGAAAATGAAGACACTTCATCCTATTATAATTTTACACATCAGTTGAACTGGCTGGAGTCTTTGTCGCTTGCATATGTGTGCATGTTACTAACGGAAACGGCGAACACTCTAGAATTTCCTAGAATTCTGTGTAACCATATCGTGGGCACCGCAAGTGCACTATGTTCAATATTTAGTTACATATTACTTCCATACACAAAGCGAGCATTAATGGTCATGAACATTGGTCCTTCGAGCCGGATGAAGACAATCTCAAAGCATTTATTTCAATTAGACCAGTACAGGCTCTTTTGAATGTCAAAAACAAATGGATGAAACTACAGTCCCAGTCACAAGGCTTTATACAGACACTTGTGACAGTACTGTAGTAATCCATTACAAAGCGTAGATCTGTATGGAGAAGAATGGGCAAGAAACTCCATGGACACTCTTTTAAATTTAAATATTTTTACAAGATCTTGATTATTCATGACAAAGTGAAATTGTGTAATTTATAACAGCAGTACTAAAATAACCATCGATTTGATAATTTTAATTTGCAACATTTCTAATAGTTTTTAAGACACCCACGCAGGGAAAGATGACAAGTATAGAAAACTAGTCATCTAAATTAATTATCATAACTACTACATCCCAAATTTATATGTAAATATTCGCACAAGTTACAAAACAGTGTAACATAGAACATCTACACAGAAGTTAGAACTACCCTGATATAAGTTGTGTTGCCCGAGGCAAATGGGATGGACCTGAGTGTCCGAGCTTAACTTCAAACAGTACTAGGATAGGAAGAAGATAGCTAGTGATATTGTGAAACTATGTATGTAGGGGTTGTTACTGTGCTTTGAGATAAGAAGAATTGGAGCATTTGTGTATGTCTTCAGGGTTGGTTTTCGTCAGCATTACTTTTAAGTTTATAAAGTCACGCAGTTTAGTACATTATTAAATGGAGGATTTGACAGCCGATTACACTACCAACGGCAATACAGTTAGATGTATCTTGAAGCGCTATAAGGTTCTTGTGGCGCTTAAATAACATTGACAGGAATTGGAGGCGCTGTCGGTAAATTGTTTGAATATGTATAAAAAAAAACAGGATCATGGAATAACGCCTTATTTAATCCCAACTTTGACTACGTGAAAAGTTCAAAAATTCCTTGTACAACCTTGAAGTACAATTTTATTTGTTCGAGTTGGTGCGCAAGTCAGAAAACTGTGATGTGCCGCTTGTTTATAATAAATAATAATAAAATAAAATTCATTTAATTCAGATAACTTGATCCTTACAGTGAAATTAAAATTAAATTAAATTAACATTGGGGTGAAATCAGTATTAAAAATAAAATAAATTAACATTTAAAATCAAAAAAATAAAAAAATAAAAATTTCCATCAAAATTAAAATTAACATTAAAATCAGAATTAAAATAAGATAAACTAAAATTCATTCAAAATTAAAATAATATAAAATAAAACAATCAAATAAAATAAGATGAAATAAATATTAAACATTCAAAACAATTGTGAATGTAAATGTTTGCAGTTTGCCATATTATATATGGTTTTAAAACTCTCTCCAATAGGTTATAAATCTGTCAAAATACCAAAAATAGAATCTAAAAACACAGTAAAACTCTGGAACTGTTAAATATTTACATTCAACAAACCGCGATCAACCCGTCTGTTGACACGGTCAAAATATTCAGTAGTTACTATCAAACAGTTATCGATAGCACTGGAATAGTATCCCATTTTGACTGATTTATTCGAGCATAAAAATGAATACTGTAAAATAGGTAAATAGAAATATAGTGAAAGGTGCAGTTTATTTTTATTCAAGGATTCAATCTTGTGTCCAATGTCTTCAAGTTTTTGAAACAGACTTCTTCCACCATTCGAGTGTGAATGAGATCGACGATTAAAAAAATAATATTATAAGTAAAAGAATACAACCAAACTAGAGTAGTTTTACGAGACTAACTGACAGCAATCAGTATCATAGAACTACCCTATTTCAAATTATCCTATTGCCAGTATAAGTTCGTTAAGTAATTTAATGTTTTTCCTTTAACCATCCCTTGGATTCTTAATACAAAAGTATAATACACATCATTAAGATGTGAGTTAATTCGAGTTCCTAATTATCCTTCCACATATTTCAAAACAGGAATCTCAATAAAAACTATAAAATAAAACCATACTTTATAAGCGCCGTCCGCCGAAACGTTGAGTACTGAAACCCGCGCAGTCATTGCGCGCACATAAACACTTTTGTGAGAACTCATCGTGATCAAATACTGGTAATAAAGATAGATTAATGGCATCCACCGAGCCGAGCGTTGCCGAACTTTGCCGAACTAACATGTGAGAGCGGAGTACGAATTGCAGAATAAGTTTTATTAATGGGTTTTTTGTGCTTTTTTGATAGTTTTAAACTGGATGTAATTTTGATATGGAGGTTTTGGTCATTTTGTTGCAGTAGACTTTGATAGTCTGGCTTTGCGGTTGTTGATACGAAACATAACACATGTTAGATTTATATTCAAACATCTGCTTTCAACAAAATGTTCCCTCTGTTCATAAATCTGAGTCATTTTAAAACGTGCAAATTCTAAAAAAAATTAATGTTAGCAAAACTTTAAACTCCACAAATCATGTTTTATCAATCCACAACATCAAATCAATGCACTGTTTCAATAAAACCCATTCGTCATCCTAAATTTTTTTTGCCAACATTACCATCGATGCAATCTATCTGAAGACGAGTCTTGATTTATTCTGTTACTACTAAGTGTGCTTGCTTGACAGCCAAAAGATTTATTGCTACATTTTTTCCGCTCCAAAGGTAGAGCCTATGTTTATCTGAACCAACTATCTGAATACTGTGGTATATTAAGTGAGTTGTTTCTGCCTGGTTCATTCTGATCGTGTAAGCGAAAAATATTTTCGTGGAAAATTTTGCTGAATTTTCTTATTTTGCTTTATCAAGATAGGTATTTTTTTCTTTATGACCTTGTTAGCTTTGTATTGATTTAACCTTAACTTATTGATGATTTTTAATGTTTTTTTTAATGATTTGAATGATTTTTTAATGATTTCTTTACTTTTTTTACTATTTTATTTGACTCGATTTATTGTTTTTGATGCTTATGGGTATTTTGCCTGAAATAAAACATTTTTTTAAGCCTACGTCAATTTACACTGATTCCATCATCCTGATTACTGCTCTAACTAAACAAAATTCTTAATGATATTACATTTTCAAACAAACCTCTCATGTGATATGACTTCTGTCAAAATCCTTCTACTTCTAGTCGCAGCTAGATTATATTACCTATTTTGAACGAATCTTTCTTAATCTGAAGTGTCTGTGTTTTTTTACAAAACTTCATTTACTTATTGAGAGTTTCTTTAAAACTACAGTGTTTCTTCCTTTACAATATATACTACGAAGTAGTCTAGTTGCCTTTTTCTGTTTTATTTTTCCAAAATAACAGTCGTTTGCGAAACTCCTCAGTACATTAACAAAATTGTCTTCACTAAAACAAACAAGCCCTTTGCGCAACTTCAAAAACAAAGCAACGCCAATTTCATACCCAACTTTTTGCACAACAAAAGAAAATATCCTTTTCCCAATAATACTAACGACGAAAATTGACGCTTCACAAAAAGGGATCCAAATTATTATTCCAGCTTTGTTTGTCGTCATCAAAAGGAGAAAACCTTAAAGGTATCTTTAAAAATCCATTTCAGAGTTATCCGGTAAAAATGCCTCGGGTGATTTTTTATATCCATATTCACCATTTCAGTACGACGCGGGGTGAAGGTAGATGGTGACACACGGTAACAAAGATTAATGATACAGATCTGAAAAGTTTTTTAGTTTAGTATTTTTTTGGAGGATTGATGAAGAGTGATTAATTGTTTTTTAGTATCACTGTGATGTTGGAAAGCGCCGTTAAAAACATTGCAAGTGCAGTGACTTTTATCGTGTTAGCCTATTTTGTGTACCACTTCTTCTCCCTTCCTTGAAGACCTTCTGGGCCCTAAAAGAACACACGAAGGGAAGCCTTCAAATAACGCTGAAAAGTGACATTAGTTTAAATAAAATGAAATTGTTGTAGCTATTTAAAGGCTTTAAGTTTTGTCAATCTGTAAAGAAGTGGTTTGTTTGAAAAGGGACAATTCATTTATTAAATCAATTTTGTGCTGTCCGATCCACCTATTAGTACCAACTTGACCATTCAAGATCAAGTAATTTGACGATGTATAAATTAAATGCCTTAATCATTTCTGGACCAAAGATAGCTCCCTGATGCACCTCACAGTGTGTCTCCCATAAAACTCAATAGGATGGTGGGTGTGACCGTTTTATTCTGCCGTCTCCTCGGCTTTGCAATTCGCTCGCCGTTCCGAGGGCTACAACGAAGGGGAAGTGCCCAGATGTCGCCGAACAAATTATTTACTACCCTTCCTTTTGTCAGAGACCTGCATCTCCATATTTGTTATTGCGAAAACGGTGTCAACCGAATTTCGGAGCATACCTGGAATTGGATGGCGCAATTCATCTTGGTTCTTTTTATGGAGCAAATTGGGTTTGATATAGTATGTAGGCCTGGTAACCATTTGTTAATGTCCAAGGGTTTTGGCAACAGATACAAAATATTTGAGTTCCGGTAAAATATTTTTAGAGGATCATTGAAATGTCTAACATTTTTTGTGTCCTCCTTGCTATGAATGTTGGATGTGACATGTCAAATTTTTATTTCCAACAAAAGACTCTTTGTGGAATATTAGTTCCATCAATTTCAATAGAAAAATAAGCTCCATCTTACAAAGCATTTAACGTAACAACTTTACCTTTAGAAACACCTAATAAGGGGCTAGCCTATTGCTATTAACTGGGCATACTTCCACAAATCCAAATTCCAACCTGCTACTCAGAAATTCATTGTTAAGTAACATAATAATATGTATCATGATCTTTTTCCTATATAGCTCAATAATTTTCCCTGAATACAGTACCTACAGTTTAAACTATAACTTTTATTTCATCCATTAATTATAAAATGGCGGCACATAGAAATAGCATTCTATAGAACTGGCCGGAAACAAACGCAGGTTATAAAAAAGTCACCGGCACATGTTGCAGTGGAGTGCACTGACCGCATATACACTTGGTTTCTAATAGTACTGGCTGCCGACTATTTGTGACTAACAATAATAAGGCGTTAGGGTCGAAAATAAGATAGAAAGGGTTTATGTGTATTTTATACTACATTGTAGCTTCGTACAATATCAGATGTGCTGCTGGGAAGTTTGGTCCACCACATGTTCTCCCAAGGTGAAACACTAGGTAGTAGTGAAGGGCGAGAATTTGGGGGATTGTCTAATGGTTTTCCTTCCTTCAAAAAGTCCTGATATGAATAAATGACTCTTTTATTGCCAAGTTCTTACTCTTCAAGTGGTCATATTAATCCAGGGTTTCAGTAATCCTTCCTCTTGTTGTCGTCTTAAGGTTTTGGTTATTTCACACGTGCTCGTAGCTTTGAAATTTCAACCACGTCTCTAATTTTAAAGGATAATACAAAGTCACGTTTGTCTATGACCTTATGTTGCCATTTGTGGGTCTAGACTTCAATTTATAGTTGAAAGCTCGAAAATGTTTTGGTATCAAACATAACTTCAACCAAAGAGATTTAAGATATTATTATCATAGCGAGACTCTCAGAAGCAATTTTATAGAAAAACTGTAAAACCATGTCTCAGGGACGTCTTAGATAATTACCCAGGTTGACACTGAGACTTACGGACATAGCAAAAGCGATAACAAAAATTGGCGGGTCATATTGGCTAGACTGGATGGAAGAAGGAGGAAGGAAATGCTGGAGTGGAGACCACGGACGGAACGGAGGAATGTGGGAAGACAACCGACTAGCGGGACAGACGCTCTCATGAAAGTTGGCGGAAGAAATTGGATAGCCATGACACAAAACCGCCAAAAGTGGAGAGATTTGGAAAGAACCTACACTCAGCATTGGGTGGCCAAAGGTTGATGTAGAAGAAGAGACGTTTGACATGTTACATTATGTACTGACAGTAACCAGGTGGCTATAGCAAGTAGTTTACGTTGTTGTTCACTTATCTTTGCCCCGTCTATCAAGAGTATACTTCAACCGAATTTCGACTCGAACATCTCTTACTGGGATTTGCACAGCTACTTTTTCCAGTGATTTAGCCACCAAATCCAGCTCATAACAAGGCGAAATGGGAAAGATAAGTGCAAACAAAGCTGCAACTGTAGTTCATGCAACATATGTGGACGACTCTTTTATTGCTGCGTCTGTGCTCGTGTTATTGGTCGAATTCATCCGGGGTTTAATTCCATTGCATGTGTTTTTATATCGTTCGCTCGGGTGCCTTTTTTTTCTTGTTGGCTTAGAAGAGTTATGCTCTTAATTGAAATGGGCTTGCCTTTTATTTGTGGGTTTATGTGTTTCTGAGGGTAAAAAGTATTGTTATTTTCGTCATTTTTCTTGTGGAAACATGTTATTCATTAATCTTAAGTAGATTGCGTGAATTGAGGTTGAAAACAATACTGAAGATTGTCAATTTGGTTTCGAGACCAGAAGAGAAACGAGGTGTTAGAGAAATTTTATGAAATATTTTTTTACCGACATTACCACCACCACCTACTAATCGATAAACTTAGTACACGTATTACTGCTAGACAAACGCACAATAAAAATTATACCTATTGTAACGGCATTACAAAGAGTACTAAGCAACATAAAACAAAAAATACTACAGCGCCATCTATGACACCGATGATGAACTAAACATCGAAATACGTCTAAATCCTACAAGTTATCCGCGACTTAAGAATATATCGAAGAACCCGACAACAACAGTCGGGCAGTAGCCCACCAGACATAACACCCGTCTGGTAGGAGGATCCTCCCTTTTCTGTGGGGGATGAAGAACTTTACACCCAGTTCTCCATACCCCCAAACCAGTAATTTAAATATTACACACCTATAAAAAAATAATACCCTAAACAAATTTTTCTATTACCCAAAAGTGTTGTCTAAAATGGAGCACAATTAAATTACCAGCAAAATATTTACCCACTTCCATCTTACATACACTGAAATTGTTTAAAAGCTAGCTACGACTTCTCTAGCCTCATTTTCCACATCGCAACGCGTCATTTTTTTTCATTCACACAAACCCACAACATACTGAAGAAATTCGAAACATCCAACCAGCATCAGCCTCATACATTCAAAATATCGTATAACCTCGCATATTTGTTTTCCATTAATCCACTAGTTTGCCAGAACAAAGTAAACACGATTCTACTAACTGTTGTAACGAAACTTTACTGGGAGTATGCTCTGTCTCACTTTAACGCTGGAGGTGAGAAAGGGATGGAAGCACCGCGATACTGTGTTGTGATAATGCACAGTGTATCGCTCTTTCGTAAGATGAAGTAATCATCTTTGAATATGGTAAACAGTAGAAAATTATATTGTTGTTGGTTCAAGGTTTACGCTCATTTTCGTTTCATATTAATTGCCATATATGTGCGTAGAAAGCAGTGGAATTTTTTGTTATAAAGTTTATCGGAGAAAGTACCTAACATACCATTTTGTGTATCTACATATTACTAACAGGAGGGTCCTATTCTAAGGAAATGGAATCAAAAATTGTCATTGCAAACATTTCAGCCCCACTGAGTTCCTTACCACGAGACGATTTTTTTTTTTAAATATACTGCAAACAAATTAACATCAGTGGCTAGAGATCAGACGTAACTCCATCAAAAGAAAATATGTTTGGGTTTAAAATTCAGAGATTTTTAAATAGTATACCTGCTCTAATTGGGATAGGGTGTTGCCTGGCAAAGATTCATAAAAGACAACCCTCTCAGTCGCCACAGCAACTCCCTCAGACATCAATCCCCATCCAACTGTTATGATACGGCTTCCAGTAGTCCTTAGATGTGGTTTGGTTACCAAGTGCCTACTAATTAGAAACTTTGAAACCAACGGCAGTACTCTTTAGCAACAGGATAAGCAGAAAGCAGCAGCAATATTGTTATGTTAACAGTTTTTTTTTATGTATTAACTGGGCTTACTCTTGACCTCAATCTAGTCCTGAGGACAGAGATGAGGTCGACGATGGAACGAGCTAACCCAAAAGAAACTTATTAACTCGCGACTTAAATAGATTGGGCTCATATGAACTTGGAGTATACAATAAAAATAAAAACAATAAAATATAATATATTAATATATACAATTATAACCCCACATTAAGGTATTTTTAAACATAATAGCTTTAAGCAGCTTCAAATATGCATAGCGAGATAGTTTTTTCATGTCATTCTGGTTTTTGATTGATCGCTATATGGACTATATCAGTACCACCACATTATCATGAGTTTCTAGATGTTTTGCCAGACTGAATTTCTGCATTCCAAATTCTGGATACAATAACGAATATCTAAATATTACTTAAAATTAACTGTAAGTGTTTCCAAGCACATCGTTTGCGGAAGAATACCTAAATAATAACACAACAAAATAAAGCAATTACAAAGAGAACAGCTTACTCCCGTACCTACCGTCGGTCATCTCTTCACAAATGGTCACAGCGGCCAGTGCGTTTTATTGTCCCGCAGCTCGTAAGGGCCTGACATGGCCGCACGCAAATATTCGTTCTGGTTTCACTGTTTACGTTATTGTTTTACAGATACAAATTATTTTCACGCTTTTGTAAGTGTAAATGAAACCTTTTCACCAATAAAACTGAATTTCCAAAATGCATCCACGAGCTGTCAGTGTGATTACTGCTATACAATATTGACAGTGACAGATGCTAAACTTAGTTTCGTCGTTGGTGAAAATCGCCATTTCGTCGACCCAATTCTAATACGACGTAAGTCAAAATATGGCCAACTAAACGTTTTTTTTCTTCAATTTAGGCGGAGTGATCGAAAAGTGTTATATCTACCAAAACAGTAAAAATTAAAGCAAATGAATAATGTTTTCGTTGGACTATAATTTCAAGTTTCCTAAGAACTTTACGGAATCAAAAGGATTTTTCCACATCCTGGACAGTTATGACTTACACCATATTAGAATTAGGTCGACGATATGTAAGTTACAATTCAACTTAAATAAGTTCAATGTAGAATCAACAAATTACTTTTTACATTGCATACGATATACAGCCCAATACAACACCAAAAACTTAAACTAACACAATTCAAATGTAGTTGTAATTCAAATATGAAGACAGTGGATATGAATAGTTAACACCTTCAGTAATGTTGTACGGCGCCACAATCCTACTCGAGCATACATTAACAGAGTGCCAGCCAAGACGTTGCAATAACTAGCATTTGTATACCTAACTAAACTATACAAATTGTAAACAAGCCGTCTGCCAACGAACGCACTGACAGGTGGCTCGCTTGGTGCCTAGAGAGTAGCGAAGTGAAACGACCGTTCTAAAATCTTAAAATCTAGGCTCTAATGGACCAAGATCTCAAAAAACGCCAGACCTACGTCATTTTATAGAACCTGATATTTTCCTGTGGAAGAACCTTACTATAGGTAAAAACAAGTATATTATAAAAATTCGGTCGTGGTGGCTTTGGCAGATATCAGGTAACAAAGGTGTGCTAAATACTCGTAGCTGCTAACGTTACGTCATACTATAAAACGTGATTTTTTTTTATAATACATAAGGCTACCTCCTCTACTGCCAGACATTTTGCGTGGGGAAAACCCACTGCCAGACGTCTTTAACTTCTACAGAAAAAGTTTCAGCTTTTATAAAATGACGTAGAACTGGCGGTCACGAGATCTACCTCTGTAGGCAAGCCACCTGTCAGTGCATACGTAACCTATGTGATGAAAATAAATTAAACACATTCATAAATTAAGATTGTGTTTAATTTTGTATTGTAACAACAGCGTATCCTTTCAGTCTTATTATTTTACCCTTTTAAAATATAAAAAGCTTAGGTTGAAAAAATGCCGCGTAAACAAAACAACCAACTTTAAAAGAATCTCGTACCTACTAAAAAACCTTTCAAAGAAAAACATCATTACACAAAACACATTTTTTCTAATCCCCCAACATTATGTACACGCCTTTTCCCAACTTTTACTGCCTGTTACTTTATTCGGAGTAAAAAAAAAAGTAATTTGGCTATGATGCCTTTATTACCGGCCATAGACGTATAGAGTTATAGCCCTTCTCATTTCGTTAGATAGCCCTTTGTTTAGAGGACGTATAACTTTTTATATCGGTGCCTGTCATCTAGTTTTTTGTGTTTATAGCCATTTGTATTTCCGATGATGCTGCTTACCTTAGTTTATTGAGAGTATCGTGCTTGTCAGGGGATATATAGTAGTTTGTAAAGTGTTTTGTCCCTTCATTTTGCACCGATGGATCGCGAGGGTAGGCCATGATGGAGCAAAATGAAATGTGTAGTGGATTGTATACACAAGTATGTCGGTATTAGTACAGACATAAAATGAGTCGCAAGCGCGCCAGTGGTATCACGCGACACGTTCAAAAGTCTACCCACACCACAGCGTACTTCTACAGAGCCCTGATGTTTACAGCTCGAGGCGAGGACGACAGTCAATGTCTGATCGCGGAGGAGTTGAGACGTCTTGGAACTGAACCCAATTCATTGTGCCTCGTGTTATTGTATTAAGTTGTAATTTCAAGTAATTTGTTAGTTTAATAGAAACAGTGTATCGCACCCAGTGTATTTTCATTGCACGAACCCCATCGTTTGCCCACATCATGTACGAGCCTAACGAAATAAATCCTGACATATCCGACATGTATCATTATAAAAAGGAATGAATTTACAACGGTCGCGTCGGTTGGAACTACAAAACAAGAAATTATAAGACGTTAAAGAACGCGTAAGCGCAGCCGTGCGTGGAGGCGCGCAGCAACTGACTGGAGTTGGACCGCCATTTCCGAAGATTGTACTTTGCTGACCGAAGAACATCGTCCACACGGGGGGTTTTTTCTAAAGTTTAGGAAACAGATGATCCAGGATAAGTAATCATCCACATAGAAGTCACGTGCTATCGAAAACGTTTTTAAAGAATCTGAGCACCCTTCATTTTTACGTATGTTGGTCTACGATGATAAGAACACACATTTTGGCGGAGAGGTAGCAGCCTCGACTTACACTGTCGTACCTCTCGGATCCAGGCGGACACTTTATGTAATGCATAATTATCTTCACTTCTGCTTTTCAAATGATGAAGGAAGACATTGTTAGGAGACCTTCGTGTCCTGTAACCAAAAATTCTAAGACATATGATACTTTTTACCCGCGTTCGGCTTGCATGGTGGATTATACCCCGCTCCCGTTGCCATGGAACAGTCCTGAGCTGGGAAAGGTAAGGGGTGATTATGTATAGGGTGGAAGTGTCACTGTCGGACAAACGGTTACCACGTATTCAGTACATTATTCTGAACCCCCTATATTTTTTTTCAACATTTCATCGGTAATTTAAAAATAATGTGCTGTTCCTTACAAAACTGCAATAGCTACACGGTCTAAATGTATGGAACAGCTGATTTTTTATTTATTTACCGATGTTAAATTTCTATGTGTTCAGAACGATGTACTGAATATATGGTAACCGTTTCTGCGTCAGTGTCCCTTCCACTCTGTATTATGATTAGATGTGAACACACCAATTCTGAAAGATAGAGAGATAAGATCTGTTAACTGTTAAGACAAAGGTCACAACAACTCCGCGAAGCCATAATGAAATGACCTTTTTCCACCTATATTGGCAACCTTTAGCCTAACTGGAAGTCGCCGTTCCTGAATTTTGCACAGAGCAACTGCCATACAATCTCTGCAATCCAACTACTGGTCAATATTCAATTCCTAACGAAGTTAGTTATCAGATTTTCGGGCTACTGACCAGTTTTAACGACTGTAGGTATTCGTATGAAATCGAAACTGACGGACTAAAGTGGTTACAGACAGGTACGAGTCTTGATGTGCGAATATTGTATATGCGATGCGAGAAAGAAAAATACAATGTGACCGTTCGATATGGCGACGCTTGAAGGGGTTGTATGTCCAACAAGGGTCGTTAAGCGGCTGAAATGATGATGATTATTTTGTAAAAAAAACATTATTGTTTCACCGGCGTAAGACAGGGTGCTGTGGCGCAGTTTGAGAGAGTCCAGCAGTGGGCTGCGACAGGCTGAGATGATAAAGAAGAATACTTGAATTTGAAAATATTTTCATTCAAGAACATTATTTCATCCACATATTGAAAACCGCTACAACAGAACCTCTTTGCAGCAAAATCTAATACATATAGACTGAAATTCGAACAAACACACGCTTCCCTCTTATTGTAAAGGCAATAAAGTTCAATATAGTTCAACAAAAGGATAGTTTGGAGCAGAAAGTTGACAATGGCAGAGTGCGCAGCGCCAAAATGTTTTGAGCAAATATTCATTGAATGTAAATCCGCCGAGGCCGTTTGGATTAGAAGTGGTATACACTGTATACGGTAGCAATTTTAAAACGTAAAGCGAATTGTTATTGATTTGTTCAGAGTTCGTGGGTATGGCGGGGTTTTGCAACAATAATTTTTGTAATACAGAGGCAAGTGCCTGAATTGGTATAGAAGATATACTAAAATAAAATAGAACAGGATCAGGTTTTTACTAAGTACTGTAAGATATCAACCTTCCAGTATTTCTTTATTGTAAACATGACCTGAAGAGACACATTCATTTAAATAGACTGCCTAGCCTTCTTTTTAACTATGTTGAGGTCGACTTGCAGTTCAACCTGGCGCAGAAGCTGTATACTTACCAGAACTGTGAATGGAACAATATAACTACCTACTTGATCTCCACATCTCAGAAACTGAGTAACTACATAATAACACTGTCGTATCCTATTTTTAACCGACTTCAAAAATGGAGGAGGTCTTAATTCGGTTTTTGTTTGTTAGATCGTAACTCCGTGATTAGTGATCCGATTTACGTGATTCTTTTTTCATTTGGTAGAGACAGCTTGTAGAAGAAATTTTATTTACATTGCTTGAGTAGTTTATAAGTTATTTTCTATTAAACATACTCTCCAGATGATTTATCAAAACCAATGAAGCAAACAAAAGTCACCCAGCTCTTCTAATACACGAGCAACAGTTTCTTAAATAGTAAACATAGTAACGATGAGAAATATTCATTAGTCATTACATACCAAAAATCCAACTTATTCCCCATCACTTCCCCGCAACCTAATTCCCCCTAACCTGTTTTCAAATGCTGAGCATGAAAGTCATAACCTTGATCAAAGATCGCGGAGATAAAGCCATAATTACGGGCGCGCCTGCCAGGTAGATTAGAGATCGTAATATCGTGTTACACATAATAAAATGGATGCCGCCTCCCCTTTTGCGAAACCACTTTCCAACCGCACAAACAAATAGGCTGAGTTTGGATGTTTTTGATGTAACCACACGTAGGTTAGGTGCATTATACTCGCATCTGGTTTGCGTGTATCACCAGGTGTGTGAATGTGGAAGAATAAAAAGGTGTATGTGAGGATCACAACAGCTGGCGTTCAGGAGGTTTTTCACGGGTGACCACTGAAAACCAGCGCTGTGTTGTGGGCCCCCCTAGCACAGCATCATGCTGAGTGGTAACCTGCTTGTCGCAGTCACGACGTGCAAGCTGTTAACTTTTTTCTTTTTTTTTTTGTTCTGTCCTGTTGAATTTATAGTTTATTGTTTATTTCTTGTAATTTTGTATGATGCACGTCATGTCCCTGCGACAAATAAATATTTTATCTTTCTTTCTTTTTTTTCTAGATATGTCAACTAGCAGGAAGTAAAAAAAGTATCTTAGGATCGTAGCAGGTGGCTGCAGTTTCTGCCTCCCTCATGAGAGAGAGGCGTTAAATGAATCTTCTCTTGGTAAATTATATTTTACACTTGCGATATCTTCAACGCGACATAATATATGAACTACGCATCATACTGTTACGCATAAATATTTACACGGAAACTTGATAATAACCGTCAAACTGAACCACACATCCGTCTGGAGAGAATGAGGAACTTTAAACGGCCGATACGACAAAGAAGTCAGCTAGTTATCCCTGGATTAGCGTCGTCATTGGAACCAGATTACCTGTACGAAGAGGATATTTTTTTTTTCTACTTTTTCCGTTTGAGTTTAAGCTATAGAGCACTTTGACATGCTTAAAGATTTGCTAGTCAGCGACAGGTCGTTTTAATGAACTCCCGAGTTTTGCGATCGCCAAGCCGTTTTGCACTATTATACTATACCGCGCATTAGCATGCAGGAGCTCGTGGCTAAATAATAACAGTCGATCGCATCGATCTTTAGGTTAAGCCGTGCTTGCCTAGGTTGGTCTGTGGATAGGTGACCACCCATTACATACCGAGTTTCCTCCGTGCCTCAGAAAGCACGTTAACCCGTTGGTCCTGGGTGTCATTTGTAGATCTTTGACAGTCGTTAGGTAGTCAGTGGCCCAAAAAAGTCTGACAACCAGTCTTACCAAGGGGTATCGTATTACCCAGTACTAACTGGGTTGTGGAGGTAAGATAGGCAGTCGCTCCATGTAAAATACTGGTATTCAGCTGCATCCGGTTAGACAGGAAGCCGACCCCAACATAGTTGGGAAAAGGCTAGGCAGATGATGATACTATACCGCGCATTATGCAGATAAAATTACCAAATATAAATGAACTGCCCATAACGGGTGACATAGAGTCAACCTTATCTTTTTCAGATTATTTTTAGTAGAAGACAAGACATAACATCACGCCTGTAATACCCGAAGGGATAGGGCAAAGGTGTACCTAATAGTACACCCACATTTCGCCAGATAAGTTAAAGTCCCATGTAAATAGGGGCGAGCCTATTGCCATCAACCAGGCACATATCCAAACTCCGTGGCTGCTACGGAGAAATTCCTGATGGAAAATCCCACTAACACTTTGCCTGACCCAGAAATCGAAACCAGGACCTTCAAGTTGAAGATATTTTCAGACAAATTATATTAGTACTAGCATTATGGTCTCATCAGGTCTCTCTTTTCATTTTTTTTTTAAACTACAAAACCCTGCACAAAGCGCCGACTTGTTCTAGTTTATAATTGTAGGCGTTGGCTCATATCACCCGTTCACATATGCAAGCCACGCTTAAGGGCACTGTAATTAACATTTTTATATGGCTGATTTGCATACCACCTTGATAACTCTATGAATTTAAATTTATTAAAGGTTGCTCCACTTGTTTTAGTCATTTCAGTAATCAAAGGGGTCAGTGTGATGGGGCTTTTGTTGGAGTGTTTGTTGAAAGTTTTGTTTATAATTTTGGTAAAATAATATGCCTCTGTTGATATTTGATTTTTGTTATGTACGAAAAGCCGCAAGTAGTACTACACATTGCCCTTTTTTATTTTATTTTTTTCGGATGGAAAATCATCAAATAACTACTTCCGCTCTAGGCGGAGTTGTAGGGAGAATCAGACTTTTACTGACTAAAACCCATCCATGTTCCTTCTTTGCCCTTTGTGTTCCAGGGCCGCGGTATCTGTTTCGAACAGTCCCGCAGCCCCGGCAGGCATCAGTCCTTGTTATGTTCGAAAAGATGCAAGTCAGTAGCACACGTTGCCTTTGAGCTGAACCTAGAATGTAGTGTCAACAGAATAGGAAGCCAAGCTGATACAGGTTTTGTTACCTCTGGACTAGCAGCCTACTGTACCAAAGTTTATATCTTAGGGTTCTCATAACAAGAATATTTTTATGTGATGGATAATCATTTCATGGAGGAGCTCGTGGCTAAATAATAACAGCCGCACGGATCGATCTTTAGGTTAAGCCGTGCTTGCCTAGGTTGGTCTGTGGATGGGTGACCAGCCATTACATACCGAGTTTCCTCCGTGCCTCGGAAAGCACGTTAAGCAGTTGGTCCCGGGTGTCATTTGTAGATCTTTGACAGTCGTTAGGCAGTCAGTGGTACAAAAAGTACACCCAGTACTAACTGGGTTGTGGAGGTCAGATAGGCAGTCGCTCCATGTAAAATACTGGTATTTAGCTGCATCCGGTTAGACTGGAAGCCGACCCCAATATAGTTGGGAAAAGGCTAGGCAGATGATGGATATGGATGGATGGATGATGCTGATGGATCATTTCACGTTGGTCAGTGTAAAGGGTGTACTATTATTTTATACGGAATCATTTTACTCGTGCTATGTTTCGTGTAAGGAACGTCGTGACATGAAGTTTTTCATGATTTTAGAACCCCAGAATTTTATGTCGTTTATTTAAAAAAAAACACCTGTTCTATACAAAACTAAAACACATACGCAGTCAAAATGAAATGGAAGTGCTGTTTTTCTTTTTTTAGGGCACCTTATCTCAGTAGGCAGAAACGGAACCCTCAAGTATAGGATCACTTTGTTGTCTGACTGTCTGTCCGTCTATCCAGACCCCTTTTCTCAGGCACGCGTAAAGGTATCAAGCTGCAGAGCGGAGAATGGAACCGGCGAGAGATGTCGTGCGGTGTTCCACAGGGATCGGTTCTAGGACCGGCCCTGTGGAACATCGGTTACGACTGGGTGCTGCGCGCCGACCTCCCTACCGGCGTCAGCGTAGTTTGCTACGCTGACGACACGCTGGTACTGGCACAAGGGAGGTCGCACGAGGCGGCGTCCGAAAACATGACACGCGGGGTTGCGATAGTCGTGGATAGGATCCGGCAATTGGGTCTCGAGGTGGCATTGCACAAGTCCGAGGCCATGTGTTTTCATGGGCCTCGGAATGCGCCACCGTCGGGATCCCTACTGACGGCAGGAGGGGTTTCCATCGGCGTCGGGTCGACGTTGAAGTACCTAGGACTCGTCCTCGACAGCCGGTGGAACTTCGTGGAGCACTTCCGACGTTTGGCTCCCAAACTGGAACGGACAGGGGCTGCCTTCAAGCGGCTCTTGCCCCACCTGAGGGGTCCAAACGCCTCCTGCCGGAGGCTATACGCGGGGGTCGTGCGGTCCATGGCCCTTTACGTGGCCCCGGTGTGGGCGCGTTCTTTAAGGCGGCAAGCCGCCCACTACCTGAACGCGCCCCAAAAGGTGATAGCCATAAGGCTAATCCGGGGGTACCGCACGATCTCCGGCGAGGCGGCTAGCCTCCTTGCCGGATTGCCGCCATGGGATCTGGAGGCGATAGTCCTCGCGCGCCTGCATGAATGGCGCGCGGAGGCACTACGTCGGGGGGAAACTCCGCTGCCGCGGCAAATTGCCGCTCAGCGGACAGACCTCCGGCGTGATATCATGGCGACATGGAGAGAGCGACTGTTGCAACCCCGTGCAGGGCACGCTACCATAGTGGCGATAAGTCCCCTCTTTGAGGAGTGGCTAGAGAGGCGCCACGGCGCCCTCACCTACCGCCTGACGCAGATCCTCACCGGACACGGTTGTTTCGGGAGGTTCTTGCACCGAATCGGGCGGGAGGAAACGCCCGGGTGTTTCCACTGCGAGGATCGTCCGGAAGACACGGTGGAGCACACCGTAGAGGTCTGCCCCGCTTGGGCGGAGCACCGCCGTGTCCTTGTAGCGGCGATTGGCGGCGGCGATCTCTCGCGTCCGGCCCTGGTTCAAGCCATGGTCCGGAGCGAGAGGGAATGGAAAGCCGTCACCACCTTCTGTGAAGCAGTCATGCTAGTGAAGGAGGTGGCGGGACGTGAGAGAGAAAGAACCTCACGTCCCAGCCGCCGCGGGAGACGCCCTGGGCGTCGGGGGTCACGTGGTGGCTCCCGGCCACCGTAGGCGCGGGCCTGTGGACGGCGAGTTATGGGCTAGCTCGCCGTCCGGCCGTCTTATGACGACAGGCCGTGTCGACGGCGCGTTCGTGTTCCACGCGCGCCTCAAAGAGATGTCAGCAACCGAGTAGGGGTCCGCATGGGCCGATGCCTGCCAGAGCTGCGGGACTGTTCGAAAGAGACACCGTGGCCCTGGAACACAAAGGGCAAAGAAGGAACATGGATGGGTTTTAGTCAGTACAAGTCTGACACTCCCTTCCGCTCCGCCCAGAGTGGGGGGGTCATTTGATGATTTCCCATCCAAAAAAAAAAAAAAAAGGTATCAAGCTGAAATTTATATTAAATACTCCGGTCTGTTACTCCTTGGAGCAGTGAATAAATCAAACTTGTAAGACACCGCGATCAAAAGATATGACAGTTAATGTCACATATTTTGCGATTTTACAAGGGAAAAAGCCTATAGGGTACTTCCCGTTGACCTAGAATCATGAAATTTAACAAGAAGCAACGTCTTATAGAACATGTAAAGGAACAAATCTGAAAACCGTAATTATGAAGTTTAATAACAAAATACCTACAGGTTTATACGGAACCCTCGGTGCGCGAATCTAACTTGCACTTGGCCGGATTTTTTTTTAACTTGTAATAAGTTTGGTAACTAGGCCCAAACTACAAACGACGTTCTGAAATTCTGTTCCGCTGTTTTGAGAGTCAAGGCTCTAAAAAACTCAAAAAATAGTCACTGAATATTTCATACCATAGACTCATAGCACCAAACTATTATTTTCCTCATTCACATTTCCAATCACTCTCATCCCGTCAAGTCATGTTATCTCAGAAACTCATAAATACTGATCACGCGTCCACTTTTTGCGCGTCATGCTTGAGAGTATCGCGATATAAAAAGTATCATGGCCGCCAATCAAGAGGACGCCATAAAAAAGCTGTGGAAGTGTCGAAACACTTGAAGTGTTAACTAAAGATTTCTTTGTAAATACAAACGTTCAGCACACAAATAGAGTCTGCACCATAATATGTATATCTAGGTCGAATACCTATCCTGACTTGGTTGGTGGGTAATTTGATCAACTAATCACAACTGGTTAGTTGATCACTTCATGTAAACTTCATGTACAAGAGTGGTTATACCATTGTACCACTCTTGTTAAAAATAAAATAAAATTATACTGAAACTTGATAAAAACTAGCTTTCAAATATTACGTCAGCTCAATAGCTTGGTCAGTGATCTAAAATATTGTCAGATTTTCGGGCCACTCAGTACCTGTAACGACTGTCAAAGATCTACAAATGACAACCTTAACGTGCTTTCCGAGACATGGAGGAAACTCGTTATGTAATGAACCCTAACCATACGGCTGTTATTATTTAGCCCAGAGCTCCTATAAAGCTTTTCATGTTTCAAAAATTTAATAATTTCACTCGATATGAAACGACGCATTTATCAACACAACATTAATAAATAAAAAACTATCATTTCATCAGTGACGTCATCGAATGTCCCGCTGTCAGCCCATTCATAATTCGGGCCATTCATCATGCGGACGTCCCGAACTAATTTAGTGGACACTATAAATCTTACCAACAATGTCATGACAGAACTGTAGCACTCAGGAATGTGATGAGGCCGTTATTACTTTGATTGGGTATTCTGGGCTAGTTTCAAATTATGAAACCAAGAACCTCAATGGGAGTTATATTATTACCAGCTTATGCCCGCGGCTTCGCCCGCGTGGAGTTCGATAATTGTTCCACGGGATCATATTACCTGGAGAAAAAGTATCATTTGTGTTAATCCAGGTTATAAACTATCCGTGTGCTAAATTTCATTAAAATCCGTTCAGTAGTTTTTGCGTGAAAAAGTAACAAAGATTCATAAATCCATAAATCCTCACAAACTTTCGCATTGATAATATTAGTAAGACGTAGGGTGTTCGGGCTGTTTGGGGTAGAAACAATAGAGTCATGGTGTTTTAGTGCTCGCTTAGTTTTTTGGGACACCACCAAGCCGTCGACTCTTCACGCGACCGAAGGCTGTCCTATTTTTTGATATTGCCATTCGACGTGGCAATGCTGCTGACATTTTGGGCACTTTTCCCATTGACTGTGGTGAGGATTAATTTTATCAAGTATCTATATTATTTGTATTTCTCTTAAATATGTTACTGTACCATACAGACACAAAATAGAAACTAGAAAAATTGGAACAAGGCGTGAGACCAAAAAATTTTATCTCTCGAAAAGGAAATGCCGTCTACTGATTATTTTTTATTTTTTATTTCTTCATATTGATTCCACTCAACTTAGCGTGGGACGCTCCACAGCTAGATAAGCTGACGACCTTGAGAAGGTGGTTGGAATAAAATGAATGCGGAGGGCAGAGTAGAGGGAGTCGTGGCGTAATCTGGGAGAGTCCTATGTCCAAAAGAGGACTGCGATTCTCTGCAATAAATTATAATGTGACTCCCTAGTTCAAATATCCTATAGGTAGGTAGATTTTATCTTATGAATTGCATTCTCCAAACTAGAGTTAAGTTAAAAAACTATGTGAGCAAACAGCTTTTTTTTTCTTCAATTCCCGGTTTTTATAAAGGAAATGATGCCTGTTTCTCGGTTGACTCAAAGCTTTAATGCAATGTTAATTGTAAAGTTGAAATCCCGAAGGACGAAATGCGAGTGAGTGTTTTAAAGATTCATGAGAGGGTAGTGTGAACGTTGGTAATGAGCAAGCGTGCATGTGGCCCTTCGTTTGTAGTTTTAAAGTGGCTCCGGAATTGAAGAGTTTGCATGAATAGTACATAAATTTTGGCATTGAGGAAATAATGATGACATAACATTTGTCATTCGGCATTATATTGGCAACACTGTAAATGTTACTCGTAAATAAAATATTTCGATTTAAAGACCTGAAAGAACTCGCTATTACTTTACTTTAATTTATTCCAGCATTCATTTAACTTAACTTACCCATTTCTGCTATTTCAGGGTTCTTCGTTGAACCGATAATCTCGGCTAATCTATACTGCGACATATTTTTTTAAATATAACATTTATATGATCGCATGTAGAAAACATATATACAGGTAGTCAATGGCCCGAAAATCTGACAACCAATCTTACGAAGGGGCGTTTTACCCAGTACTAACTGGGTTGTGGAGGTCAGATAGGCAGTCGCTGTTTGTAAAATACTGGTATTCAGCTGCATCTGGTTGTACTGGAAGCCGACTCCAACATAGTTGGGAAAAGGCTAGGCTGATGATGATGTATGTACTCGTAGATAACATTTTCTATTTTTTTTTTAATCTGGCGTAACAAAATGCTCTCCCCACAAATCTAAGCTCTTAATCCCCCAAACAAACGTTCACAGACACAAGCAAAAACTGAATCAATAAAATCGAATAGAAGGCTGCCGATGCGTCAGTTTTGCAACTCGCAGCGCATACAAGGTTTAGTACGAGTATGGTAACAAAGGCTCTACACGGGGACCGGTCATTTGCAAATGTCAGCCGCTTCCGAGTTTTGTTCTGCGACTCTTTTAAAGTCGAGTTTTCGTGATATCCGATCTGGGAAAAGAGAATTGAGTACGAAATATTTTTTGTAAAGAATTTATTGGGTTGAATAGACGCAGTGATCAAAAATAATAATAATAATCGAAAGTTTAGTATATAGATGTTTCACACAACGTCACGCCTCTAATCCTGTAGGGTTAGGCAGAATTGCACCCTATAGTGCGCACTTATTTGGCCTATTGCATAAATCCAGACTCGGAGCTGCGACTGAGAAGTGAGAATTATCTAGAATTCATGTTTACTTTCATAATTTTCAGCAAAGAAATATTCTAACATAAAATAACATCACGCCTGTAAGCCGCACGCCCGGCCAGAGGTGTACCTAATAGTACACCTACATTTCGCCAGTTATGTTTAAGGCCCATGTAATAGGGGACGAGCCTATTGCCATCAAATCACCAACCATCCGGGCACAAATTCAGACTCAGTAACTGCTACTGAGAAATTTCTGATGAAAAAATTTAACAACAATTTCCCCGACTCGGGAATCGAACCTAGGACCTCATGCTCAACAGTCGCGATTGCGCCCACTAGACTAATGAGGCATAACTACGGCCAAAATAAAAGTTAAAGAACGAAATCCTCGCAATCGTTTGTAGTTAATCTTGATTCGCAGAAATAAAACGGTCTACTCACTTGCATAAAAAACATGTAAAGATAAATCAACACAGTTCAAAGTAAACAAGAACATACATAAACCACAAGAAAATCTCCAGAAAAACACTGGTTAAACTCGACAGAAATGTTGAAATTAAAGTACACAGAAAAATATGTGGAGTTAATTAAGCATGAGGAATGCATGAATGTGTGTGAGGGGCGGTGTGAAAACGAGACACGTTGATGTCCCGAGCACACGAAGAATGTCGGGTGAAGAAATATTAAAATCACAAGGAAATATATGTGAAAGATGAAATTAATTTAAAAATGAAATGATTCTTTTATTTTATTTTAAAGCGGATTCGAAATCAATGGGTTTTGCTGGCTGAAAATTATTGGGATAAGGGGGTTAGCTGTATCTGTTTTTTATAAAAGCTCACTATAATCATCCACTGGCCAGCAAAACGATTTGATAAGAGCGATAAGCCCAATATAATAGTCATTGAAAAGTAATTAGTAGATCATTGAGGCTGAGAGAAAAAAAAGGAAATTGTATTAAAAAGGTTGTAAAATTTTCAATAAACCTAATAAAAGTTAAATTAACAAAAGACACAAACCTAGGTAGGTATGTATCGATTGTTGTGAACTAAGTAGGTACTGAATTCAAGAAAATTGTATCAAGAAATCTCGAAGCCCAAATACAAGGAATTATTTGACTTAATTAAAATCACTGTCGAATATCTCATGAACCACTTCCCCATTTGTAATGTTGGGTACCCAATGTTCAATTAGTACGGGTCCGCAGCCAATTCCGCCATTTTGTAAATGAGCCATTTTAGATGTTTGACATTTTGTCGTAAACTTGTTACTTAATGGAAGGGTTTGTACTTAGTTTACTGCTCATTATTATGGTTTCATTTCTTTATTTTATGAGGAACAGCAAAATAGCGTTATTTTGTTTAATAGGCAAAAAAAATGTGATAGCTGGAAAATATTTTTATTTTATTTATTTGTGTCAAACATACACTTTTGGTTAATATTTGAACTGTAACTGAAAATGTATTTAATCAAGCTTTAGTGAGTAAATAGGTAAATAAAGATTGTAAATCAGCCAAATATTTTATTACTACGGCAAATAGAGTGGCTAAAATGCCCGAGTATCATCATCATCATTCATCGGTTTTATTTTTTTCCACTAGAGTTAATCCGAAATAATTTAATTGATTCGACGTAAATCCACAAAATCAATGTTAACATTTATACGCAACATTGCCCACATCGCAAATAGCACTGAGCGTGTTTAACACTTACAGATGTGTAATAGTCGGTCAACATAGCCCAGGGGGACGATCGCAAATTGCGAAAACGGACGCTCCGAATTTTTAACACATTTTTAAATGGAGCTGCAGAAAAATATATAAGGTGGAAGTGAATATATACTTCACCTGGTGTAATATCGGTGTGCTAAGTGGTTGAACTGCGATCGTCCGTTAATACAGTGCAGTGATATTTAATATTTAGTTGCTATGAAAAGACTGACTTTTCAAATACAGTATTTAAAAATTAACGTAACAATCATATTTATTTCATTATTTATTTGTTCGTATTTTATGCGATTGGGGTAAAACTTTGTTGACTTATTGCTTGCAAATTACGTGAAGAAAATTTTAGGCAATAAACTTTTAAAAAAATATGCGTGCGAAGCTGCGAGCGGAAGAGATTAATAAATGTTTAAAGTATGGAAGTGATTAATAAATGTTTAAAGTGTGGAAGTGATTAATAAATGTTTAAATATGGAAGTGATTAATAAATGTTTAAAGTATGGAAGTGATTAATAAATGTTTAAAGTATGGAAATGATTAATAAATGTTTAAAATGTGGAAGTGTTTAATAAATGTTTAAAGTGTGGAAGGGGTTAATAATTGTTTAACGTTTGAAAAAATCATTATTAAGACATTGTTTTTAATGAAGGCTTACAGGCACTTTTACTAACATGTCATACTTCTTTCTACTAACATGGCTATTCTTTGTATAAAACTTTATAAGATGTGTTTTTCCTATCAGTTTACTCTGAGTATATATACCGAAACGAACTTAGAGGTCTCTGCAACAAGTTAAATTAATATAAACGTGCAAAGAAAATGAATGCTACAATTTTACAGTACCCTAATGTCGTCAACTTGACCCTCGGGACACAATTTGCGACTGTGTTGTGTCAGTTTTTGACAGCGGTGGCGATTCACATTTTAAACAATGATTGCAGTTCTAAAATTACTTTCCCTAGGCACAACATCAAAACCGATTTCCCAGTTGCATATGAATCAGATAACAGTACCACATTGAACATTTTTTTGCACAACAGAGTTCAAAATTGTGGCCGCTTAAAATGGTTGTTATGACAAAACTATATGCCCAAAATCTCTTTTTTTTTTTTAAATCCCCACCTTTGGTATTTCTCCAGTATTGTGGGTGCGTTTACAAACATCTTAACTCACGTACACAGACAGCCAGACCCGGAACAACTACCTGTAGGTTAGACAAATGTTTTTTTCCGTAGAGGGATCAAACCCGCGATACGCAGTGCAGCAGCCAGTCGCTCAGCCACTGCGCCAACCGTGCCGTTAAACCTTTCTCATCGCTAGACGTATCAATATCACCCACAAAATAAAAACCATTTTACACTGGGATCAAACAACAGCCCACATAGACACAGTGCCCAAAAAAGCCTTATAGAGTTGCTTTTCTAAACTGCGGTCTCAAAACTGCTGATTTACAGACAATCAAAAATTATTTTCGTATCAGAAAATCATTGTCAACACCTACAACAGAACATAAACCATTTATCCATTACGCAGTTGTGTGAGAATCGGTCAACATTGCCCAGGGGAACGCAATTTGCGACTCCACCGTTTCAGAATTTGTTCCGTCCAACAACAGTGGGCCTAGTACGAACGCCCGAAGTGTACGTAACATAAATTCAAGCGATTTTGAAATTGAAAATACTCATTTCGCACATAATTATTTCCTTAAATTAGTTCAATAGCTTCATTCATTACTACCACGGATGATACCTGAGTATGTCGCTTTTTGCGGGACTGTTCGAAATGCGGGACTGTTCGAAAGAGATACCGTGGCCCTGGAACACAAAGGCAAAGAAGGAACATGGGTGGGTTTTAGTCAGTACAAGTCTGACACTCCCTTCCGCTCCGCCCAGAGCGGGGGGGGGGGGGGGTCATTTGATGATTTCCCATCCGGAAAAAAAAAAAAAAAAAAAGTATGTCGCTTTTAACCAAAATGTTATAGGATAGTAAAATAATTCTCCAATTCGTCCAGGTCTGTTTAAGTGGAATTTTGAGGGCCTAAATAGTTAGCAAGTTGCGTTCGGCTCTCGAGGTCCCAAACTTGAATTATTCAAAACTTATACTGTCACTTACGGGATATCTTCCGTGATTGTTCATTATTTTGAGCCCCCGATATTTCGGCGCTATCCCGTAAGTGACAGTATAAGTTTAGTTGTAAACCGTGAAAGCTTAAAACAGTGTTTGAATTATTCGTTGGGCCAACATCATTAAACAGGTGTGCAAAAAATCAGAATTACTGGATTTGACGCAAGTTCTGATGTATAAAGTTACTGGGCTATGATTGACGTGGCCAGGCGTGGCGTAGGTTAGTATAGTTTTAGCTTTTCGATTGAAAAATCGTATAAATTCATTGATTTCGCGAGTTCATGCCTCTGTTTCAGATTTTTGCACAGCCCATCAGATAAATGGACTCGCACCGAATGTCTCGTAAACCTCACGCATTCAATTACCTCCGGAGCGGTGGGAGGTTTTGTTTTTAATTTTAGAGTTTTTCCGGGTTTTAAAAAGATTAGTAGGGGTAGAGATAGGACATTTCATATATTGTGTACTGTTTTGGTCATTATTGTTGCATTATTAGCTCAATATTATTCCTTTATATATTTATATACAAATTCATTATATTTTTAAATATTCCTTACAAAAAAAAATTTAAAAAAACATTTAAAAATATTTAAAAAATTGTAGCCCACCGGTATCGGTATCAGGGTCCAAGCTACCGGTGGTCAGGGCTCCAGAGATAGGACCCTCCTAACAATACGAGCCGTGTCCAGGAGTACCGCTTTCAGAATCAAGCCTCGCCTTGATCCAGCTGCCTAACGAGAGTTATTATTATGGTATTAATTTTAGTTCATCGGAAGTCAGTGTGGTTTCATAAATTAAATAAGAAAATTAGTATGCTTTTTGACTTTGCGGCTAACCAAGCTAAGGTGACAAGGTGTTGTGCCAAGGACGGCGACCTCTGAATTTGAAAATCCAACAATGCTCTTCTATTCAGGTGTCACATTTTGTTATTAAACACAGGCATCAAGATACAGCGCAGTAACTTGGCACTCAAAGAAATAAACAAGGTTTTCTTTATCACAAAGCCACAGCTTTACAGTTTCCTCGAATACAGGGTGTAAACAGACCCTTCACATAGCCGTCAACCAAGCATTAAACTAAGTAACTTTACGCAAAAATTATTGCTGGGAATCGACTTTTTTTTTTGGGGTGAAAAAAACGTTTGACGGTAGGAGTCGATCGAAAGCACTCCAAGCATTGTGCTGATGGATGGATTGAATAGTACGGGGATCGTAGAGGTGTGTAAAGTAAAATCTTACATTAAAAACATGTATTTAAAAAAAACTTGTGAAAAAGTTGGAACTTTGACCCCGAATATCTCCGTATCTAGAAGGTATGGTCTAGAAGCTGCGGAACTTAAAAAAAAAAGGTATGGTCTAGAACAAAAAAATGATCGCAAAGACGGGGAGAACAAGTGCCTTTCGGCTATGTTGAGGGTATATTTACACCCTTTATAAATTGTAACATAAAATATTTCCATACCTAACAATGGCATCATTACCGACTCCCGTACTCTCTGCCTCCTGTAGTCGAGTGCGTTTATCTAAAATCTTCAGCGCAATCAATCCACACATAACAAGGCAGCGTATCGCCTGACATCGATAATTAAATGTTATTGCGTAGCTATAAATCCTCACTTCATATACCTAGTGACGCAAAGAAGCGAATGCTATAGTGGAGGAATTCGCAGGAAATTGGTGAAATAAAGGAAAAGGTGCAGGAATGAGACGACTGAGGAATTTAATAAGTATCGTGTTGTCTTTGTCTGAGGTGTCGTGCTGTCTCTATCTGGATACCGGTGTGGCGATTGAGGATATAATTGTATTAGATTCAATTGACTTGTACAGTGCAGTACGGCTGTCTGACTCTTTAAAGATTCTAAACTAGTTCGGACAGATTTTGGACCGGTTGTAGGTAGATTATCTGTCAGAGACCGTTTTGTCCAAACCTTAATGGGAGCGTTGTATTTAATAGGTCATGTCAATATTCCACAGTGATTTTGTTAGTAAAGTATGACCATTTTAAGTGTACAGTTCAAGGTGGCGTTGCTTATTAAGAAATATATACATTTATTTTAGTTCTGTGCTTTCCCGCCTGCAGAGATAAGTTTGTTGAAGTGTACCAATTAAAGCCACATGCTAAATAAGCTTGCTGCACCATAAAGGAGAAGGACACAGTACGTACTAAAAAAAGGTTCAAATATGAAAGACTTATTTAGACTCAGTAATTTTTTTTTTTGACTAATACCTACAACGCCTGTTCCCAAAAGAAAAAACCAATCCGTCCGTATTCTGGTAACCACCGGTTTATCACGTCGGTCGTAAAGATTGAAGTGAAGGGAATAGGTTTGCCCTTCATCATCGGCTCTCAGCGTCGCGATAAAAACCCGTTTTGTGACGTTTTTGGCGATATGGAAATATTTCTGGCGAAAATTAAATTTTTGGTTGAGAGAGCCTTTGAGTTCTGATTTTCAATGGATTGTATTGCATTGTTTGGAACCAAAGATGGAGAGAGAACAGAATCATTTTGATAGTTGAAGAGCTTTTTGGTGGTTTGGTTACTAACCATAACATAACTTCATGCTTGTAATCCCCGAAGGGTTAGGCAGAGGTGTACCTAATAGTACACCCACATTTCATCAACTATGGTAAAGTCCCATGTAATAGGGGCCGAGCCTATTGCTATTAAACAGGCACAGATCCAGACGCCGTGGCTGCTACTGAGAAATTCCTGATGGAAAAATCCAATAACGTTTTGTCCGACCCTGGGATTGAACCCAGGACCTTTTGTTCATCAGTCGCGCTTGCGACGACTAGACCAACGAGGCAGTCCTAACTATATCGGTCCTAAAAATAGTAGAAAATGCCACTTCAATTAAAAGTATAGCTCTGCAAGTGGAAAAACTAAATCAGTATCATCTGGCTCAGTCAACTCCAGCGTCAACTTTGTGCAATTCTGGATATATCGCATCGATTTTGACCCAAATTCTTACTGAAATTGCCGATCCATCACATGGCCTCGCGTCTTTTCCCGTTCATTGGTGACTGTTCTGTCAAGGCAAATGGGGTAACCCCGTATAGCCTTTTTTTTCTTTTCAGTCAGTTAATATTGTAAGAAAAAACGTTTACTTGACACAGAGGAAAGAAACACATTTGAAAAAGAAGACCTTTATTAAAAGCTAACATACGGTAAAATAATGGAATATGTTTCCGTCTCGGACTCGTGGCTAAATAATAACAGCCGCTCGGGTCGGTCTTTTCTTTTTTTTCTTTACATTTTTCTTTTTTTGTTCCTTACTGTAGAATTTATAGTTTATTGTTTAATTTTTTTGGAATTTTGTATTATGCACGTCATGTCCCTGCGACAAATAATTTATTTTTCTGTCTTCTTCTTTCTTTCTTATGTTAAGCCGTGCTTACCTAGGTTGGTCTGTGGACTGGTGACCGCCCATAACATACCGATTTTCCTCCGTGCCTCGGAAAGCATGTTAAGCCGTGGCTCCCAGCTGTCATCTGTAGATCTTTGACAGTCGTTGCAGGTAGTCAGTGGCCCAAAAAGTCTGACAACCAGTCTTACCAAGGGGTATCGTATTACCCAGTTCTAACTGGGTTATGCAGATCAGATAGGCAGTAGCTCCATGTAAAATACTAGTTTTCAGCTGCATCCGGTTAGACTGGAAGCCGACCCAACATAGTTGGGAAAAACCTAGGCAGATGATGAGGTTTGTGACACGCGCCACGGCAGAGACATTAAGGTTTATTTAAGCAATAATGCTAGCTAGACTGAAACTGTCAAACGCTAACTTTCAAAGGAACCATTGCATAACTGCAGATTCAAATAAATTATCTGTTTTAATAGTAATAAATATTCTACGTGTTCACTAAGTTATCATAATCATATTTAATTTAAAATAAAAATTCACCGCAAAAAAAGTCAAATTACAGAAACTAGTTAGAAAAAAAGCGATAAAATTGGAAACGCAATAGCGCTTGGAGCGGGCACAGTGGCGGGCGAGCCGCGAACGAATGAGCGTATCTCCTCAAATGGAAACAACATGGCGAAAAAACCGAGTGAAGTGTGATCTGGTGGATTATTATTAAGGTCCCGTATAGATTTTTGGTATACTTTATTTTCATTTGTTGCAAAAACAACCAAATCAACTGTTGAGAATAAGCCGTTGACTACAATATGAAGAATCATGATAACGATACCTCTTTAAGCATTGCTTTCTTAGCTGTAGATTTCCTTTACCTTGGAAGTTTAATATTTAAACTTTTTGCTACTGCTTTTTAACTTTTTTTTTGTTTATTTTTATTTATTTTTTTTTATTTTATTCCGAATTCAACCGTTCTTTTTGTTTTGTCCTGGGTGAGTAATAAATACTTTTTAAATCTTTCTTTATTTATTTTAAACTTTATAGTAGGTATATCAAATATGACGGTGACTGCTGAGATGGCGAGTAATAGAGAAGTATGGAAGAAGAAGACATGCTGCACCGATCCCAAATGAATTGGGATAAGGGCAAGAGAATGATGATGATGATGATCAAATGTGACGGTTGACAGGGGAGAATGGAAGAAAAAAACATGTTGCGCCGACCTCAAGTAACATGAGACAAGGGCAGAAAGTTGTCGGTGCGTAGGTACCTATTACAAATAATACAACACAGAACAGGCATTAATGGAACAAATGTATTACTTGCAGAGAACCGAGAGTAATGTTGAGTAAACCTCATTTTTAAACGACTTCAAAAAAAGGAGAAGAACATAAAAAATAAATAAAACCGAATTGAGAACATGTCGGTTTTATTTATTTTTTTATGTTTGTTGCCTCTTAACTCCGTCATTTATATAAATTATTGTAAACGGTGGCAAAAAAGTCAATGAAACAAACAAAGTCACCGACTTGTGAAAGTAAACTTATTTTAGACTTTTTTAGAAGTCGGTTTTTTTTTGCAGAATGTTTTTTTGTAGATCCATCACTATGTCTAAAGATAGAATCCACCAAAACTATTCTACCATCTCATTAAATAATTTACTTCCAATTCCAGAATAAATTAAAAACCCACCATTCGGCAACACAATCTCCTCACACCAACAGATGGACACAGAACTTACAGCGCAAAGGGATCTCTGAACTCGCGGCGCTCGGTCGGTTGAACGGAATTTTTACGCGCACAGTTATAGGCTTTCCTGCTAATCTCTTAACTTTTAACTGGGAAACAATAAAACGTCGCAGCCACTGGGCAGCGGAAAAGTGTATATTTTGGTTAAAAAACTCGGATTGCTGAGAGATACTTTTTGTTTGGGAGACGGTAATCAAAGAGCAAAGTTGTCGTCTCAAATATTGAATAAGGTTAATGGTATAATGCTTGACAATTTTTTTGTTAGTAATAAAGAAGTATGGAAGAAGAAGTATAAGAAGAAATGACTCGGGTAAGAGAATGATGATATACCTTTGCTGTGGTAACAACTAAAAGGTGTAACTAACCAATATTTTAAATGCATTAATTAATTATTTACTCTGATAGCTTATGCTCATTCTCTTTATTTTAAAGTGAAAGTAAGGTACTAAGTCAAAAGAACGGAACCCATAATTATTAAAAAATAATAAGAGTAGCCTCGTTACTCCTTATAACATTAATTACTATCTGCCATAAAAACTCCCGTAAAAATGGGTCCAGCCGTTTCGGAGATTAGTCGGAACAAACAGACAGACAGACAAAAATAATGTTTCTTTGTTTTAAGTAAATACCGTTTTTAAATTTCATACGTATTCAGTAAAAAACTGTTATTTTGAAATTACAAAGACATTTCAATTTTATTTTTTTACCTAGATATAGATTATGACAATAAATTATTATATGCCTCAAAAAAGGAAAAACTCCAATATTTTAAGAGTAAAGTTATTGGAGCCTAACAAACTACATACATATTCATCGCAGACTTGCACCGTGTATGACAGTGTATTCATCGAGACAGGCCACTAAACGCACATCGTCCGCAGGGAGCGGCCGAGTTTTACGACAAAACGTATAAATTCCGCGTCGTTTATTTACTTTTTACAACGTCTAGGCCAAGGAAGGGAACGCGTCTACTATATGGAGTTTACTGCTGGTGTTAGTGCCAATGACTGCTTTAAATGTGCATGGTAGGAATTCAATGCTTCATTTGCGTGTAAATGTCCCATACACAATTTATTTTCATTATATAACCCTAAAATCCCCGAAGGGTTAGGCAGAGGTGTACCTAATAGTACACTCACATTTCGCCAGTTAAGTTTAAGTTCAATGGAATGTGGGGCGAGCCTATTGCCATCAACCGGGTGCCATTCATTTTCATATTACATTTTTATTTTGCATGACTTGTTTAAAAAATAAAAGCCTTTCAATACAACAGATAGATGAGGGTCTAGAGAAGTACGAAGGTCTCAGAGTTTCGTTTTTCTATAGCTACTTTAACTAGGATTGACATAGCTTAGCTCTGTCCCACCCATTTTTCATCAACTAAATCGATGACCGACTGTCACTTTTTCCAGAACGTCTTAAAGTAAGAGTAATTCTAGTGTGAGAAAGAGATTGTGCTAGACGACCTGCATAGCTCTGTATCTTTCCCACACTAGAATTACTCCTTCTTTAAGACGGCATAGTAGTCCCAGGCCTTCTAATGTCATTACCTACAATTTAAACACTTCTTAAAACCAACATCAGCTAGTTTCCATAATGAATGTATACAAAAGTCTGAATCTAAATTACAAGAAGAAAAAAATTAAATAAAAAGAAAAAAAAACAAGTTTAGTTTGATTAGCTCTATTTATACCGCTGATAAACTACACTTGTTTTTTACAATTCTTAACCATAAGCAAAATACATAAAAATGCTTATGAAATCACGTCATTTTTACTTTTTCGACAGCCTACTTAAACCTCACAACAAATAATATCACTTCAAAACCCGACCCCGATAATAGAGGTTGAGGCCCCGACACTCAACGTAAGGCCACATCCTATATCCAGACCTCGGGACTCAAAAAACGCGGGAAGCGGAACGAGACGCGACCTCACTTACAATTTCCTCAGTTTCCTCTAAGGGATGGGGTCGCCATGTTTAAAATTTAAATGAGATATTTTTATCTGCAACATTAAAATTATCACGCATTGTGATACTGCTTTATGGCGGACTTTTTAATTAGGGTGCCCCTTGTAAAATTATAACGCCTATAATTGTAGGGACAGTGCGGAAAGGACGTCGTTGTGCACTTATTAATTTTAATGTTTTGTTTTGGTTGGTATTGTGCAAGGGAAGATCAAAATTGTGAGTAACACCGGACCGTACTTTAGTCGTTAGAAGAATCTGTCAGTGTCAAATGTCCGCAGCTGGTCAACAATCTGTCCGTTCGGGTTTAACCGATTTCTTTTGATATGGATGCTTTTATTTTATTTTTTATGTTAAGCCAAATTCAGTGATATAATTCGAAAGCCAAAGCACTTACCAATAGTTTTCATGAGCAAACTGACTTTAAAATGTACTTCAACGCAACGAGACAGGCTTTGAACTTTACTGATAGGATTCACTTTCTATCTGTACATACATTAGCACGATATCTTTATCTATATCAAATTAAGTGTACTTTATTACAATTCAAACACCCTCCATTTTGAAATCCAACTTCCTACACCTTCCTTATCAGAACATTTATGTGGTCTCGAGCAATAATTGTACCCATCAAAGGGTAATTTAGCGCGAGCATTGCAACGAAGTATGAAGCGTCTCGATCTTCGATAAGTTGCATAACAGTCGGGTTGCATGCAGCGTAGCATGCACGTCTAATAGCGACGTCTATTGCTTAAGGTCTGCGTAGACGGGGGACTTTTGTCGAGGTTCGTTTTTGACCGTCAAAGTAAATCGTTCACAACTTCGTCGAATCGAATCGTATCATCGTGTCATTAGCCTATGTTAGGGTCACTGAATATATGTATTTCACATAGAGCGACTGCCTATCTGATTTCCTCAACCCAGTTGTTGGTGATACAATACCCCTTGGTAAGACTGGCTGTGGAGTAACTTACGTAAGCGAATAAGTGTACTGAGTACAAAAAGTTCCTAGAAAAACCCAGTTGACAGATCAGACTGCACAAAAGTACGGAGAAGTCGGATAAGGTTAGAAGAAGACACGCTGTAATATCATCATCATCATTTCAGCCGAAAGACGTCCACTGCTTCACACAGGCTTTCCTAAAGTGTCGCCAAATTAACCCGTGCGACTCGCATCCAGCGGATCCCCGCATCCTTCACCAGGTCATCGGTCCACCTAGTGGGGGGCCTACCAAAGCAACGGCACGCTGTACCGATCCCAAATAAATTGGGTAACGGCAGGAGAATTCTGATGATGTTGATCGGGGATTTTTGTCCCTCGTCTACTCAGGCCTTAATAGCAACGCTTAGTTTGTCACACACGGACTCGCGTTCCACCCAACAATGTAAAGAATGTATCGTGTTTATTTTGCGTGTTCGAGAAAAACATGAATGTCGCGCTTTGTCTAACTCGTCAGAGTGAGTTATTGTGTAGTTCGTGTGTGAGTGTGTGACCTGTCGAGTTTGTCACTGTTTAACCTGTACGGCTGTAAATGTAATTATTTTTGTGACGTTAATGGTGAAGTACATTGTGTGGACTTAAACGCATTTACTTAATGTTGGTTTTATGTTTTAATTTTAGTATCTGGGATTGACGTTAATTAAAGTTTTCATACTTTACTACGCCGTGGTTATGGTAAATATTTTAAAACTGTATTTCTTATTCCAAACCAGTTACAGTTAACGTTAATGCAAGTATTTATTAACGTCTACACTGAGAGCGTCATGTGGCTACTCGACCTTAAAAAGGAGAATGCCATAATCCAGTATGTAATTGCGTCATAACTATTTTATATCAATAAAACATAGCAATATTTTTTTAATTATCTTTATTCATCTTTCAAGCACATTTTAAAATATTTATTTTAAAATAAATAGAGAAATAATATTTAAAATATGAAAAACAGTGGTCCGGCCTGTCCCATATCCTTCCAGGTACTCTTCTCCTGCGCCACCTCGAACCAGCCTTCATGATGTGCGTCTAGATCATCTCGCCATCATTTTTTTTTGTTTTTAAATTACAAGTGTATTGTTTCGAAGCATCGTAATCTTTTGCTAATTTTGTATAATTTAACAGTGTTGCCTGCGAAAATGGAAGTCCATTCTACTCGACAAAGTTTCAGCCCGTACCATCCCACCGTTATCGGCCCGATGGTGAGGCTTCCTGCCCCCGTGTATTGTTCTATCGACTTATAATCAAACAATTGATACCATCGCCCATGTTTTCACATGTTCAATTACCAAGAAAATAGTAGCGAAACTCGTGTCAGTTTCAAACTTGTTTGGTTTCTACGAATGGTAATTTAATAGCTTTAAATAGGTGGAATTTCTTGGCATTGGGCCTCAATTTACCTACTTTGTATGTAGCACGCTTTTATTTCTTCCGATGAGTCATGCCTGCCTGGTACATACAAAGGTTAATTCGAAGATGTTATCATTGTTACGTGTTTCAGATCATTGGCTGATAACGTCACGATTGCTAGCCACACTGACTGATTGTTGATTCTACTTTGATAATACAGCGTATAACAGAAATGTGTGGACATGTAAGAGTGTGTTACTCACCATCAAACTAAACAGTATTCTTTTTGAGAAAAACTTCGAAATCGCGAATAAATAATCTGATAAACGCTGTGTTGTACAAGCTTTTGCCATCAGCTTCGAGGACGGAAGTTATCCCATGAGAACCGTACCACCGGCATAAAAGTACCTTATTACCTACCCTACAACCTGGTCCGTAAGCCAAATTTCATCCAAAAACGATCAGCCGTTTTGGCGTGTAGAGGTAACAGATAGATAGAGTTATTGATCAGGTAGTAAATCGTCACGGTTAGTAAAATCATTTTTTAATTCTAGCTTCTGTTACAATGCGTATCGGACCTGATTTGAAAATCCAACTTTATCGTAGGAAAATTCCTCACTTTCAATTTCCTTTTGGCAACCCATGAGTACGCAAATCTATGTAATGACAGTGGCCGTGTCTTTGGCTTAAACCAGGACATAAAACTCGTTCTTTTATTTTCACTTCTTCACCTAAATTCCACCTACTCTCATCATCTACCATAAAACACAAACCAGATAAACTATCAAACTGAATCAATGTACCAGATCAGGCACGTGTGAATTAAGTCTTCCACGGTACTATGAGCGGCGGGGCTCGTAAATCTGGACAACTATCTGCAATACACTAGTTGTCTGGAGAGCACTTAGTACTGTCCTCGACTTCTGAAGGTGGTGTAAGGTAGAGGAGGAAAGCTAAGTACTTGGTAGTCTAAATAATAATGTACCATCTCAACATGAATGAGTTAACCAAGGTGTTGTAAAAATATCCAGAATATTTTTTAAAACGGGCATGAAACTCCATGGAGTGTCCATGGAGTTTCTTGCCCGTTCTTCTCCATAGAGATCTACGCTAGGGAATGGGCAACTACAGTACTTTCACAGTTTTTATGCCTTGTGACTGGAACTGTAGCTACATTTAATTGTTGTCTTTGTTTCGACAATTCAAAAGTGCCTGTAACTGGCCTACTTGAAATAAATGCTTTGATTTTCATTGATTTTGATTTTGAGAATCTAATACCTTTTATGGGCTTAGGCATAATTATATTCAATCAGTGAGTTTGTCATAAACTACCGAAATTTCAACCTAGGTTAGGTTGCAATTTGTTATAGAAATACTCGTACACTTAAGCTATTGCTATTTGTCTAGACATTTTGATACAAACATATTTCATATTTAGGCCGATAAAGTCGAAAGACTTCTTAGAAACCTAGATAGCTGAATTTCACCAGATTTTCATAGTCTGGAGAAAAAAAATTGTGTCATTTATAAGACGGTTTAACCGACTGTAAAATTCTAAAAGTCGTCGTCTTAATTCGTTGTTTATTTTAAAACAAATATCACCTGTAAATAGAATGTACCTACAGCTGACGTAACCCGCTACCTGTCCCACCTTACACCACATCTTCACAATCGGCTATACCGGTTTGTGCTCTTTTTAGCGTCGTGCAAAGAGCTCCCGACGTCTCGGGGGCAGCAGCTGTGCAACTCCTAGATGGCGCCGTTGTTAGACTCACTCTCTGTTGTGTTATGTGTGAGGTCAGACGTTTGTTTGGCGAAATTTTTACTTTCTTTAAAAATTTAGCAAATAAGTTGATGACGCTAAGGTCAATAGATGTGGCTAAAATTAAGTACCATTAAAGATAGTAAGATGACAAACGCCTGTACCTTTCTTTTATTTTATTTATATACTATCTGTTTACGTGAGCTGCATTAGCTTGCCCTATTCTTAACAAAAGAATAGTAATACAAGGCACTAGCTCTACAAAAGACGGACTTAATACAGGGTATTCTGCGCCAGTCAAACCCCGTAATTGTAAACTCGTTACGAATTTAGTCACAAAATTGAACCTAGATTAGGTTCAATTTTTTTTAAACGGAAAGCAAAACACGGCTAGCAAGATAAAAGAAAATGAACACAGAACGCGATAGTTTTTAATTCAAATTGATTTTTAAGCTTACGAACTAACTCGCCGTAGTCCCGCGGCCGTAAGAGTTTAAAAGAGTTCGAAACGCCGCATGGGGCCTACAGTGACATAGATAAACGAGTATCTACGTAGTACAGTAAGTATTTTGTAGGTGGGTACGCGAAGCGATTCGTATTATCCGTTTTTTATGCTGTAATAATGTGCTTGATATATAATGGTAACCATGCTTGCGATTACTGATACTTTACGCTTTACGCAAACATTTGCGAAAATAAAGCTTAGAGAACTTTCCAAAAGGTCTAGATGGAGTGATAATCGATCACAAAACCGACGGACAAACGGTTAACACGTATATACACGTTAACAGTACTTCATTCTGCAAAAAATAATTTATAAAAATCTACTGTTTCCTACAAAAGTGCAATACCTACCTATGTCAAAATTTATGGAACAGCTGATTTTTTTTCTTTTCGATATACGATGTCAGATAAGTCATAAATGTATTAGATTGACATAATCTACCGAAAAATCGAAGTCTGAAACGCTTTAATAGTGAATTCTACTTGTCTATAGGCCATCTGGTCACTTTGTTCTACAAGAAGTTACTTCTGCACATATCTTCACTGTTTCAGACTAAATCAATTACTACAGCCACTAGATTCTAGAAAGAAGCTTAATACCTTACAAAACTAACTTTCCCTTTCCATCACCCCTAGCCACGATACCCACATATCTGCTACACACAAACTCCAACATATTTAGCGCAACTATGGCAAGTGTCAAGCATGTGCATACCAAATCGATAGTGTGAACGGTGCCTAACTCCGGCGGCACATAAACACGTATTATACGGTGGTCGCTGATTGGTTCGTGATCTGTTGCGGAGGAGTTAACTGTCTACCATAGTTGAGTATTGTGATGTAGGAACTGCGTCGATGTTTCGGAATGTGTATGGAAGCTTTATTTTTAAATACGTTAGCTCCTTTGACATTTTTGGAATTAAACACTGTTTTAAGATTTCACGGTTTAAAACTAAACTCATACTGTCACTTACGGGATGTCTTCCGTGAGCAAGAATCACGGAAGATATCCTGTAGAAGTTTTTTGGAATTAGTCTTGGAATAAAAGGTTCTGCTGCTGTACTAATGACCTTTTCAAAATCGGTAGATGAGACCCATATTTATTTATTTATTCAGAAATACATTCTAAGCTAACAGTTTTTTTTTTACCAAAACGCTTCAGAGCTAACAATAATCATATTACAATGTCAAATATCATCTTTACAATAATAATTCAAAAAGCAAAATAAAAAAGAGACCAAAATGTTCGTCTAAATATTTAGACGGCGGTATTCCTAATGTAAGTGAAAACGGATATAAACTTGCTGTCTTCTGTCGGTGTGCAAATTTTAATTTTATGTTATTTATTTCCAAAAGACTTCAGTTTTCGATCATATAGTATTCATAAAAGTATTTAACGACTATTGATAAATAGCGAAATACTGTGAAAAAAAAAACATACGAATCACGAAATATTGGTTACCGGATTGTTACGTTCAGACTTCGTTCTTTGCTTTTAAAAATATTGTTAACTAATAGTATAGCTTGCAGTAGTGTTAGACCTAAAATAATATTATTGTAAGTACTTACGGGAGTACCCCTCGCCGAGCATAAACATGGTCGGAGTGAACTCATACGCTGCAAGAGCTTCCATCTCTAGGAGATGCAATTGCAACGCGAGCTCCATTCTGAAAATAAACAAAGAAAATTGTAAGTACGGAATTAAGCCTATAACCTCCGAAAGACCTACACACATATGACATGTTGTTAGAGACCAAATGTGTTAAAATCCATCCAGCCGTTAAGATGCTTTGAGGATATAAAGAAACTCACACACAAAGATGATCCATAAATAAGTCCATGACCCTGTCATGAAATACACGAGCCTAACTTGGCTGATCGTGCAGTCAGTTAATGAATCAAGTAATAATACTCGTATACTCGCTTTATCAGCAGTAATACAAAAAAATATGCATTGTCAATGTTATATGTTCCAAACACTTAAGACAATGTTTGGAAGTAGCTGACGTGGTCTATACATATTTTTTTAATCACGTTTTTTTTTTTTCTTCTTTAAAAGAAGGTGCCCCACACTAGGAATTTCTCCTGTATTGTAGGTGCGTTTACAAACATTTAAATTCACATACACAAACAGCCAGACCCGGAACAACTACCTGTAGGCTATACAAATATTTGTTCCGTGCGGGAATCGAATCCGCGACACGAAGCGGAGCAGTCAATCGCTCAGCCACTGCGCCAACCGTGCCGTCGTTTGCATGCACTTCAGCTGAGAAGTATGCACCCTTGAAGTATGACGATCAAATCTACTAATTAAGGAATCTAAATTAATAACCAAAATTGTTGATTTTGTTATCGTTTTCGTAAAATGACTACTTGCTTAACCTTGCAAGCAATCAGCCGGCGTCACAAGAATTCCATTTTTAAAGTTAACAGCTCCAATTTAAAAGCAATCATTAAAGATTTCCTCATCTGTCCATCTGGAATGCGTTCAATTAAAATGTAAATGTCACCATCCACCATCAACTTTCCCCAACGCCTTTCAAACTTATCGGCAGTCCGACTAAAACCGACCCATGAATAATACATGTGCTGCCATCTGTTATTTTAAACAGGCGACGTCTTCAGAGTTTTAATATTACATTACTGTTTTAATATAGAATAATTATGGTAATGCTAGACATTGCAGGCAATGGGAGTGTAACTGATTGCAAGTTTGAATTTGTACGCTAAACTGTTGGTGTGGTATGTTTTCTTGGTAGTTTGGGTGTGTTGTGGAGAACACACCAATTTCTACAGCGAGCGGTGTCTTTAAGCAGTTTCTACTTTTCCTGAGGAAACTTTTTAGTTTCTTGTGTACGCTACTAACGCCTCTTTCAACGTACTCATGGAGTATCTACTTGGTATCTAATCTTATCTACCTACTACTTGTATTAGTTTGTTTTGTCTATCGATGACGCTCGACTTGCTTGCATACCTACCCCATCTTCTATTATAACTCAAAACACACACTACACTTACACTTTCTAATCATCAAGCCAGTGTTATGTCAACCTTATCAACCGTTATCTATCTTATCATCCAGAGCTCCTCTATCCGCCACCGCCACTCTGTTCTTAAGTGGAGGGCGTTTCGAGGGACTGTTTCACGTTATGTTGACGATCAAAAGTGTTCTTTTGCAGCCTAATAAAAATAAACAACTTTTTTGTTTTTTAGAGACAGGTAAACACCTTTACAATAACGTATAAATTATTTTTTCCCATCATTACACACAACCACACTTCCAAACCCACACATGTCCCAACCAAATCCTCTCCCCTATTAACAAAAGAACGGGAACTAAAAACTAAAAAGCAAGCCAACGTTTTCAGTATCCGATGCAATTTGTGAGTAGGCGGAGCGTCCCGAGGTCCCGACAGATTCCGAGCGCGTGCCGAACAAATCCGATAACGCGTCACGCCGAAACTTGCAGACTCAATTTCAGGAACACGATTACTCCGCGATGGGAACAAGAGTTGAATCTCAGAGTACCTGAGTCGCATCTGTGAGTTCATTTTTAGGTGTGGAACGGTGTTTAGAGGACAATTGAGTCGTTTGGCTAGAATAGCGTGTTCGTGTTACCTAGTCTAAGATCTTTTTAGCGTGTCGATAGAAATGGCGATTGCAATGTCGATAGAGATGAGATTAGAGTATAATATCCTAGGTAATGTTTCTGGTCTTCCGTATTATGTTATAATGTGAGCCTGCTTTTATGACTATTCTTATCTGAACCATTCTTAACAGACAAATATTATGAATTAAATCTATAGATAATGGTTCTGAGACGTTTATCTGTATTTATTGTGAGTGTGAAAAGATGTAAGTAAGGTTAAAAAAAAAAACAATAGTGACGAGTTCTGGAAATCCCACAAACCAGTTATTCGGCTTAAGGAACTATAGACCGACCGCTTTAATGAGTCTTACGCCTTGCCCTATCAAAGGCACATCAAGCGCCCACAAAGACCGAACAATATCCCACAGGTTATTTGCTTTAAAATAACCATAATACACGTATGTATTACGACACTAATTGAACCAATACGTAGTCAACCTTCAGAATATTCCATTTAAATTGAACCCTTCTTCGCGAGGACTCTTTAAAGCGGTCGGTCTATAGACATTAGAGCTCAAAATCATTTGAGATTCAAATGTAGAGGTCTTTAGCCTCTACGGTATTTATTGTATGATCCATAACAATAAATTCAATGACACGTTTACGGTCAAAAGGATCCCCACAAACGCAAGTATTTCCATGGCATAAAGCAGCATATTTTTACCCTGTAAATATTCACGCGTTATAAAAGTCAACTGAGCACAACAGCGTCCGTTCGTAACTCGCGGGACAGGCTAACCGGACCCTGTTTACGCACCATTGCAGACTTTAAAATTGGTCACCTTTTTATCAGTTTTTAACAGTGCATTGTACATGTTCTTAAAAGTTTTGGCAAGGAAAATGTACTTTGGACTACAGAAATCATACCGAAAATACTGTTAGACAATTTAAAAAAATGACGTGTTATATAGCCATTTAAAGCATATGATTAATTTGCTAAAAATTTGCCAGGTAGACATCTCTATCGGAGATAAGACCATATTCGTAAAGAAAGCTGTGTGATTTTGGCGTACGTATATTATTTTACAAAATTTTACATATGACCTTTCAATTTACATTAGAACTTGTGGGAAAACATATTGCAAGCACAAAAATAATAACATCGAATACATCTTACACTGAGTCAAATTATTATATTCCTTTTGAGAGTCAGCTAAAATATAACTTCGTTTGTCAATATGTTGCTACGGCGTAGCTGACGCGACGATATTATGTAGCTACGCCGTAGCTGACGCGACGATGACACAGCTACGCGGTCGTAGCAGATAATCCATCGCGTGTTAAAACTTTCAAGAAATATATTTCCTTGGATTTTGCAATTCCAATCTTTGATATAGGAAACTTGTACATAGGTATGGGGATGTTTAAACTTGCCTTAACACAAGTAGTGTCTAGACACTTGGTCAAAACAACATACCTTCAAAAATCGAAAACCGTTTCGAAAGCCGTCTAATATTAGCGCAAACATTTACCGTGGACCTTTTAAAATGAAATAACAAGAAAAAACATCCCAGTTATTTGCAGCGGTTGACAATAACGGTTTAGTGAGCCAAATACCGGTTTTTTTGCCACCCCGCCCCTTTACGAGCATCGGTATTATTGAATTTCGCGAATGTAACGCAAAAAGCCGATATCATGTAATCGCCAAAGGGCTGAATTGTGATTTTGAGGGCACTTGCCGCAAAGCCTTTTGGGATTTTTTATCTCTTTGTTTATTTTAGTGTTTTGGGCCTCCTTTTACATGCTGTTAAGCCGTGTTATGGGTTTCGGTCTGGTGATATTGGATAAGATGTTCTGTTTTGGCTCATTAAAAGTTTTACTGTTGCTGTTTTATGTAGGACGTCTAATAATCTCGACCTTTTCGCATTGTCTGTATGTGAACGGAATTAATTTCTTAAAAAGTGTATTTTTTTCTTGCAGCGTTTTTTTTGGCATTTGGATTGCCATTGAGGTCTCATAGGCCATTTCGAAAAGACAAGACTACTCTACAATTTGCTTACAGCCTTGAAAAAAACACGGTTTTTTGCAAAAAGACGTTGTCTTCTGTTCTTCCATCAGTACGATTTTGTTTAACACCGAATCGGGCCACATTTATAAACCTCCCGTAAAATATTTCAAGATCTTTGTAAAGTCAGAACAAATTCAAAGAAAATGCAAAAGCCGGCAAAAATAAACAAACAATCCCGAAATGTTATTAAAAAATATCCTCCAACCAGATTTCAACTGTAGATTTAAGCCACACCAAGTCTTGACTAAACCAGGGGAGCTTGGCTTCAGCTAACCAGTCGCCACAAATTGTTCGTATAGCTTATTTACGTTGGGCACAGAATATATCGACACAGAAGGTCAGCTCTAACCAATTAACGAAAACAACAACTCTTAGCGTACAGTGAAAACTCAATCACACATCTTGTCTCTGTGAGTATAAAATACAGGAACATGTAAAAGATAGCAAAAATTAAATTAACACAAAAACTAATACAACTCGGAAATAAAAGCCTGTTCTATGTCTGTGTTTTTTTTTTCTTTTTATTAAATTATAAAAATTTGCAGTGCTTAAAAAAAACATCAAAATTGATCTTTTTTTCGTTCCTTTATTACCAGAAAACGCGCTCAAATGATCCTAAACAAGGCATCTGTTTAACAGCGTTACCATGGAGTTTCTTGCCGGTTCTTCTCCATAGAAAACGACCAACCCGAACCGTGCATCTTTTTATAAGTGTCTATTTAGGCCTATGTGGAATAAAATATTTTGATATAGGTTTCGAGCGTTTCGCGCTGGACGCAGCCGCAAGACTAGCCTTCTGTAGCTATCTACTCTTTGATAGGGGCTTGCACCTGTCTTGTGTTCTATTGGGGTGATTCTCGTTATTGTGGCACCGTTTGTTAGGGCTGTTTGTGTTACCCAAGTTACGGTACAGTACTGAACAAGATTTTTGGCGTCTCGCATTTGAGGGTTGAATTTTGGTGTAATTGTTTGGGCGAGGTTTTTGTGGGGTTAATTAAGGTAGGGAGGAGGAAAAGAGGGAGAGAGGAAATGGCATTTATTTGCAACGTCATCAAAATGAGAAAAAATATCTGAAAATTTTCTTTGACATCAAAATGTGTACCATACTTTTCTTAAAAGAAAAAAAGGTAATGAAGGGCCAGCAGTAAAATATTACAGGCTGAATAAAAAACAGACACTTTACATACTTAAAAAAACATTACGCACAAATAAAACCTTGAAATTGGCTGCCAAAGACCTAAAAGGTAAAAGCATCAAACACTTTCAGGATAAATCGAAAAGCCCAATATTTGATTTCACTTGAGGACTGCGTACATTGACGGAGTAAACGGCATTTATAGTGACATCCTTTACCTTGCTCTTGAAAACCTATTACGAGTACTATGTGAAATAGGTCTACTACTCTACTCTATTTACCATATTGCCTCTACTAAGTCGCGAGATAGTACTAAATAGTGTGAATAATTTAATGTTTATTCAAATTAATACAATATTTAATAAAAGGACGAGGAGCTCGGGTCGATCTTCAGGTTAAGCCGCGCTAGCCTAGGTTGGTCCGTGGACGGGTGACCACCCTTTACATACCGAGTTTCATTCCGTGCCTCGGAAAGCATGTTTAGCTGTTGGTCCCGGCTGTCATTTGTAGATCTTTGACAGTCGTTAAGTAGTAACCCGAAAGTCTGACAACTTAGTGTTACCAAGGGGTATCGCATTACTCAGCACTTACTGGGTTGTGGTAGTCGGATAGGCAGCCGTTCCATGTAAAATACTGGTATTCAGCTGCATTCGGTTAGATTGGAAGCAAATGATGACAACATATAATTTATTTATTTATTTATTTATTTAACACTTCAAGCACATAAGTACAGAGGCGGACTTAATGCCATAGGCATTTTCTACCAGTCAACCTTTGGGTGATGCAAAGACAAGCAGTGGTAGGTGTAAATCTGAAAATAATTTTAAATAATAATAAGATTAACTACAAGATAACTACAAGGATATATAAAATACTATAAATATATATCAAAATTTAAATTAATGTAAATAAACATTTCCACGAATATACCAAAATAAAAACACAAACCATGGGGAAAACATTACCGTTGTGACGAAACTGCCAGCTTCTTCCGAATGTACTCACGAACTTTAATTTTAAAAGATAAGCGATTGGTTGCCATCCTGATTTCCTGGGGAAGCGCATTCCACAGAGAAATAGACTGGACAAAGAAAGATCGGTGAATGAAATCAGTGCGGTGAGAGGGACATTGAAGCATACGGTTTTGCGATGATCGCAGGCTCCTATTATGGTTGGCACAAATATACTGAAAGTGGGGAGCAAGGTAACTAGGGGAAGTGGGAGAAACAAGAAAAGAAAACAAGGTGGTAAGCGCCCTTTGCTCCCTACGCTGACGTATGGGCAACCACTTAAGAAGAGTCCGGTGTTCGGAGACATGATCATATTTACGCAAATTGAAAACGAATCGAATGCAGTTATTTAGAAAACGGTCAAGTTTGTCGAGGAGATCCGCATTCAGGTCAAAGTAGCACACGTCACCGTAATCGATGATAGGAAAAATTAAGGACTGTACAAGCATTGTTTTCGTATTTGAGGGTAAAAAGTTTCTCAAGCGGTACAATAATAAACTTCCCAAATCTTTTAAATTTAAATGGATTCTGCCTACCTCCGTGGTAGGTAGGAACTGCAGGGCGCTACCTTTTTGAATATTTTAGCGACACTCAATTTATCAATTCAATTTCGAAATCGATACAATCGCACTCTTAAAAGTGAGTTATACTTCAGGTCAAATAGCACGTATAATTATTTATCAAAACCTATCTCGCGAAAGTTTTTCAACAGCAGAAGCATTTTAATCTGTTACTTTTCCAAAAATATGTTAATTAATTTCATAATAAATTCTCTTTGATGAAGACTTACAGCATAAATATTAAAAAGTTCACTTACTTTTTTTGCAAAGTAATTAAAAATACTAACAGAGCGCGCTATTTTGAATATTAAAAGCCCTTTAAATAAGGCTATGCATATTAAACAGCGGCCTTTTAAATACCTACCTAGTGGTAGTGACAAATAAACATTTATTTCTTTCTTTCTTAAATGAAATTAACTACTTTACATACACTCAAAGCAGTAAATCAGCCAGTAGGCATCATCATCAGCCACATCTCGACTTCATCCACTGCTTGGTATAGGCCACTCTTTGCTTGTGCCAAGCCTGACGTTCTGGTACCAGTCTCATCCAGGATATTCCCGCGATGGCAACAATGTCATCTGCCCATCTTGCCGCCTGACGACCAACAATTCTCTTTCCAGTCCGTAGACGCCACTCAGTCACAGCTGGCATCACCGTGCCTTGCTAGGTATCCTGCCCAGTTCCATTTAAGTTCTATAACGCGATTCCCAATATTAAAGATTTTCGTTCGTCTCCAGATTTCAACATTTGGAACTCTGCCTACTAATTTTAAGCCTAGCATGGAACGCTTCATGGGTATTAGTCTGAGTGTAAACACAGGTTCCTCTCCACGTCCACGTCCACGTCTCAGCACCGTATGTCATGGTGGGTATCCTTTACATCAGCTTATAATGTTGTCGCTGCTGGGACACAGGTCTTCTCTTCTCGTCTTCTTTGTTAGAGGTAGTAAGCCGTTATTTACTACGCGGATACATGGCGGATGTCTCATGTCATTGAATTTTTAGTTCTATCACATGCCGGTTACCTTATGCTGTTTTCCTTCACCGTTTTAAGGACAATGGTGGTTAAATAATTTTCCACTAAGTATCTGTCTGACTCTGTTCAAACCTACGAAATACTAGTAGCGGTCGTTGAGCTGAGCCACGAATTGCCCGTACAACATAAACTCCATCGATGTTAATAATACAAAAGCTTCTGAAATTACTGTTTACACCAACCCTTTGCAAACAAAATTTTGTAAGCGATACTATAAAATGAAATTAAACAAGCAAGCTAATTCCATTAGTCAAGTTCCCCTAAGTTAAAGCAGCGTGTAACTTAAATCGTTTGCATCAATCACGATGCAACAGCACAAAATGCTTTTAACTTGAAACTAGTAGCTTACTGAGCTTAGTTATTTCCTAGGTTTTTGTGACAAAAAGATACACAGAGGATTTAGAGGACCAGAATCAAAACCACTGTAATTCGAAAGAAAACGGATGGAGTAGTTTGTGTTTAAATTCAAAGAATGTATGACAATGGTACCTACTCAAAGTATTTTAGGTACTTGTCGGATAAGCCAGAGAGTAAAAGCCTAGATTCCTATGGACAAGAATAGGCAAAACACAGCATTGTTACTTATTTTACAACACTAATAGAAATCCTATGTGAGCTGAGGAGATCAAAATATATTTTAGTCATTCGGTTGAAACTAGTTTGAAAAAGAACAAGGGAGAGGAAGACCAAACAACAAATGATGAATATTATTCGAAAAATTATAGGAAAGAAATGGTAATGAATAATAGCGTGATTCCAAAGAATTAATAAAGGAGGATTAAAGAAATGGAGGCTTTTTCTATCAACTATTTACAATTAAACTCAATGCACTATCCAGAATGCTTCCTATATTACTTGAGACTGCAATTTCATTGAGCGTAGACATTTGCATGGCGAGACGATCCGAAGAAGACGAAATAAATAAACCATGTTTCAGTGTCATAAAAGAGGTGTGGGTAGTTTGAATTTTTATGAAGCACTGACTTCTTGGTGACGTCATTCTGAGAATATGAATCTGTCTACCAAGCGGTATTATGAAAGAGTATAAGTTTTTGTATCTTCAGAACGGTCATCTACTGAGAAATTCGTCGGAACAACTTTTGTTCTCACGGGAACTAAAGCTCTACCGGAGATTTCGAAGTATCTAGTCTGTGGCTAAACCGAATCAAAAATGTTGTAGTTTGGTCTGAGATTTTAGCCATAATTTAACGAAAAATAGATTTACTCACTATGGCGCTTTAAAAGTCTACTAATTCGTCCACAGGCTTTTTGACCGACCGTTCAGTATGAGGAAATAGTCATCATCATCATCATCTGCCTAGCCTTTTCCCAACTATGTTGGGGTCGGCTTCCAGTCTAACCGGATGCAGCTGAATACCAGTATTTTACATGGAGCGACTGCGGAAATAGAAAATAGTATTATTTATTAAAAAAAAAACAAATGCTGCTTATGTGAATGATCATCACTTGAGAAAGACCACCACACCGATTTGGCCTTTTTTTGTTGCATTCGTAATTGACAAGTCATGGTTTGCATGAGAGAAAATGTTATATATTTTTTGCTAAGCGCACTTCTCATTTCTTCATTAGCAAATTACACCCGTGTGAAGCCGAAACGGGTCGCTAGTAAAGAATAATACTAAAATAACTCTAACTTGCCACCAAAATGTTCAACCATCGAAAAGAACAACAGCAGTTAGCCTGTGAAATGAAAAATAACAAGGTTTTAAACTGACATGGTCCCTCCTATCATTAACACTAAAACCGGGATATTTAGCATGTTTACTATTTATTTTGAGTTCCTGATATTAATTTGTATTTTTTATTTGTTTATTCGTGATCATGCTCGCAACAGGGCCAAAATTTCGGGAACGCAAAATAAATAGTAAACATTATTAATATCCCGGTTTTAATGTTACCGAATTATAAAATAACAAAATGTAACCCGAAAACTATCTCTCAAACTTACATCCCGCTCGTGGTCTGTGTACACTGTATTAAATCGTTGGTCCAGCCAATGCGCAGCGGCTGAGTGAACGCAACGATTTGTAATCTAGCCATTAGCGGAATGTATCGTGCTTGGCGGCAGGCCTACCCAGCCAGGCCTGCCAACAGATGGCACATACTGGACCAGATACAACTGTTCCGCTTGCTTGCTCTGCAGAGATTGCATCTGTAATCTTTTTATTGAGGTTGTTCAGCCAAATGTGTTGAGATTTGTGGGTTGGCATCGTAAAGTGTGTTGTGAATAAATGTTTAAAAAGCCTTGTGTTTTTTTCTTATTGTCTTCTACAGCACCATAACTTCACGCATATAATACCCGAAGGGTTAGACAGAGGTGTACCTAATAGTACACCAACGTTTCTCCGGTTATGTGTAAGTCCCTTGTAATTGGGGGCGAGCCATCACCATCAACCAGGGCACTAATCCAGACTCCGTGGCTGTTACTAAAAAATCCTGATGAAAAACCTAATTGAGCGATGACGTGGGAAACGCAGAACCAACGATATATAGATCGTAAGATAATCAAAATGAATATTAGTCCAATAGAGAACCACAGCCAATTGTATACCTACACGTCAAGCACATCTTCAATCAAACCTAGTACTGACAGTTAGTAGAACAACACATCGAACCATGCGGAACCCCACAACAATAGCCCAAAAGCCTCGCTATAATCAAGGCATCAAATTCTGCAACCGTAGGCCCGCACAAAACGAAACAAGAGCGGTCAGGTCGGACAGCGGCGAACAAACGGCAATACGGAGCATAACAAGGAGGACAGAATAAAGATGGGGGAGGGGAGGCTGGGACAATTAGGATCGCAATTACAGGACAGTATGTTCCAGATTACGGCCGCACACTCCACACAGATTCACATTCCGGTGTCGCGAATAACAAAGCTTGCCAACTAACTATTAAGACGTTCTGAACTGGGGCCTCGCTTTATGGCCGCTCAAATTGCACTTGTATTTTTGTGTTAAAATTGCCCCGTCGTAATCTAGGATTTGTTGGGATTTTGTACTGTTACGTTTTCAAGCGGTTTGTCAGTGGGTTTTTAATGTTTATCCGCGGTTCGTATATTATATAATCTATCGTTTTTGTTACCGATACAATGGTAGCAAAAACGATGTTATGTCTTTATGAACGCACACCGTGCATTGGAAACTTATATAAAGAAAAATTGTGTACCAGTGCCCATTTGAACGAAAACTAGAGAACCTTAATTTAACAGTGGTTTTAAGATGAAAAAGCTTAAAAGAAACAAGGTAAGCTGTGAAACTACGTTTCCATATTAAAGATGTTATAATAGTAAAAGTTTTTATCTATACCAGTAAGACTACTGGTCTAGTTCTTATAGACGAATGACTTCAATATAGAAAATTAGATGCACTCGTCCATACGCAAAAGCGAGCAGTATGTTGCAGCAATATTTTTAAATTTGTTTCAGCGGAGACAGACTTAGCATGAATATGCGAATTGAATAGTCGCGCGAGTATGCAAATCACAAGTTTTGTATTTCATTTTAAAATAAAATGTATGTTTATGAATTAGGTATATTCTGCGCTATGTTTGTTTGAGTTATTTTTTGGTAAATTATATGTAGATTCGTAGATGAATTCTTTAGTAAAAATTTAAAACGTGAAATATTTAGAAACAGTCAGATACAGTTGCTGTCAAGCCCGTATTTTAAATTGTAATGTAATTTTTCATTAGCTTTATTTATTTAGACGCTTATAGTATAATTTACGACAGCAAGTTGTTTGTTTTATAAACAACATTTATCAAAAGAGATTAAGCCTATCTAAAATATTGTACAAGTGATTAAGCTATTAATTTAGCTATTAAGGAGAGTCAAATTACTTCTGAGAATTTCTTCGGTGATATTCGTACTATTAAGTTTTGTACTGTCGTGGTTTGAAAATATTGAACAACAAAAACAACACACAACAACATAACACTGTAACTAACATTGCAAAACATACAACAACAACAAACAACATAACACACACACAACAACAACAAACATAACATAACATTGTTTGTCATTGTTTTTTCTAACTTAACATTGCACGTTAGTCTTAACTTTTCTCTCTGTCAGGTTACCGAGTAAGGTACACACCTCATAATTTTTTTTTGGAATTTCACAGAGTTGGTAATCTATAATTTTCATCCTGTAATAATAGGGTGTTACCACACCAATCGATCGATGGTAGAAATGACGATCGATCAATTGGTGTAGTAGAAACTGTCGATCGACGACGACTTATCCATTTTCCCATCGATCGATGGCCTCGATCGACGATCGATCGATTGGTGTGGTAACATCCATAGAGTTCACCCATGTTAGTAACAACTCTACAGTGTGTATCAGAAAGTGTGGTTATTCTTAATGGATCAGACAGACACAAACAGGCATCAAACAGAACAACTTTCCCCACAATGTAGGTCCATTGTAATCGCTAAAGAATAATCAGCTGTCCCATACATTTGGGTCGAGTAGGCATAGAAATTTTACTTTGTTCAGGTTTAAGATTTGAACGTCCCGGGTTGTAACCGACCAATAAAACATTGTGAGTAGGTACGCAAATATGTAAATAACCTCTCTACAAATACCCCCTGCATATAATATTCTATTCCACCATTTTCGTTTATATCCCAGCCTTTTGTACGAAGCGCCCCGTCCGGTGGATCTGCTTTTTATGTAAAACCGAAAGGCTATTTGTCAAGGTAATTTGAATTTACTCGCACGCTCTAGCCCTTTGAAATGCATGCTTTAAAATATACTAGTTTTTTACATGGACTGTTACAAACAAATGGAAATGGAGTAGCTTTTCGTTATGTGGCGAATATTTTTGAGGATGATTTAGTATTCATAGGATTTATGGTGATTCTTTGGTTATTTTATATGGCAGTCAAGTTGTCAAAAATTGTTTGATGTGACGTAACTGATTTCGTTTGCTACCATTTCTCTCGAATATATATTAATATTATTAGGCCTCCCACAAGGTGGACCGATGCCCTGGTGAAGGCTGCAGGGATCCGCTGGAAGCGAGTCGCACGGGACCGGTCAATGTGGCGACACTTGGGGGACGCCTATGTCCAGCAGTGGACATTTTTCGGCTGAAATGATGATGATGAGGTAGTATTTATTTAAAATTTTCAAGTATAGATTTGTATGGGCTTTAAAACAATTTACTCACTTCTGTTTTATTTGACGAAAGAATCCAAATTGTTATAAAAAACGATATAGTTTATTCAAAAAACAAGGAAACGATTTGCCTTCAAGAGGAGTTGGAAAAAATCACTTACTAAAAACAAAGATAATAATCAGTCCATCAAATAAAAAAGAAAGCCCACCCAACCAGACACACTTGGGAACACTCAAGTCGAAAGAAACATTAAAATTATCCCGCTATCCATATTTTCATACTAATTAAGCCATAAAATATAAATAAAACATTTATCTTCCGTAGAGAATATTGCCTTGTTTTGCTCATTATTTACGGCGTAAAGAATACCCTATTAAATCTTAATAAGACTCTTTAATTAGTTCCGAGCTATGGTAACGCTTCGAGCAATATTATGTACAGGGAGGTAGTTCGACGTGTTGTGATGATATGGGAGAAAGAAAAAACCGGCCAAGTGCGAGTCGGACTCGGATTGTTGTTATGACGACAACAGACATACACATTTTGTGAAAATTTCAACTGTCTACCTATTACGGATCATGAGATACAGCCCGCTGACAGACAGACGGACGGACAGCGGAGGCTTAGTGATAGGGTCCCGTTCCATCGGGTACGGAACCCTAAAAAATGACAAACGAACGTACCTATCGATGTTATAGTTACTTATAGAAATAATACAGTGTCTTTTTTATTCGTATCGGTATGAATTAGAGATGGTTTATGATGTACCGTGACGGGTCCGTCTCGCGTCTGTATCTGTTCGATTTGTAGGAACCAAGACTCGAACGGGGGTGACGCCACAAGCTGTAGCATGAGCGCCGAGCGGCGTATGTCAGTGAATTTTTGGATCCGTGTCTCACGCCCGCCACAGTCCAACATATATCAGCTTCAGATGAAACTTATTCATTTAGAGCAACTTTTAATTTTTTTTTTTTTTGGATCGGAAATCATCAAATTACCGCCCCCACTCTGGGCGGAGTGGAAGGGAGTGTCAGACTTGTACTGACTAAAACCCATCCATGTTCCTTCTTTGCCCTTTGTGTTCCAGGGCCACGGTATCTCTTTCGAACAGTCCCGCAGCCCTGGCAGGCATCGGCCCATGCGGACCCCTACGTGGTTGCTGACATCTCTTTGAGGCGCGCGTGGAACACGAACGCGCCGTCGACACGGCCTGTCGTCATAAGACGGCCGGACGGCGAGCTAGCCCATAACTCGCCGTCCACAGGCCCGCGCCTACGGTGGCCGGGAGCCACCTCGTGACTCCCGACGCCCAGGGCGTCTCCCGCGGCGGCTGGGATGTGAGGTTCTTATTTAGAGCAACTTCTGAAGGCAATGAATGGGATGAATCGAATTTTCAAAACATTTCATAAAACCATTTCTTTCATCATGGACAAAAGAATTTTCGGAATTTCGTCAATTGTGAGTAAAATTCTCAACCAAAAGCTTATGTGAGCTGATGAACCGAAACCAATCAATTTCGATTAATCTTAAAAAAGAAAAACAGCACAACATCATTTAAATGAAAGATCTCTCACTAGTGAAGCTCCGATACACACGTGAAAATTTAATCATTCGTCCGTCCGTTCGCGCCGTACTCGGACACTGGGCCTGAATTCCGCGTCGCCTTTTTTTAATACATGCGGATTTCCGCGTGAATTAAAATCTGCACCGTTTAAAATGTTGCAAGAATCCTTTTTGTGGAAAAGTGGAATTTTATGTATTTTTTTTTTAAATTCTTTATCACATACTTTGAGGAAGTTCTGTGCTAAATAATAATTAGGATATAGTTTTAATGATCACTTACTAGAAACGCATTGAATATGTCATCATAATTATGTCGCATCATATTGTGTCTGTAAGTACAATCTATACTAATATTACAAAGAAGTAAGTTTGTATGTAGGATGTAATCTCCGGAACTAATGATCCAATTCTAAAAATTATTTCACTGTCAGAAAACTACATTATTCGTAAATAAGGGCTATAATTATATTAATATCATGCATATTAGCCGAGTTATCACAACTTTTGCGGATAAAGTCGCGGGCGAAGTGTTGTTAGTGTGACTGTCTGTCACGTACTCCTAATTATTAAGTAGATATTTTAGTATTGATTTTTATTTAAAATCATCACACGTTATGGGCCACTTACAAACACATTAAACTTCTATTTTATGGCTTGACAGGCTGGCAAGTGACCGTAATTAATAAAGATTTAGTGAGCTTTCTTCCTTGAATTGTAAAACAATATTGCATCACTTAGAAACGCATAAATTCTTTACTTAATGGTAAAGGGACTAGGGACTGACAGGCCAAATATAAAAAAATATCTAATTTCAATACGTAGTTCTGAATGCTAGTGCGACATGTGGTTGCAATTTACGCCGGTCTTAGGCGTTCGAAGGGCACTTAATACAATTGAGACGTTTGCACAAAAAAGAAACGTTTTCTGAAAAGGCGACCCAAGCGTGGTGGTTTTTTGGAGGTTAGGCCGAGGTAAGCTTGATGGATTCGTGGCAGTTGATTTGAAATCGCGGAAGAGTCCACACGTGGAGGCTAGTCGAGCTAAGTCAGGTGGTCGGTCTAAAACGGTTAAAATGCTAGGACGTTCTAGGTTAGGTTCATGTAGTTAGCGTAATCTTGGTACCAAGATGGACATGTCCCAGGGGACTGTCGTAACAGAGCGATTAGTATTTAATAAATTAAATATAAGTAGTAGGAATAAGTCTAGTTGAAGTGAGTGTCGAGACGCGGGAGAAGACAAGCTGTGGCAGAGGCGAAACTGGTAATGTGTGCAGTACTCTGTAAGTTAGTCGGGGATTAATCCTCTTCAATGAACAATGAACACGTGGTAAGTGTTAACTATAATTAACTCCTAGCTTAAGTAGCAGTTTGGCGGAAACGCAGCGATGTTAATAATTATTTATTTCAGCATGACGGCAGAGCCGCTTTATTTCTCACAATGTATATTATTATGTCCTGTGTTATGTGTCCTAATAACTCCTAACCTTGGCACATATTCTTCATCTGCGTTTGGTTATAGGGACGGAGACCGCCTTTCGCTACACTATACACACATTTCATACAAACGACATGCACACTATACACCAACACACCCGACTATTGACGAATGTTGACTTTTACCTGACTCATCACAAATGAAAGGCAGAACCGTAATATTCACATTCCAATTAAGATAAAATATATTGTTCAGTGGTGAAGGCAACACCGTAATATTCACGGATTTATTAAGACAAATTATACTGCTCAGTGATATAATGCCGACTTGTACTTGTGGTACAAATCAACCAAACGTTGCTGATGAATACTGCTTCCTGTAAAGGTCTAGCTCAGAAACATTGCGTAGAGATTGTTGGCACACATTTCAGGGAGCGGGGGTAGGCTTCACCAAGTTTCCTAAACTGATTGGATAGCTACGTTCTTAGGAACGCTAGGGACTGTGTCTCGTTAAAACTAACCCCGGCTGCCACAGGCCTATTACTGAATCGACACTATTTAGCGAGACACGCAACCACGACATGGGGCAGAGTAAAGAAATGTGAAGTGACGATGGAATAACCACTTCGGCGTCCACCAATAACAATCGCAATATGTTCTGCTACAGACTGATCCCACGGTACGCTTGTGCAAATTGTGTTACAATATAGTAATTGGGGTAATCTGCCGTAAGGGTGTTATTAACGTGAGTACGCGTATAAGTAGAAATACTAGAAACCTGTCTTCCTCAATGGCAGTGGCCTCACAATCCACTGCCTTAGGATTGGGAAAGACATGTAGATAGAGCCTAGGGAACGTGGTCTGTTTGAGTTCATAGCAATGTTCTTAGTAGGACTATGCACTTAGGTCTAACAGTACACGTACGCCGAGCAAACGTTGTAAAACGGTTCCATGTTGTAACATGGAATCGTTTGCGTTTGCAAATCGGCAACTAGTATTTTGGAATCATTAAATTAACGTAACTGTAAATAATGAATCTCTTAAGCGCAAGCGTAACGTTACCTTTACCAAACTTTCATCATATATATATATATATATATATATATATCTTTGCGCCCTCTTGTCTTATTAGCTTCATACTTTACTACTGATTTAGTTTTATAGGATTTGATATTATTCATGTATTTGTCTTAACTGTGACCTCCCAATATTAACTACACCTTGTACCCCTCCCTGTCCCCTAGCTTCTAAAGTCGGGACAGGGCTGGAGTCCAATTTAGTAGTCGGTGGAAAGATGACCAGTTTGGTGTCGAGTCTTACAAGGCCGTGCGGACGGAGGGGCGCGCCCTCTTCCCCTTCGGGGGGAGCCGACATTAATACTAACATTTACATGATTTAGGAAAAACGAAAATTTTATCAGCCTAGGGTAATTTACGAACAGTCACATTAGTTATGTATAAAATTATTTAACCATTTTAGCGCCGATCACTAAAAATGGTTAAATAGATTTTTAGTCATCGGTTATAATAATTAAGCTAATGACCTATCTGAAACTTAGTTTGTGGTATTCCCCTTTATAAGTTACTATATACTCGTAGTATAACATAAGTTAGTTCTGACCTAAGGAGCACAGATACCGCTTTGAAACTACACACAGTAATAATATATTGAGTTTATAGTTTGTAGTTCAAATTGCTTGCATAAATAGCTATTTGGCTGTGGCTATCGACCTCTTGCATAGATCGAATATGAATCTAATGTTCAGCCTTTATGTAAGCACCATTTATTGCTCATTCGACTATTTTCGATACGATGTTTTGCAGACTCTAACCTCACCTCGTTGGTTTAGTGGTCGCAAGCAATACTGCTGAGCATGAGATCCTTGGTTCGATTCCCAGATCGGGACTTGTTATCCATTCTAGGATTCAATTTGGAATTTTTCAGCTTTTTGGAGCATTTCGGAGTTAGAATTTGTACCCGTTTGATGGTAATAAACTCACCCGCTATTCTACCTAAATGTAGGTGAAGGTATGCATCTCTCCTTCTGCGAATCAGTCATGCTAGTGAAGGAGGTGGCGGGACGTGAGAGGGAAAGAACCTCACGTGCCAGCCGCCGCGGGAGACGCCCTGGGCGTTGGGGGTCACGTGGTGGCTCCCGGCCGCCGTAGGCGCGGGCCTGTGGACGGCGAGTTATGGGCTATGGGCTAGCTCGCCGTCCGGCCGTCTTATGACGACAGGCCGTGTCGTCGGCGTTCGTGTTCCACGCGCGCCTCAAAGAGATGTCAGCAACCGAGTAGGTGTCCGCATGGGCCGATGCCTGCCAAGGCTGCGGGACTATTCGAAAGAGATACCGTGGCCCTGGAACACAAAGGGCAAAGAAGGAACATCTGACACTCCCTTCCGCTCCGCCCAGAGTTCCCACTCTGGGCGGAGCGGAAGGGAAATGGATGGGAAATCATCAAATGACCCCCCGGTCATTTAAAGATTTCCCATCCGAAAAAAAAAAAGGTGCATGCATCTCTACCTTCGGGCATAAATTAATAGGTTGGAAATAGTATGACAGTAACAGTTACACGTGTCGGTTCATTATTTTGACCGCAATGACATCATCATCACCTGCCTAGCCTTTTTCCCAACTATATTGTTGTCCTCTTCCAGTCTAACCGGATGCAGCTGAATACAAGTACAAACCAAACCAATATTTATTGGTAAAAACTAAACAATAGGCACCAATAAAGTATTTAACTCGTGCAGCAAAATTAATTGCACCCAATAACACTTGCTTGCAACACCAAACCGCAAAATGGCGGCCATTTCTTATAAGTCTCACTATCAGCCATTACTATAGTTTTCATTTACTTTTTCAAACTTTAGATTGAAAGTCACAATTTACCGTTTGGAACAAAATCTATAGCGATAGGTAACATGAGAACTATCTGGAAGAACAAAAGTCATAAATTTTTCCCACCAATAGCGAGAGTTTTGTTGGTAGTGTCAATTGTTTTGTTCGAAAGGTGGTAGGGTCGGCACTGGCTTGTTTTGTTTGCTAATTTTATTGTATGTGGTTCAGTCAAACCGGGATAGATATTTTGCGGACTGACTGCGGACACCGGACACTGACAGACATTGTCAATTGTGTGTCACTATGACAAATGTCAAAGTCCTGTTTCCGCATCATGTCTGTACGTTTACTTAGAAAATCGTTCTTTCACGGGCTCCACAAGCAATTTAAGAAAACAAATCGATTGTTTTAATTGATCAAAGATTCAATTCGGAACTTTATCTAAGGACCCTGTTTCAAAGATAAACAAAAAATCCCAAATAAATAACCAGGGTAATTTATGGTTAATTTCAAAGCACAATATGACCTTGTGATAAAAACTGTTCTGGGAATGAAATCTGTAAGAGCTCTAGTTTTTTGCTGTATTATTTGTCAAACTATTCGAGCCTCGATCGACTCTTTAAAACTCCGTCGAATGCTATGTGTTAACCTAACAAAATTACAAATAATTTTGCTACATCTTCTTGACCTTTTGTCACCCCTGTAACCCAGCGATTATTACCGAAGCGGAGCGTCGCAAAGTTTCGAGGTGTTCTCAGTATTCTGTCCCGGTTCCAATGTTTGTGCATTGTAGCATCCACACAAACTTCTCATCATTTTATTGATTGAGTAATGATTGGACTTGTTTGACTTATTTATTATCTTTAGCAGATTTACAGACATGTCCAATTGGCCATTAAACATCGCACTGCGAGTTTTAGTTAATTATAAATTAGGTGTGTGTGTTTTTAGTAGTGGCAATGGCAACGGCACCCTAAGCAGACAGTTTCATCCTCATAATTGACAGCCTTATTTCACCTGCTGCCGAGTATAAACCTCACCTCTTTTTTGCCATCCGGCCCCTGGTTTGCGGAATTTTCAACCTAGAAACAAAAATATCTAAGAAATTTGACAGTCACCACCCCGTGTTGATTATGGTACATTCCCTAACACAGAGATGAGGAATGTGTCCAAACAATGGGAACGTTTAAAGCTAGCTATACTTTTTTTATCCAACTTCATTTCAACATCCTACAAAACAATTGTTAATTATTTAAGTACACCAAAATAGAACATTATAAGTACAGACCAAGAAAAATCATAGCTATACATAAAAATAGTTATAGATCAGACAAAATTTCCTTCGCATTACATATGTACGACATGTTCCTAACCAAATTCCGCGAACATCATAGCAGCACAATACGGCCGATCGATTAAGAGGCACAGAGAGCACTTAATCCGCTGAGTGCGTACTCAGGTTGAGCACGGCAACACACCGCAACAAGGCACCTTGTAGGTTCCACGTAATGCGCTTTGTGAGGTGTCGCACTAATTTATTACACGCTCATAGTGGAGGCGAAGATATGTGTCACTGTAAATTGCTTGGTGTTCAAATGGGAATGCTGTCTTTTCTTGTTTAAGACACCTATAAGAAGCTAAAAAAATTAGTTTTGCAGACTAAAATGGAAATTGATTCACGGAAGATAACTTCTTCTTCTTTTCGAACGATGACTCTAAAAGTGGTCCAGTTCGCTACGTACTGGTCGAACAATCCCGTTTTCAGTATCTATGTATATTGTTTTCAGTATCTTAAACATGATTGGCAGTCGCCTGGACTGTGTTTATGTGGGTCGCTGTTGTGCTATCACTCATGGGTTGTCGCAGCAGTGATCCACCGTTATTTCTTGTGTTGTATTGTTCAGTGTTTACTAACATAGTCGTAAGTTTTACTAACAGTTTTTGAGTCATGGATACTGGATTAAAGAGAATTCTATTCTATTCTATTCTATTGTATATTTACTATTTGTTTTAATCCCATCTCCATGACCATGGATAAACCGGTTATCCGTGATCATGGTGCTTGCAACAGTGCCGAAATATTGGGAACACAAAACAAATAAACATGGTACCTTAATATAGTCCTTTTCAGTGTTAGTGTAGCGACCTGGACAGCTTTGTCATATGCAACATTTAAATTCTGGAGTGTGCAGAAGTACTACCTTCTCAACACACAACTTCGCACCAATATGTGCACGATGGGCTATAGAGAAGAACAGCGACAACTGTCCAACACTTATTTTTTATAGATTTTGTCGGTTTTGAGTCTCTCAGTCTATTCTTACACCATTTAATAAAGTAATAAGTCGCCATTTACCCAGTTGCAATGACACATACTGTATTTATTTAATTCAGACCATAGATCCATAAAGTGTTAACGTACCATAATATTAACTTATAGTTAGTAATTAACAAAATAACAATAAATAAAAAATACAATTACACCTGTTACTCTGTACATTAAAGAAACTCAAACTGCAAGGAATACCTACCACAAAGACTTTGACCTGCACTACAGGATAATCACAACACTATTCAGTACGTGACTATTTGCTAATCAATTACAATCTGACAAATTGGTAGCATGTTAGTTACATACATAGGACACATTCATCTAAGTCCTGTTACATGCACGTGAATAAATAAGTCTGAAATAGTACGAATATCGTACTATTACAGACTTATTTATTCACGTGTGTTATAGGTAGCAAACTTTATGAAGTTTTACCAAAAGTTCAATATAATTTGATTTGACGTTAAAATTTTTCGTCGTTTACAAAAACAAACTGCTGTTTCATAAAAAAGTACAGTACATACACAGTTGAAATGTATGATACAGCTGTTTCTGAACAAGATATCTCTTTCTTACACCGTTCATACATTACTTTTTAAAGTACAATTTGATTGTTATGGTGATAAAGCTGCAAATCCTACTATTAATAAATCTAAAATAATATTTTTTTTATCGGATCCGGTCGTTAATAAGGACATAAAATGAATCGGCAAACGCGCCAGTGGGCACTGGTGACATGACGCGAACTACTCACCAGTCTACCCACACCACAGTGTGTTTCTACAGAGCCCTGATGTTCATCTCGAGGCGAGGGCGACGGTCAATGTCTGATCGCGGAGGAGTTGAGACGTCTTGGAACTGTATCCGATTCATTGTGCCCCGTGTTATTGTGTTAAGTTGTAATCTCAAGTAATTCGTTAGTTTTGCTAATAACTGTGTGTCGCAGCCAGTGTGTTTTCATAGCACAAAACCCATCGTCTGCCCACATGATGTACGAACCTAACGGTATAAATCCTGACATATCCGACACATTTATAAATACGATTTTAAAGGACTTGGCAAAATATAAACAGCATTTATGTTTAAGAAACTTTATACGATAAAAAATCAGGTATTAGTTTTGAGAGGTAAAGTTGACACAAAGTAGAAGCAACACATGTATCCATATCTTTCACCACAATACCAAAACACACGACCAAAGCAAACCAGCCTATGAGCCTACATCGTCAAAGATTCATCTCCCCACAATATCTCGTGCATTTAAACCGAACTTTAGCACAAGACATTGAATTTGATGCACACGTCGGCGCCGCCTCTATAAAATTAACAATTCTTATCACTGTCGGAGCTCGTAAAGTCTTCGTATGACTCTGTCACGATGGCAGGGTTACTAGTGGTTTTAGAAAGAACTCACGAGAAACGAAATCCATCTTGATTCGTTCGAAAAGCAGAATTGACATCAATCAGAAGAAAAGGAAGATAAAAACGCGTAAACAAATAAAACCACTATGTTACATTAAGGAAGATGCACAAATTAAGTACTCCCTTATTGCTAATTGATTTGAGATTCTCAAACCCTGAACTCAAGTATTGCTTTACATTTTATTTTTATCATTCACCTTTTATGTCATGTATTTTTCTTTATGCATCGAATACCTGATTTATTAATAAATACTGTATGACATAATACGGCTTTCAACAGATTTGAAGAGAGAGTTTTAATTTCTTTGAAGAGCAATACAACTCACATTCTCTTTACATCGAAAACCAGAGGTAGCACCGAAAGTCATAAAATCACACTATCACGTGACTTCGTGAAGTCGTGAAAAAAAGCATTTGACAGCCACTAACTGTGAGTAAAAACATGGCGCTTCCTTTCTTTAGTGTCACCACATTATTTAATTGACTGCATTTTAGGGTGCATAAAAATCGTCTATCTACGTACATTTATGTCAATCGTAGGTACGTTGGTTTTTAAAACGCTTTTATTAGCTTCTGTAAAAAAATCTCAGAAGTTAAATTTGACCCACTTCCCGGTTTCCGATTGAGCTAATATTTTGCACACATGTTTAGTTTGGATGACAATGCATGGTTAGCTAATGACGTCATTCTAAATCCAATATGGTGGTCTCCCAAAGATGGTGATACGAAACGATGCCATCCCACTTACTTGCTTTCTTGTAGCTATTGGGCATATTACTGACAACCAGCTAGAAGCATAAACAAACTTCTTTCTTTTTGTGGTGCCTCACCTGGTGTCAGAGTTTTTATGCCGCCCATGATCCTCTTCGGACTTGGACATGCCCTCAAAAATATCCCTTAAGCATGCTGGTTTGGTTTCGTCACGATGTTTACCTTCACCTAAGCAAGTGATAAATATACACTACTCAAAGAATACTTTATAATAAAATCATCTTCGTCATCTTTCTGCCCTTGTGTCATTCTATTTGCGGTCCCTGTCAACGTCATGACATCATTTACTTCTTTCTTTTTCTTTATTTCCTCATCATGATTCTTCTGCCCTCATCCCAATTTGGGATCGGCGCAGCAGGTCTTCTTCTTCCATACTTCTCTGTTACTCATCATCACAGCAGTCACTTCCTTTCTAGCGATATGATCCTTCACACAGTTCATCCATCGATAGGATCCATTCAAGGATTTAAATATTTATCCTTCTTAAAACTCTCTCAGTTAGTTATTCTTGCCAGAGAGCGAAGCGAAACCCTTGAGGTGTCTACGAATAAGTTTGTCTTTGACTAGAGGCGTTCCAGAGATGTAATTTGGACAGATTTGGCAGCATTCCAATTTGATTCATAAGATTTAGTATGCATCTAGATGCACCTGAATATAATGCCACTTGGAAACCGATCGACCAAATAAGAAGTTGCTCTTATCTGCTCGTGAAAACTTACTGCTGATTATGAAACTTTCAGTGGAGGATTCTTGAAAAGTGTTTATATATTTTTATGGGTATGTACTGGTCTTTAGAAGCCTCAAAACAAGTAGTGGAAGGAGATAATAAGTTTATTAGTACAGAAAAAAGAAAAAACTAACAGCACAGTACATAGCTTTTGGAAACAGTGGGAAACAAACTACCAAGTTTTAAGTTATTGTCAGGATCCCGGGCTCATAAACTAGGTGCGCAGACCTGTATCTTAGGAGTCGGAAATTTTGCGGCTTCAATTTATATAATACAAAGTGAGATAAGGACGCCTTTGCCCTGCAGTTGGACAATGCAGGATTGTAATGACAAGAGTATTGATATAATAATTCTTTCTTGCAAGAGCTTCCATCTCTAGGAGATGCAATTGCAACGCGAGCTCCATTCTGAAAACAAACAAAGAAAATTGTAAGTACGGAACTAAGCCTATATAACCTTCGACAGACCACACACACATGATATGTTGTTAGAGACCAAATGTGTTAAAATCCATCCAGCCGTTAAGATGCTTTGAGGATATAAAGAAACTCACACACAAAGATGATCCATAAATAAGTCCATGACCCTGTCATGAAATACACGAGCCTAACTTGACTGATCGTGCAGTCAGTTAATAAATCAAGTAATAATACTCGTATATTGCTTTATCAGCAATAATACAAAAAAATATGCATTGTCAATGTTATATGTTCCAAACACTTAAGACAATGTTTGGAAGTAGCTGACGTGGTCTATACATATTTTTTTAATCACGTTTTTTTTTTTTTCTGCTTTAAAAAACGTTGCCCCACACTAGGAATTTCTCCTGTATCGTGGGTGCGTTTACAAACATTTAAGCTCACATACAGAAACAGCCAGACCCGGAACAACTACCTGTAACCCATACAAATATTTGTTCCGTGCGGGAATCGAACCCGCGACACGAAGCGCAGCAGTCAATCGCTCAGCCACTGCGCCAACCGTGCCGTCTGAATTATATGTGTGTTTTTCGTGTTATAATATCATTGTAGGACTTGCATGCTTTTCTGTGATTTTGTTTGCACGTCACGCCTGCGACAAATCATTGTTTCTTCTTTGTTCTGCTTTTCTTTTATTAGTACAGGAAGATGCTGCTGCTGTTCCATTGACGAAATTAGAGTCAGAGGTGTCTTATCGTCCTAAACAAACCAATTGTCTTGCGAAATACAAACCAATATTTATCTAAGTAGGTACATCATTGCTACTTTTTTATTGACTTGACCGACTCTTACCAACTGGTTTCTACCAAAAAATAGTCCATCTGTGACAGTTGCTAAGTGTAAATAAAAGAAGCACAGGCAGGCACGGCGCGGCCACATAAACGGCGCATAAAGCTCTCCTGAGAGGCTCGCTGGTTTAATGGCCTCGCCAATGCATGTTGTGACTGCAGAAAACTTGACAAAATTTAACGTTTGTCTATTGTAGGTTTTTATTTTCTTAATATTTCAGATTTGAACAAATATAAATGATAAAAAATAAAGAGATATAATAATATAACCATCCAGTGTAGGTAAATCATGCTCATGACATGACGCCGGTAATCCCTAAAGGGTTAAGCAGAGGTGCACCTAATATTACACCGACATTTCAACAGTTAAGTCCACCATGTAACAAGGGGCGAGCCAATTGCCATCAACCGGACACGAATCCAGACCCCGTGGTTGCTACTGAGAAATCCCTGATGGAAGAACCCAATAACACTTAGCGGCCCGACCTGGGAATCAAACCTAGGATGTCATGCATAGCACGATGTGACCATTACATTTATTTATTTGAGAGAAACACACAAAAACATGATTTTGCACTAACTAAATGAAAATCGGTGAAAGTAGCTAGATATTTTGGGACTCTTATTGTCAAAGACCCGTATCCAGAAACGGTCTGCCTTAGATACAAATGATTGATGGTCGTAAGTTGAGTTATAAAGCTCAGACTAGGAAAGTGATAAAAGATCATAAACAGGTTACGGAACCCGTATAAGACACAAAGTAAATACTTTTTGTTAAGCAGTCTTATCGTCGCGGCAGACCGAAGGAGATGGCGGGACGAACTGAATGTCTTCCTTGAGAATTGGAAAGAAGTAGCACAGAAGTGTGAGCTTTGGAAGGAGTGGAGAGAGGCCTTTGCCCAGCAGTGGGATAATGTGGGCTAGCTATAATAATAAGTCATATACTTAGGGTGATACAGTAGTTAAAAATTAAATTGAGAGGGGACAAACATTTGAAAAAGTTTATGACCACTGACTCAAATAAAATATTATTAAAAACCAGCCAGTACGAGTCGGACTCGTGCATTAAGGGTTCCTGACCATCGTAGTAGGGGAACCCCTTTAATTTTTAATTTTATTTTATTATTTGTTTTTATAGCGGGAACAGAAATACACACTCTGTGAAAACTTCAACTATCTACCTATTACGGATCATGAGATACAGCCCGCTGACAGACAGACGGACGGACAGCGGAGGCTTAGTAATAGGGTCCGGTTGCTTACCCTTCGGGTACGAACCCCGTAAACTGTCATGAATAAATGACAAAAAAAAACTAGGAAAGTTTATAGACAAAGTTACCATATAAATGGCGACCCACCTGACTATGTATCAAAATATGTGCGGTCGTTAACCACGCGAGATGCACTTAACGCAAAAGGTTCAACTTTACTGCTGGGCGCGCCATAAAACTGCACTTTACGAGAACATGGCCACAAAACGAAGGTAAAGTCAGCCTCACGACACTAGCCATACTTCAACTGCAAAAACCAACCTTAGTGCTATATCACATACATACATAAATTTACGTTTTTTTTTTCCATAAGGGTAAGGAACTACTGAACGTTACTTGCTACGATCCTCACACCTAATATCAAATCAAATATCTATTCGTCCTTAAAACATACTGCTACTAACTGATTTCACAGATTTAATGAATACTTCCCTTAATTTCTTAACTTCTAAATCTATTCACTTTTACACCGATCAGTATCACTGCATGAATACCACAGCTTCAATATGGCCGACCGCAGTAAAGTAAGCTACGAATGGAAGTCAAAACACAAACTATTATTCCACAAATAAGTGGTATATTATTTTTTTTTATAAAACAGTTAATTCAGATCTTGTTATTTTTTTTTTTTTACAACCGTTGCCCCACACTAGGAATTTCTCCTGTATCGTGGGTGCGTTTACAAACATTTAAGCTCACATACACAAACAGCCAGACCCGGAACAACTACCTGTAGGCCATACAAATATTTGTTCCGTGCGGGAATCGAACCCGCGACACGAAGCGCAGCAGTCAATCGCTCAGCCACTGCGCCAACCGTGCCGTCAATTAAATAGATGCGCCTCGTTCATATATCTGATCAAACACGCACGCCGGTTGCAAGTACTACGGATCTGACCTTTCTGAAGAACATCACCAAGGTTATCACTTAAAGCACAATCATCTTATATAAGTTTTTAAACTATCAGGGCAGTAATCATGGTAAATATCCCGTTTCTGGTGTTAATGATAATCAGCGTATAGTTTACCCATTACTGACACACACGCCTCCTCTTTGTGAAAGAGTGGGCCGTAACCACGGAGGCCCAGTACGGGTTGGTAAATGTCACATTTTACCGAATTTTTGTTCTGTGAGATGCCGGTTTCCTCACGATGTTTTCCATTTCTGTTAAACCTGTCTGGGATCGAACTCACGACCTATACCTATCTCGTTAGTCGAGGCCGTTACCACTGCCACCATTGTCTACTGTACGAGAAAAAGGCGCTATCAATGTCAAATTGTTATCATGTGCGTGCGGTTGACAGTACTACTAAGTATATGGGAATGTAAAATTTTTACTTGCTTAGATAAACAAGTGATACAATCTGTATGGGCTTTTTGGTCTTAGAGTAGTAAAAGTGACAGATGTAAGGCAATATTAAGTAAAAACCTCGTCAAAGTTATGAAAAGCTGCGGATAAACAGAGTGCAAAAGGACCATCTAATTGCCGTCATTTAAGCACACCTGGGGCAATAGCACGAGCATGCGGTGTAAACGTTACGTAAATAATATGTCGATTTTTTTAATCGAAAATGCAATTATTAACCTATACCATTTTAGTTAAATTGTTTGCAATAAGCACAATCAGTAACAGCCTCAGTAGATATGAATACATATTCTTAAAATTATGAAAATATTATCTGAGAATCTGGTATTTGTAATTTTAAAATCGACGTATTTACTTAGGTTACGTTTACACCGCAGGCTCGTGCAATAAACCAACGACTTTTATTTTTGTTGTGAAAACGTTGCGATTATTTATAACTGCAAACGGTGCAAGGGTATGGATGTATATCAAGATCCTTAATAACATTTTTAACTTGTATTGTGCGTAAAAGATGCGCTTCCCTGGTGCGCAGGGTGTGGGGCAGCACCAACAGGATCTTAAACATGATTGCCAGTCGCCTGGACTGTGTGTATGTGGGTCGCTGCTGTGCTATCACTCATGGGTAGTCGCAGCAGTGATCCACCGTTATTTCTTGTGTTGTATTGTTCAGTGTTTACTAACATAGTCGTAAGTTTTTGAGTCATGGATACTCGATTAAAGAGAATTCTATTCTATTCTATTCTATTGTATTGTAAAATGTCTTGAGAAATTATGTCCAGAAGGATTTCAGGTTGCAAAAACCAATTCTATAACGCAAATGTGAGTTTTATGCCAGTTAAAATACACTAAAATGAATGGAATATCACTGGTTTCAAATTAAAATGGTTTTCATCAGAATACACAAAGCTTAGAGCTTACATAGCAACTATTGAAATCTAATGACGAATTAATTCCTCCTCTTGTTACTAGCAGATGTAAGGGAGTATATTGTGTATATCTATGTAGTTTGCCCTCAGGAAACACAGCTGTGACGAATGGTCCTACATCTGTATTGTACATGCAGACTGTTTCTATGTATATCTTATCTTATATATTGCAATGACGGGGAAAACAAGTGTCTTTCGGATTCGTTAAGGGTACTTTTACACCCATTACATCAGCCAAAAGTTACTTCTCAAGCAATCATTGAAAAATTATTACGATGTCGACAAACCAATTTTTAATCAAACATCTTCCGACATAATTTATCGGACCCCTAACGCCAAAGTAATATTAAATACACCGTTCCCATTAATCAAGCGTCTCGTACAACAAGTTATATAATAATCGGTTCGTTCATAAAACAAAACCACTTAGCAATAATAACGGAAATGGTTGCGAAACAAAAGAGGTTTTAGTGAAAAAGTTTGTAATTTCCAAGGCATTGGTACTCAGGCCACGTGCTTGTGCGTAGAGTATGAATAATTTAGAGGGGCGCCTATATTTGGGCTACACTTGTGGTCTACTGAGGGCAGAACTTTGTGTTGGGGTCCTACTGATGTTGGCTACTAATTGTACTCGAAGAATTTTGTAGAACGAGATACATTTCACGCGAAATCTTTAGTTGATAGCCCAACGCTACATATATTGTGACTGGACACGGGAAACACGTGATTGTACTCATGATAACAAACAACATTCCCAAAGAAACATTTTTTTTTAAACGGCTAATAGCTGATAGGTCAAAGGTGCGCGCGTGCGAATTTCATACGGCTGTTGTGTTATTGTGATAAAAGTCTGTGTTTAAAAAAAAAATTTCTTTGGGAAAGTTGTTTGTTATTATGACTACAATCACGTGTTTAAGTCACAGTCACGTTATATGATATTAAAAGCTGATAAAGTAACAACTTGTAACACAGTTTATGGATTGTCTTTTTTCACCGACGCTAAAGAACACTCTTGGATTTTCATCAATCAACTCATCTTAGAAATTTTAAAATCGAAGAGCTTTAAGTATCACGTTTTTAGTGACAACAGACGAAGACTTGTTCGTAAACTCTCTCTATGAAAATCATGTAATACGAACATTCTACTACAGCAAAACTCGTCCAATTATCACTTCCAGAACCAACTAACTGAAAACAACTAGTAAGACTGCAAACCAAAAGCGGCTCAAAGTTACGAAAAACGGAAACCTTCGCTCATTCGGCTAATGAGTTGCTCGACTTTTTGGGCGGTTTCAAAAAAACAACTCGGGAATATGCTCGAAGTATGTACCTGCGGCTTGGGAACTTTCTCGACGTTTTTTGTTTAGACATCACCGCTTGAGAGCGACGCCTGGGTTTGGCAGCTTTTCAAAGAAGTATTGTTCTTTATTTCAGTGACGAAACATGGGTTTGGAGACAGGGTAAGTTGGTAGTCTGGTAAAGAAGAGTTGCATTGTATTTAATCGGGCATAGGAGAACGTAGTGTTACGATTTTCCAATGGGGTTTTCCCCAGACCCTTAATCAATCATAATATCGAAGATTTCTTCTAAGTTTTTTTTAGTTTGCCATCATTTTAAAAACAGCAATGCCTCACGCTCCAGCGGCGGACCAGTCTCATCCCGATCGCCGACCATTTACCATCTCCTTTATTTATCATTGTGTCTGCCAGTTCCGAATTATTGTTAACCGAAAAGTGTACAAGGTCACACTCCAAAATAAATTATTTCCTTCGTGTCAACAAAAGTGTTTTTTTTAAACGTTTTTTCGGGGTCCCTTATAACATTGGTGAAAATGAATCTTACCCGAACTGTGTCTCAGCCATGTTGGATGGCTTTCTGATACCTGTAAAAATAAAAATAAATAGATAAATATATCGGAATTCAAATATTTCAATAACAATCGTAATCTCTGATATATACCTGTTTACTAGCAAATAAAGTGATTCATTCATATTTCGTGTACCAAAAAACAAACACAGTGCAACGATTTTCCCACAGCTTAGAATAAAAACCAGCTCGCCAAAAATCAACCCACAAAAATTAATAAAAAAACACAAAAACCAAAATTAAACAGAAACTTTCCGAAAAAAACCGGGGCAAATAAAAATGAATGGGCAACGCGTTGGCTTCCGAATAAATTTGGCTGAATTCAATCCGCTTCGGTAATAGTTGCCGGAACCATCGGCAGATTTGACCGAAGTTCGCGCCGCCCGGGCAAATACAGACCTCAACGAGCGTGAACCGGCAGATACGGTATCTGTACGGTTCCTGTTATTATTTATTTGTATTCTATTGCTTGTAGTTTAGAATTCTGTGTATTTTTAGTAAAGGTTTTGTTGCAGTCTGTAATTCAGTCTTCTTTTGCGGCTGCGATAGGATTATGAGCTCTGGTTGCTGAAGGTGATTAAATGACAAGATATCTGCTCGGGTGATATTTGCAAATGGTAAAATACCAGACACAAACCTGCATTGGCAGGTTGAGAAAGACTGAACTATTTACCCGTTGTACTTTTGAAGGCTATCGATAACATTGTCTGGAGCAAGTATTTCAAATATAGCAAGACCCAATTTACGGTTTCTATAAACTTGCTACTGTCGCAAAGCATGCACCGTCTAATCTGCCTAGCCTTTTCCCAACTGTGTTGGGGTCGGCTTCCAGTATAACCAGATGCTGCTGAATACTTTACATGGAGCGACTGCCTATATGACCTCCACAACCCAGTTACTACTGGGTAATACGATACCCCTTGGTAAGACTGGTTGTCAGACTTTGGGGCCACTGACTACCTGTAACGACTGTCAAAGATCTACAAATGACACCCGAGACCAACGCCTTAACGTGCTTTCCGTAGCTCAGAAAAAGCTCGGTATGTAATAGGTCACCCATCTACGGACCAACCTAAGCAAGCGCGGCTTAACCTGATGATCGACCCGAGGGACTGTTGCTATTCACGAGCTCCTCCAAAGCATCCATGCCTAACCACAAACAAACAAATCGTTATTAGTCAGCCTTAAATGCGACTGCAATGGACCAGTCTTCATATGTTCATGTTTACGGCGGAGACAAATCTGCCTGGAGCTGGCTGGCGACTTTAATTACTTTTTATTGGAGCCTGCAGGGTACACTACGATATTAGATCGGTAAACGGTCTGTGTGGTCTTGCTACAGGATGTATTTCTATTGATTTAGGGGTTAGAAAGATGGCGGATGCAGTGTGAGCAATTTAGTTGACGGTTTTCGTAGGAATATTCAGTTTAATATATTTCTTTAGGAGTTTATATTGGTCGAATATTGGAATAATTGAAATGCTATTCAGCGGCAGTTCTATAGGCGTGTACGTTAGAACTTTTATTTTATTTGTTGGTATTACCAAAATAATTCAAGAATGTAACTGTCTGTGATAAACTTGCAACGTTCGTAGTATCTATTAACTTTTATTTTTACATAGAAACCTGCTCTTTAATGTAAACAAATCCAGCCGTCTGGTAACCAATCGCTAAAGTCAAAGCGACATTTGCGCTATTGCAACTGATGCTCTGGAAGTTGCGAACTATTGAGCCAAGGAAGTTTATTAGTACCGTCAGCACTAAGAAGATGACTTCAGATACATGCAACACCTTAAGGGTGTAAATAGGCCCTTAACGAAGCCGAAAGGCACTTATTCTCCCCGTCATTGCGTTTTTTTTTTTGGTTTAGACCATACCTGAGAACCTTCTAGTTACGGAGATATTGGGGGTCAAAGTTCCATCTTTTTTCTCAAGTTTTAACCGTTTACTATTCAATGAATCCATCAGCACAACGTTTTGAGTGTGTTACATTGAGTTTTACCATAAAACATGATATTTCAACCCAAAAAAAAAAATCGTTTGAAATGTGAAGGGTCCGTTTACACCCTACCACTTAGCCCACTTATCTTATCATAATAAAACTCTGCCTAACCTCACAAGTTACTATTCCATGAGCTTTCCATTTGTTATACATTCCGCGCAGCCCCGCTTCAGCTACACAAACTTCTTTGATTACACTTTAAACAACATCGCCTTCAAAACTTAACTACTTAGTATCTAACAGAATTCTAAAACTATCCCAACTTGAATACATCTCCAATTAACAATGACAACGTCGGTTTAAGGAATTTGTGTAACTTAATACTTACATGGCCTTGTGTTTAAAATGACTTTAACTTACTCAAGCTCTTTGGTAAGGAGTTAGGTTTAAAGATATTTATTCTCAGAAAGTTGAGTTTGTCTGGGGAGAATCAACTACCACTACGTTTATTTATGGAAATAAACAGCATTAATATATAGAAGATTGTAGCAGATAGGATCTCTTCTCCGATATGGAGATCCTTTAATAAGCGGGTAATTTGAATGTTTTTATCGTATTTTAATTTTGATTTTAATTTATTTCATTTTTATTTTTTGATACTGATTCTAACGTTAATTTATTTTTTTAGTTCTGATGTTGATTTGAATGTTATTTTTTTTATTTTAATTTAAATCGGACTGTATGGATCAAGTTATCTGAAATAATGAATTTTATATATTTTTTATTAATATGGAAATTTTCGCTACTTTTAATTTTGTCTTTTGTTGACGAGCACAGTCGCGATAAGATACGTGTAAGAAAGAGAGTACCTACGAGGTGGCAGTGTCATTCAACCTCATTATTTGAAGGACAGAGTGTACTCAGTTCGCCAATCTTCCTTATTGCCTACTGGTGATGTCTCCCGAGAATCATCATCATCATTCCCCTGCCCTTATCCCAATTTTTTTGGGGTCGGCGTAGAATGTCATCTTCTTCCATACTTTTCTATTACTCGAGATGTCACCCGAGAATATCTCACGATAAGATGCTTCTATAGCAGACATAACATACAGATGGGTTCCCTTTTGGAAACCCTAAAATTAAAACTAAAACCCTCTGCTTGAACCTTAGAGTAACCACACTACGTGACGGTACTTGAACAAATAATTTCGTTAAACGGAAAGCTGTACCTCAGGCTAGATACGAAGTAAATACTAAGATACAAAAAAACCTAACTCACATACTCGTATAATACTACAGGCTAAAACAATGACATGAATCGGACAACTAATTACGATTGCCTAGATCGGATGGCAGAGTTACCGACTTATGAGAGTCCAATGTCCACATTATTAAACGAGGCTTAGTGTTGTGCGCGGCGCCCGCGGCAGTACTAGTCTTGTGTTGGGGGACATACTGAGTCATACGATAGCTAACTATGTCTGTGAAGGCCGAGTTGGTCACAGTAACTGTGTTGCATACTATGTACTTTCCGAGAGCGCCTCCGCTGGGTCTACGATAGATGTAGATACATCACAACGTGCAAAAAGTTCTTAAAATTCAACCCAGAGCCAAATTACTAAAAAATTCTTCAAAATTACGACGTTTTTGTAATACATAATTTGTACCCGGTTGATGACGACGCGCTCGTGGGGGCGCAGGGGTGTTACATGGGACTGAACAGAACTGGCGCAATGTGGGAGTTCCTACTGTAGGTATGCTTCTGCCTAACCCTACGGGTTTAACAGGCGTCCTATTACTCTATGATGTCATGTTTTTTGGAATTCTTGAAACTGCCCCAGAAAATGTAATGATTACTTCGAATACAACCTAGTTCAAATGTTTAAAATTGTTAGTAATTACAAGTCTATCAAACACATTTCCTTCAGTACAAATAATTATTTTGGCTCTTTGCACGGTCTCCCATCCTGTACCCCCGTATGTCCCAGCATATAGCTCGGAAACTCGCTGACGGGCAACATGCCCCTTTGTGCTACATACTACACACAACTTATATAGCCTCTCTATTAAACTTTACCATGGCCCCGGATATTTTTAGATAAACATATTATTTCGAATTACAGGGTTTCGAATTATTCTTCAAAAGGAAGATGAAGTTTTAATTTGGAGAAGTATCAAAGGTAAAAGAATCCTACTGATATTATAAATGCGACTGAGGATGGATGTTTGTTACTCTTTCACGCAAAAAACTACAGACCGGAATTGAATGAAATTTGGCACACATATAGTTTATAACCCGGATTATCACATAGGATACACTTTATCCCAGTAATATGATCCCGTGGTACAATTACGGAACTCCACACGGGTGAAGCCGAGGGCATATGCTAGTCAATTATAGAAGATTTGAAGAAGTCTTCAATATCAATATTAACGATACTGATACTTTTGACATTAAGTAATGCCTTCTAATGTTCTAATTGAAATAACTTTTTGCCTTTGACTTGGACTGTCATTTTTAAGCCGAATGCAAAGTTTTCCGCTTTGAGAATCATTATATATTATTGTGACTGACAATACTGTTACTTTGTTTCCAATGTTTCTAATTATGTGCACTAACTATACACCTCCGAAACCTAATTTAAAAATAAAAAAAAATGAATGAATGTATGAATTTGTAACTACACAGAATAAGAATAAGAAAACGATTGAACATAGAATATTATTTTTTATTTTTTTTTAATTAATCTTATTCTGTCACTTACTTACTTATCTTCCGTGATCGTTCATTATTTTGAGCTCCTGATATTTCGGCGCTGTTGCAAGCGCCATGACTTTGGGTTGACTGGAGAATGCGGGTGGATGGAAAATAAATTGTTAAGAGCAGACAAATCCATCTACCCTCTTTCTTTGTCTTTTGCCACGCTCACTACTGGAACTCTACACTAAGTCACGGCAAAACACTCTCCCTGTATCACCAGGTTTTGTGGAGTACTTATTACTTACTCAAAACTGAATTCCACCAACTTGACAATTTGAAGCCAACAGTGTAAGTTTAGTTGTAAACCGTGAAAGCTTAAAAAGCGTTTGAATATTACAATGCCTGAAAATAATCGATTTTTATTATAATACCCTTTATTTTTTTTCTTTACACATTTCATACATTTTCAAAACAACATTTAAAACATGTAAAAATATATAAAACTGTAGCCTACCTGCCTGTAGGTATCGGGAACAAGATCCAAGCTACCCGCGGACAGAACTCCAGAGAAAGGAACCTCTTAACAATACGAGCCGTGTCCAGAAGTACCGTTTTTTGACTCAAGCCCTTGATCTAGCTGGATGCCTATTTATTATTATTACACAACAAAACATCAAATCAGGCAGAGCAACAACACTTTACTACACCCAACATAAAATATAATAATGTGTATTTAAAAAGATCACCATAGACACATTCGTTTTGGACATCACCGTCGCCATCGTTACAAGATCACAGCCCTCTTCGAACCCGTCTCAAGACGAGTTAAAACACTTTACAATTTAGAAATATGTAAAAGTCACGTCCTAATATTACAGTAACCCCTTTCTTTCAATCGCGTCTCAAGACTTTTGTGAAAATATAAATTATTCATATTCGATTACCCCAAGTCGCGTCGATCAATGTATGTAGAACTGAATCTCTTTCGTTTTCTCACGAAATATTTTCTCGGCCTATTTTTCAAGTTCGTTTTCCTTGTGGTAACTGTTTTTGTTCTCATTAGTCACTCACGTGGCCATTACGTGGCTTTCCTTACCTGCGATGTTTATAGCTGTGTGTAGGTGGCCGTTTAGAACGAGCTTAGAGCTGCCAAGACTCTTTGGTCTAGTAGTCGCAAGCGCGACTACTGAGTATGAGGTCCTGGGTTCGATTTCCGGATCGGGCAAGTTGTTATTGGGTTTTTCTGTTAGGAATTTCTCAGTAGCAGCCACGGAGTCTGGATTTGTGCCCGATTGATAGCAAAAGGCTGACCCCGAATTACATGGGAATTAACAATAAATTAAAAAGTAAGTAACTGGCGAAATGTGGGTGTAGATCTGTAGGTACCTACTAGGTACACCTCTGCCTAACCTTTCGGGGAGAACATGGCTCCATGTTATGTAATGTTATGAGATATTGGAAACCTTTTGCAGGAGTATTACTAACGTTAGTTATTTTACTAAAGAGCTGTCCTACTACAAGGGTACTTATTATAACGACGAAGATACAAACATTCACTTTACAGGATTAGTGTTTCCTCGTTTGCCGGTATTAGACAAAAATGCTTGGTTTATGTTATTTCTCCTTCCCTTAAAGGATGATTTCCACCAGACAGATCGCATCGGATCGGAAAGGACACGAATGGATGCGGCGACAGCCGATCGCGTCCAGCAGGATGTCGACGCATACGATCACCTCCGTCCTGTCGCTTGCGAACGTATCCGTTTCTACGCCTAGTCAAATAGTTTCATTCCTACCGTGTTGACGTGTTCTGATTTTCGATCTGATACGACGAGAAGCGAACGGAGCCGATCGCATCGCAGCATACGATCGCATGTCGCGGAAGACGCCCGCGGTCAAGCAGCTTTGCGCGGCTTGGTAATACTCGTATAGACTTTAAATATTTAATATTTAATATCATTTAAAGATTGTAAAATCCGTTCCGATCCGATGCGATGCGAGCCGTTTGGTGTAAATCATCCTTAACCCTTCGCAGAAATACAACGTAATGTTATGACGTTATGTGACACTATTATACCGTCTTCAAAAACATTAAAATCAACATAAAATACTTTCAAACGTCCTACATCACTTCCAATTCAACTTGTTAACAATCCAAGTAGAATCTCTTTCTTTCCGCAGATTACGATGCAGCTTGCAATTTTTTTACATCTTAAGAGAATAAACAGAAATCTACTCGCCTTGTCCAATCCGTCGCGTGTTCTTTTACATCGCGCTGTGGCCATGAAATTGGAGTGGCGGGTTGTCATGAAAAGTTTACTAAATTTATTTTATGCTAGAAAAGGCACTTGTTTACTTTTGTGGAGCCCTTACGTAAGAAGCGACTGCAATCAAAATCAAACTGTTTAATTAGGTTATTAAAAGGCACTTTTAAATATCAAATCAAGAAAAAAGGACAAGAAGTAATTTATGCGAGTTACTCAAAGGTTCATCATCATCTGCCTAGCCTTTTCCCAACTATATTGGGGTCGGCTTCCAGTCTAACCGGATGCAGCTGAATACCAGTATTTTACATGGAGCGACTGCCTATCTGACCTCCACAACCCAGTTAGTACTGGGTAATACGATACCCCTTGGTAAGACTGGTTGTCAGACTTTTTGGGCCACTGACTACCTAACGACTGTCAAAGATCTACAAATGACACCCGGGACCAACGGCTTAACGTGCTTTCCGAGGCACGGAGGAAACTCGGTATGTAATAGGTGGTCACCCATCCACAGACCAACCTAGGCAAGCACGGCTTAACCTAAAGATCGATCCTAGCGGCTGTTATTATTTAGCCACGAGCTCCTCAAAGGTTCATAATGGAGAAAAATGGGCAAGAAATTTCATAGTTTTGTATTAAATTTTAATACAACCCGTTCAGACGTAAGGTCTTAAACCGATTAAGGTGTTTATATTTTTGTTATTCTAGAGTTTTTATCAAGTTTAGATTTTTATAAATACGTACTTACTTATGTTCAAGGTGTAAACATTTGTAGCCATCCATAATCGTAAGCACCTTAAACTCACACTAAAATAATTACCACCCAAGAAACCTCGTCTTTTTAATGGAAAACACACCTAATTTACAGGCACATACTTTATTAAATGTATTAGCCAGCCAGCCAGGTTACCTCAGCTGCTTAGTACTTAACAAAAAATCATCTCTTTTAACCCAACAAAAGCTAAACGCTGTTCTCCCAGACTGAGTTTAAAGCGATCTTTTCTCAGATGCCAGTCACCATCTCCGCTTTTGTACGGAGGCTATTCAACGTCGCCGGGTGAAGCGCGGGATTGGACAGCCAAACCCAATTACCGTAGGACGTCCACGGTCGAGTTTTTATTTATGCGCTGGTCCTTTGAAAAACGTGCCTCTTGCTAATACAATAGCTTCTAGTTTGTTCGTATTTCTTGTAGAAAGGAGAATGATGTTATTATAGATCAGGATTTTAAATAAAGAAGTTAGACTTACAGTCTTTCTTACTACATGTAGTTCTGGTTTCGATTCACTGGTTGAGCAAAGTGTTATTGGGTTTTTCCATCAGAAATTTCTCAGCAGCAGGCACGGAGTCTGGATCTGGGATTATATGGGACATTAACATAATTGGCGAAATGTGGGTGTACTATTAGGTACACCTCTCCCTAACCCTTCGGGGATTACAGGCGTAATGTAATGTAGTTTACTATTTATATGTCTACTCAAATGGCAACGGCTGCAATCTGTATATCCGTCGTGTCACCAATCAAAGATGTTTTAATTACAAACTGGTAGAATGTCCCAAGGTGAACGATTTGTATGAAATATACAGTGAAAATATAGCAGACAAGCCATATACTAATAGTAGCATTTTTATCAGAGAAAAAAGTCGCTAAGCCAGCATAAAACATAAACGAAAATCACAATTTCAACTAAAGATGCCCTTATAACGAAGCAAGATTCATCCAAATACAACTAGAGCGTTCATGAAAAGAAAACGAACTACTCAATACAAAAATAAAATCCTGAACCTTCAATTTTTATCTTTCCACTACTTAATAGCAGCATAGCTAAAGTGCCTAGATTCAATGCATTGAATATGACTGAATGAGACCCGATTCATTCGTTCGCGAGTGAAGTAAGAACTGCGACTACACACGGTCACGTAGCTTGTCGAGCCAGCGATGAGCTTGTAAAAGCGTTCGTGCGTTACAGATCATACAGATAGCTGGCAGCGTTCCATTTTCGAATATGATTCGTTTTTAAATTATCTGTGAACGTTTTGTCGTGACTTAGGAATTTTCTTGTTCAGTGAATCAGAAGAATGGAAAGCAACCGCCATAATGGTAGAATCAAATTGTGATTACGATTTCGTCTTCTTTGCAGTTTTGTGCGCTCACATGAAGCTATTTTCATTCCACACTTTACAGGGTGTGTACATAAAGCATTCTTAAAGAAAACTGCAATATTTGACAACAACTACTATTTAAATCATGAAATTAATATTTGTGAAGGATTATTATAATCTTATTAATTATAATCTTACGATAATAATTGCATTTCGAGGCAGTGTGCACAGTACGGAATATTGCTACTTATAATTGAAATTATCTGGCATTTTTGAGATTATGTTATTTGTTATTATAATCAATATTTAATCATAATTTACGACTAAACTGGAACTTATTTCAGCAGTATATCCACAATCCAATATTATCATACCAGAGAGACAGGTATAACCAAACCAGAGCCACTCAATAAAACACTCGATTTAAAAAACAACATTTTTACCCAAACTTTAGCTGAATAACTTAGTTTTTGGCAAGCAGTCTTGGCTTCAAAGTTGTCCGTCTATTTCAGCCGTGGATCACAGCTGGCCCAACTTCAAACCAACGGGTGCTTGATCCAGCCTCTCTTTTTTAATTAATACCACTTCGAACAGAGAACCGAAAGAATGCTTCAAGTCATTAAAAGTTTTAATAGCATTTGACTTGAAGTTGCAAGGATGGTAACAAATTTTAGTCGAAAACTTTTTTGGTTTTTGAAACTGTAAGAAATAGTTTGCGCGGCACCGAGTTTTTTAGAATGGAGAAGTGTTGGCACGAAAGGGTTGGAGTTAGGAGTTTGAGAAATATGGTGATTGTGTGTTTGAGTTATACCTTACGAATGGGCTGGGGTTTCTAGGTACTTTTGTGCTTACCAAAGTTTTATTATTCTGTAACAATTGAACGCACTTTTTTATGACTTCATAGAATTCTTCCTTTCTCGACAAATTTCTTTTAAAAGTTTACAGTAGGTACCTATTAATAAGAACTAATAAGTAAAAGTAAGTTTTTTGAATTATTTAATTTTTCTCCTAAACATCTCATTTTCACAATAGATTTCTAAATTCCCAAAAGAAAATCAAAACCTAATTACAACAAAACAACTTAAATCTCCCTTCAAATACACACTCAACAACATAACATTATCCCAAACACACAAACAGACACACACAAACAAACACCCCACCATCCAACTCAGCAATCATTACAGAATCCCCAATTTAAACCGTAGGTACACTCTCGGACACCTGTAAAAACAAAATTCTGTGTAAGGCCTTACATAGCCACCGTCTGCCTTTAAATCGAAAACCAATTACGGAAAAACTGTACATAAATACAGCCGAGCATTGTCCGGACGTGTGTATGTGAGTTTGTATACTCATATACAAACGGTAAATGCGATAACAGGGAACTTGTACGACTGGAAGAGGTAGGCGGATAGTAGGATATAGGATATTTGAATTAGAAGAGAAATAATGTTTTCTTGTGACAATCAACCTAATTCTTTTTAGTGGTCTAAAGAGGGGTCTAGTCCAGGTAATAGTTAATTTATCAGAGCAATTTCAATTAAAATTGAATTGCCAATTAAGCATAGTTGTTACTTGCACTGTACTTTTGGAAGTGATGGGGATTGGGATATGGGAGAAGCAGCTAAGACAAAAGAAAATGAGGTAGAGTGTCCCGATGTGCAGTGCAATTAAAAAGAGGCCGGCTAGAAACCAGCTAGAAATTGTGAGACAGCAGATCTGCGCAAGAGACCATGAATTGGTAAATGTGGCGTACCTAGAGGCCAATAATGCGGCAAGCCTATAAGGCAAGCAGGATGTTTAGCCTAATATCATGAAAAGCAGTAGGTTACAAGGGCAAATCAAACATTTAAACTTGTATGAAAGTTGACTGCGGTGTAGGGACGGTCTTCAAAAGAGCCGTAACATCAGCACACAATCGAATTAAATGAGAATCAATGGGATGAAAGAAATATCCAACAGCGGACTTTTATAGGTTAAAGGACTATGCCTAATGTTAGCTCAAAACCTACCAAAGTCCACTACCCCATCCATAGAACCCTACACCAGCAGATAGCACGTTTAATTAACACAAGTGACAGGGCGATGTGAGCCGACGCACCGACTGGCACATATAGCGAAATAACAATACGACGCTATGTAGTGCAGATTATAAATGGGTTTGATTTCAACACTGCTGGTCTGTAATGAAGAGACGATCTTCGTTTGTTTCAATGAGGTTGCGTGTTTGTAGGAGCTAGTAATAAAGGTAAATTTTGCTTGGCAGACGTACCAAGAGTGTTAACGAGTCTCTTGGTGTATTAATCGCTCTATAGTTATTTTAGTCAGGCCTAAAAATTCATACAAACGCGTGGCGGGTTCAAGTGTGTTTACAACTTCGTCTAACTCGTGGAATACAGTTGGGTGAGGGCCGCTCCCAACCGAAAAGTGGACAGAAAAAAGGGGAGTTCTTTTTATTCATCGGAGAGTGAAACCGGTCTAAATTGGTGTTTAACTTTCAGAGTTAAAATCATCCACGTCTTTTAATTGTTTAAATATTATTCATAATTACCCCACGAACACGCTACTACATTATTATAAAAAACTTTCTTATTTATATGCAGATGTAGTGCCCCACATAATGATTTACAAGCAAAGAACAACATTAATTCATTACGAAACAAATTAACATAAAAATAACAAGAACGAAAAAATACATAAAATATAGAATAATATAAAATACAGACGGCCATCCATATTCACTAACAAGGGAACGTGCATTACCATAATTTCCGACCTACCTATACAGATACAAATCCATTTAACCTGTTTTATATTCCGCAAAAGTGCCCAGAAAAGGCCAGAGGACTTAACGAGTGAATTAGAATTTTACATTGTAATGGTTGTTGGCCGCAGAGAAGGGTGAAATAGGGGTAAAAAGTGGGGGGATGAAAAACGCGAACGACGAGTGGCATCTCACCTAGGCGCGGCGCACACTTCAGAGCTTTGAACTAATTATCCGGTGCTGTGTACCTCGCAAGCGGCAATTTCACTAATTATTACATTCATTGAGAAACTGTGAAAATTAAACCGTATTTTTTGGCAGCGAGTAGTGATTTAAATGTTTTGTCACGAGTGTGAAACAGGAGCAAATTGGTTTTATACTTCTTTATTACAAGTGCGCTTTTGTATGCGTTTTACTCGTTGACTTGTGTACCGGCGCAGTAGTACCGACAGCGATGCAAATTGACTCTGTATTTTCGCTTGGAACTAAATGCTTTTCGCTTGCTACAGTTGCACTCATGGAGTTAAACGGCTCAACAAGGTTTCAGGTTCTGCTAAATTCCTCTAATTCAGATATTTAACATGCAGATTGACGATTCTACAGAGGCACAGTGTTGACATACTGTTATAAATCTCATCCAAATAAAATAATATTGTTACAACGAGATGAATTAGATTAGATCTTATCAACTGAATTGAAAAATACTTCAACAATCATTTAATTTTGAAACAATCAATTTATTATATTAGGTCTATCTACAATTGTTCACACTGGATACAGCGACATAATTCATTCTTAAAATTAATTACAGCGCAACAATTACTTAGAGGTATTACTTCCCGAGGACTGATATTAAATAAAACAATCTGTTTCCAAAGCAAGTACAAAAATTTATTTTATTCAATCACTATGTAATCTGAGCGGAGAATCTCGACACCGCGATTCAGAAATATGGCCAAATTGTACAACGCCATCTATCGAGCTTAGGGGAAAACTCGCGATCGAACAACACCACATGCACAAAACAATAAATTCGGAAAATAAGCTAAGCTTAGTGATTACTAAGCGGCAATATTCAATTAAATAAAATAGGAAATAGTGAAAAAACAAAATTGTTACAAAATTGATTAAAAATGTAATTGATCACTAATTAAAATGGCTACAAAATGAAGTAAACCTTGACCTATCCAAACTATAACTTCCATCAAAATGATAACCTGACAATATCGAAGAGCTAGATCCATTTAACTTCCTTCCAACTTATACATATTAAAAGAATGACAGCGAACTTGAACACAATTGTGAGCCGTGACAATTCACAATGAAACTTTATTTGAATTTAAATAGTTTGGAGTCGTCAGACTGGGATAAATGCGTGGATCTGAAGCTGCCAGGGGACTAGAGTGACGGTTGAAAAGCAGCCAAGAAACTTAATACATTTAAATTCTTTGCATTATTATATTTTTTATGTTTTTTTCGGAGGATCGTGTAACAGTATAGTGTGCATTGGGAATAGAAATGTTCCTCTCTTAGTTTAATAAAGTAAGTAAGTAGCTTGGACGTTTTCGGTATTTCTGGTTCTATCGAGACTTGGCGTACAAATGTTTAAACTTGTTGTTGGAGTGTCCGAAGTGTCCCTAAACTTGCACTCTAGAGTACCTAATAAACGCCACAGAAGCCGACGTTAACGTGGCCACAGACTAGGCCCAAGAAATTTATTTAAGTCGTATCAGCGACACGAAAGAAGAAGAACAACTTGTAGTTGCAATGGTGCGTGCTGAGATCCATAAAATAATTCGAACATTTATTGGACCAGGCGATTAATGAAGCATAAAATTCCAATCACCCAAAAAATAAAAATTAAAACGAAGAATCTCGAAACAAACCATGGCATTTAATTTTAAAGTCCCAAAATTCGTTTTAAATGAAAAATATTAATCCAAATTAAAACGCGGAATCGGAACACATCAGCCGTAACCGAGTTTACGGGCTTCCGATGAGTAATATACCACGCTCGATGGCTTGCAGATTACGGACTATAAATTATTATGAAGCAATCAGTGTATGGCAAAAGTTTGGGTCTTGTTTTGTATTGGCGATACGGAGACGATACGATGTGTGGGAGGAGTCATTGAAGGTTTCAATTGATGGAGTTGCCACAAAATTAAAGCAATGGTTACAAATAGCTTCTTCTTCTAAAATCACGAAATTTGCTGCTATGGTCTCATTTTATTGGGCGTATTTTTTCTCATCCCCTTTCTCGGTGCGCTGTCAACCCCTTCCCTTTGATTTACTACCCTTGTTATTCATTATCATCCCTAACACAATTCGACTAAATTAATAACTACACTACTTCCAGAGAAGGTTCTTTGGAGTCTACGTAGACAAAGTGACATTCTGTCAGCGAAAACAAGATGAAAAACTAATAAAACTATGGTACTAACAAAACCTACCCGAATATCTTATCTTAATCTTACGAAAACCCGTTCTTCTTCTTTATCGTGTGGTTAGTGACTAACCTGGTGTCAGAGGTTTTATGCCGCCCATGAGACTTGGCTTTACAAGTCGTCAAGAATTATCTCTCAGGCATGCTGGTTTCCTCACGATGGTTTCCTTCACTGAAGCAAGTGATAATCATACAATATGCACATGAATTCAGAAAATCTGAGGTACGTACGTACGTACGTACCTTGGGTTCGAACTCGAGACCTATGACTTGACAGTCCGACAAACACACCACTAGGCTATCACTACCATAAACTCATTGTAGACATACGAAACGCCTTATAAGCGATTAGCGTTTTTCTACGCCACCAGGAAACTGTTCCACCATCATAAAATTCACATCCACGTCCACACAACGATACGACCCCGACACAACATCGCAATTCATAAAGACTCATGCTCACGAACCGTGAACCGCCGTAGATTTATTGGTAATATAATTTTGATTGATCGAAGCGATTTCAGCCACCAACTTGAGGTTTAAAGCGACGCACTGAGAGCTTAGCCGTAATCAATCTTAAACGAGTGAACTAATAGGTTTAGCAGGTGACATAATACGTGTAAGAGTTTAGAGCATCGTGTTTTAGAAGTTATTTTGCAAGTTATTTAGGTGTAGGAGATAGTATTTTATTTTCATAAAAAAAAACTGTTTCTCTTTACACTGTCGAATTAAGTTTTCGAGTGAATTTTGTATAAACGTTTCTAATATTTCATTATCTTCATTTCAGCCGAAAGACATCCACTGTTGGACATTGGCCTCCCCCAAGTGTCTCCACATTGACCGGTCCCGTGCGTCTCGCATCCAGCGGATCCCTGCAACCTTCACCAGGTCATCGGCCCACCTGTGTGTGTGCAATGTGACCTGCCCATATCCACTTAAATTTTTCAATTCTTCGGGTTTCGTCGGTAACCTTGGTTCTCTTGCTGTCTTCATTTCTGATTCGATCACGTAAGGAAACTCCGGGAATAGCCCCCTCCATTGCATTCTAATAATTATGTATTGTTTTGTTTTTACAATTATTTTTGTCTATTACAAAATTCTCATAATTCGTCTATTCTAATAATTACGAGCGTTGCTCGTGAAATGTGATTAGAGTAAAACCTCTGCCTAACCCTTTGATGACAGGGATTACAGGCGTGATGTTATGTTATTATTGTTGTTAATACTAGTCCAGGTAAGTAACAAACCAAGCCATTGTGGTTTTTCAAGATATCAAGTTTTTATTACATGTTTTATACTCGTTTGTCTGTCTCGACCATCAGCATTTAATTACCTTAATCAAAAGACCCCAGTGTCATATGCCCTGTAAAGCCAATTAAATTCTAATCCAATACATTCTGTATAAAGGTAACAGCTGTGAGATATGATGAAGGCATTCATTTTTCATTCTTAATGCAGTAATATTGTAATAAAGGCGACAGGTGACACTGATTCCCTTGTCCCGCATAAGCTCGCGGTGTAAGTGAAAATTAACTCGGAAATTGAAAGACTGGCTGCTTTGATACGTTATTAAAATTAAAGTAAAATACGAGTTACATCTTTTTATTGAAAAAGTGCTTTCAAGCTTAAATGGAGCTCGGCTGACCACATGTGTTGCATGCCGGAGGAGCTAAGGGCTAAAGTAACCACACATTGAGTCCCAAACAGCAGTAAACTGCAACGCGGCAGGCACAAAAGGAGATGGCGCGACGATGTCAACTCTTTTCTCATAGATTAGCCAATAACAGTTGTAGATAAGGACGAGTGGAAGGAGGGACAGGAAGGCCTTTCCCTGCAGTGGGACACAAATGGCTGCTAATCATGTAGGGTGGAAGGGACAACGACGCTAAAACGGTTACCACTAAAAAAAACAATAAAACAGCTGTTCCATTCAATTCGAATGTGTAGGTAACAGCTTTTTAAGGTTCCGTAGTCAACAAGGACAGGAACCCTTATAGTTTCGCCATTTCCGTCTGTCTGTCCGCAGCTTAGCTCAAAGACTCTTAGTACTAGAAAGCTGTAATTTTCATGAATATACAGATTAGTTACGCCGACAAAGTGGTAAAATAAAGTCTCGAATAGTATTTTTTTTAGCTTATCTCCCGTACCTATACGTAAACTGGGGATTTTTTTTCTCGTGTACCCCATAGTGTGGTATGTGACACATACTTGGCCGGTTTTTAAACAACCGATAAAAAAAATTAAGTGGCCCCTTCAGTATGATGTACTGTTTCAGCCTGTATAGTGAAAATAAGCCTATAACGGTCCCCCTGCTGGAACACAGGACACATGGTCAGTGGGCTGTAATCCACCACGCGGACCTGGTGCTGATTGGTTAAATGTCACCACATACCTCCGAAATTCAGTTTTTAAGACATCGAATTCGAGCCGGTTCTCTTACGATGTTTTCCTTCGGCTTTGAATCTACAACTTACAACTACCACCAGCTCTTATCATGTTTTTAATAGCAAAATTAAACATACCAGTGCGTCGGTCGATTGAATTAGTAAATATTTTCTGCTTTTACTTTGAAAACACATAAATTAACTATGTTGCACGGGTACACAATTTTACTCAAATTCAATACACAAACAAATTCACAAAACACAAAATTTCAAAACTGCTAACTTTTCCAACAGCGCCATTGACAAGCTCGCTGCTCCCCAGTTAGCCAAATAACCTAAAAAAACATAATTTGTCACCCATTCAAATGCACGTTGTACAAAACAGCATGTCAGCGCCAGGATGCCAGTTTTTAATTGCCAAACAGCGTGGCTAGTGCCATTTCATTCAATTACTGGCACCGACGCTCCCGCATAACACCGTCGAGTTTTGTAGATAATTCCATAATGTATGTTTTAACTTTGTTTTAATTCTGCTACGGAGGCAATTCAGAAAGGCGTGCGTGCTGCAGGTATGCTGGAAATACTTTAAATTAAGCTAACATTGGCTAGCCTGGTATTACACATCTGTAAAAAAATATATTTAGCAACCAATGCTCGTATAGAAGCACATCAAGCTACTGCAATCTGTCAAATTTCATTAAAAGATTGTTTTAAGCTTTCACGGTTTACAACTAAACTTACACTGTCACTTACGAGATATTATCCGTGATTGTTCATTATTTTGAGCTCCCGATATAAAAAGAAAAAGAAAGAGGGTAGATAGATTTGTCTGCTCTTAACAAATTATTTTCCATCCACCCGCATTCCAGTCAACCCACGATCATGCTTGCAACAGCGCCGAAATATCGGGAGCTCAAAATAATGAACAATCACGGAAGATATCCTGTAAGTGACAGTATAAGTTTCTTTAAAAGATTTTCAGCTTTATCGCTAAAGTATTAGATTCAAGATTGATTGGAAAAAATTGACATTTTTGGGTAGCTTGATGTGCTGGCGTCTGTACATTTTAAGTATAACGCCTCTTTCTAATTAAACATACAGAAAAATTATGGAAATAGGAGTGAAACGCATCAAGCTCGGAGCGGCCTCTTAGATACCTCTGGCGCACTATGTATTTTTTCTGACTGGCCAACATCTTGCGACAACATATTAAGCTATTCTCGTAATTTGAATAAGAATTTAAAAGAAGTAAATTGAATAAGAAGTAGAAGCTGATAAATGCTCTTAGTCTCGAAAAATTACGAGAAGAATGTATTTGCTCCTAACACAATCTACACTCGGCTCCCAAAATCCACCACCCAACCCACATACCTACATACAAGCACATTTCCCGTCGCCGCTCGTCTGCTCACCAACTCACAGCGCCTGACTAGGCGTTTACATAAGTTGCATTTTCGGACATAATTAAAATTTCCACGCCTGGGAATTCTATTATGGAATTTAACACATCCCGCGCCGCCGTGCAGATTTCAGCTGAAATAATTGTATTTTATACAGAACGAATCCTATGAATTTTTGAGGATGAAATTTTGGGAAATATTATGCCGAATTTTATGTTGTTGGAATATTTAGCTGAGTTATGGAATTAATATTCTACTTTTAATAGTCTTTATTTTACAAGTTAGTTTAATTTTGAACGTGCTTATTTTATGAGTTTCTTTCAGTGTTTCTTCTCAGAGTAGATAACGCGAAGTAGAAAGCGTTGACCTTACTGAATAATATTTACTTTTTCTTACTTAATATCCTTAAAAAAATTACTTAGTCTTGTAAAAATAAATGTCATTTATGTTCTGCTGTAAAAATACGGGATGGAAGGGACAACGAAACGAAAACCGTAACCACGTATTCAGTAGATCATACATAGAAATTTTTCATCGGTTACTAAAACTAAAAAAATCATCTGTTCCATACAATCATTTTCACCTTGTCTTTTGTAGGAAACTGTCGATTTTTCATCAGTTTCTCAGAATGATGTACTGAATACGTGGTTACCGTTTTCGCGTCGGTTTCCCTTCCACCCTGTAAATTTAGAGCAATTAAACAATTTTTTCACTGACGGTCTGCCACTTTTCGCTCTTATGCCCTTAGTAATAAGGTTGAAAAGTGGTCGATCGTGGGTTAAATCGGTAGTACATGTACTTGTACGTACCTAGTTTGTTAGTGTCGGCCCTAATAAACCCCAAGTTTAGAACATAATTAAATTACCCAGCAAAGCAAAAAATAAACCACTCCTCCAACTAACAACGTTAAACGTGCAGCGAGAACATTGAAGTACAACAAGTTCAGACAAAAGAAAGTTTCCATCGATTCGCTGAACGAGTGCTTCCGCCGACCAATTATGTATGAAAGTGTTGTTCACCAACTTATGTTATTAGCAAAACTAAAGGAAAGCCTAGTCATTGTTTGTAGAGGTTCAACGTTAAAAAAAATTGGAAACTCTAAATTGTGTTTTGGTATAAGATTTGAAACTAGTACTGTCACTAACATTATCATCAGAGGTCGGAATTAGATAGAGTTATTTACGTACTTGCATCGAAATGTTGATATTAATATGGATCTTTCCGGGATTTCCCGGGATTTATAATACAAACCCGTGTGGCCAACAATATTACAAATAAATAATAATAGAAACCTTGGAGATAGATAAGACAAATAAAACAAAGATAATTAACAAACAATTTTTATTAGTATTTATATTAATTCACAATACATTTTTTTTTTTACGGTGCCCCACGCTAGGATTTTTTCCTGTAACGTGGATGCGTTTACAAAGATTTAAACTCACACATACACAAATACCCAGACTCGGATCAACTACTTGTAGATCATACAAATATTTGTTCCGTGCGGGAATCGGATCCACGACATTTTTTCATTAACTGCTGCGCTGCGTGCGCGTGATGTCCGATGCCGGATGGTTTAAATTGTGTGAGTTAATAACTTTTTTGTTTAATAAATCACAGGATAAATCTGCTCTTTAAAATTAATCTCGGGATTTGAGGCATATCCACTTTATTCTTTCGCTGTATGAAATCAGTGTAAGTACACAAATAACTCTACCTAATTCCGACCTCTGATTATCAATAACACTAGACACTGGGTATTTACCATGTTTATTGACTTGTTTGAGTTCTCGATTTTAAAACAAAACAACAAACAAATGAAAAAACAAAACAAACAAACAAAAAGTAAACAATAGATGGCGCTAACGTCACCATTATCATCTTCCTAGCCTTTTCCCAACTATGTTGGGGTCGGCTTCCAGTCTAACCGGATGCAGCTCATCATCATCATCTGCCTAGCCTTTTCCCAACTATGTTGGGGTCGGCTTGCAGTCTAACCGGATGCAGCTGAATACCAGTATTTTACATGGAGCGATTGCCTATCTGACCTCCACAACCCAGTTAGTACTGGGTAATACGATACCCCTTGGTAAGACTGGTTGTCAGACTTTTTGGGCCACTGACTACCTAACGACTGTCAAAGATCTACAAATGAGACCCGGGACCAACGGCTTAACGTGCTTTCCCAGGCACGGAGGAAACTCGGTATGTAATGGGTGGTCACCCATCCACAGACCAACCTAGGCAAGCACGGCTTAACCTAAAGATCGATCCGAGCGGCTGTTATTATTTAGCCACGAGCTCCTCACGTCTCGCCAACGTCACCGTAAGACGTTATTAATGGAACGAAAATTTCGAGAGTTGTGAGCAGGGTGCGATGGTCTAATTGGTGAAGACGTCCGGTGTACTGAATCGGAAGGTCGCAGGTTCAAACCCTGCTCGCACTAGAATTTTTCTTTCCATGTCAAAACAGCTATAGTTCCCTACGCAGGGTTTGCGTATAAAAATATTAAAAAAAGTAAACAAGTAAACATGGTAAATATCCCGTTTCTAGTGTTAATGATATAGTATTTTGGTGTTTTGCATCATCATATTTGGTTACTAGCAGTTCGCCCGCGACTTCGTCATCAAAATATGTTAATACTCGGCCAATATTCATAATATAAATATAATTTTTAGCCTATGGCACCCACGAACAATGTGGATCATTAGTTTCGGAGATTACCCTGCATAGAAACTTACAAAAAAAAAACTTCTTTAGAATATTAGTATAGATGAATGAAGGGCGGCACTAAAGACGATCAAGAAAAGATTATTGAAATCTTTATCTAATATTTATGTGGTTGGGGAAAGAAAGGAGTAATAACGTTGATGGGAAATGGTATTCGGAAATAAGCGAGAAAATACTAAAAGCAAAAAGAATCCATAGGATGGCCATCAAGCACAATCAGTAAAGTAATCTGTTACTTTTGCCTTATTTCTCTAATTCATCTTTGGTAGAAGTAAAAACGTTGGTTTCATTTCAATTAATCATTCGTCCCCTCGGGAGCATTCCAGAACGTCCGCCACTTCCAAACTTATTAGAGAGAATATAAAAGAACGAATAGAAACAATAAGTAGCGTCCAACGAATGAATATATGAATAAAATCTTTGTCAACTTTTGTAATCAATCTGAAGCGAGTTTCAACAGTCGCTAACGATCTCATTCATAACAAACTTCGAATAGAAGGCAAGCCTTAATTAAATCGTCAATTCATATTCCCCTGTCCCGATACCCAATCAAAGGCAGATGGGAATCGAAAAAAGTCGAAAACGGTGAAGACTTTTGTAATTAGCCGACTGTGGGAGCGACAAAAAATGTATTTCACTGTCCCTATGAATATGCAGGGGTTGTGTTTGTCGCGGCCCGCGGCCACCGCTGAATTATTAATGTTTGCCTAAAGCAAACGAGAGTCACTCGAGATATAATGTGGGTAAGTAGGGATTACGTTGGCAGAAAGACGAAACTCCTCTGCTTTATTACAATGAATTGTCGACGTCAAAGCTTAAGGACTAAGTCAGGGCACAATAGAATTGTATAAGTTTCATATTATGATAAATTAGCTCTACGGATAAACGAGTTAGGAGTTTAATTTGAATAGGAATTACTGTTTGGGAAGCTTTAGATATTACTATTGTTCCACCATTGTGTTTTAAACCAACATACTCTCGATTTAGTAATCTTTACTTTAGAGAAGAATTAAGTCATTTTGTGATTGTCTGTTTATCACTAAAAACCTGTGAACTTCTTTCAAAGCTTAGCGACACATTCTTAAAACGGTGACTTCTGAGTCCGTAGACTTAGCAGTATAATCATCAGCTCATTGGCTTTATGATCCAAATGTAATTAAACTAAAGTCAAATGAATGAGGACGCCTTTGACAACCAGAGATCAGGATCAGAAATTCATTTAAGCAATTTTTATTTTATATTTGATTTATCTACTTACATCTACCAGTACAGGGTTCTACTGACGAAGATTTGAATGTAAGGAAACTACCGAGAAAGACAACTGTGTTATGTTGTCCACTCACCTGCCAGTCTATTTATGTAGTGTCGTATATTGAGGAGGAAAGCCGTTGTTTCTTCTACAGATCTCTCTATCTGGATGGAAAGAATGTGTAAATAATGATGACAAGTAATAGAGAAGCATGGACAAAGAAGACATGCGCGCTGACCCCAGATGATTTGGGATAAGGGCAAGAGAATGATGATGATCTCTCTATCTTTCATTGCTTTCGGTCTAGTTCTGCTTTCACTAATAATTCTAAATTACATTAAAGGCACCTCACTCACTCGTTATGAATGAGTAGGACTTCTGCATGTTAATCTTTTGTTTTCAATTCGTTAAAAATTTTGACAATGACCTTCATAATTTTCGCGTGTCTCTTGTTTTTGTATTTTGTGATTAAATTGTTTTTTCTTCATCGCTAGAGTTTATTTGCGATTTGATCTCAAATGAGGCATTTTAATTATTATAACGAATATCGTTACAATTATTTTTTTGTTTCTTTTTTTGGCGAAAGTAATGTTTTGTTATTTTAAATTATGGAGAGATGAGAGATATTTTATGAAATCTATAACGAAATGTAGGTATATAAAAATACAAATCGTGGAAATCTCAAATTATGACGGTCTGTTCTTCCATGATTTGATATAGAGGTAAAAAAGAATAAATTATTATTTTCAAATAATATTCCAAAAAAAGAGGAGACTAGAAAATGAATAAATGAAGAATAATACCAGTATAATTTTTATTGTTCCACTACAGAACAAAGCCCACATAGAAGGCATGAACATTAAAATATCCATGCTTGCTTGCTACAATTATAAAGAGAAAAGTCTGGTATATTTGTATGTAATGAACAAACTGAAAAACACCAAAACCGATTACTAAATTCTTTTACCAGTAGCATGCTGTTATATATATTTATATATTTAAAGGGATCCTTACGAAAACTCACATAACATCAACTAAGACGAAAAAAGTCGTGCATCTTGAGAGTTTCCGTGGCGTGCGCTGTTACTATTTTGTTACTACTTTCGATACAGTAAGTTTCAACTAGGGACTAAACTTTAGCCCCTTCTAATTCCAGTCATGTTAACACAAAAACAATGCTACAATTAGCATCGCACGCTCAGTTGCCGATGACTGGCCCGCTCTGCTGGCTCGGGTACGTCTTACAAATGCTACCTAAGTTCGTGCTAAGTTGTTGGCTAACTTGCGCCTGACGATGTCCGGAGTACTAGGAGTACAGGCGTTAATTAGAGCGAGAAATTAGTGAGTTTTAGTGTTCTTAGAGCCTTTGCCATGTTTTCCAATAAATGGTGCAACGCTTGTACTACAACAAAACAATGAAAAACAATCATCTCGCCTTGTAATCCCCGAAGGGTTAAGCAAAGAGGTGTACCTAACAACTACACCTACATTTCGCCAGTTATGTTTTAGTTCCATGTACTAGGGGGCGAGTATATTGCCATCAACTGGGAACGAATACAGACTCCGTGGTTGCTACTGAGAAATTCCTGATGGATAACCCAATAACACTTTGCCCGACCTGGGAATCGAACCCAGGACCCCAGGCTTAGCGAAAATTAATGTTTTTTGTTTTTTTAATTTTTGATGTAAGTATTATGATGCTGTTTTATGACTTTAAAGACCTTGAATACCATATTTAATACAAATGCAATTAAATAAAAATGGTAAAATCTTCATAACGCTAAAAAGAACACACGTAAACGCACTTCATAATGATTAATTTACAAGTGCTTAATTAGATAAATCTCAATCCAGTACAATAACGATGTGTGTTAATATCACATGTCTGGAATTATGTTATGTTAAGACCATCCTAAAGACTTAATAAACAGGATTTTATAGAGTCTAGCCTTGTAATATTCTACTTATTGAATTTTCAGTCTAGACTCCAGAATATTTGGTCATTAAAGCATTTCAAGTCGGAGGAGCTCATTACTATTGTATTGTGTCGATCGTCAAGGTTAAGCAGTGCTTGCCAAGGGTGGTCCGTAGATGGGTGACCATCATTATAGAGATCTGGTCCGACGAGGCCTTATAGGTGTCCTACTTATAAAGTTAATATTATTACCTGAAAGCTTCACATCAGTACTCCTTTTCATAAATGCTACGGGGGATGTGTGGTGTTACGCGAAAGAATAAAATAAGAAATGAGTACATAACAGGAAGTCTGAAACTGGCACCGGTGACTAAAAAGTTGTGTGGTAATCGGTTGTGGTGGTATGGGTACTGCGGAGCAATGAGGTAAATTCAGTGAGGAAAGTTGTGAGTATGAATGTGGATGGGTATAAGACTAGAGGAAAACCAAAGAAATGATCGATGGACTGTGTGGAGAATGACATGACAAGAAAGGAGGTCTCTAATGAGATGATGAGTAATAGAGAAGTATGGAAGTAGAAGACATTCTGCGCCGACCCTAAGTGAATTGAGATAAGGGCAACAGCATCATGAAAAGAGTAATTAATAACCGGCCTGTGCCGGTTAGAAAATTGTAATTATTGTGTGTTTATTTTGTTATTAATGAATAAGTTTTAAATTTGATTGTATAATATTATGAGTTGGTTATGTAATTGTATGTGTAATTTTTAATTTTTTATTGATTATTTTAATGTTCGTGTGTTTTAATGTGATTTTAATTTTTATAATTTTTATATGGACAATGTCTGAAATAAATTATTAATAATAAATAATAATAAGTGAAGGACGGTACGGTTGACATATGTCGGGCATGCCACCGTCCAGGCGAATCAATCCGTCACATTATCTCCGGGTGTTCTCGTCTGGCTAACGGAGAGTACTTGCATAGACACAACCTTGTAGCCAGGATTATCCATCAGCAACTTGCTCTAAAATACAACCTTGTGGAATCGGAAGTACCGTACTATAAGTATGTGCCCGACCCAGTTCTCGAAAATGGCAGTATCACATTGTACTGGGATCGATCCATCGTAACTGACAGGACTATTGTAGCCAATAAGCCTGATATAGTGGTGGTGGATCGATCAGAGCGGCGTGCAATGATTGTTGACATAACGGTCCCGCATGATGGGAACCTCGTGAAAGCCGAGAAAGATAAGCAAATCAAGTATCTTGACTTGGCTCACGAGGTTGTCGACATGTGGGATGTGGACTCAGCGATCATTGTGCCGATAGTTGTATCAGCCCATGGCTTAATTGCCAAGAGCCTCGACCAATACCTGAGGAGGCTCTCGTTAGGCAGCTGGATCAAGGGTTTGATTCAGAAAGCGGTACTCCTGGACACGGCTCGTATTGTCAGGAGGTTCCTCTCTCTGGAGCCCTGACCGCCGGTAGCTTGGACCCTGTTCCCGATACCGGTGGGCTACAATTTTTTATATTTTTAAATGTTTTTTATATTGTTTTTAGTTTAAGAAATATTTAAAAATGTATAAGATTTGTGTAAAGATAAATAAAGGAAATAATAATAATAATATCATTTATTATTTACCAGTTCTTGACGACAGGAATTACCCACCTGCTCCATAAATCAGGTAGTACTGCGGAACCCAAAAATTATAGACCAATCACTTGTTTACCAACGGTCTATAAAGTTCTTACATCCATTTTGAGAGCTAAAATCAATCATCATATTGATAGTAATTCTATCATGTCTGCCTCTCAGAATGGATGTAGGAATGGGTCCCGCGGTACTAAGGAGCTGCTCCTTATTGATATGGCCATTAGCCAACAAGTTCGCCGCTCGCGAAGGGATCTGTCTACATGTTGGATAGATTACAAGAAGGCCTATGATTCTGTCCCTCATACATGGCTCATGAGGGTGCTGGAGTTGTATAAAGTTGATGCAACTCTGCGTACCTTCCTGATGTCATGTATGGGGCACTGGAGAACGGTCCTTCGCTATCCAGGATGTCGACAGATCCAGGGGAACAGCGAACCGATAAAGATTGAGCGTGGTATATTCCAGGGTGATAGTCTGAGTCCATTGTGGTTTTGTTTAGCCTTGAACCCTCTCAGCACACTGTTGGAGGGTTCAGGTCTAGGCTATCGGTTGAGGAGAGGTGGTCAGGTCATATCTCACCTTCTTTACATGGATGATCTGAAACTCTTTGCCCCCAACAACTTGCAACTGATGAAGCTACTGAAGGTAACGGAAACTTTCAGTAGCGCCATCAGGATGGAATTTGGTGTGGACAAATGTGCAGTCATGCATGTGAAGCGAGGGGAGATTATGGAATCCGTGGGAACTCAACTCTCGGATTCCATACACCTTAGATCCCTCTCCTCAACAGAAACCTACAAGTATTTGGGTATGTCGGAAGCATTAGGTATCAATACTGCCGACATGAAACAATCATTGAGGGACCGCTTCTTTGGCCGCCTGAACAAAGTACTAAGCAGTCTTTTGTCAGGTGGAAACAAGGTGCGCGCCTTCAATGGTTGGGTCATGCCGGTTTTGATGTATTCTTTCGGCATACTCAAATGGACTCAGACGGAACTTGATGCCCTGGATAGGAGGGTCCGCGCACTGCTGACCGCAAATCGAATGCATCACCCGCGGTCGTCGGTGATGAGACTGTATATCCCGCGGAAGTGCGGGGGTCGTGGCTTCTTAAATGCTAAGACCCTGCACAACCGTGAGATATGCAGCCTCAGGGAATACTTCCTAGAAGTCGACGAGGGGATGCACCGAGATGTGGTCTCAGTGGACAAGGGCCTCACCCCGCTCTCTCTGGCTAACGAGAACTGGCGCAAACCTAGAGTATTAGATACTAATGATCGCAAGGAGGTATGGCAGGGCAAGGAGCTTCACGGACGCTTTTACCGGGCCCTACATGGACCCGATGTAGACTTCTTAGCGTCCGTATCTTGGCTGCGTTTCGGTGACCTATTCGGGGAAACCGAAGGTTTTGTCTGTGCAATAATGGACGAAGTTATGATGACGAATAACTACCGGAAATACATTGTGAAGGATGGCACGGTTGACATATGTCGGGCATGCCACCGTCCGGGAGAATCGATCCGACACATTATTTCTGGGTGTTCTCGTCTGGCTAACGGAGAATACTTGCATAGACACAACCTCGTTGCCAGGATTATCCACCAGCAACTTGCTTTGAAGTACAACCTTGTGGAATCAGAAGTACCATACTATAAGTATGCGCCCGACCCAGTTCTCGATAATGGTAATATCACGTTGTATTGGGATCGATCTATCATCACTGACAGGACTATTGTTGCCAATAAACCTGACATTGTGGTGATAGATCGATTGGAGCGTCGCGCAATGATTGTTGATATAACGGTTCCGCATGACGAGAACCTCGTGAAAGCAGAGAAAGATAAACAATTCAAATATCTAGATCTGGCTCGCGAGGTTGTCGACATGTGGGACGTGAGTACAGCAGTCATTGTGCCGATAGTCGTGTCGGCCAATGGCTTAATAGCCAATAGCCTCGACAAACATCTGAGGAGGCTCTCGCTTGGCAGCTGGATCAAGGGCTTGATTCAGAAAGCAGTACTTCTGGACACGGCGCGTATTGTTAGGAGGTTCCTCTCTCAAGAGCCCTGACCACCGGTATTTCGGACCCTGTTCCCGATACCAGTGGGCTACTATTTTTTATATTTTTAATTTTTTTTTTTTATATTACTTTGTATAGAAATATTTAAAAATGTAAATTATATGTATAGAAATGAATAAAGGATAATAATATTATTGCCATATGGCAAAACACTTAGTGATAATATTCTAGTCTTTTTCAATGGCGACGATTGTTCGTAACCTCTTCAAATTCAGTAGTTTTATATTTTAACCCATACATGCTTAAACCACATACTCAGAAACCAAGAATTCCACACTACACAGCAGAGACAAGACGCGTAAATACAAACTACCAATATCGCAAGCAAATGGTAAGGCTTGCGGTTTTTGGAACGCAGCACGCTCCGAATTTAACAGTATTAAATTATTTTCGATAGCATACAACAGCCGAGTTATGTCGGCTTGCGGATACAACTTTAAACTGAATCAGACTGTGTTGTTTGTGAATACGCGACGATGATTGTGTGATGTTTTATGTATTAGCCGGGAGAGGTTGATAGGAATGGTTTAATAATTTTTGATCAATTGTGATTTTTTCATTTTTTTTTTCCAGTTTTTTTGCCAATCGTCTTTGTTTCTTGTTAGGATCATTTCATGGTAAAGGATAATTTTATAAGACACAAGTTAATAAAGAAACTCTTTAAATTCCTAAAAATAGGTATACAGCAAGAAGATGACATGTTGTGCGACCCCAAATACATTGGGATAAGGGCAGGAGAATGATGATGATGAGGACATAGGTACAACTAACAAAGACAGCATATTTCTATTTCATACTTTTAATGACAAGTAAAACATTAATACTGTCTTAGATCTGATAATATAATTTTATAGACTACACAAACTATAATATATAAACATAAACAAAATCAGAAGTCTTGCGAGTTTCCTACTAGCAGTCTGAGCAAAGGGCAATGGAGAGGGTTATGCTCGGAGTTTCCTTGCGTGATCAAATCAGAAATGAGGAAATCCAAGAACCAAGGTTACCGACGTAGCCCGAAGAATAGCCAAACTTAAGTGGCAGTGGGCAGGGCACATTGCTCGCAGAACGGATGGCCGATGGGGCCGGAAAGTTCTGGAGTGGCGACCGCGAACTGGAAGACATTGCGTTGGAAGGCCTCCACTAGGTGAGCAGATGACCTGGTAAAGGTTGCTGGGATACGCTGGATGCGAGAGGCACGGGACCGGTCAATGTGGCGACACTTGGGGGAGGCCTAAGTCCAGCTGTGGAAGTCTTTCGGCTGAAATGATGATGATGATGAGTCTGAGCATCTTCATTATTTAGTTGAAAGTCGTTTACTGCTTGATGTTCTCGACCAATGTTTATAGTGTAGGAAGGTCTTCTCCAGTACGCGCCACTTTACCGGGTCCTCAGTCTCACGCATCCAATTCACCTGACTTTGGGCTTGCCGACGCTATGGCCATTCCTGGGTCTCCGCTCCAACTCCTGTTCTTCTTGGTCAATTTATTCATCACTTTTATCACTTTTGTCCTCTTGCATTGCCTCCCAATAAGAGGGTGGGTCATCCATGGGCTCATTAGACTTACTACACACACTTACTTCTTCAATATTTGCTGCATTCGGTATTACAGGATTTTCTCCTACAAACACAGGTATTTCAACAGACGAATTTACATGTGGCAGTGGTAACTTCAAAGTTATTTTTAACTTATATTCTCTCTCTATCACGTCCGAGTGTCTTACCGTACAAATATCTGGCGCCACTGGTATAATATTGAACATATTCGATTCACTGTAGTCAGGTATTTTTGGGGTCTCTACTGTACTCGATTTAATCACTTTAGTTTTAGAAAGCTGTGTATGGTCAGATGTGTATTTGGTTTTGCTAATCAATTCCGTTTGAACCCAAAAAATAACACTACTTTTGTTATTCACAACAAATGATATGTTTGTTTCACCACTAGGATTCATGTACCCTTTGTCAAGTTCAATATTCAAGTTGATTCCATGCATCTTCGAAGAAAATGGTTTGAAAAGAGTCTTGTTTAGTGAAGCAGATATTGGTTCCTCCGAAAGTGTTGAATCAATTCTGGGATATATTGTGATTGTTTTCTTAAATGTTTTGTTCCAACTGAAAGTTCCAGGCTTTTTGAATTTTAGTATTAACTGATATTTTATGTTTCCAATACTTGTGTCCACTGTTGGCGGTGTATTTTCTGGTACTATCATTTTGAAGGGGTGTTCATATATTCCGGCACTTAGCGGTGTATCTCCATCTGTAATCTTGTTCAGAACGTATATCTTCTGTATCACGTTCCTTTCTTTGCCTACACATACAGTTTTATCCGATAGTTTTCCCCCATGATGTTCAGTATCATACCACTGACATTTACCTTCCTCAACGAGAGACAGAGCTATGTTCTTGTACACTGTGTCTTTGTCCAGATGAAACCTCACTACTCCTGATAAAGGTTCTCCAGTTATATGCTTTCCTGCTTTAGGAATGTGTATTAATATATCACTGGATACCACCATTTTTATTTATTCGTCGTTGCTTTGATATGTTTCGTTTCGTACTAAATCATGAGATAACTCGCCAACTTTTATCACGTCGTGTTTTGTGTTGATAAAAGATAGGTAAAATATGTGTGTTATCTGATAATAGAATAGTTTTTTTTTCCAGATTATCTCCCGTATCACTAAGTTCTTTTAAGTGGGATAATATGGGAGTATGTACTGCTTACATGTATAACTGTCGAAATAAGATATTGTTTTAAACGACATCACTGTTTCAGATATTTATATTTTACGCTAAAATTTCAATTTCATTTAGAGCAGACTTTTCAAAACTCTGCTATTTTTATCTGAAGAATAAAATATGACTAAAATTATTTTTACCATATTGTCATGCAAAGCCTTACATAAAGCTATTTGACTATTGAAAAACCAGTCCTTAATCAGTCTCTCGTAAAATCTCAGCCAGCAATACCTATTTATAAACACTTGCACTTTAAAAATATCTAAAAATTACATCCAATCTTCAACGCAAAAGAACCTTAAACAAAAATATGGCAAGTAATCAATACCAAAGTGCCACCTCGAATATTCACACTAGTGCTGAAATAAAAATGTATTCCTGAAATACCTAGGTATTCCAACCAACTGAGGCACTGAGCTAACTTTCTATCAAACTTTGAACGCTAACTTTTATTCCGCGACTGATCCCAAAAGGCCATTTTACGAGACTCGACCCCTTGCGAGTCTGAAGGGGTGAAATGTGTTTATTTCACTTAAAATGTAAGCAGTTTCTCTTAAAGTGTTGTTAGGGCTAGACATAACTTATGGTCAAGGGAAGCTGGTGGAAGGTTTAGTTATTCTGTGATAATCTTCTGGAGATAAGAAACAGATAATTTTAATTTGACCAATATACCAACTGCAGCATCAAATGCATTGAACATTAATCACCACGCTCAGGACAAGTTAGCAATTTCTGACTTAATTATAGGGACTATGAGGCCTGCTTGCGCCATAATTGCATTTGCATTACAGTTGTTAGTTAGCAGTTAACGTATTCAAAACATTGTTTTTTGTTTGTATCAATCGTTTGAAGAAGACAAAGAAATGTTTTAACCATATTTAACGTCAAAAGCATTTGTTGAATTGTAGCACAAGTTTTTCAGCCCACGTTTTCTTCACCAACGATGTCCAAAGAAAGATGTTTTGATAATTTTAAAACCCCATAAAACATTCCACACATCAAAATTCACAAACGGTACCATAACTTGTACCCCTTACTACCCTCTCTGTAACAGTGGGCACACAATACATTGACAGTAGCGGGTCGACCCTCGTCACCACAGATAACGTCAAATCAAACACTGACGTCGACGGCGACGTCGACGTGGGGTACGTCGCTACATCACAAATTACTCATTAATGGGTATGATGGAGGTTTATTTTTGTATTATTTTTTGGAATATTGTTTTCATAAATATGAGCTAGTCTTTGATGGGTAACAAAATCGGGATAGATCTAGAATTAAAATAACCAAGATTTGGATAAATGCCCGTTGCTTATTCATTTGAGAAGAGATCTTTGTTTAGGAACAGTATAAAGTTATAATCTAGAAATTTAAAAATAAAATATGAAATAGCACAACTCAATAAATAAAGTAATGTAAAAGAAAGTAATTGGTAGAAAATCTAACGATTTACTAGTAATAAAGCAATACAGACTTGAAAGGGTTTGCAACGTTGGTAGCCGAAATAAAAACTACCCGAAATAATATTCTACAAATATGTTTTTACGCCTATTAGAATTTTTTTTACATATCGATACCCATCAAGTCTTTGGTATTTCACTAGATAATTTGAACTTTTCGTACTATTAGGTTGTATAAATGTATATATAATACCCTTACAACCAACCTTAAATTATGCAGGCTGTCTATTTATAGGCTTGGCTGCATTCGGGCTCTCAACGGAATTTGAATTGAATTTGATGGTAGTTTTTCATGGTGTAGTCAGTTCTGTCTTAGGCAAATAGACAAGTGTTTAAATTATTTTTCAGTACATGTTTTTGGCCCTTTTTTCCATGGGCCGATTAAGCTCTCAGAGTTAAAAGATTTTTTTAAATTTTTAATGATGTAATCCGTTGAGACCCAGGCTAGATCATGAGTTGCACCTATATTTTGCTTTCAATCATAAACTTTGACAATGTCAAAAGAATACGCGGTCACGTGAGCGAAGCCGTGGGCTCAGGTAGTTTAAAATATAAAGAAAAAAGAAAACATTTTTATTTAAATAAAGCCAAAATCTATGTAAGGTATTTTATTTAAATGAAGTAGTGTGCCATCTCGTATACTGGTATTCTACACCTCGTACCTCGTACTCCTTTGTGTTTGATTTGACCTTTTAGTATCCAAAGCCAATAGACCTCATAATATTGCCAAACTTACATTACACGTGACCTGTCTAACTAATCGTACAATGTTATACGTGATATCTTCTCATAATGATCTTAAACTGCTGTAGTCCATTATCCTTGCTCAACAATTAGTCTCATTAACAACCTGTTCATTGGTTTTCGACTATACGTTCATTCATCCACATTATTGTAGGTATAATATTATTATGTTATGAACCTAAATAAATAGAACGAACATTACGTAATTTAACATAACATCACTCCTGTAATCATTGAAAGGTAAGGCAGAGGTGTACCTAATAATACACCGGTTACCACGTATGTACCTATAGAAATGTATCATCGGTAATTTTAAAAAAATCTGCTGTTCCAAGTGTTCAATACATTTTGACCGTGGGGGTCAATACCCTGTCACCACAGCCATCAAAAAAACAGCTGCTGTGTCCTACAACTGACTGCAGTTGTAGGCCACAGCTGTTTACTCGCTGGTTCAGAATGATGTACTGAATACGTGGTAACCGTTTTGGCGTCGGTGTTCCTTCCACCCTGTATACATCCTCAACATCTGCATAGCCTTTTGTCCAATTACGCTGGGTTCGGCAACCAATCCAATCGGACGCAGGTATATAAACTAATTGATTAGAGAGATTGATTGTCTTCTTAGTATAATTGTCTCAATCTGGAAAGGTTCTTCCTAGTTCTGAGATCATAACACTACTTTATGCAACACAAGAAATATTTTCTTTAATCTTTTATATATGGCCATCTATGTATTATCCTCACAAACAAATAAAACGCAAAACTTAAACCAAATAAACCGTTTAAGCAAAATTCATGACATTGCATCCCAAAAATAATAATAACAAAGAAATAAAGTGTTTACTGGCGAACGTACAGCGAATATCATTTTATATAGAAGCTCTTAGTTAAATCCTGAATCGAATTCCATTTGTAGTAACTTGTGTTAGGGTTACATTCGTTAGATTAAGCCTCGCCCGGTTCTCAGCGATAGGAGTCCGCAGGGACTGGCAGAGAACGCTTGCGTCTAGCGATGTTGGACGAGGTGTAAGCGGTAGCGATTTGTGACAGCTACCGGCAACAACAAGACAAGACAAGTTACAACATGCAATGGGTTATTGTAAAGAGGATGATGAAAACTTCGCATAAATTCAAGGTATTATAAAGTAATAATTTGCTGTCCCTTCTTGTTACTTTATAATACGCGTATTATAAAGTAACAAGAAGGGACAGCAAATTAGGCCTGTAATCCCCGAAGTGTTAAGCAGAGGTAGGTGTACCCATTCTGCTACCATATTTCGCCAATTTTCGAGCATATTGTCATCAGCCGATCACGAAACCTGAATCCAGGCCGCTACTGAGAAAATTCTCCTATGCAAAATGTATTTGGGTTTTCCCCAAATACATTTTGCTCGACCTGGAAATCGAATTCTGAACTTCATACTCAGCAGTAGCGCTTGCGATCACTAGACCAAGGAGGTAGTCAAAATTATCTGCTATGACATAAGCAAGTTCTCTTCACAACTGCAGAGGAGGTCCAGTGTAAGACAGATAATACCCGCTACATCTCATCACTTGCAACTCCCACCGAGACGAAATTGGACTCGAAATGATTGAATGCAGTTGTAAAAGCGAGTAGTTTGAAATATACGGATCCCTTTGTTTTAGATGTATTTATTACGGGCTCGCCGTAATAATGTGTAACTTTCATTTATTGCTCTCATGCAATTTGTACGGAATGTGCATTTTGTGTGCACATAGCTCTAGAGTGTTGCCAGATGCGAAGAGTTGGTGTTGCTACGTAAATGTAAAGATTTTCTTGATTTCCTCTTTTATTGTGTGATGAGTGACTTGTGTTGTGTTGTTGTGAGAATTTGTGGGAACGTTTTGACTGTCTGCGGTGTTGGTATCCATTTGTAGTTTGAGAATTACCAAAATAAATAAAACGGATTTGTGTGTTGCTTTAACCTTGCTTGGGTAATAGTGACCGCTTGATTTGTACACTGGGAGCAAGTAAAATTATTGTTCTTTTAGGCATGTTTACAATTTTTTTTCTTTTGTTAGCCTATTCAAGTGGCCCACAGCTGGGCAAATACCTCTCATTTCTCCGTCCAAACCTCTCTACCCCGTGCAATATCTTGCCATGTTCGCCCCGCAAACAAGATCTGATTTAAACTTAGCACATAATAATCATAATCAGCTTTTTAACATGTCCACTACTGGAACACAGATATAATCTTTTTAGGATGGAATGGACCATAGTCCACAACACGGGCCCAGTATGGGTCGCACTCATACTTGTCTATTATAAAATTATGTACGATCAAAATTGTCTATGTCTGTTTATTAGTTCCCGTTAATCAAAATACACGTGCACCGTATAACATAACAAAACATTATGCCTGTAATCCCCGAAGGGTTAGCTAATCATACATCCACATTTCGCCAGTTATGTTTAAGTCCCATGTATTAGGGGGCAAGCCTATTGCCATCAACCGGGCACAAATTCAGACTCCATGGCTGCGTTTGAGAAATTCCTGACGGAAAAACCTACTAACAATTTGCTCGTCCCGGGAATTGAACCCAGAACCTCATGCTCAGCAGTCGCGATTGCGGCCACTAGACCTACGAGGCAGTATAAGATAAGTTAAAACTTGAATGGATGAAAAATATTACGGCTTTGTCCTGGAAAAATATTACGGCTCCATCTTGAAAGCTCCATGTACCTCGTCTCGTCATTGATTATTTCCATGTTTTAAAATAAACTCTTTGTGCCTTTGTCTCAGACGTCTAAGCCGCAGAAGATTATTCTTGCCGTTTTATTAAAAGCTGATTATTTTCCGTGTTCCTGGCTCCACGGATTTTCAAGTAAAATGTAAGATGGTTTAGTTTGTAAATACATTTTTATAAAGGTTTGGGTAAAGAAATAAGTTACTGGTAAGAAAGTACAAAGTTGTTTCGAAATAATCCATTAAAAACATACATGTTTACACATGCGGAAGTTAAGGTACATCTGAATCATCATCTGCCTAGCCTTTTCCCAACTATTGGGGTCGGCTTACAGTCTAACCGGATGCAGCTGAATACCAGTATTCTACATGGAGCGACTGCCTATCTGACCTACACAACCCAGTTAGTACTGGGTAATACGATACCCCTTGGTTGACTAGTCGTCAGACTTTTTGGGCCACTGGCTACCTAACGACTGTCAAAGATCTACAAATGACAGCCGGGACCAACGGCTTAACGTGTTTCTGAGGCACGGAGGAAACTCGGTATGTAATGGGCGGTCACCCATCCACAGACCAACCTAGGCAAGCACGGCTTAACCTAAAGATCGACCCGAGCGGTTGTTATTATTCAGCCACTAGCTCCTAAGATACATCTGATTGCTGCCTTAACATCGAAATTGCTGAAAGGTTATGCTTTTTGGCACATGTACCAGAGAAAGCTACTTCTCATCCTAGTTAAAAGTTGTCGAGGCTTCATATGAATAAAGTAAACATATTTTGTAGGATCGAATCTCCCTATAATACATATCAGCCTGTAATGTTCCCACAGGTGAAACACAGGCGGCCACTCTGTGCGATGGTCACAATGTCTTCGAATTTTTGGTTCTTAGATCATGAAGGTTTCTTCACGATGTTTTCCTTCACCATTTGGAGAGTGGGGGTGATAAAATAATAACTTTAATCGCCCCGATGTATGAATCTGCAGGTCAAGGGCTGGACCCCAATCAGGCATCCATCTGTGTAATCACCCATTCATTTCAACAAACCCAAACTCATTCGACAGGAATGCCCATATTGGTATCCGAATCACTTCCCAGCAGCATTATTGCAATTATTATTCTATCACAATAGCCGGGCTGTATATCTAATTGGCGAGAGGCGCTAATGAAAAATACGCACGCTTCGGCATTCGGCATTCGGCATCGATCCGTCGGCGCGTTCGATGTTACGTGACTGAAGGGCGCACTGTTACACCGAAGTGTAATGCGTGTTTACGCAGTTATGCCTATGGCATGAGTAAAAGATCAGTGAAATGGGTACGGACAGGGCCAGAGGCTTCAGTACGTATTTGTATGGATGTGTTTGTGTCCAGAATCTCGTCTGCGCTTTGTCCGTACCGATTTGACTAAACCTTAAAAACCTGACACATAATCGTCTGTTTGGGAACATTTTAAATGCTGTCAAATTCATGATATAAATTAATTTCGTCGTGATCGATCTAACGTCAATGCATGTCTCTGCTGTAGTTGCAGAAGTTACACAACTTTTAACTGCATCGCACCAAAAGCATTTACATAATAATAACCAGATTAATAATTTTTTTTAATCTCCTTTTCTCAAATATAAATCCAAATCTAAAATAAATATACGACGAAGCAGTATAAATTAAATGCAAACTGAGCTACCCCACAATCCGTATTTTTATCCTCACATCGGTGTAACAGCCATCCTACTTAAGCTTAACATGCCGTTGGCGTCGTAGAATATTGGAACAATTTATGAGAAGACCTTTGTAATTTAGAAGAGCACTCAAATTGAAGGTATGGAGACTGACACCTTGGCCCCTCTACGGAATTTAGATGACTCATTTTGAAAGGCCTGAACCTTTAAGCCTCGTCAGTTATAATATGATCAGTCTTTGGAACCGTTGTGACTTTTATTACGAGTGTTGAATTTTTGGGGAAGTGTAAATCAAATTTTTGGGTACTACGTGTACAGGTTTTTTTCTTTCTACGTGGTGTTATGTGTGTGGCCTTTTCAAAATTGATGATGGTGAACTGGTGTCACATTTGTTTTGTGTTTGGTAAGGGAGGGAATGAGTGAACAACACGGGCAGTTAGTTTAATTTTTAAATGAGCGAAATACAGTTATAATCCTTCCCTAAGGGATTGACGTTCCAGGTGTTATGTTTCGATAAAACTGTTGGTCGATATGGATCTTAAACGTCAGTGGCAAAATAAAAATACAATTACATCTCTGCTTATACTATACCTGATGTTATGACCATAGCCAAAATAATACAATATCGTCACTATAAAACTATTTTTGTTTAAAAACCAACTCACATTCTACAAAGATCATCTTCCTATTCACAGCACACAAATTCCAGTCTAGCAAAGAGCCAGTGTTAATCCGGACATACCGAAACACCGTGATAACACCACAACCACCCACAGACGGACAATAGCCTGAATTATCTATACAGATCCGACAGGCCGACTACTCGGTTTGCTCCGATACAAGGCAGTATTTAGCTGTCACATGCGGTGTAACGATTAGTGCGACGTGTTGGTGAACTGGGGAAAAATTGAGTGGCATGTGGCTTGGTTTGTTTTTAAATATATATTTTTGTATATTATTGCAGAATTTAAAAGAAGTTTTTGGATGGAGGTTGAGAGGGCGAGGGAGAGGAACTCCAAAGAAAAGATGGATGGATTGTGTATGGAATGATATGAAGGAAAAAGGAGTTAATGATAACGTGACAATTGACAAGGGGAATGGAAAGAAAAAAGCGTGTTGCGCTGTTGGTAGGAAGATGACGATGATAATTGCGGAATTACGACGAATTCTTTTTTATTAACTTGGTTCTGCTATTTGGGCATGTGATAAAGAAAATGTTGTGAGAAAACTTTTGAGTATGACTGTTACGCCAATAGGGGATGACCAAAGAAACTATGGGTAGTCTTTGGTATAAAAAAAATACTTTTAGGGATAGACAGACAGAATTACCTTCAAAAAAAAGGACACAGGAAGAAGAAGGCTTGCTACGCCGACCCCAAATAAATTGGGATAAGGGCAGCTGAATGATAATGATTATTTAAAAATTGTCGTCCGTATTGATCGATAGATAAACAACTGCTCCACTATCTGATAACATGAGTATTTACTTATCGTTTATCAACACAACACGACATGATAAAAGTCGGCTATTTATCTAATCTTTTAGTACAAAACGAACCTTACTCTACGAACGACGCAAAACAAATCAATAATGGGCGTGACCAGTGAATTATTAATACAAATTCCTAAAATAGGAAAGCATATAACTGGAGAAGCGGTATCTGGAAAAGTAAGGTTTCATCTGGACAAAGACACAGAGTACAAAAACATTGCTCTGTCTCTCGTACAGGAAGGTGAATGTCAGTGGAGTGAACATCGAACGAATTTTAATAGTAGAGGATCCAATCATAATAATTCTTCTAAACGAATTATATTTCGAGGCCATGAAAGAAATGTGATAGAGAAAATTTACTTTCTGAACCAGATTACAGATGGAGAATCAACGCTAAGTGCCGGAACATATGAACACCCGTTCGAAATCAAAATACCAGAAAATACACCACCAACAGTGAACACAAGTGTTGGAAACATAAAATATCAGTTAATACTTAAATTCAAAAAGCCTGGCACTTTTACTTGGAACAAAACATTTAAAAAAACTTTAACAATACATCCCAGAATAGATTCAACACATTCGGAGCAACCAATAATTGCTTCGCTAAACAAGACTCTGTTCAAACCATTTACTTCGAAGAAGCATGAAATTAACTTGATAGCTGAACTTGAAAAAGGGTACTTGACTCCTTGTGGTAAAAGAAACATATCATTTGTTGTCAATAATAAAAGTGGAGTTATTTTCTGGGTTGAAACAGAATTGATTAGTACAACCAAATACACAGCCAAAGAGATACACAGTGGTTTACAGTTACACCATACTGCAAGAATGAAAACTAAGGAAAAAGTGATTAAAGCGAGTACGGTTGAGACCCCAAAAATACCTGACTTCAGTGAATCAAAAATGTTCAATATAATACCGGTGGCGCCAGATATTTGTACGGTAAGACATTCGCAAGTCATAGAGAGAGAATATAAGTTAAGAGTAACTTTTAAATTACCACTGCCACATATAAATTCGTCTGTTGAAATACCTGTGTTTGTAGGAGAAAGTCTTACAATACCAAATACAGTACATGTTGAAGAAGCAGGTGCGTCTAGTAAGTCTAGTGAGCCCATGGATGCCCCACCCTCTTATTGGGAGGCAATGCAAGAGGACAAAACTAAAAGTGATGAATAAATTGTGCTGTGTTTGCTGGATGCAAGAAGGACATGAGTTGAAGCGGAGACCCAGAATTAGCAGGCCCCAAACCGACGACCTGTTCAGAGTAGCAGGCTAAAATTTGATGCAGGAGACTCAGGACTCGGTAAAGTGGCGTGAAGACCTACACTCAACATTGGATTATGATGGATTGACGAAGAAGAGGCATAGGACTGTCTAGTCTTCGTCTTCGTCTTCGTCTTCGTCTTTCTACTGTATGATGGTGATGTTAAAACCTTCCAAATATTAAAATTATGATAGATCAGACTGTTACTAGGAAACTGACAACGTTCCCAAAGATATTTTGTTGTTATTATCTATTTTATGGAGTCTTTAATATTATTTATTAAATGTTAAACAGTATTCTTTTTTCAGTTTTGAATAAAGGTATTGAAACGAAATATTTCATTGTTGTGTGTACACATGGCGACACATCAAGCTGTACATTTCCAGTATAACATGGCCTCGCTATGTATAGATTTCCCGTACAATGAGAGATCCGCATAAACTGGTTATGTATAGCTTGATTGGTCGCTGTGCATACTATGTATTATGTACGTACCCAAATGATAATATTTCGTTATATAGGTACCTACCTACTTATGTAACACGCTGCGTTACAGTATGAGTCAGTGAATGAATAATATTTATATCTGTATATTGATTGTGACTCAGTCTCTTTCATGAAGATAAATTATTATTTATCTCTATTAAAATGAATTATTCACTTGTAATCCTTTTTAGCAATCCAAAAATAATCTGTCTGGCGAAATAATTTATCAATATAATAATGAAATATCAATCTGTAGTAAACTAATAAAAAGATATTGCAAGTAGGACATTAATAATACCAATCCACGATAATTAAGATAACGCCACACCAGCTAACTTATAACCATCTATATAATATAACATAACATCACGCCTGCAATCCCCGAAGGGTTAGGCAGAGGTGTTCGTGATCAACACCCATATTTCGCCACACATTTCGTCAGTTTCCATTTCACATTTCCATTTATTAGCGGGCGAGCCTATTGCCATCAACCGGGCACAAATCCAGACTCCGTAGTTGCTACTGAGAAATTCCTGATGGAAAAATGCAATATACCATATATATATATTTCTTTCTAACTGATTTTGTTGAATAGAGATAGATTGAAGGTCTTCTATCTCTTTTCAACTACCTCAGAAATGTAAATAAGCCCGCGTTCTGGCGACAAACAAAGTCGACAAAATTATATAGTCTACATAACCGTTCACTCCTTTCTCTTGCAAATCAGCAGCCAGTCATTTAGTCTGAATTATTCATCGCGTTTCACCAAGGCTTACTTTTCAAAGTCTTTTATTATTCAATATTCTCGATATTTAGGTGATTGCATTACGAAAGTTTGTTCTGAAGTACCTAAATAATAGAATTAGTTGGGAATTTATTTTGGTCAATTACATTCTAATTTAGAGTCAATTAAAATTATGTTACAATTAATAAATTGTACGCTATTCATATAGGGCTTTTTTTTTTTTGGATGGGAAATCATCAAATGGGGGTCATTTGATGATTTCCCATAAAGTAGCAGGCTAAAATTTGATGCAGATGCATCAAATATGACCCCCCCCCCACTCTGGGCGGAGCGGAAGGGAGTGTCAGACTCGTACTGACTAAAACCCATCCATGTTCCTTATTTGCCCTTTGCGCTCCAGGGCCACGGTATCTCTTTCGAACAGTCCCGCAGCCCTGATATAGGGCTTCAATCACAGATAATTGAAGAAATTTGACGTTGAAGAAATTTTTCTAATTAGTTATTTTCGAGTTGTATTGAGGCCATTCAACAACAGAACAATGTGTGCCAGTCATAGCACCTCGGTTCAAATAAATAAAATTGAAGTGTCTGATGGCGCCACTTGTCTTTCGAATCATGATTGAAATTATTACAAGCAGAGTACAATCAATCGTCAAATTCTAAATTAACGCGAGCGAAATCGCGGGCAAAAGCTAGTATTTTTATAATAATTTTACGCGGACGAAGGTCGCGGGCAAAGACTAGTTATTAATAAGAATAACAATAAGAATAGCAATAAATATATCTTTATCTTTATCTTTATCAGTCCTGAGGGTCTAGTCAATGACATGCGATTTCAAAGCATTTCATATTTCCAGAACGACTTTCAACACTTCTGACGTAAACTTTTTAGCACCTTACGATAATCAAAAATACTCAAAATAAAAAAAATGTGTTTCGTGTGTGTGTTTTCTTAAGAGAACATGAATATCCAATACTATTCAGTTTTCCATCATTCTTTTATGTCGTTTTGTCGAAGTCTCTGTTCACTTGCCAATGAAGAGCAAAACAAAAAAGAACAACACGGAACTAACACCTCATTTTTTATCCCTCACCAATATCCCATCAAGATATACAGCCCATCTCCAGATGGATTTCCTCCATAAAATACACGACACTTTGTTGCGAATTTTTTCACATGTGCCCACTTTTTGTTACCCACTCGATAGGAGAACCATAGCTTTGTACCATAAAAAAAAACGGTCATGTGAGTACATACAATATATCAGGGTTCTGTATTAGTGTGTTGTGGATCGAACGGATGTTAAAAACTTGTGAATGAAAAACTTTGAATAATTTTCGATGAAATTAAGCTCCCTGTAGAAATTTAAAAAAATATCCAATGACAATTCACAAAATAGGACAAGATAAAATCATTTTGGGCGAACTGCCTGTAACTTTCCATCATTTCTATTTACAAACGCTTCGATTCGATTTTAATTCGACAAGTCGTATGTCGTATCTTTTTTTGGCATTACGAAAGAGAGCGAGATAGACATAGAAGCGTTTGTGAACAGCTATGTAGATCTTAATCATTTAATTTTTTTTTTGTCCTTGTTAGGTACGTGTAAAATCTATCAGAATAAATGAAGAGACCAGTTGACCTTCAAGGCCGGGACAAGAGCACCAACAGACTTTACAAAACAATACACTTCCGTGTTTACTATTTAGTTACGGAACCCTAAAAACACCATAGCAACCTCTCAGCGAAATTGAAACTATAAACAAGAGCAGGTGAGGTGAAAAATCAATCCTGTTAATAGCAGTTGGGTAGGTAAGAGCGAAGATATAGATTATTTTGGACCAGTTTTCCATTTTTCTGTTGGGGAAACTTCCTAATAAGTTCCGGTCAATTTAGAAACCCATAATTGGCGGAAAATTCTTACTTCGCTTTACTTTTTAATTTTCCTGGCAGATATTTGAAGATTGAGCGATAATTATTATCTTGAGGCGGTGAGCAATACTTGAGTCACCAATATTTCTAGTAATAATAATGAGTATTTTTTTGTTTGTGCAGAATAAAACAAAGTAACATAACTTAGTAGAGTTGTTTGTTAATCAAATGAATTCCTGGTCACCCATATCCCATACTAATCCATATTTAAAATACCTCTCACCTAAATAATAATAATAAGAATGATAGTCGATGTTACCATCCCGCATGACGAGAACCTCGTGAAAGCTGAGAAAGAGAAACAAATAAAACATCTTGACTTGGCACACGAGGTTGTCGACATGTGGAATGTGAACTTGGCTATCATTAAGCCGATCGTCGTGACGGCCAATGGCCTTATAGCCAAGAGCCTCGACGACCATTTTTCGAGGCTCTCCTTAGGCGGTTGGATCAAGGGCCTGATTCAGAAGGCAGTACTCCTCGATACGGCTCGCATTGTGAGGAGGTTCCTGTCTCTGGAGCCCTAACCACCGGTAGCTTGGACCCTGCTCCCGATACCGGCGGACTACTATTTTTTATATTTTTAAATGTTTTTTATATTGTTTTATATTAGAATATTTAAAAATGTATTTAATATGTATTAAAATAATAATAATAATATATAAAAAATGGGCCGAGTGTCAAATTGACAGCACGAATTTTTACGATACTGAATTTTAATTTAATGTTTTTATCGATTTAACCTATATTTAAACAATAATATATTAATTACATCAATAACAATGATAAGAAAAAAAAAAACAGAAAACCTATTTTACAAAACCGGACCCTAAATTTTTGGAATATACTTGAAAATATGCATGAATGCTGACAAGAAGCCGGGCAAAACATCAGGCACACCCACCATCTCCGGATTCGTCGCTCAGCTCCGCCTCGCAGCCGCCGGGACGCGCCTCAATCGTGAGTGCTGTGTCTCCGATCGCTGCAGTTGCGTCGAGCTCGAGTGACGAGTTTTTCTCCCCGCCGTCGACCCCATCACCACCACGACGACGAGGAAGAGGACGGCCACCAACGGGCTTGGGACCTCGAGGCCAACAGGCCCCGAACAGGGTCCCCGCTGCCGGTGGAAATGTGTCGCGCATGCGATGGACTCAGTCCATTAATGAGAACGTCATGCGCGCATATTATGGGGCTACTGAGGGGGGAAGCAACTTGACTGCGTACCGTGGTCGGATGCTCTCTCTGTTTCAGGTGCTTGAGCCAGGTGTCAGCGTGTCGGCGCAACGGCTGTCGGATCAAGTGCGGGTCATACAGCGTAACCACATGTTGGATGACACCGTACTTGAGCGACTACGCTTCGATTCACGGAGTAACCTAGTTATACCTGCTTCGCCAATGATTGCGGTACAGCTACAAAATGTATCCAGTGCTCCACCGCGATCCGAACACGATGGTGAAGAAGATGATGACGAAGTTATATCCGTGAGTACCCAGTGCAACGCACAATTGAGGAGCGCTTTGGAGGGTGCATTCCGGGAGTACCGATCCACACCGCCTGAACTTAGGCCACGTCTACCTCGTTTACCTATGCACAAGAAAAACAAGGCGCTGGTGTGTGCTCTAGATTCGCAGCTGTCAAACTGCTTTGACAGCAGCAAAGACCTCACCGATACCCACTCAATATTGTACTGTGGAGCTGTAGCGGCATGTCGTGTAGCTCACGTCAAATTTCCCAACAACGACAGAGCTACACGACCAAAATTTGCTGTTGCAATGCAGGATTGAGAAGCGTATCGGTGAGGCTAGAGCACTCATCAGCAAGTTAATCTGCTTCAGGGAGGGCAATACTCGACCTAGAGTGATGCGCTTTGTGAAGCGGGCGTTCTCGGGAACTGATGTTAGTTTTCGAGACTACTTAGCCCTCGTCACAGAGCGTATCGACTTCCTGAAGCAGAAGATTTGTGCATGGGCAAGCCGTATTCGTCGGTACAAGCGGCGAGTGGAGCGTTACACTCAGAATCGCACATTATGAAAGGTGGTTATATAGGGCTTGGGAACGACCGGACCAAGGTGTGACTGATACGCGTCTACCAGATGATGACGCCATGTGTTCGTTCTGGCGCAACATCTGGTCGGTGCCTGTCAGTCACACTGAGGGTGATTGGACCCGGGAGGTTGAACGAGCGTGTGATCCGATACCTGAAATGGGGGCAATTACCATCAGCCCCCAAGATGTAGCTCGTGCAGTCCGTCCGTTGCCTAACTGGAAATCTCCAGGGCCGGATGGACTGCACAACTTCTGGATTAAATGGTTCCAGAGATCACATGTTCGCTTGGCATCCCAGTTTCAGTCAGCCTTAGAGTCAGGGTCGCTGCCCCAGTTCTTGACGACAGGAATTACCCACCTGCTCCATAAATCAGGTAGTACTGCGGAACCCAAAAATTATAGACCAATCACTTGTTTACCAACGGTCTATAAAGTTCTTACATCCATTTTGAGAGCTAAAATCAATCATCATATTGATAGTAATTCTATCATGTCTGCCTCTCAGAATGGATGTAGGAATGGGTCCCGCGGTACTAAGGAGCTGCTCCTTATTGATATGGCCATTAGCCAACAGGTTCGTCGCTCCCGAAGGGATCTGTCTACATGTTGGATAGATTACAAGAAGACCTATGATTCTGTGCCTCATACATGGCTCATGAAGGTGCTGGAGTTGTATAAAGTTGATGCAACTCTGCGTACCTTCCTGATGTCATGTATGGGGCACTGGAGAACGGTCCTTCGCTATCCAGGATGTCGACAGATCCAGGGGAACAGCGAACCGATAAAGATTGAACGCGGTATATTCCAGGGTGATAGTCTGAGTCCATTGTGGTTTTGTTTAGCCTTGAACCCTCTCAGCACACTGTTGGATTGTTCAGGTCTAGGCTATCGGTTGAGGAGAGGTGGTCAGGTCATATCTCACCTTCTTTACATGGATGATCTGAAACTCTTTGCCCCCAACAACTTGCAACTGATGAAGCTACTGAAGGTAACGGAAACTTTCAGTAGCGCCATCAGGATGGAATTTGGTGTGGACAAATGTGCAGTCATGCATGTGAAGCGAGGGGAGATTATGGAATCCGTGGGAACTCAACTCTCGGTTTCCTTACACCTTAGATCCCTCTCCTCAACAGAAACCTACAAGTATTTGGGTATGTCGGAAGCATTAGGTATCAATACTGCCGACATGAAACAATCATTGAGGGACCGCTTCTTTGGCCGCCTGAATAAAGTACTAAGCAGTCTTTTGTCAGGTGGAAACAAGGTGCGCGCCTTCAATGGTTGGGTCATGCCGGTTTTGATGTATTCTTTCGGCATACTCAAATGGACTCAGACGGAACTTGATGCCCTAGATAGGAGGGTCCGCGCACTGCTGACCGCAAATCGAATGCATCACCCGCGGTCGTCGGTGATGAGACTGTATATCCCGCGGAAGTGCGGGGGTCGTGGCTTCTTAAATGCTAAGACCCTGCACAACCGTGAGATATGCAGCCTCAGGGAATACTTCCTAGAAGTCGACGAGGGGATGCACCGAGATGTGGTCTCAGTGGACAAGGGACTCACCCCGCTCTCTCTGGCTAACGAGAACTGGCGCAAACCTAGAGTATTAGACACTAATGAATGCATCACCCGCGGTCGTCGGTGATGAGACTGTATATCCCGCGGAAGTGCGGGGGTCGTGGCTTCTTAAATGCTAAGACCCTGCACAACCGTGAGATATGCAGCCTCAGGGAATACTTCCTAGAAGTCGACGAGGGGATGCACCGAGATGTGGTCTCAGTGGACAAGGGACTCACCCCGCTCTCTCTGGCTAACGAGAACTGGCGCAAACCTAGAGTATTAGACACTAATGATCGCAAGGAGGTATGGCAGGGCAAGGAGCTTCACGGACGCTTTTACCGGGCCCTACATGGACCCGATGTAGACTTCTTAGCGTCCGTATCTTGGCTGCGTTTCGGTGACCTATTCGGGGAAACCGAAGGTTTTGTCTGTGCAATAATGGACGAAGTTATGATGACGAATAACTACCGGAAATACATTGTGAAGGATGGCACGGTTGACATATGTCGGGCATGCCACCGTCCGGGAGAATCGATCCGACACATTATTTCTGGGTGTTCTCGTCTGGCTAACGGAGAGTACTTGCATAGACACAACCTCGTTGCCAGGATTATCCACCAGCAACTTGCTTTGAAGTACAACCTTGTGGAATCAGAAGTACCATACTATAAGTATGCGCCCGACCCAGTTCTCGATAATGGTAATATCACGTTGTATTGGGATCGATCTATCATCACTGACAGGCCTATTGTTGCCAATAAACCTGACATTGTGGTGATAGATCGATTGGAGCGTCGCGCAATGATTGTTGATATAACGGTTCCGCATGACGAGAACCTCGTGAAAGCAGAGAAAGATAAACAATTCAAATATCTAGATCTGGCTCGCGAGGTTGTCGACATGTGGGACGTGAGTACAGCAGTCATTGTGCCGATAGTCGTGTCGGCCAATGGCTTAATAGCCAATAGCCTCGACAAACATCTGAGGAGGCTCTCGCTTGGCAGCTGGATCAAGGGCTTGATTCAGAAAGCAGTACTTCTGGACACGGCGCGTATTGTTAGGAGGTTCCTCTCTCAAGAGCCCTGACCACCGGTATTTCGGACCCTGTTCCCGATACCAGTGGGCTACTATTTTTTATATTTTTAAATGTTTTTTTATATTACTTTGTATAGAAATATTTAAAAATGTAAATTATGTGTATAAAAATGAATAAAGGAGATATATAATACCCAGTTCTCGAAAATGGCAGTATCACATTGTACTGGGATCGATCCATCATCACTGACAGGACTATTGTAGCTAATAAACCTGATATAGTGGTGGTGGATCGGTCAGAGCAGCGCGCAATGATTGTAGACATAACGGTCCCGCATGATGAGAACCTCGTGAAAGCCGAGAAAGATAAGCAAATCAAGTATCTTGACTTAGCCCACGAGGTTGTCAACATGTGGGATGTGGACTCAGCGATCATTGTGCCGATAGTTGTATCAGCCCATGGCTTAATTGCCAAGAGCCTCAACCAATACCTGAGGAGGCTCTGGTTAGGCAGCTGGATCAAGGGTTTGATTCAGAAAGCGGTACTCCTGGACACGGCTCGTATTGTTAGGAGGTTCCTCTCTCTGGAGCCCTGACCGCCGGTAGCTTGGACCCTGTTCCCGATACCGGTGGGCTACAATTTTTATATTTTTAAATGTTTTTTTATATTGTTTTTAGTTTAATAAATATTTAAAAATGTAGAAGATTTGTATAAAAATAAATAAAGGAAATAATAATAATATTCTTTATTTTTCGGACAACAATGATCCAACGTGTTAGTAAACAATAAAATAACTTATTATTAGTGTTAGTACTTAAACTAAAATAGAGACACATACAGAATAGATAGTATTGTGAAAAGGACAACCCCAAATTAATGTTGAGTGATTGTCCTTCTCACAAAACTTTTAATAATCGGAGAGTCGATACTCTCCGCCACAGCTTTAAGAATGCTGTTGCCACTCGCCCGCAACCTTGACAACAGCGACACGGTTTTCTTGCGAATGACGGCATGGAAGCCGCCAGTTCGGTTTTGCGTAAACATCGCAGAAGCGCTGCACCATCGAGGCAGTCCCAACAGCATCCTAAAAATATTATTATACTGAACGCGTAGGCCATCCAGCGTTCTTTTGGTATAGTTGACCCAAAGATTCCCCGTGTAAAAGCTCAGGCAATATGCCTTAAACAGTGTTACTTTTACTTGACTGCCACACCGAGCGAATCTTCGGGCCAACATGTTACCTCGGACCGCCAGTGCCCTACGCTCCCTTTCAATGTCAACATTGTCCTTAAGGTCGTCGGCGAGAAGATGTCCTAGATATTTGAATGTTGTCACTCTTTTGTCGTTCAAGCCGTTTAGGGTAATGTTAGATATAGTATCTGGGCATTCACCGCCGGCCTTAAGGACAATGTATTCGCACTTCTTAACATTATAAATAAGTCCGTGCGAGGCAGCATACGAGACCTGCACCTGACAGACCCGCATCATTTCGTTTACAGCACTTGCCGTCGGTGCCAGCAACGCCATGTCATCAGCGTAGCTGACACTATTTATTAAATGGTCTGTCACCTTTTCACACCTAAATGGTTGAATGGGATTCGATGTTTGGGGATAGAAAATAGTATAATTTTAATCCCAGTAGGTCGTTCCCGTGGGATAACTTTAGACCTCTGCGCGGCCCTAGTAGCAGGAGCTACATAACATAACATAACATCACACCACCCACACACATACTTCGCCACTAGTACACCCACATTTCGCCATTTATGTTTTTTTTTAAGTACTACTACTGAAAAATTACGGGATAAAAGTACGGGGCTGCTACTGAAAAATTTCCTGATGAAAAAATCCTAAAACACTTTGCCCAACTCGGGAATCGAACCCAGGAACTTATGTTCAGCAGTCGTATTTATGACCACTCTACCAACGAGGCAGTCCAGTTACCAACAACATTCAGTATTTAGCATTTCTATTTAAAGCTTAGATAATGAAAACACATGTCGATATCTGTTTGAAGAGCAATTACCTATCAATTTTCCATTAAACGATATAAAAGGTACTTCAATGACATCAATTACCTCCCTACAAGTTATTTGATTGACATTTTCAATTTCAAGAATTGCCATCAAATCAACAACCTCCTACTATGATTTATTAGCAAGGATAGTCTTATACAGTAGTAGTATCTATTATTTATGTAGATGTAAAGTCACGGGAATTAATTGTCATGCCAAATTAATACCAACTTGAATGGTCAAAATTCAAATAACAATGTAATTATTAACATAATATAACATTCTCCCTGTAATCCCCGAAGAGTTGGCAGATATGAATTAGTGCACCCGCATTTCGCCAGTTATGTTTGAGTCCCATGTAATAGGGGGCGAGTCTATTGCCATCAACGAGGCACAAATCCAGACTCCGTAATTGCTACTGAGAAATTCCTGACGGAAAAACCCTATAACACTTTGCCTGACCGGGAATGTAACCCAGGGCCTCATGCTCAACAGTTGCGTTGCGATCACTAGACCAACGACGCAGTTAATTTTAATGTCATTATTCTTTCAATGAAATGCCTAAAGTACGGCAAATTGACGTAATGTGTGAATTTTATTAACCATTAATTTTCCTGATGAGGAGCTCGTGGCTAAATAATAACAGCCGCTCGGATCGATCTTTAGGTTAAGCCGTGCTTGCCTAGGTTGGTCTGTGGATGGGTGACCACCCATTACATACCGAGTTTCCTCCGTGCCTCGGAAAGCACGTTAAGCCGATGGTCCCGGGTGTCATTTGTAGATCTTTGACAGTCGTAAGGTAGTCAGTGGCCCAAGAAGTCTGACAACCAGTCTTACCAAAGGGTATCGTATTACCCAGTACTAACTGGGTTGTGGAGGTCAGATAGGCAGTCGCTCCATGTAAAATACTAGTATTCAGCTGCATCCGATTAGACTGGAAGCTGACCCCAATATAGTTGGTGTGACTATCTGTCACGTACTCCCAATTATTAAGTAGATATTTTAGTATTGATTTTTATTTAAAATCATCACACGGTATGGGCCACTTATAAACACATTAAACTTCTATTTTATGGCTTGACAGGCTGGCAAGTGACCGTAATTAATAAAGATTTAGTGAGCTTTCTTCCTTGAATTGTAAAAAATATTGCATCACTTAGAAACGCTTAATGGGAAAGGGACTAGAGAAATCTTAAGAAGAGATAAAAAAATTACTGATTTCTAAAGGATACTAACGCCACATCTGCTGAACAGTCTTCGGTATCGCACGGCCCGGGACCCTTTAAAACAATTGAGACGGTTGCACAAAAAAAAGAGGCGATTTAAAAAGTATGGGAACATGCCAAGCGTGGGGCTTTTGGAGGCTGGGCCGGAGAAAGCTGGGTGGATTCGGGGCAGTTGATTTAAAATCGCGGAAGGGTCCACACGTGGAGGCTAGTCGAGCTAAGTCAGGTGGTCGGCCTAAAACGGTTAAAATGCTAGGACGTTCTAGGTTAGGTTCATGTAGTTAGCGTAATCTTGGTACCAAGATGGACATGTCCCAGTGGACTGTCGTAACAGAGCGATTAGGATTTAATAAGTTAAATATAAGTAGTAGTAATAAGTCTAGTTGAAGTGAGTGTCGAGACGCGGGAGAAGACAAGCTGTGGCAGAGGCGAAACTGGTAATGTGTGCAGTACTCTGTAAGTTAGTCGGGGATTAATCCTCTTCAATGAACAATGAACACGTGGTAAGTGTTAACTATAATTAACTCCTAGCTTAAGTAGCAGTTTGGCGGAAACGCAGCGATGTTAATAATCATTTATTTCAGCATGACGGCAGAGCCGCTTCATCATCACAATGTATATTATAATCTCATGTGTTCTTTGTCCTAATAACTCCGAACCTTGGCACATATTCGTCATCTGCGTTTGGTTATAGGGACGGAGACCGCCTTTCGCAACACTATACACACATTTCATACAAACGACATGCACACTATACACCAACACACCCGACTATTGACGAATGTTGACTTTTATCTGACTAAACACAAAATGAAAGGCAGAACCGTAATATTCGCATTCGGACAAAATATATTGTTCAACACCGTAATATTCACGGGTTGATTAAGACAAATTATATTGCTCAGTGATATGATGCCGACTTATACTTGTGGTACAAATCAACCAAACGTTGCTGATGAATACTGCTTCCTGTAAAGGTCTAGCTCAGAAACATTGCGTGGGGATTGTTGGCGCACATTTCAGGGAGCGGGGGTAGGCATCACGAAATATCTCAAACTACATCGATAACTCCGTTCTAAGGAACGCTAGGGACTGAAAGTCAAACCCCGGCTGTTTATCTCGTTAAACCCAAACCCGGCCACTGGTTGGCAAATTACTGAATCGACATTACTAACGAGATACGCAACCACGACATGGGGAAGAGTAAAGAAATGTGAAGTGACGATATATCACCACATCGGCGTCCACCAATAACAAACGCAATATGTTCTGCTACAGACTGAATCTACGGTGCGCTTGCGCAAGTTGTGTGTTATCTTAGACAAGGGGTAGATTGCCGTAAAGGGTGTTACTAACATGAATACGCGTGTAGGGAGAACTACTAAAACGTGTCTTCCTCAATGGCAGTAGGACTTCTCAGTACTCTGTCTTAGGATTGAAAAAGACAAGTGAATGATGCTTAGGAAACGTGTTCGGTTAGAATTCGTAGCAGGATCCTTAGTGGGCCTATGCGCTTAGGTCTAACCGTCACGTACTGAGGCAGTTATTGTAACCGGTTACATGCCATAGAGTTGGGTTCGTAATACGTTTGAACCATTAAATTAACGTAACTGTAAATAGTGAATCTCTTAAGCGCAAGCGTAACGTTTCCTTTCACCAACCTTTCATCATATATATATATCTTTGCGCCCTCTTGCCTTATTAGCTTCATACTTTAGTACTGATTTAGTTTTATAGGATTTGATATTATTCATGTATATGTCTTAACTGTGACCTCCCAATATTAAACTACACCTTGTACCCCTCCCTGTCCCTTAGCTTCTAAAGTCGGGACAGGGCTGGAATTCAATTTAGTAGTCGGTGGAAAGATGACCAGTTTGGTGTCGAGTCTTACAAGGCCGTGCGGACGGAGGGGCGCGGCCTCTCCTCCTTCGGGGGGAGCCGACATTAATACTAATATGTGCATGATTTAGGAAAAACGAAAATTTTATCAGCCTAGGGTAATTTACGAACAGTCACATTGGGAAAAGGCTAGGCAGATGATTATTTTTCCTGATGGAAATATATGACAAACAAGTATATTTAACTAGGCATGGTATGACCACTTTAAGTTTGCAGTTCAATTTGGCGAAAAAATGTATCAATTAATTTCAAACTCGGTATTTTATTATTTTTTATTTATTTTAGTTCTGTGTTTTCCCGCCTGCACAGATAAGTTGGTTGAAGTGGATCATCATCATGGGCAGCCTAATACATCCACCTGTTGAGTTTTCTAAGTTTACATGTCTTAAATTCATTTAGTTCACAAAGCCTTCAGTTTTGCAAGTTTTGCAATCCCCATATACCTAAATCTACATTTCAAATTGTTTGGAAATAGTTTCACCTCTTGATCATCTGCCTAGTATTTTCCCTACTGTGTTGGGGTCGGCTTCTAGTCTTACCGGATTCAGCTGAATACCAGTATTTTACACGGAGCGACTGCCTATCCGATCTCCACAACCCAGGTAGTACTGGGTAATACGATACCCCTAGGTAAGACTAATTCTTTTCACTGGATATAATAAAGTGTGTAAATAGACCCTTAACATAAACGAAAGACACTTATTCTCTCCGTCTTTGCGATCATTTTTTTGTTCTAGACCATACCTGGGAACCTTCTAGTTACGGAGATATTTTAGGTCAAAGTTCCAACTTTTCACAACTTTTTTTTAAACTCATGTTTTTAATGTTAAATTTTTACTTTGCACACCTCCACGACCCCAGTACTATTCAATCCATCCATCAGCACAATGCTTTGAGTGCTTTCCATCGAGTTCTGCCTTAAACATGATTTGTCACCCCAAAAAAAAAGTCGATTCCCAGCAATAATTTTTGCGTAAAGTTACTTAGTTTGATGTACAGAATGCTTGTTTGACGGCTATGTGAAGGGTCTGTTTACACCCTGTATGCAAAAAACTTTATCTCTCTCATTTACCAAGCACAAAAAAGTAAAAAAAAAACGCAAGTACGCATGCAGGCGCGAATTCATAACCGTTCAGTACTCCCAATTTTCGCGATGAACACTAAAAAGCAATTCACAATTTCCTGCTCCCAATAACGTACCGTTCAGCATCCAATCAGTGTTCCCTAATTACCGATCTCCACACGGTTATTCAAACAAGTAGGAGCATGCAATCTGCAACATCAAAGTCAGCTAATAGAGCCTGCAGATAGGACACCGTGCAAAATTGAATACGTCCCAGGACAATCTCCGCGATAGATGCTGGGCGGTAGTCTAAGTTATAAGCGGAGCGAGTTTAAGGATTTTTTCTTATACTTTCTTAGATTGGACCAATATAATTACATGATGATTAGCAATCGATTGCAGGGTGAAGGAAAACATTATGAGCAAACCAGGATATACTTGAACCGAAAAATCGAAGACATGTGACTTCTAAAATCCTGTACTGGATGCAGGATACACATCGTTACTCCGGTTTTTTTTTTATTTAATTCACTCTCAATCGCCTGCCTGCCTTTTCCCAATTATGTTGGGGTCGGCTTCCAGTCTAACTGGAAGCAGCCTAATACTAGTATTTTTATATGGAGCGACTGCCTATCTGACCTCCACAACCCAGTTAGTAATAATACGATACCCCGTGGTAAGACTGGTTGTCAGACTTTTCGGCCACTTGCACTGACTATCTGTAACAATTGTTAAAAAAAAACACAAATGACAGATGGGACCAACGGCTTAACGTGCTTTACGAGGAACGGAAGAAACTCGGAACTTCGGTACCAAGTTTCCATACCATTCAAGCGCGGCTAAACCTGAAAATTGAGATGAGCGGCTGATATTCTTCAACCACGTGCTCCTCTATTCCTCTAATTTAATCCACTCTGTTGCACAAAAATATATACAAATATTTTTTTGTAACCTTCGGTTACATTTATGGACGGCCACCTCTATTTCTTTTTCATAATTTCACTGTTTTCCAACAGTCTTGGAGTGAAATGCCTGTGACAAACGAATGCACAGACAGACGGACAGGACGAATCTCTAAGGGTTTCGTTTTTTTGGCATTTGGCAACGGAACCCTAATAATTAAAAACATTACATTCCTTCCTAGTACAGTTGAGTTTAAACAAACAACACCACTCAATACATTAGTCATTTTAAAAACTGAGCTATCTATGAAAGTAAAACTACTTTATAATCTAACCGAAATGAAATACAGTTAGTCGGACCTCTAGAGAATCTTTAGCCTCTAGACCTTTTATTTAATAAAATATAACTAGCATTTTAAGGTCACGTCTCAATGTGCCCAACCTTTCCATCTTACAAGTTTACGAACTTGGTAACTCCTAAAGGTCGCGGCGATTATTGTTAAATATTCGGCGCTGAATTTCTCATTATTTGACTAAAATATTGCGAAGATAAGTAGCTTTTGTTTAAGGTATTGTGGAATTGAATTGAAGTGTTATTAATTAAGGTTTAGTTCTTTAGACAGAATTTTTGGGGTGTAGTACTTGAATTAGCGTACGTATATGGCGAGACACTTATACAACATTATTTTTAGTATATGCGAAACCTGAATATAGTTTGTTCAGAATAAGTAACTGAATCGATTCCAATAATTTTTAAACCATGTTATATTTTGTCCCAAAAATATTTTAAAAAGGCTACAAGTTGAACACAGAGCGACACTAAGTTCCTATCGCAATCATTTAGGTACCTACTGCCAAATTATTATTATCAATGAGCTCAAAACGCGCGCGCGGCGGTGTCCATGTCCATGTTTTTGTGCGGACAACCAGGTTACAGAACAAGCCTATAACTTTGTGATTTTTCATGAGACAGTTTTGAAATTTTGTACCTAGATGCTTATATAAATATACTAGACACGTGTTTCAGGTTTCGCATATACTAAAACTAGTAGTATAGTATAACGGGCTGGTGTCCGCAACTCCACGTCAAAGCGCGTATTTTGCGTGCGGATACTAAAACTAATGTTGTATATATAACATCCCGCCTGTAATCCCTAGGGTTAGGCAGGGTGTACCTAATAGTGCACCCACATTTTGCTTTTTTTGAGCTTATGTTTTGTTTATAATACAGAATTATATTTTTTTTACCTGTTTGGGGTGTGTGCTCTTAAAAAAATATATCGAAAAAAAAAAATACTAAATTAGAATGTACAAAAGGGCCTCGTAGTTACGTAATAAAAGCCGTAAGGATCGATCGAAGGTTAAGCAACAACTGACGAGTTCGGTCCGAGGATGGGTTACCATCCATTTAATATCGTAACTATTTTGTGCCTCGGAAAGCATATTGAGTCAGTCGTTACGGGCAATCAGAACCCCGGAAACTGAGTACCGGGCTTACCTAGTGGTATCGTATTACATATTAACTGTGGAATGAATTTCAGATTGACAGTTGCTTTTTGCAAAATATTAGTGTTCAGTTGCATCCGATTGGACTGAAAGCCGATCCCACTATACTTGAGATGTCACTAATTAAAAATGTTAAGGAAGTAAAGTAAACAAAATACTCAGTCTCTTTTACCTTGCACCAAATCAGTGAATGTAAACTGTAATAGTGAGCCACGGATCGGTCCGATAATATGTATTTCTAAGAGTTAAAATGTGTTTGCTTTTTACGAACGGACGGTAGCCCAGAATAATATTGAAAGAGTTACAACAATAACGTTTTCAAGTTAAAATGGAAATTAGTTTCGTGTTTTTTATTTGGATCGTTGAAGAACGTTTCGAGGTTTTAATGTTTGCGGGACTGTTCGAAAGAGATACCGTGGCCCTGGAACACAAAGGGCAAAGAAGGAACATGGATGGGTTTTAGTCAGTACAAGTCTGACACTCCCCTCCGCTCAGCCCAGAGTGGGCGGGGTCATTTGATGATTTCCCATCCGGAAAAAAAAAAAAAAAGGTTTTAATGTTATTATACCAATGTAAAGAGGGAATGGTTTTGTAGTTTATTTTGCTTCCTTTAAGTACCTTTAGTTAATGAAATTGTGCCTAGGAGGTGGAGATAGAGGAGGCTAAATAGTAACAGCCGCTCGGGTCGATCTTCAGGCTAAGCCACGCTTGCCTAGGTGGATCCGAGGACGGGTGATCACCCATTACATACTGAGCTTCCTCCGTGGCTCGGAAAGCACGTTAAGTCGTTGGTTACGGTTGATATTAAATTTATAGATCTTTGACAGTCGTTACAAGTACTCAGTGGCTCCTGTACGTCTGGAAGCCGACCCCAACATAGTTGGGAAAAGGATAGGCACATGATTTACGCTTGCGGCTTATGCTCTAAAGCTCTTGCGTGGAGCAGCTCATAACCCGGGTGTGCTGCGTCACCTGAAACTGTGCGTGCCAGACCGGTATGTATGGAGGCGGCGGCGACCGCCACTGCTGGCCGTGCCTGCTGCCAGAACCAATTTGCTGTCAAAAACACCCCTCACCCGCACAATATGTGTATTAAACGAAGTTCATGAGAGAATTGACATATTTTCGTGCAATCTGAGTGAATTCGCAAGAGTGTTGTTGAATTGTGTTAGTTATATTTAGATATTAATATTATGTGTTAAGATTTTTGTTGTTAGTTTTTTAAGTATTAGCCGTAAGTTGATTTTATTTGGTAACCACTATTGTATTGGGGTCATCCTGTAAAGATAGTGTGTGTGTAAGTTAATAATAAATAAATAAAAAAATAAAATGATGAGTTCATGAAATTGTTTAAACCTATAACTTGAACTATCTCATGATATTTACGCGAGCGTTTTAACAAGTCAAAAGTGTCCCATTTTCAATAAATTTATTTCTAAATATCATTGTATTGTTGAAAATTTAACTCTTGGAGCTGAACTGAATGTCGAAAATTCAACGGTGTGCTTATATGCATGTGCCATTTCTACAGTCATCAAAATATATAAAATCACAATACAATATAATGCACGGCACGGTTGGCACAGTGGCTGGGCAATTGGCTGCTTCGATGAGTGTTGCGGGTTCGATTCCTGCACGGAACAAATATTTGTATGGCCTACTGTTCCAAGTCTGGCTGTTTGCGTATGTGAATTTAAATGTTTGTAAACGCACCCACGATACAGAAATAGTTCCTAGTGTGGGGCAACGTTTTAAAAAAAGAAAAAAAGAAGAAGAATGTACTTTGTACTTTTTTTTATGTTACAGCACCATGGCCACGTACAAGACCAATTTCGTTTGTCTTATTTTGTTTTTTTTTTAATGTTTTCTTTTTTATATTTTCTTCTTAGCGTATCGATGACAATTCAAATTGAATCAGCCCAACAATTTGGCTACGAGTTGGGCAATTTCAGTAGCGTCCATCAGCGTTTCACTTTTGATATAATTTTCTTTTATTATTTGTCCTGTGCGAAACTATTAGATACTTTTTTTTTTCTTTTACTTCTGTACCGTCACAGAATAATCACTCCACATGACTGGCATGGTACATAAACAACCATACATCCACCCAATCAACAGTACCTTCAATACCAAATAGCCATACATTTTCACCTACCTACGAGACGCCCTCGAGTGAAGCATCATTGTACTCAAGCACGGAGGGAATGCGCTCAGAGCCGTAAACATTTTTACATTCGCCATTCGACTTTGACCTCCCTCACCTTCCCTTATCTCACCACATTAAGGTGACACAGGGGTTTATAGGAGGAGGTCTAGGGGTCAAGTTAAATGGTTACGGTTAATAGTATTGGCATGGAGGCGCCATGGTTCTTTATGGTGGAGACGAGCGTGCGTGCGGCGCCGATGACGTAATGATAATGACGTCATGTAGTGCCTGTTAATTGTTTGAGCCTCCAACGTTTAGTATGCAAACTGGGTAATGGCGTCTTCGAAGGAATTGACTGGGTGGGTAATGGGTTTAGTATTTTGATGGATTTTCTTTATTGCTTTAGATTATTCATCATTTCTTCTTTTTATTTTATTTACAGGGCAATAATGATGGCGAAGAGAACAGTCTGGATACTGAAAGTGGAGAAATGGATGTTGTGATGAAACTTAAAAAACCACTTATGTCCAGAAGTGGACTTTATGGCTTGACGACGAGCTGCACACTCAAGCAACTGCGGAGAAAACCAACGAAATAAATTACGAAGAGCATGTCAATATCACCTCTTTTTTATATTATTAAAAAGTTGCCCCAGACTAGGAATTACTCCTGTATTCGCGGTATTTACAAATATTTAAAATCACATGCACAAACAGACAAACCCGGAACATCTACCTGTAGGCTACATGTCGGGCGGGAATTGAACCACTGCGCTAACCGTGCTGACGTAATTAAGTGACAAACGCATGTGTTGCTTGAAGCCTCTTGGCGAGCAATTCACTGCAGTCTGCAACACGTGAGGTCGGAAAAATGGCGGTCAACGGCTAAGTTGGAAAGGCTTTAAGTGTAAAATAGTTTACACTGGAAGTGTCATACTTCTTTCATGTGGTTAGTGCCTAACTTGGTGTCAGATTTTTAAGCTACCCAAGGGCCACTGACTTGGCTTTACATGCAGTCGAGAAATATGCCTCGGGCATACTGGTTTGGTTTCCTCACGATGTTTTCCTTCATTCGGTGAAGGGAAACATCGCAAGTGATAAATACAATACGCACATAAATCTGAAAAATCAGAGGTGCTTGTCTTCGGTTCGAACTCGAGACCTGTGACTTGGTAGTGATGCTGACTAAAACTGAGAAACATTGAACTAGTTATAACGATAAAGTCAATTTTGACAGTAAAACAAGCTAAAACCCATCCCACATAGTTCACCGAACATCGCACCCAATTAAAGTTGGGAACTTCAAAACGAGGTCGCATCCATTAAAGTTAAGAACAAAAATCAAAAGTTTTGCCAACACCTGCGAAATTATTATCAGAAGCGAAAGTGACTTAATTAAAAATTCTTATCTTAAGCGTCTTTTTTTCAAGATAATAAGTTTTTAATAAAGTGTCAGAGGCTCGTGACATTTTTTTATATATCATTATAATCTGATAAGCTGTGAGTGACCTTGGCCGATGGTTTGCTAAAGGTCGCGATATGGTAGTGGATGCGAGCAGCATTGGATTAGGACCAGTAGTATTGGATAGGCTTTGGAGCGATCGAAGTGAGTGAATTTCTTCGCCTGTTAAGATGATGGAGTACAGATAGTTTCTGATGAGGTAAATTAACCTTACAGTGTGGTGGACACAAATGAAACTGCTGACAGTTAAAAGTATACTGTTTAATTCTTAAGAGCAAAAAAAAAACTGGGACGCAGCCCACGCACTCATACACAAAGTTGACACACACAAATACATATAACACAGCTTACAAAGGTCTGATGGTCGCCTTATAGACGACTACCTAGCTTATGCCCGCGGCTTCGCCCACGTGGAGTTCGGTAACTGTCCCACGGGATAAAAACTATCGTATGTGTTAATCCAGGTTATAAACTATCAATGTGCCGAATTTCATCCAAATCCGTTCAGTGGTTTTTGCGTTAAATAGTAACGAACATCCATACATCCTCACAAATTTCGCATTTACTCGTATAATACATAGTAGTAAGATATGCAAACGTTGCGATAAAAAAGTCCTACTCATTTGCTTTCTAAAAGAAAGATCTGTCATGTACAATGGTAAAATTGTTCTTTTACAATTCGCGTCTTACTTTTATACACCGTGACTTTTTAGTCATCTTACAACAGCAGCCCACTTCATGTATCCAATGAATACTAAACATTCATAAAAAAAATAGGTATTTATGGGATTTTAAAATTTCTAAAATAAAAATATTATTCAGTATTATGACGCATGACGTAGTTAAAACACCCTGTTGCGAGCGATGATCTACTGGACTCGAGTGCTGGGTAGGTATATGTTCTCCCGTTTGACACGTAAACATCATTAACATTTTATTCTAATTTTTTTATTATTATTTTTCTTTGTACCTATTATGGAAGATAAAAAAAAAATCCCGCCTCGAGCTATTTTATGTCGGGTACATTGAGAGGACGACCTTTGTAAGACGACTAAAAAGTCACGGTGCATACCCAACTACAGCCCACAAATGCATAAAATAAAACGCCATTACTTTTCTTAACAAAGATTACCACACAATACCTTCCTTTCCCGTACACAATACAACCTTTTGGCAGTAACACATAAAAATCCTGCCAAAACCTGCATACTGTTAGAATGTATGACACGCGCCTAGCACAAGTTTAGCTAAGTTCCATACAAGTTCATACTGTGTTCGGCCGTGGAGTGCGACGGATTGTAACTTGTTCAGAGACTTATTCAAGGTACGTGTTTCATTGGTTAAAGGAAAGTTTGTCAGTGTTATTTTAAGTTTAGATTAGATTTTTTGGTTTTCGGAAATTATTCCCATTGGCATCAATAACCGAGATAAAAGTTATCCCATGTCCTAAGCCTGGTCATAGTTTAAAGTGTGAACAGGTAGCAGATAAACAGTTACTTTTGCATTAATATTTGTATGAATTTAAGGGTAAGAATGTGATGAAAATATTTGTCGTAATTTCAGTCTACAGGTTAACCTCGTAGCTCTCAAAGTTATAAGTCCGATAGCTGAGCAGTCTTAGGCTCCATTTTCCCAGGATTAAGTATTTTTCTACGTCAACCCGGAGACTGGACTAGTGCAGGGTTCATCATAAATAATATTTATATTCTCATCTACTGTTGACTGCCTCGTTGTTCAATGGTCGAAAGCGCAACTACTGAGCATGAGGTCCTGGGTTGAATTCCCAGGTCAGTCAAAAAACTGTTATTGGGTTTTTCCACAAGGAATTATTATAATTCTAAAATTTTTGAGATTTTTTGCATAAAAACTTTACTCCCATATTCTAACAATGACAGTAGGTAAATACGACGTAGTAAACTAGCGTAATGGATGCTTAAAAATAAGGAGCCAGTATTTATTTTGTGGGTCAAGTAATTTTAAATTATTTATTTTTTATAAAAAAATATACTCAGATAAAATAAAAATCCCTTGAAATGGCTTTGTTATAGCCGTAAAATGATTCCCTGAAAATATTTCATTTATGGATAGTTAGACCCTATATATGTGTCCCTCCTATCCATTTTTATATATCTTTTTTTATCCCTGTTTTATTGGACGATATACTATTGTTACACCACGTTAACATAAAACTTGATAAGTTCTAGAAACAAATACTGAAAGCCTTGATATTGTGACTGTTCGTAAATTACCCTAGGCTGATAAAATTTTCGTTTTTCCTAAATCATGCACAAATTAGTATTAATGTCGGCTCCCCCCGAAGGAGGAGAGGCCGTGCCCCTCCGTCCGCACGGCCTTGTAAGACTCGACACCAAACTGGTCATCTTTCCACCGACTACTAAATTGAACTCCAGCCCTGTCCCGACTTTAGAAGCTAGGGGACAGGGAGGGGTACAAGGTGTAGTTATTATTGGGAGGTCACAGTTAAGACATATACATGAATAATATCAAATCCTATAAAACTAAATCAGTAATAAAGTATGAAGCTAATAAGACAAGAGGGCGCAAAGATATATATATATGATGAAAGGTTGGTGAGAGGAAACGTTACGCTTGCGCTTAAGAGATTTATTATTTTACAGTTACGTTAATTTGATGATTCCAAAATACTAGTTGCCGATTTGCAAACGCAAACGATTCCATGTTACAACATGGAACCGTTTTACAACGTTTGCTCGGCGTACGTGTACTGTTAGACCTAAGTGCATAGTCCTACTGAGAACATTGCTATGAACTCTAACAGGCCACGTTCCCTAGGCTCCATCTACATATCTTTCCCAATCCTAAGGCAGTGGGTTGTGAGGCCACTGCCAGACAAGGAAGACAGGTTTCTAGGTTTTCTACTTATACGCGTACTCACGTTAATAACACCCTTACGGCAGATTACCCCAATTACTGTATTGTAACACAATTTGCACGAGCGTACCGTAGATTCAGTCTGTAGCAGAACATATTGCGATTGTTATTGGTGGACGCCGAAGCGGTTATTCCATCGTCACTTCACATTTCTTTACTCTGCCCCATGTCGTGGTTGCGTGTCTCGCTAAATAGTGTCGATTCAGTAATAGGCCTGTGGCAGCCGGGGTTAGTTTTAACGAGACACAGTCCCTAGCGTTCCTAAGAACGTAGCTATCCAATCAGTTTAGGATACTTGGTGAAGCCTACCCCCGCTCCCTGAAATGTGCGCCAACAATCTCTACGCAATGTTTCTGAGCTAGACCTTTACAGGAAACAGTATTCATCAGCAACGTTTGGTTGATTTGTACCACAAGTACTAGTCGGCATTATATAACTGAGCAGTATAATTTGTCTTAATAAATTCGTGAATATTACGGTGTTGCCTTCACTACTGAACAATATATTTTATCTCAATTTTGATGTGAATATTACGGTTCGGCCTTTCATGTGTAGTGAGTCAGATAAAAGTCAACTTTCGTCAATAGTCGGGTGTGTTGGTGTATAGTGTGTTTGTCGTATGCATGAAATGTGTGTATAGTGTTGCGAAAGGCGGTCTCCGTCCCTATAACCAAACGCAGATGAAGAATATGTGCCAAGGTTTAATTAGGAGTTATTAGGTCACACAACACAGGACATAATAATATACATTGTGATGATAAAGCGGCTCTGCCGTCATGCTGAAATAAATAATTATTAACATCGCTGCGTTTCCGCCAAACTGCTACTTAAGCTAGGAGTTAATTATAGTTAACACTTACCACGTATTCATTGTTCATTGAAGAGGATTAATCCCCGAGCTACTTACAGAGTACTGCCCACTTTACCAGTCTCGCCTCCGCTACAGCATCTCCTTCAGGATCTCGTCACTCACTTTAACTAGGCATATAGCTTCTATTTATATTTAAATTATAAAATGCTAATCGCTCTCTTACGACAGTCCTCTGGGACATGTCCATCTTGGTACCAAGATTACGCTAACTACATGAACCTAACCTACTTCGTCCTAGCTTTTTAACCGTTTTTAGACCGACTCCCTGACTTAACTCGACTCCACGTGTCGACACTTCCGCGACTTAAAACCAACTGCCCCGAATCCACCCAGCTTTCTCCGGCCCAGCCTCCAAAAGCCCACCACGCTTGGCATGTTCCCATACTTTTTAAATCGCCTCTTTTTTTGTGCAACCGTCTCAATTGTTTTAAAGGGTCCCGGGCCGCGCGACACCCATGACTGTCCAGCAGATGTGGCGTTAGTATCCTTTAGAAATCAGTAAATTTTTTATCTCTTCTTAAGATTTCTCTAGTCCCTTTCCCATTAAGCGTTTCTAAGTGATGCAATATTTTTTACAATTCAAGGAAGAAAGCTCACTAAATCTTTATTAATTACGGTCACTTGCCAGCCTGTCAAGCCATAAAATAGAAGTTTAATGTGTTTATAAGCGGCCCAAACCGTGGGATGATTTTAAATAAAAATCAATACTAAAATATCTACTTAATAATTAGGAGTACGTGACAGACAGTCACATTCCCCCCTCTGAAAATCAGACGCGTAACGCAGTACAGCGGATGAGCTTTCACAATAGGATAAGCTGTGCCGTTTCATGACAGTACTAAAGAATACATTAAGTACTCCCGTCTGCCATGTTCACCTGAACAGATTATTTTAATTGTTCCAACTGGAACTGTAATCTAATAAGATGCATCGTCTGCTATAATTTGATTAGTTTCGCAGAAGTATCTTTTAATCGATACTCAATTCCTCTATTTTAAATTATTCTCTTTCAAAATACTTTTACCATTTATCACATTTCAGGTAATTGCAGAAGACCTGCGCATGCTTATAATTTAGTTTTACATACCAGAGTCTCTTTTAAGAGTATTTGTGCTATCGGGCGACGCTACCTACGGTGCTTCCTCGTTCTAAACTCAGCCTACCGCAGCTGCTGCTGGACAGAGGCCTTCCCCAATGCACCTCAACGCTGAGTCAGCTTAGTCAGTTGAGTTGCTCGTAGTTGTAGGAGTAGCTGAAATAGTCCGCACATAGACATATTAGACTTTATTCCAATTAGTCGCCCCCCTCCGTTTCGAGGAGGAAAGAGCCGTTCTGAAATCCAACTAGATTTGGAAAGTTGTATTAGAAAATGAATGTCATGTAATTTGAAATAACGATCATTTGCAAGAATAGGGGCCTACCTAAAATTTAAAATACAATACATTTTGTGCACCTTCATTGAGCAAATAAGAATCTTGACTTTGGCATTAATTTTGAATGTGGACACCATAGATTATTTTAACGGTTATTGACCTATTAGGACACAGTGTTGTAATCTCCTGACTTGGATATTAAAATATTGGCAAGAGTATTACCTGACAGCTTCCAATATTGAAACTGATTAGGTAGGTTTGTAAAGTACTAGAGCTCAAAACAATATAAAATATGTATTGTCGAGATAACAAAGTCATAACACGTGACAACGGGTAATATTAGCGTCTAATAAAAATAGAATTTAGCTTCGTAACTGGAGCCATGCTACGGCTGCCGTTGGAGTCGGCCGACGTCAGCTGAATTTGGTGAAACTTTGACCCAAGCGCAACGCACAACCCAAAGGTTTAGACAAAGCGTAGTGACAGCCAAGCGAAGATTTGAAATATCCTGGAATTCGAAATAAGTCCACACGAGTATCTGTCCAATTATATGACATACGTTACAAAAATATGTATAAGAGTTGGAAAGTTTTAGGTTAACTCCCTATGAAATTAGTTTAATTAAACTCTTAGTAAATTGATTGCCTATTTGTAGGATTCATGCTTCTTGGTATCTAAGCAATAATAATATAAAGTTTACCCATAGTTGAGGGCGTGTCTTACAACTACTTTCACTCGTCCACGCAGTCATACTCGTACCAATACAAATCGTGCAATAGCAAACATGTATCAAAATCTGTAAGAGTACTATCGGGCACTAAACCTTCATCAACAGGGACTCGAACCCATCATTAAAGTCGCACTGGAACAAAAGCAACAGCCTTTTGGACTGTTATCCACATAAAAGCAGGTAAAGCTCCACATATAGTATACGGGAATCGAACCCACTTTAACTAGCATCGGGACCAAAACCATTTAAACCAACGAAACATGCGGGAATTGAACTCACAAACCGTGACATAATCTAATTACTTATCAACTATTATGTCAGGCGGGAATCGAACCCAAAATCCATGACAATGGAGTGTAAGTATATCAACTGATAAATCATGCGGGAATTGAACCCACTACCAGTGTTTGAAGAATTCAAACACCTCAATCAAACCGTGACCTAATTAAAATATGTTTATTTAGCCGTTGTAACTCTAGCTGTTTCTTACATTTTCTAGAACCATAAAATTACGTTGTGTTTTATTGTAGTAACCCATATGTTGTTCTTTCTCGTTGCACTGAAGTGATTCAGTACATTTAATGACGAGAATCCTGGTCACGGCACCACATGTGACTGTTCGTAAATTACCCTAGGCTGATAAAATTTTCGTTTTTCCTAAATCATGCACAAATTAGTATTAATGTCGGCTCCCCCCGAAGGAGGAGAGGCCGTGCCCCTCCGTCCGCACGGCCTTGTAAGACTCGACACCAAACTGGTCATCTTTCCACCGACTACTAAATTGAACTCCAGCCCTGTCCCGACTTTAGAAGCTAGGGGACAGGGAGGGGTACAAGGTGTAGTTATTATTGGGAGGTCACAGTTAAGACATATACATGAATAATATCAAATCCTATAAAACTAAATCAGTAATAAAGTATGAAGCTAATAAGACAAGAGGGCGCAAAGATATATATATATGATGAAAGGTTGGTGAGAGGAAACGTTACGCTTGCGCTTAAGAGATTTATTATTTTACAGTTACGTTAATTTGATGATTCCAAAATACTAGTTGCCGATTTGCAAACGCAAACGATTCCATGTTACAACATGGAACCGTTTTACAACGTTTGCTCGGCGTACGTGTACTGTTAGACCTAAGTGCATAGTCCTACTGAGAACATTGCTATGAACTCTAACAGGCCACGTTCCCTAGGCTCCATCTACATATCTTTCCCAATCCTAAGGCAGTGGGTTGTGAGGCCACTGCCATTGAGGAAGACAGGTTTCTAGGTTTTCTACTTATACGCGTACTCACGTTAATAACACCCTTACGGCAGATTACCCCAATTACTGTATTGTAACACAATTTGCACGAGCGTACCGTAGATTCAGTCTGTAGCAGAACATATTGCGATTGTTATTGGTGGACGCCGAAGCGGTTATTCCATCGTCACTTCACATTTCTTTACTCTGCCCCATGTCGTGGTTGCGTGTCTCGCTAAATAGTGTCGATTCAGTAATAGGCCTGTGGCAGCCGGGGTTAGTTTTAACGAGACACAGTCCCTAGCGTTCCTAAGAACGTAGCTATCCAATCAGTTTAGGATACTTGGTGAAGCCTACCCCCGCTCCCTGAAATGTGCGCCAACAATCTCTACGCAATGTTTCTGAGCTAGACCTTTACAGGAAGCAGTATTCATCAGCAACGTTTGGTTGATTTGTACCACAAGTACTAGTCGGCATTATATAACTGAGCAGTATAATTTGTCTTAATAAATTCGTGAATATTACGGTGTTGCCTTCACTACTGAACAATATATTTTATCTCAATTTTGATGTGAATATTACGGTTCGGCCTTTCATGTGTAGTGAGTCAGATAAAAGTCAACTTTCGTCAATAGTCGGGTGTGTTGGTGTATAGTGTGTTTGTCGTATGCATGAAATGTGTGTATAGTGTTGCGAAAGGCGGTCTCCGTCCCTATAACCAAACGCAGATGAAGAATATGTGCCAAGGTTTAATTAGGAGTTATTAGGTCACACAACACAGGACATAATAATATACATTGTGATGATAAAGCGGCTCTGCCGTCATGCTGAAATAAATAATTATTAACATCGCTGCGTTTCCGCCAAACTGCTACTTAAGCTAGGAGTTAATTATAGTTAACACTTACCACGTATTCATTGTTCATTGAAGAGGATTAATCCCCGAGCTACTTACAGAGTACTGCCCACTTTACCAGTCTCGCCTCCGCTACAGCATCTCCTTCAGGATCTCGTCACTCACTTTAACTAGGCATATAGCTTCTATTTATATTTAAATTATAAAATGCTAATCGCTCTCTTACGACAGTCCTCTGGGACATGTCCATCTTGGTACCAAGATTACGCTAACTACATGAACCTAACCTACTTCGTCCTAGCTTTTTAACCGTTTTTAGACCGACTCCCTGACTTAACTCGACTCCACGTGTCGACACTTCCGCGACTTAAAACCAACTGCCCCGAATCCACCCAGCTTTCTCCGGCCCAGCCTCCAAAAGCCCACCACGCTTGGCATGTTCCCATACTTTTTAAATCGCCTCTTTTTTTGTGCAACCGTCTCAATTGTTTTAAAGGGTCCCGGGCCGCGCGACACCCATGACTGTCCAGCAGATGTGGCGTTAGTATCCTTTAGAAATCAGTAAATTTTTTATCTCTTCTTAAGATTTCTCTAGTCCCTTTCCCATTAAGCGTTTCTAAGTGATGCAATATTTTTTACAATTCAAGGAAGAAAGCTCACTAAATCTTTATTAATTACGGTCACTTGCCAGCCTGTCAAGCCATAAAATAGAAGTTTAATGTGTTTATAAGCGGCCCAAACCGTGGGATGGTTTTAAATAAAAATCAATACTAAAATATCTACTTAATAATTAGGAGTACGTGACAGACAGTCACAATATTTTGCAATCACATCGAGACATGTCTGGAAACCATTTTAGGTCAAATGCGGCCTCGATTAAACCGTATATGTCTAGGTAAGGAAACCTTTTATTTGTACCCGAGCCGAATCCATGCAATATAACATTCTGACAATAGATGAATCTGAATTGGCTGGGCAATGTTATATATTGAAGATTGAAAAGGATGGAATGTATTTCGTATGAGTGCAGAAAGTATTAGTATGCACATTTGACGGCATTAATAAGTTTATTTTATTTTTTTAAGACCTAACATTTGATAAATTGCTCATACAGGGTGTCAGGGACAGCCCTCCACAAACTGATGGGGTGAATACTAAAATGACCGGTACAAGAAATTATTTCAGGAATGTTATGGGTATCCAATAAATTTGATTTGTTTTATTTCCTCATATGCAATGTATCATTGCCGTGGCAAAAAGCACGTAGCGAACGTCAAGCGCGACGACGAGTTTGATGAACTCTTAACAGCTGATTTCACACGTCATTCGTTAGAGTATTCAATTTCAACATCCATTGTTGGATTATTTATTTTAGCCATATTATTTACATAAATGGAGTTTCGTACAGGGAATGTAATTTTACATTGAAGTAAAGGAATAGAAACTGAAAAAAAGTAAAAAAAATCCGAAAAAAAATCCGGAGGAATATGATTCAAAATAAGGAGCTGGATGCCCCCTGTCAGTTTGTGGAGGGCTGTCCCTTGTACCCTGTACACATCCGTACATTTGACTAGTCTTTTCTCAACTATGTTAGGGAAGGCTTCAAGTCCAACCGGATAGGCTCAGTGTAATAACCGTATTAAAAAAAAAAAAACTACTGTTTATTTGACCTCTACAACTCGGCTGGGTAACTCGATAATGCCCCTTGGTTAGACAGGTTGTGGGACTTTCGGGCTACGGACTACCCATAACGACTACCAAAGATCTACAAATGACAGTCGGGATCAGCGGTTTAATGTGCGCTTTGTCAGAATACCAGTACTGTGACATACAGCACTATGCTGAGATAGGGGCCTTTTGGCTTCGTCATTGTTCGTTCATTGGTCCTGACCAATGTAGTTTATTGTATGTGTAAAATAAGTTTTACTTTTAATTTTTATAATATTTTGTTGTCGTCTTTTTATTCAATTTTGTTTTATTGTTTTGTCCTGAGCGCGTTTAATAAATAGATTTTCTTTCTTTATGAGGCACGGTGGTGTCTCACTATGTAATGTACGGTCACCCATCTACGGGCAGACCTTGGCTAGCCATCGTTGATATTTCATAGGGATCTCTACTTCAGTGTACTGTTTCGATAAATTACATTGGATTAGGTCCACTTCTTCTCTTACCTCTAATAAAATACATCGCTTCTTTCGATCTGGCTTGGTGCCATTCGTTTCTTAGTAACCAATGCTATTGACCTCCAACGAAATTGTAACTTTGAAGACCCGGTTAGGTCAAGGCTGACCTAAAGGCAAGTAAGTTTTACGTAAGACCTAGGCTCTGATACATAAGCATAAGCATAATCAGCCTATTAATGTTCCCACTGCTGGGACGCAGGCCTCCTCTCTATGAGAGGGAATGGGCTATAATGGGCCCAGTGCGGGTTGGTAGATGTCACATGTCTTCGAATTTTTGGTTCTAGGACATGCCTGTTTCCTCACGATGTTTTCCTTCACCGTTTTGAGAGCAGTGGTGATGAAATAACTTACACAAAGTAATGCGCCTGGCTGGGTTCGAACCCACGACTTACTGCTCGTAAGTCGGGGTCTCCACCGCTGCTCTACTGGGCCACCGGCTCTGATACACGTGGAGTTAATTAGTTGACGTGAAGTCAGCAACTTTTTTTATTTATTTTTATTTTTAGGTGTTAGTTCTGGTGGTTCCGTGAAACCGGAAGACGTGGCGTTGGAAGGCCTCCCACTAAGTGGACCGATGACCTGGTGAAGGTTGCGGGGCTCCGCAGGATGCGAGACGCACGGGACCGGTAAACGTGGAGACATTCGGAGGAGGCCTATTTCCAGCAGTTATCAGAATCGTTAGTCCTGGTAATTAAAATTTTGTAGGATTAACAATATACAAAGCCTTTTATCTACTTCCACTATTTTAATCCACCCCGAGCTAAGAAATGTATTCAACATCATACTGAGCTTTAGTATGATCATCATCATCTGCCTAGCCTTTACCCAACAATGTTGGGTTCGGCTTTCAGTCTAACCGGATGCAGCTGCATACCCGAATTTTACATGGAGAGACTATCTAAACTTCACAACCCAGTTAGTACTGGGTAATACGATACCCCTTAGTAAGACTGGTTGTAGCTTCAGTATGATGTTGACCGTGAAAGTAAAGTAACTTTTTGTTCATAACTGTCGCTATTTTATGGCAATCACGTTTAGATCAACCTAGGGGTATAGAGCAACCGCTTTCAATAACTGTAGCTTATGTCAGTTCCACGAATTTTTGAACTTTCAATCATCGTTCAAAATCAAGACGCTTCTTAAAAATACCGTGTTACATACTGAAATCACCAATGAGTATCCAGAATTTCATAGCAATATCATAGTAGCTTCGTGGATAGTGACTAAAAATCTGGAGCTGCGACGTATAACCAAACTTATTTTACAAAAAAAAATTACTTGGACAAAGTAGCAAAATTACCTACACACATTATATTTCAATAACTTTCCAACATACTTAAAAAAGTACATAATTTTGAAACCCGCAAAAAAGGACAGTAGAAAAATTGTAACTAAAACCTGTGCCAAAAAAGTAACTTTTGAACACTTTTATATGGTTTTACGGTGTACAGTGGGCTAATACGTTGAGGTTGTCTTCCGTGCCAGCAAGTTTCGATATAAATCGTTGGTTGGAGTGTGGTCTAGAAGATAGCAAGCAGAAATTTTGGCAGGTGCCCGCACGGCCACCAATAAGGGAGTCGGTTGGCTAATGTCGCCTTGTAACAGTAGTGTTTAACAGTTACAGCCGTGTAAGTGAGCGAATTGAATTTTTGTTTTTATGCTAATTCTGGCAAGCGGTTCGGTGTTTAATGGTCGTGTGAATGGCTCGGGTATTGTCTTTTTGCCAATTTTCTGGCAGTCTTGTATGGCATTATTGAATCTAAGGCCCGCTTGCACCACCATTGTAAATGTATTTTTAACATCGTACTGTTTCTTTTAATCGTTCGAAGAGCATAGAGACGGAATTATATTTTAAAACAAGCTGTTGCCCGGGAACTTTGTCCGCGTTATTATTATAAATATATTTCTTCCCTATTTCAATCTGATTTTTTAACAATTTCATTTTTTTTTTCACGGATCCCTAATATTTTTACCAAAATAAAAGTTACCTGAATTACTCCTTATAACATTAGCTATCTGCCGTCAAAACTAGTCATCCAGCCGTTTCGGAAATTAGCCGGAACAAACCAACAGACAAAAAATAAAAATAAATGTTTTTTGATAGAAGTATTTATAAGAATGCATATGAAAGCATTCCTACGGAGGAATACTTTCATATGCATTCAGTAAAAAGCTTTTATTTAAAAAATACAAACAGACATTTCAATTTTATTTACATTCAATGTAAACATATCTATGTTTAGCGGTTAACGCATTTAGTGATCTGTGGTGTAATCGGGCTTAAAATAGCCTACACATACGATAATATTAAGATAATATGAACAATTTATATACGTCAATACATTCTATGCAAGAAAAATGAGGCGGCATACAGGAAAATTAAAATCTCTATGCATGAATGGTTAACCTCAATACGTAGATGATGCTTCATCGATTCTTCAATTCTTCGTGACCTTTAAAACGTATCGGAACCTATCTACCTATTAATTTATTATGAGTAACTAACTGGAATGTATTTAACCATATTTTTTTAATTAATAAACATAGCTTTAACATTACAATAGTGAATGTGTATGTTTGCAAATTAATTTGTCAAATAATACCAATGAACATTTTGAATAATATTTATTTGAATTGTGCAATGAATTGATAAATTAGCAAAGGTAACCTGTTGAATGGCAGGTTATTAATTGTTTTGAATGGATTGTAATGTTTATACGACGTAATTATAGTGTAATGAGCTTTGTGGTGGTATATCACTTGTTTTATGAATGTTTGTTTGTTTCTAATGGTGAAATATATCAGTTGTGAATAATTCATAGTCTTTCTTTATCATGTGGTTTGTGCCTAAGCTGGTGCCAGAGTTTTTATCCCGCCCATGGGCCTCTGACTTGGCTTTAAGTATGGCATTACGTCCGCCTCTGTACTTTTGTGCTTGAAGTGTTAAATAAATAAATAAATACATGCCGTCGAGAAATAATAATCTCACGATGTGTTCAACGACTTCGGTGATAATTATTCAATAGGAACATGAATCCGAAAAATCAGAGGTGCATGTCTTGGGTTCGAACTTGAGACCTATAACTTGGCAGTCCGATAGTCACACCACTTGGCTATCAAAGTTTAAAAGTAATTATGGAGAAGTGGGCTCAGTGCGAAATCTGTTTAAAACTATCCCACAATTGGAACACAAACGTCCTGTCTTAGAGACGAGTCATATTCCACCGCGCGGGCCTAGTGCGGGTTGGTAGATGTTATATGTGTAGCGGACAGTACAAAAAGTACTACAGCGCCATCTAAGTGTCACAAATGAAGAACTACACATCAAAATTCTAAATCGCGCTATTTAAATTATCCACAACTTAAGACCCGACAACTGTCGAGCAGTAGCCCACTAGACACAACGCCCATTTGGTCGGAGAATCCTCCCTTTTTAACGAGGAATCCTTCCTTTTTTACGGGGAATGAAGAACTTTACACATAAATTATCACTAGAAACGGGATATTTACCATGTTTACTGATTTCTTTGAGTTCCCGATATTTCGGTGCTGTTGCAAGCACCATGATCACGGATAATCTGAAGTCCCGTCCCGAGTCCCGTTTCTAGTGATAATAATGTTAGTGATTATGATTGTTTAAAATCTTATAACTTTACACATACCCCTATACGTCATGTCTTCGATTTTTAGTTCCAGAACATCCGGAATTCCTCGTGATGTTTTCCCTCATTCTTTGAGAGGTGGTGGTGAAATAAATAACAAAAAGTTAAATGCCTGCTTGGATTAGAATCCATGATCACACTTCAGTCGAGGCCCATCACTGCTCTGCCTAACAGTGATTACGAATAATTATTTTTCAGCCGACTCCAATAATTTTTATTATATTAAATTAAACAACAATTCTATCTAAAAATGAATAATTCAAGTTACCTTTAAAATTATACGAAACCGTAGCACATCTGCTACGCGAACGCTACGAGTGCTACGGTGCTACGCCGTAGCAACGCAATATGTGCTTCGTCATTCACGCCTCGTTTTCACAACAATCGGATGCTGTTTAATTTGAAATGAAATATAAATTTAAATGTTTATTGTCTGTTAATTTCAATTGTGTTGCTTTGTGTACATTATCTGCTATCAAATAAAGCATTAGGATAATTTAATTGAAAACAAATTACTCAATGCTCGCGATATGCGATCAGTTTGTAATTTGTTTAATAATCTTTGCAAAGATTTTTGATAGTAATAACTAGAAACGGGATATTTACCATGTTTACTGTTTTCTTTGATTACCCGATATTTTGGCACTGTTGCAACATGGTAAATATCCCGTTTCTAGTTATAATAATGTTAGTGATCATAATAGTTTAAAATCTTATATTATTGATAGTTTTCATTATTTTCTTTATTTATTTCTATACAAATTAATTGGTGGATATGGGGATCAGGGTCCAAACTACCGGCGGTCAGGGCTCCAGAGAGAGGAACCTCCTAACAATACGAGCCGTGTCCAGGAGTACCGCTTTCTTAATCAAGCTGCCTAACGAGAGCCTCCTCAGGTATTAGTCGAGGCTCTTGACAATTAAGCCATGGGCTGATACAACTATCGGCACAATGATCGCTGAGTCCACATCCCACATGTCGACAACCTCGTGAACCAAGTCAATAGTTTTCATTATTATTATTATAAGCCTATATTGTCCCACTGCAGGGCTAAGGGCTCCCTTCCCTCCTTCCACATTTCGCGGTCTAGTGCGATTGTAGGCCAATCCTTTGCGAAAGATTACAGTGCAAAAATGTGGTGTTTACACTAATTAGCAAGACTTCCACTGCTTAAAAAAAATTGCTATTAAATGGTGATGATAGAATTTTCGTTATGCTCGAGGGTTGAGATTTAAACAACATAATGATATTTAAGCATTAATTTAGGTAAGTGTTCATTATAGGACTTAATGTTTTCTAAAACAGCACAGAGAGACAGTTCACATATTTTTAATAGGAAGTCTTCTTTAAACATTTAAACTGTTTTCCAGCAAAAATAGAAAATGGTACTGATTACCCACCGCAGCAGTAAAACACTTTTATTGATGTGATGTTTTTTAAGACTATCCTATCTAAGTTTTCACCCAAACAACCATAACTATAGTATCCTAAACACCAGACCCCCACAACTAAAGCCTTGCAACAATCGCATCATTACGTGCAAGTGGACCAACCCTCCCCCCACTCCTCCCCCCTGGAACCCCAGCAGCCGCCATTACCGCGAGATGAAGATATGATCCAAGATGCTGGTCATGAATAATTCTATGGCATTACCGATGCCGACTGGGTGCTGCCATTCATTTGGTGATGCCGTCGGTTTATTGAACAGTTAGAGGAATAAAAGGTTTTAAGGGTATTTTAGGATGGGATAAAGCTGCTTTCATTATGGCTTTTCTTCATTATCTGCCTAGCCCTTTCCCAACTTTGTTGCGGTGGGCTTCACGTGTTACTGGATGCAACTGAATACCAGTATTTTACATGACCTCTTCAACCCAGTTATTATTTACTCGTGGAAAAGAAAAAAACAGGTTTATCTATCAACATTGAACATGACACGAAACATTGTAAAGTTTCGTGTCCGTGCTAACCGTTGAGGAGTTATTTTATGAGAAGGCGATCCTGGCTAGCAGAATAAAGTCATTTCTCTCATAAAAATGTATTGTCACCAGAACCAAAGGTGTGAGCAAAAGTTTAGCTCAATCGGTTGGGGGGAACTGGTTTGAAATTCAGTTACAAGATTTGACCAACATGGCAAGTTAAATAAAACCTTATGCTGCATTTAAAAACCACAATCGCAAAAACAATCAACAACAAAACAACAATTAACAAACAAACAATTAACAATGCTACTTCAATACCAATACACTTCAAGACATAAAATTTTCATACACAATTCCGTAATGTAATCCAGTTTGAATTATTCCGAAGCCCGGAGGCCTGGAGGCCTGAAGCCTGAGGCGATACGGCGTGGCGACTGAAGATAGCGTTTAGGCCGATTTCTTGGCACCAAGCCTTCAATAACCGCTCCTCGGACTTTAGTTCCCTATTCTATACAAACTTGCGAAGGAGAAGCGATTCTGGCATAGTGATTGGTTTGACAAATTCTTAGTAATACGAGTTATTTTATTAGTTTGTTTGTCCTGCTTTCACGGCTCAGTGAGTCGAGGAATTGTCGTGAGATTTGGCACCAGACTGACATACGAGTCGACCTGTTTTATTGAAGTGGCCAAGGCTAGATCTGTGCTTATCATGTTAATAATACTTCACAAAAAAAACTTCAGTCTACCGTAGGCATGTACAAAGACTTTTTTTGTATAGCGCTTTGATTTTTTTTTTAAACTTTTGTCTAATATTCTCAAAACATTGTTTTAAGCTTTCGTGCGTTCATTTGAATTCAGACGTTATATTTAATTCTTTGGGTTCCAGAAGGGATTCTCTGCATCTCATCTCATATAATGATGTATTTAACAAGAATATTCTAGTCAACACGAACGTGTCATCAGTAATTCGTTTCTTAAAGTATTGCAGTACCCATATATATAAATTCATCAGAAACTGACCAAAGAATACCAATTTCCACACACAAACTGCTTCCAATCCCCTGCATTCGCAAGTCAATATCCAAGAACAAAAACGAGTCATAGATAAAACCCAGTTCATGCTATCGAATTTTATAGGCCACCTACAAACGATTTGTTTCCCGAAAATCGAAGATTTAAATCGTCCGAAGTGCCCTCACCGTCGTCAAAAAGTATTTATGCTGATAAGAGTGAATCAAAGTCAAACCATTTATTTCAGTTAGACCATTCAAAGGCAGAATTTACTGTTAAACTTTACAAGGATATTGAATTGATTCTAGTTGCCCACATCCATCAAGAGAGGTCGCACATCCTGCATTGATGATAGGCATAGGTATGTATTTCAGAACGAATTATTCGAAGACGTGGTGTCTATCAACCCGCACTGGGCCGGCGTGGTTGAGGAGTGAGAACATTATAGGCTGATTATGCTGTGCCATGTGACTGAAACTGTACAAATGTCACAGTCATTGAAACAATTGTGATATTTTTGGACACGGTATGGCGAATCTAATGGTTTAAATCTTTGCCGAAAATCGGTTACCCGAATAAGTATGCACTGTGGACCCAAAATTGCGTTGGGGCTGTGAGCAAAAAATGTATATTATGAAATTTAGCTGCCGGCCATAGCATAAAGTTTAGGAAGTTTTGGTTACAACAAAAAGGCACAAAAGAAGGTCATATTATAGCAGTTTATTAGTTTCGGAAGGTGACGGGATGCGAGGCCGTGATGGTGCATTGAGGTTCAGTTTTGGTCGAGTTATGCTTTGATGGAGGGTTTATTTGTAGTTGTATATGATTAGGTTTAAAAGTTAAGATAATGTTCTCAAATATTTCAAATGAGGTACTTTTTTCCGAGAAATACACATTCAAATACATCAGTCTATCTATAGATACTAAACTGATAAAAATGGCAGATTCAATGGAGAAGATGTTTTCTTAATAACGTAACATAATATTACGCCTGTAATCCGCGAAGGGTAAGGCAGAGGTGTACCTGATAGTACACCCACATTTTGCCCGTTATGTTAAAGTCCATGTAATAGGGGGCTAGCCTATTTCCATCAACCGTGCACAAATCCAGACTCTGTGGCTACTACTGACAAATTCCTGATGGAAAAACACAATAACACTTTGCCTGACCTGGGAATCGAACCCAGGACCTCGTGCGCAGCAGTCGTCCCTGCGACCAGAAGACCAATAAGGCAGCCTTCTTATATTTAAACATGTACAAACAAGCACTTCCTTAGTACGATTTTTATTCATTTACTACTTTATCCGACATAGACGGACCCACCTAAGTCCTACACACTTTTTTAACGGTAGGCCATTATTAAGACCGATGTCATCCATTCATAACGTTATCAAAGCTTCATCAGCACCACCCTTCTACTGAACAGACAGGTACAATCAAACTACCCACAACAAGAACCAATCAACATCCACTACATAACTCCAGCTCCTCCCTACCAAACTCCACTGGAAACTTAACAAAACTCATTTGGCAAGTTAAAGAAGTGTTCCAGGATGATAGGCATATCAAATTATCCGAGTGTGTAGGGGTAATTAATTAAAACCCTGGAGCGTCTTAGCGAGGTCTTGAGATTCCCGAACTATCGGCTTACTCGACTTGCTGCGACCTGGAATGTTCGGGATATTAACCTCTTAGGAGTTGGTGTTAGGGAGAAGCTTATGTCGAAAATATTTCTCTTTGACACCGGAATATTATAATGTCAATACACGATATTATTAATTTTGTTTAATTTTATGGTGTTTATGTTTGTTATAATGCCAAAAAAATATTCTTTCTTTTTGTTTTCAAAAGAACAAGTTTTTCGCGTACCTGAATAATAGTGCCAACATAAAAAAATATTTACCCGCTAAGTACTGCTTAGATATGTTATGAATTTTCATTTAAATTCCATAGAAGTCTCCCGACAGAAAATACTGTGAAAAGGCGTGATGAGCTCGTTCACAACTTTATGAGTCTTGGCCAAATTCTTACTAGGTACTTTAAAAGAATACTTCAAAATTGTTGAACATTGATAATAAAAAGCTCATTAATAATTTACCCTTTTTAAATAGTTACACACTACGGAAGGTAACAAGACACATTCTTGCATACAGGTTGAAAATACTTGGGGTATTTTCAACATCACCCGCTATCAGCTTGTACCTTGGACAGAGACTTAATAATTCCATAACTAACGCTAGATGACTGTGGTACTCTATTAAAACACGATAAATTGTTGATCACCGTGCCAAATTTTATAACTATGGTAATCCATTTAGATTGTCTATGATAGGGCGACTTTGGAAACGTATTAAGATTGTGAGACATATTATCGTAAGTTATTTATATGACAATATTATAGCCAGTAACATTTTGACCGTAAACTGTGTCACATCGAAGAGGCTATGATATGCCTAAGTAGTAGTAAACTACACTACTTTTTCCTTATCGATATTACCTCCATCCATATCCTGTTTGCCCAGTATGTGATGTGAACCATGTCTATGTTTTGACTACTTTGACTTGATTATTTAATAATCCACAAGAGTCCAATATTGAGCAAAGGATCTGTAAAACATAAACACGTTTTCTTCTATAAAAAGCACAAAACCTAAAAAAAAGAAAAAAACACAGTTATCGCGAAAAACGGGAATATTTTAATAACACAGAAAAAAGTTTAAAAACCGTACTTACTGGGTAATAATTACCGTAAAACACATACACTATAATCTTATAAAGTAAACGGCGAATCAAATATGCTTTTATCACGGCAGGCGGTGCATTTTTACGGCAATGACGTGTATTTATGGTGCCTTTGGCTTTGGTTTGATGAGTGTATTAATGTATTTGTAATTAATATGGTAATAAAATTGCGTACTTATACATATGTGTATAGGTAGGTTCGTACTGGTTTTCAGACCATATACAGAGTGTAAGTAAACTCAACACAGTAGCAATACTGTACAAAACAGAATAACTCTTTGGTGTGAAAAACAATTGTTTTCACAAGCTGTTTTTTTTTTTAAAATTGTGCTGTCGGACAACTGAAGCTTAAATATTTCCCGCGAGGAGATGCTGGAGTCTCTGAACGGAGATCCGTGGGGGCGCCCTTACAAGATGGTGCGGGATAGACTCCGCACCCGGGCCCCCCCGCTAACGCAGAGTCTCCGGCCTGAGCTCGTGGAGGACGTGGTGAGCGTTCTGTTCCCTTCGCGAGGGGAGCATCCTCCCCCGCCTATGGCTCCGTCACCGCATGCGGTGCCGGAAGCGGACCACACCGATGACGACGATGACGTTCCGGAGGTGACTGGGGTAGACCTGAGAGTGGCGGTACGCAGGCTGAAAGCCAGAAATACCGCCCCGGGACCCGATGGCTTGCCTGGCAAAGCCTGGGTCCTGGCCTCTGAGGCTCTCGGGCCCCGACTGGAAGGGCTCCTAAGCGCATGCTTGGAGAGAGGCCAGTTCCCGCTTCGTTGGAAGACGGGGAAGCTGGTCCTCATCTGGAAGCCAGGGCGCCCTGCGGACTCTCCGTCCGCATACCGGCCCATTGTGTTGCTCGACGAGGTGGGCAAGCTCTTTGAAAGAGTCATTGCCAACCGGCTTGGCGGGGACCTTGCAGGGATGGGGCCGGATCTTGCGGAACACCAGTTTGGTTTCCGCAAGGGGCGCTCGACGGTGGACGCCATCATGCGCGTGAGAGCCCTCACGACGGGGGACGCGGTGTCCCGGGGCGGGGTTGTCTTGGCGGTGTCTCTTGACATCGCCAACGCCTTCAACTCCATGCCCTGGAGCTGCATTGCGGAGGCACTCCGGTATCACGGGGTGCCGACCTACCTTCGTCGTGTGGTCGGGGACTACCTGACGGATAGAGCCGTCATCTACCCCAGTCGGAGCGGAGAATGGAACCGGCGAGAGATGTCGTGCGGTGTTCCACAGGGTTCGGTTCTGGGGCCGGCCTTGTGGAACATCGGTTACGACTGGGTGCTGCGCGCCGACCTCCCTACCGGCGTCAGTGTAGTTTGCTACGCTGACGACACGCTGGTACTGGCACAAGGGAGGTCGCACGAGGCGGCGGCCGAAAACATGACACGCGGGGTTGCGATAGTTGTGGAGAGGATCCGGCAATTGGGTCTCGAGGTGGCATTGCACAAGTCCGATACCATGTGTTTTCATGGGCCTCGGAATGCGCCACCGTCGGGATCCCTACTGATGGCAGGAGGGGTTTCCATCGGCGTCGGGTCGACGTTGAAGTACCTAGGACTCGTCCTCGACAGCCGGTGGAACTTCGTGGAGCACTTCCGACGTTTGGCTCCAAACTGGAACGGACAGGGGCTGCCTTCAAGCGGCTCTTGCCCAACCTGAGGGGTCCAAACGCCTCCTGCCGGAAGCTATACGCGGGGGTCGTGCGGTCCATGGCCCTTTACGGGGCCCCGGTGTGGGCGCGTTCTTTGAGGCGGCAAGCCGCCCACTACCTGAACGCGCCCCAAAAGGTGATAGCCATAAGGCTAATCCGGGGGTACCGCACGATCTCCGGCGAGGCGGCTAGCCTCCTTGCCGGATTGCCGCCATGGGATCTGGAGGCGATAGTCCTCGCGCGCCTGCATGAATGGCGCGCGGAAGCACTATGTCGGGGAGAAACTCCGCTGCCGCGACAAATTGCCGCTCAGCGGACAGACCTCCGGCGTGATCTCTTGGCGACATGGAGAGAGCGACTGTCGCAACCCCGTGAAGGGCACGCCACCATAGTGGCGATAAGTCCCCTCTTTGAGAAGTGGCTAGAGAGGCGCCACGGCGCCCTCACCTACCGCCTGACGCAGGTCCTCACCGGACACGGTTGTTTCGGGAGGTTCCTGCATCGAATCGGGCGGGAGGAAACGCCCGGGTGTTTCCACTGCGAGGATCGTCCGGAGGACACGGTGGAACACACCGTGGAGGTCTGCCCCACTTGGGCGGAGCACCGCCGTGTCCTCACAGCGGCGATTGGCGGCGGCGATCTTTCGCGTCCGGCCTTGGTTCAAGCCATGGTCCGGAGCGAGAGGGAATGGGAAGCCGTCACCTCCTTCTGCGAAGCAGTCATGCTAGTGAAGGAGGTGGCAGGACGTGAGAGGGAAAGAACCTCACGTCCCAGCCGCCGCGGGAGACGCCCTGGGCGTCGGGGGTCACGTGGTGGCTTCCGACCACCGTAGGCGCTGGCCTGTGGACGGCGAGTTATGGGCTAGCTTGCCGTCCGGCCGTCTTATGACGACGGGCCGTGTCGACGGCGCGTTCGTGTTCCACGCGCGCCTCAAGGAGATCTCAGCAATCAAGTAGGGGTCCGCATGGGCCGACGCCTGCCGGGGCTGCGGGACTGTTCGAAAGAGATACCGTGGCCCTGGAACATAACGGGCAAAGAAGGAACATGGATGGGTTTTAGTCAGTACAAGTCTGACACTCCCCTCCGCTCCGCCTAGAGTGGGGGGGGTCATTTGATGATTTCCCATCCGGAAAAAAAAAAAAAAAGCTTAAATATTTGTAATTGGTTTTCGGTACAAAAATGTTGGAACTTTAACCTTAAATATGTCTTTAATCCTAGACATAGTCTAGCACAAAAAAAAGAAAATTACAGAAAGTACACGAGACCTTCTGCGTCGTCGTTAAATAAAATAATAATAATAAAATCTTGTTCTCTTCTTAAAAGTTGTTTAAGAAACTATCAAATAGCAGAACCAAATTAAAAACTTCACAGAACATACTCCATTTAAAAATTTACATTCCAAAAAATAAATCTGAACAAAAAGCTGTCTTCGTTTCTATAAATTATTTCTCATAATATTGCAGTCTGACGACAATTGCTAAAAATCGATATCTAAAATTGTCTGCCTGTCATGCATGTCTTGTCCGGTCTGTTAATATTTTAGAAGTATTCGTTTTGGGGTGGACTGAGAGATATTTGAAGTGAAGGCTGGCTGAAAACTTAGCTGTTGCCGTTACAAAAGTTACTAAGAGATTACCACGGCAGGTTTTTTAACTATTCGCGACATGAATATGAGTGTCATTGGGTTTTTCTAGCAGGGATTTCTCAGTAGCAGCCACGGAGTCTGGATTTGTGCTCGGTTAGTGGCAATGGGCTCGCCCCCTATTACATGGGACTAGGTACACCTCTGCCTAACCCTTAGGGGATCACAGGTGTGATTTTACGTTATGTTCCGACATGCATCAAATCCAGGTGGTATAATATGTGGCAATATCACATCTTTAACTAAATACTTGAATTGAGACTTCGTTAGTTTGATTTTTAAGCGATTAACAATCAAGTAACGTCGTAAAGGACAATGTTCATTTCTGCTCTAATAATGACCAGCCAAATTATATATTTAAGTGTCCGTCAATAATTAGATATTTGATTATAGTCAACAAAAAATTTAAAAATTTCAATCAGAATCGGCCAGAGTGGCCGATTCTGATTCAAATTTTTAAATTTTTTGTACATTTCGTCAAGTGAGGTTTCACATCCTTCCCCAAATAATTAAATATTTATCAGTAACGACCACAAGTGCTGTGCACACCTGTAAGTGACATATTCACCCTAGATTTTAAGTTTCATTGTTACATTACCCTAAAATTGTATTAGTGAATAAGTCGTTGGAGTGCCATAAACAAATAAATAAAAATAATAAATAAATAAATAAAATAACGTAAACTACTTACAGTGTGTTAAATTTCTTTAATAAATTTTCAACTCTATCGCTAAAGCATTAGGTTCAAGGTTGATTGGGAAAATTTGACAGTTTCGGGTAGCTTGCTATGCTGGCGTCTGTATGCCTAATTTGTATAATCAAAATAACACTCTCCGCAAAATTAAAGTCATCTAAAAACAGAAAATAATTTTCAGGCAAATTCATTGAGTGGATTTAATCGTTTCTCGCTACGAGTGCTCAAAGGAGATCGATTTAGCACAAACGTTTATTTAAATAAACATTTGTACACTAACGAAACGACTCGTCAATACCGTCTCACGGTTCAATTAGCCGCTGAATTCTAAAATGTACCGTTAAGTTACTAATTTAGAACGATTGATTTGTTTAGATAGTGTTTTAAATTGAATTAAAGCGTCAATAATGAGAGTCATTTTTGTTTGCATTGTATTCAAAGTATCGTATTTTAGTAATGGTCTATGTCTCAGTCAAGAAACGGTTTTGACATAATTTATCGTTCTGCCTCATTGGTCGTAAACTACTGCTAAGCATTAGATCCTGGGTTCAAATCCCGGGACGGGCAAAATATTCTTGGGTTTCTTCGTTAGCTTCGGAGTGTTTATAGGGATCGTGTTTTAGCACCAACGAAAGGACTCGTCAACACAGTCTATGCTAAACTACTACAAAACCTGTTACTAACTTAGAACTATTGATTTTCATCATCATCTGCCTAGCCTTTTCCCAACTATGTTGGGGTCGGCTTCCAGTCTAACCGGATGCAGCTGAATACCAGTATTTTTCATGGAGCGACTGCCTATCTGACCTCCACAACCCAGTTAGTACTGGATAATACGATACCCCTTGATAGGACTGGTTGTGAGACTTTTTGGGGCACTGACTACCTGTAACGACTGTCAAAGATCTACAGATGACAGCCGGGACCAACGGCTTAACGTGCTTTCCGAGGCACGGAGGAAACTCGGTATGTAATGGGCGGTCACCCATCCAGAGACCAACCTAGGTAAGCACGGCTTAACCTAAAGATCGACCCGAGCGGCTGTTATTATTAGAACTATTGATTTTTATAGTTAATATTTCATAGCAAAGTGAGCAGCGTTAATAATGTAAGTTGTTTGACGATCGATGGAAAGTTCTATTTTCATTCAACTTTATTGAACTTTTTGTATGACTTTCTAGTAGCTAACGCAAGTGCAAACGAGTCCCGAAGTAAAGACTATGTATGTATGGTGCTGGAGTGGGGCCTAACTAGATGTATCGATGACATCAATATTGAGGCTGATTCAGACGGAATGCAGAACGCGGAGGACAAGATGAGCATATGTGATGTAGTGTAGCTTGAGAGGCCTATTTCCAACAATGGACTACTATAGCTTCAGTTGATTGATTAGGTAACTGATTAGGATTAAGTCTCTCGTCAAAAAACAGGTTTTTTTTTAATTTATTGTAGTATGGTAAATGTCGAAGAATTTCGCCCAACTCGAAGTTAAATTCTGGGTAACTCAATCTCAGATCTCTATCGATACGCCAAGAAAAAGATTATAATACTTCAGTTCACAAAGGAAATCAATATGTTACTTTTCACGGTAATCTATTTACGACATCATTAACAATTTCAAAGAGAAAAATATACTGTTTTCACAGAAATAAATGACACACATTTATTTGACCAGCCTTTTAATTTGTCGAGTCTTTTACCCTTTCACGAATGTTTCATCCTACACTGCAAATGAAAGGCATCACACACACATGCGCTTTTATTAATGCGGCAATTAAGTAAAAGAGATATTTAATTACGCTCGTTTGCGACAAGCTTCACAACTCTACTTTCAATATTTATTTAAATGAGAGATTATTTCCATTGACTTGCAAAAGTAAAAAGATTTTTCTTTCAAAGGGTAATTGATAAACAGAATGGATTAATAGACTTTTTTTATTAATATACTCGTATATAAGCTGGTGGGTGTAATGAGTATTTTAATTAATGTCCTTTTTATCCAGTGATACGGTTTAATTTCATTGGAACAGGTTTAATTAGCAATGTCAACAGGCTATATAATAATTAACATGCACTACGTCATCTTCATGTAATACATGTTCTTCTTATGGGGATCTAGTCAGACCAGTGCCCAACAGTGGGAACTTTATAGTCTGATTATGTTTGAAAGCTTTCTATTTCTTTAGCCTTAGTAAAACTACGATCTCTCTTTCTTAACATGCTTTAATTAGCTTCACCCGTTAACTAACTTGCTATGTAAAAAAAATCTATGAAATTGACCCACTTTCCACTTCATTGAAATTTTGCATGCAAGTTGAATTTGGATGACAATGCATGGTTAGCTAAGTGACGTTATTCTAAATCCAATATGGCGAACTAGTTATTTTTCATGGCTATGATATGGGTATCAAATGAAAGGGTTTGCTGTGAAGAATACGAGATACAATAACGTCACTCTAAAGCGTGTTTTCAACTATAAAATTTATTCTAACATACATACGCAAAGATCACACGTAAAAAAACCCCCTTTTAACTTCTTTACAGTCCTTTCCCAACATTGTTTTAACTTCGCATACCCTTTTAGCCTAATCTGGTCTAAAAGCAGGACTAACCTTAGGTAAACATACTTACTTGGTACATTCGAACTTGAATAGGTGCGTCTGGCTATGTTGAAAGCCTAGATTATATTAAAGTAGTAATAAGATATAGAGCGCGTTGAAGTTGCCAACATCAATAAGGTGGCCAATACGAAAATTAATACCCGTTTTTTTTTTTCGGATGGGAAATCATCAAATGACCCCCCCACTCTGGGCGGAGCAGAAGGGAGTGTCAGACTTGTACTGACTAAAACCCATCCATGTTCCTTCTTTGCCCTTTGTATTCCAGGGCCACGGTATCTCTTTCGAACAGTCCCGCAGCCCTGGCAGGCATCGGCCCATGCGGACCACGCACGTGGAACAAGAACGCGCCGTCGACACGGCCTGTCGTCATAAGACTGCCGGACGGCGAGCTAGCCTATAACTCGCCGTCCAGAGGCCTGCGCCTACGGTGGCCGGGAGCCACCACGTGACCCCCAACGCCCAGGGCGTCTCCCGCGGCGGCTGGGACGTGAGGTTCTTTCCCTCTCACGTCCCGCCACCTCCTTCACAGCATGAGGCACCTTAATGTAGGCAAACAAAAAACATATCGTAACAGAGTCGCTGATGCGTAATTCTTAGATCAAAAACAGAAAAAATAGATTTGTCCTTACTACGCGCTAAAAACTGTCCGTATTGAGAAGAGTGAGCACACACATCCCGTTCGGAATGATGAATAATATTTCCATTCTAGTACGAGACAAGATTATCAAAAAGTTATTGTAAAGTAATCACAAACATCATCTGCCTCATCTGCCTAGCCTTTTCCCAACTATATTGGGGTCGGCTTCCAGTCTAACCGGATGCAGCTGAATACCAGTATTTTACATGGAGCGACTGCCTATCTGACCTCCACAACCCAGTTAGTACTGGGTAATACGATACCCCTTGGTAAGACTGGTTGTCAGACTTTTTGGGTCACTGACTGCCTAACGACTGTCAAAGATCTACAAATGACAGCCGGGACCAACGGCTTAACGTGCTTTCCGAGGCACGGAGGAAACTCGGTATGTAATGGGCGGTCACCCATCCACAGACCAACCTAGGCAAGCACGGCTTAACCTAGAAGATCGACCCGAGCGGCTGTTATTATTTAGCCACGAAGGAGCTCGTGTAAAGTAATCACAAACGTGATCTCCTTTTGAAGCAATAATAATACTAAGTAATAATAAGACTATTCCAGTCTTACGATTTAAATCTTTATTTTTTATTTAGCTGGGGAATCTATTGACAAACTTTTAAGAAAGAGTTAGAATATTACTCTGCATATCTCTTAGACCGAGCACTCCATTCTATCCATACAATCACACCTCCACATGCGCTCTATAGATTATTCATGCTCTAAGGCCTTCTCCATCCTAGACTGAACTAGGTCTTTGTGCCATCCACCTAATATAATTCCTTAGTCGGCGAGGACACTTAGGGGAAGAGATTGGGTGGCTTATTCTTAGCCCTAGACTTGTGGTTCTCGGGCCAGCATAAGCCGTACAATTTCTTTCTGTAAGTGGTTCGTCTAAAATGGTGTGACAAAGATGGATGCAACAGGAAAGCAACTACTTTTTTTGATTCAAGTTGAGAAATCTTCGGTGCATAATTAGAATGATCAGTTGTTCCCACTGCTGGGACACAGGCCTTCTCTCTGTGTAGTGCAGTTGGTCATAATCCACCAGGGGGCCCATAGCGGGTTGATAAATGCCATAATTATGTCCTAAAATTTAGGTGCTAACAACAAAAAGGATTGGTGCAAGGGTTAAAGTCAAAGAAAAACTCTCCCTTCAAGATAAATACTTTCGGTTTGATCATTAATTTGTTAAACTAAAAGAACGGCATGAAATCAACTGAAAATTCTTAACTTTATGAAAAATTTGAAGAAGATTAAGTCAAATATTGTTTATACTAGCATACTACGTTAGAAAAGTAAGTCGACAGTCTCCCCAGGAAATGCCAAGACATCCCAATACGCCACAGCCATAACATTGAAGCGCATCTTGAGACAAAACTTACAGCACACACATAAAACATGGCCGCTCCGCTCCATCACGACTCACAAGCCACGACAGCCCGCCGCAACACCACATTTGCATTTTATTAAAATCACAATTTTATTTTCAACGTCAGCCCTCAAAATCCAGACGTTTCCAGAGGATTTTGGATGTCTCTCTTAATTAATTCCCCGCCTGTTTTGAATTTTAATCATGCAGTCTTTTGATTAGGTCTGGCAATAAAGACGGCGAATCTGATTAGATGTACCAGGGCGCCATAAAACGGTGGCGTTGTGAAAGACTGGCGGTTTAATTTGTACGGATTATTGTGGATCGGATTGGATGTTTAAGTTAGCTCATTTTAGTATGTTCCTTGTTCTTTTCTCACCGCTTATGCAATGCTAGTACCTTCATATGTTTGAGGCGTAGTTTTTCCGTAATATAAAATGACATTTTTATAGGCTAGGGTTGGAATGGTGGCATTAAGCTGACCCCTTATAATAAAGGGACCTTTACAGTCATCGGAGAATTGCGGATATAAGTTAGTGCACCTTTCCTTTTGGTGGACACCAAATATAACATAAAGAAGCTGTATATAAAGAACAGAGAAAGCTCAGTTATGATTCACGTACATGACTAACTAACGAGCGAGCGAAAATTGTGAAAATTTTATGACTAACATCTAAAATCGTCAATGCGTAGTGACTAATCGATCAAAGCTAATTCATTCTCCATATGAAGCTGCTTTCCAGTCGATCTATTATTACCAACTGACATTACATGAATCCGAGTCAGTAAATAAGTCAATACATTTTATCCCAAGCCACATAAAACTTTTACCTCACGAACAAACAGAACCACAAACAACCACACATCAAATAAAATCGAAAAATGTTGTCAACATAAAAATTCAAAACTATAAAAATCCGTCACGAATTTTACGATTCGCTACGAGAAATTTTTAATGTGAAAACAGGGTCCATTAGTGAGTAAAGTTCTTTGAAGCGGCGACGTAGTTTCATAGCCAAAACAAACTATACATCAGTGCCAAAATTCTCGTGACGGCGGGCCGCATTAGCAGGGACTACCTATCTCTGTGTTACATTTTATAGGCACTTGCAGACTTGCTAACGAAATGTTGGTAAGTTGAAAATGAACTGGAGTATGAACTGGGTTTAGATTTGTTGGCAATGTGTCGGTGCAATGTTTTATGTGGATAGTAGTAGCTATTGTGGAGAATTCTGTTTTGGTTGATCTCGACCTGCTTCTAAAATCAAGCAGCTGTACTGTGTTGTCTTACATAGATTTTTTGGCGCGGTCGAGCGGACGAAGATTTATATGGTGGTGCGCCGCGCGGAGAGGCGGGCATGTGTGAGAATCAACTTTGAATGTAGGTTCCTAACCCAAGTGAAAACGGACAACGAACTGGCCAAACCGCTCCATCGACAGGTTTGCAATTTCGCACAAAAATTAGCTAAATAATTTTTCCAAAAATCCCTCCTTAGAGCTCGTCTAGTCCCCAGCATGGTGGAAGGATTTTTGAAAATTCGTAGGTAATTCAAAAGTGTTACTGGATAAAAAATTGTGAACAAATTATTCAGTTTTATCTATAGAAAATCCCACCGGGTGGCATGCGGCCTGTTTCTTCGATAAAAACTCAACATTATTTCCTAAACATTTCTAGTCTACCCCCAACCTGCCAACTTCCTTTAGATCGTCAATAAATTAAAGGCAAAATAATGATGAAAAAACTGTGACCGCATCTTTCAAATAATGATAAAAAATGTGACGGCGTCCCAAGCAATTTGTATTTGAAATATTGTCCTGTCCGATCTTATTTTAATGTTCCTTACTTTTTGAGCAGTATTTTGCTTATTTTTTCCTTGAGGCAAGGAATATTTATAAATGTAAAGAAATTCTTGAGAATGGAAGAAAAACATGATTCTCTTAATAAGTAAGACGAGAGGATTGTTACGTTTACTGAGAATATTGAGAGAATAAAAGGAGCTTTATAATATAAATCATGGCAGAACGCTGTCTGAAAGATTTTTCTTATTTAATTATATTTGATAATTTAATATAGAGTCAGGTAAACGAAGAAAATTACGTGGACAAAGACAAAAATCTGAATACAACATCTCGATAGCCAGGTTTAAATACATACTTAAGTTTAAGTACCTTGTGTCAATTGTGGATGACGATACCAATATAAAAAAATATATGATAGATTTGATTTAGATTGACCAACAGCACTTTTAAACGTCAAAGCAACAATGTCACTTCTGTGGTGGAAATGACATTGTTGCTTTGTCATCGCCTTCTTCCAGTTGGGGAAGTAGCAAAAGAAACATCCCAGCTACACATCCGTCTGTTAGGTCAAGACCTATCCTCGCACTGGGAATAAATTTTCGATTTTTTTTTTCGTGAGCATATTTTTTTTCCATAATACAGCATAAGATATACCGAAATGTCACAATACGCGTTTTCATTATTTCTTGTTTTTCATAAAAATAAAAAGAATTTCCTTCACACTTGCCACAAAGTTACAGTATTTCAACATTTTTTTCTAAATTATTATAAAACTGCTAAGTTACAATGAATTGTGTAGAGCATGTACCACTGAGAATTCTGAGCACTGTTCCCTGTAGGCGGAAACACTTCTCAAAATGACACCGTTTATCTAATACATATTTATACTTAAATTACAAATTAATCTCGGTTCGTCATGAGAAGCTGTTGACTGTAAATGCAGGTCAATCACAACGAGCCGTATGTATAAGCGAGAATTGTACGAAATGGTTTTGGACGTAAAATACTCGTACAATACATTTTTTTTCTAGAAAGCCTTGCTCATCAGTCTGTTGCCTATCATTCCTAACTTCGTAGTATTTGTTGGGGAAATTATAACAACTAATTGAGAGTTTCATACAGTTTAAACTATCTAGATAACTTCCATAGAAAATAAAGGGAAAACAAAGAGTAAAGGTGATATTAATGCACAGATTTTGGTCCACTCCTTCTCTCACAAAGAGCCCCAGGTCCCAGCAGTAAGAACCATATAGGCTGATTATACTCACCCACTTCTAAATGGCGTCATAATAAAAGCATCAAACGCCAATGATATCATCTGATTGATCGCAATGTTCCTACCCTATTGCGATAGAAGAACAATATTGTATTATCTGTTACTATCACAGTCTGTCGAGTACTGTCACGCCACAGGGTGACATTGAACAACCTTAGGTTGAGGATATATGAGTCACAGTAAACCTCTGTGTTCTGAAGGATCACGACTTTTGAGAATCAAGTTGCCTAACGTTATTACGAATACTTTCGGTGCTGTTAAGAAAAGTAAGAGAACACCGTTTTAAGCTTTCATGGTTTACAACTAAACTTATACTGTTACTTACGGTTCAACCCGCGATCATGGCGCTTGCAACGGCGTCGAAATATCGGGAGCTCAAAAAAATGAACAATCACGGAAGATATCCCGTAAGTGGCAGTATAAGTTAAAAGCAAGGACAGGGTTAAAATCTTTTTGAAGAAACCGGTGGATTTTAGAAGAATTAGAAGATATTATAGGAAATTTGCAAACCCACTGTGCCCACGTGGTCCTCTCATAAAAAAGAAGCCTGTGTCTACCTGTGGAAATGTTATAAGGTAGGCTAATTATGCTCAAGGAAATAAGTGCTATTGTAATGTTTGATTGCGAATTTTCATTTATTTGGGATCGGCGCAGCGTGACTTCTTCCATACTTCTCTATTACTCGTCATCTCATCAGACACCTCCTTTCTTGCCATATCATCCTCCACACGGTCCATACATCGGTTCTTTAAATTTAAATATCGGTCTTTCCCAAATCATGGGTAAACATAATTGTTAGAGCCTTCACTGACTGCTCATAAAGGCTCTTCTCTTCAGGGTTCACCGCCCTGGGAAGTCTAACTGAGCGGTCCAACCTGACCTGACCAATTTTCACAAAGTTCGCGCACATGCAACTGAAGAAGGTTGTCTAGCATTCGCAGGCAGCCTCAAACTAAATCATATCTATCCTCAGCCTTAGAGACTGAACACATTCGTTCGGTTACGACTGTTTTATTTCGCAATCAACCGCAAAGTTGAACAGATGGAATGTGAAGTTCTGCTGTATAGTTCGTTGCACTGTTTCTGTCTTTTGTAAAGTCGAGCACTGGCTAATAAAATTTTCATGGAATTTCATGTCGAAACTAGTTTTTGATTGTCATATTTATCGAGTGTGTCGTAGTGAACAGTTCTAGTAATAAAAGTGATATAATATAACCAGTTCATTATTTTTTCTCAGACACAATATTCGGGTTCTAGGAAACTTGTAAAAATTACACGTAAAGATTTGATCGTTTCAAAGAATATCGTTATTTACTCCCATTTTGTTTATATACTTATATATTTTTATTTTACTATAGATTTTTAGTGATCGAATTACTTACTCTGATATTTTATTTTGTTTGGTGAGATTATTGACTCCATTAGATGTACATATGTCTAATTTTGTTCTTTTTAGACAGAAGTCAGAGATTTAAGCTAAAAACCAGCGCTTAGCAGTCCTCTAGGATCTAGAGGACTCTTATTCTATTCTGCCCTGATAAAATGAAAATTATTTCCTGCAAAGACATTTCTTTGTAGCATTTCTTTATTTGCAATAGAACAAATATTTAGTCTCTCATTCGAGAACAACCTATTTAACACAGACAACCTTGACAAAACATCGAATATTCCGTCACCCATATTCCATTACTTACCTCCATTTCTGATCATTCATTCCCATAAAAACACACTCCAACGACCTATAACGTTGCGCACACATATAAACAATCCCTAACCAAAACGTCTCGATACATTTACGTACCCATTTTAACGGTACCCATAATGTATTGTCACTTTATGTGACAGTGTGGCAAAAATGTGTAAGATAATGTACCGATACCTCGTGACATAGAATAAGAAATACGTATAGAAGCGACACTCGTGTAACAACGACATAATTATTACAAGCGTACGTTTGTGGGAAAAGGCGACGCCGAAACAAATGAGATGCGGCGACTGAGTTTAACGCCCCGTCCACGTGACTTGCAACCTCAGAAGTTATTGTTCTGAGCTTGCAACAAACGACACGCGCATGTATCACGTGTTTTCTTCGAGGGTGTACCGTAACACTGCAACTAAATTATCTGTGCAGGCGGGAAAACACAGAACAAAATAAATGTACCAAGTTTGACATATCGATGCAATTTTTCTTGACAAGCAACGCCATCTTGAAGTGCACACTTAAAGTGGTCATACTATACGTCGCAAATTGCGTTGCTGGACTTAGGGCGTGCTCTGAACAATTTCTTTTTTTTTCTTCCGCAGTCGCTGTCTGAACACGAGTTGCTTGAGTGTGCACACACAGTACCAATCGGTTTAGGCAGGTGTGGAAATGAAAATCATATTTCACTCTACTTGCTATACATTCCTTCGTCCGTAGGGCGTTGTTGCTAAGGTCTCACCTACACCTTTAACCCCACCCCAGGGAAAATAACTGTCAATTTTGTGGTGACCAAACCCAGTACGCGTAACGTGCGCCACAAGCGTCGATAACAATTTAAGCTCTGATGAACAATTGGAACGTCCCGAAAGTAGGCAACAAAGCGTTCGTAGCTGGAGTGTCGCTTCTATAAGCTATTGTTCTATGCTCGAATCGAATGGAGGACGGATTTTGCAAGGTACCAAAGGGAACGTGCGAATAAATTCTGTGTTTTATGAATGATGAGAGTTGTGGCTCGATGTATGGAATAGTGGATCTGTTCGATTTCAGTTTTTTTTTGTGGTGATAGGTTTTCAGTAGGGGATTTCGCTTTTTGTTTTTACACACAGTGTATATTTATTTGTAGTACCTATTGGTTTATTTATTCTATAGAAGGAGTATATTCCTGGATCTGAGTATAACACAATCAAGAAATTTTACTCTTGACGGTAAGCCAATATATAGTTATATTATGTGAGTTACATGTGTGTGTATGTGACATCGTAAGAAAACCTGGACTGATTAAATTGATAAGTCTGAAATCGCCATTACACCTAGAATTACTATGATAAAAATGCTCATACCTTCTCTGTATAAAAATATATCTGTTGTGGGGCAGTAATAGGTTGGTATTATTATTTTTCTAAATCTATACTAAAATTATAAAGCTGAAGAGTTTGTTTGTTTGGTTGAACGCGCTAATCTCAGGAACTACAAGTTCGAATTAAAAAATATTTTAGTATTGGATGGTCCATTTATCGAGGAAGGCTATAGGCTATATAACACCGCGGTACGACGAATAGGAGCCGAGTAAAATAAAAACAAGTCAGAAGTGGTGGGTAAAACCGCGGGGCTCAGCTAGTAATTAATATGAAAAATCTAACAAACACAATAATAGAACACATTCCACAGCCACAGGCACACCGGGAGCAAATACAAGTAATCCAATTGTTTCAAACGAACAATCGACAATACGCGAGACATGGAAAAAAAATTTAAATTCGTTAGAACTAGCAATCAGCCGGTCGGTAGTTTGTGGCCGACAGATTTACATACTACATTATGCATCGGTGCATCGCAACGTCGTGGATTGATGCTCGCACTTCAATTCTGATGGTGAATGGCGATGTCGAACGACGGCTGTTTGTTTAGGCCTTTGGTACTGTGAATAGGACTCGTTAGAATTAATGAATGGCACAGAAGTAGCCCCAAACACAGGACAGTACAGCAACATGCTTTCTGGTTACCTATGCTTGTCGCATTCACGACGTGCAAGCTGTCAACTGTTTTTGTTCTGTTTATTTATAAATATTTGTTATGCGTTTTATGTTCATTGTTTATTTTGTTTTGCCATTTCGTTATGTCCCTGTGACAAATGAATATTTTCCTTTACTTTTTCAAAATCTTCTTGTCATTCATTCATTCTTTCGTCTTTGTATTTTATTTTACTGGTTACTATTTAGTCTATATCATCCCACTCCCTGGGTAAACACGACACAACACACTTAAATCGAAAGTCATGGGGAGAGGTGAGGAGAGAGACTTTCGATCTAGGACTAATGTGTAAGACAAAATTTCAACTGAAATAAGAACAAAAGAACGAACAAATTCTTGCTTAACAAACATTTGCATACAGGGTGACTGTCAACGTCAAGTCATGTATTAGACAATTAAAAGGTACTTTTTTTAATTAGCCCGCCGGCCAGAGAGAAGACGTGCAAGATGTCCATTTCAACCAATGTGATTGGTCGGTTTATCTACTCTCCGCTCCGCTCGTGTCCGCTTTGGTGGAGTCCGGGCCTTAAGCTTCTTATAAGGAACGTGTTTTCAATCGTCGTTCCAATCAAAAACCAGATTTAACCAGAAATTAGTGTGAATTCAACCAGATTTACTTCTAGTTTCAAGCTCTAACACTGCTCATGTAGGCCTTAAAATGCACTGCCGCCTAATCTCATACATAACACAAGCAACATGTCACGCCATACAATACATAATCACACGTAATCACTGAACCCGGCTCCTCATCCAATTAGCCGGGCCCCTAATCCTGACAGAGCGCCGCCGTGCAACGCCATCTAGCGTCGCAATTACACATTATATTTAGACACATATTTGTGCAGCTGCGTACGTTGATTCATTGTAAACAAGCTGCAATTTGCATATCGCTCGGTGTGTCGCTGTCTTTAGTCGCGGATGTTGTTTTAGTTTTAATTAGTAGTTTCGTGGAGGTTCATATTTTTGGAAAGGTTGTTTTTTTAACTTTAGAATGCAAGAACAAATAGAGGACATGAGTGACTTTCTATCACCAATAATTATGGAAAAGTCAATGATGTACTGGATTGATATAAGCTACTAAAAACCATATGTCAACTGTCAATTATAGTCGCTATAGAAACAACTTGCTTTGACAGCGATTGATATTTGTCTATGCTCATAGACTGAGTATAAATATCTTCACACACCAAACATTAGAAAGACACGATTCTTGTCTATAACTCGATGCTACACTTATGGTTGGGTAGGTAACGTAAGTAGCTTTCTATTAGAGATGAGAATCTATAAAGATATTAATTTACTCTTCCTGCGATAAATCTCACTGTTTATTACATATCACCACGCCTATATTGGCAGCGTCGTCGGCAGGTGACATGTGAAAGTGTGTTAGATTTACATACCAAAAGAATATTTTATTTCTCAGGTAATTTTTTTTCTACTTTTTATCATTTCATCCCATCAATTTTAACGCAATTCCTCAAAGGGGCTGGCAGAAGCGTACGGTGTACACCCACATTTCACCAATCAATGCTATGGAAATCTATGGGCTACCTATCTATATCGAGATAGATTTTAAGACAAGATCAGGGTTTAAAATAAATAAACAATTTATTGTTGTTGTGTTTTGCTGTTGTATTTGTGTGTGTTTTTTTGTGTATTTGTATTTGTGTTTGTTTGTGTATTTGTTTGTATTTGTGAGTGTGTTGTTTTTTTATGGGAATCGAGATAGATTTTTAGACCAGATCAGAGTTAGAGCAAAGTAGAGTAAAGATCATCTGATGAATCCAAAAGCACAGTACCCCTCGCTCAATGTCGAGCTTTCGACCACTCCAATCCAACGTGGGCAGGAAATCTTCATTTTTATGTGTCACGTTTGGTGAAAATTAAAATAATTAAATTAATTATCTTTCTTTCTTACAAAGTCAACTTTACCTCTACAATAGTCACAAATACAAATCATTTATTTGCATTACACAGGTTCAGAGGACGTTACAAAAAGAATTCATAAAGTACACTGTATTATAACCATGCGAGGTGTGCAAATATATTAGGAACATTATGAGATTAGAAATATTACCGTTTTAACCTACAGTTACTTCAGAATACACGATTATTCATAACTACCCGAACTGAAATACGTTTATATTCCATACAAAAGTAGTTAAAGGTATTTAGGAAACGATTTGCTAAAGCAGGCTGAGCCTAAAAACGGCTTGTTTGTGGCAAACAACTCAATTAGTGCAGACTTGTAGAGGTTTATTGTTGTTCAGGTTTATTTAGCAAATGCTTTACTTTTTCAGTCGTTTTTTCAGGTAATTGAATGCGATAGTAGGTAAGGTTGCTTAGTAGTTAAGAAGACACGGAAAAGCGATTTATGGTGGTGGGTTTTAGATATTTCAAGTGGCAATTTCTGAATGCTGAGTATGAGATTCATGTTGTTCTTGGATATACGAAAAATTATGAGGGTATAGTGTGGGAAGTTCGTCGAGCTTTAAATGGAGCACGACGACAAAAGGGAGGATCTTCCATTCAGACCAGTGTTTCGTCTGATGGACTTCTGCCCGACTGTTGTTCTCGGACAGTGGATGGTGAGGATACAGCCGTGTATCTTTATTATCCACAGCCTAACTTCACCAACTGCTGGGTATAGGCCTCTCTTTGTTTGTGCCAAACTCCACGTTCTTGTGCCAGCCATATCAGGGCAGTTGCATATACTTATCTCGCAGATAACCAATTGCTTAATGAAGAATACTCGTAACATCATATGTGGAGTTGATATGTGACGTTATAGATGCCTCCACAAAAATTCTCAGTCCAGCCTGAAGTTAGGATATGAGTCTCCTTGATTATAATCAGTTCGCCCCCAACAAAATGAGGCTTAAGCGTAACTGATTAAGGTGGGTTTACTTACACCCCCTGGTATCCACCGCTGTCCACTCCTTCATCCCGAATACTCGCGTGATGTAAGATTATGTTAATTTAACTCTAAATGGCAATCTTCTTTAAACAGAATCCCTATATATTGTTAATCTAAGTTCAAAATAATCTTACCAACTATAGGTCCAAAGTTTGATTAGTTCAACCGATTACATTGTTATCATTTCATTCCCTTTGTACTTTAGCTATACTATCATATTATAATCACACATTTACTGCGTGATACAGAAGAACAGAGGCAATTACTGAAGTTTGGAACATCGTACATTTATTTTACTTTAGAAAGTAATGGCATAAAGTTTTAAAACCGTCCATAGACGACAGGTTATACACGACAGTTTTAAATGTGCATTCAAAACCGACTCCAAAGATTACATAATAAGTAACTGCAAGCTTGCCGGTTGACGCATTTGCAACCGTGGCATCACCGGTAACACACGAGAAAAGATCCAGGTTATAAAATATATTTGTGCCAAATTTCATCTAAATCTATTCAGTAGTTATTGCGTGAAAGAGTAACAAACATCCACCCTTCCATTCTCACAATCTTTAGCATTTATATAAATAGTAGCTGTTGCCCGCGACTTCGTTCGCGTGGAAATGTTGAATAACCTACGTGCTATTCCAGACTATAATCTATCTCTGCGCCAAATTTCGTCCCGTTTCGTTCTGGCGTGATTAACAAACATCCATCCATCCAAACCTTCACGTCATCAGAAATTAAAGGTGATTATTAATTGCTTGTACTTACTAACAAGAATATTTCAGACACATCATTATCTGTCTACCTAGCCTATTTTCATCTATGCTGGTGTCGGCGTATATACGCATACAGCTGAAAATTAAGTATAAGTTAATAGAGTATTCGTTGCTGCACACTAACAGGTAATACTTATATTCAGATCCAGAACGAGTCATCATGATATAGGACAATAATTATCCCCTCGGCCACCTCACAACCTGAGTACATCCTTCCTTAACAACTAACGTTGTACCCATGCACTTGTCCTTTATAAATACATACTTTTAAATGTTATTGCATAAAATATTGTTTAATGAAATGTTGTTCGTCATTAGTCGCCACGCAGCATTATTTTATCTCCCAGAAAGACAGCATCTTGCATGAATTAAATAATTATATAGATTTAATGAGCTATCAACACCAAAACAATACTTGAAATTAAAGCGCGTTAATATATGTTCACTTTTCAAAGTAATCAAATTATCGTTTATTGAAAGCCGCTTATAATTTCATCTGCTTAATCAATTAATTAAAAATAATTAATTAGCACGCCCCAATCAATTATCCCCACTTTGTTCAACCTTTGTTTACAAAAACATAACCTCAATTTCATCAAAACACGCTCAACGTTTCTATCTCGGCTTCTACTTACCGTGTTACATCCAAAACAAACGCTCGGGAACTGAAAGACGGAAAGTCACAATGTTACTCGCGTGTGTCTCTGACGTCATCGCCACGCGTGGCGCGTGCGTGGAGGCTCTCGGGCCACGCGGTACTGAAACATGGAACGTTTCAGCGCTCGGACTAGCGAATGCCCGCCCTCTATCGAACTAGCATCTCGTGTCGATTGTCATTTTCAGTTTGAGGTGTTTTAGTTTTATGTTAGTGTCAAGGTTAAGGTTTTAGATAGGGGTTTTGGAGTGTGATAGTTGTGTTTTTGAAGGGGTTTAGTGCAATGTCGATTGACGTAATGAAGTAACGGAATGGATGTGAAGTACGTGGACTTCAAATCCATTCCGTTTATACAGGGTTATTTGTAAAACACCAACAACCTCGCAGGAGTAGATAACTAACATCATAAACAACAAGATTTGTTTAAAGACTTTACCGAAAACAGACAAAAAAAATTGAACTCTCCATACATATGTCCGAACAGCTGATCGAGTTTTGTATGAAAAGTCGTTTTTTTTTTGTCTGTTTTCGGAAAAGCCGTAGAACAAATGTTGTTGTTTATGATGTTAGTAATCTACTCCTGCGAGGTTGTTCGTGTTTTACAAATAACCCTGTATAATATCTTGGAGGATTTACAGAGTGAAAATGGTGTCTTTGTAGTGAAATGGCTAAATTATGAGCTAATAAAAGATAGATTAATGAATGAGGATGTAAGAGGTAGTCTGAAACTGGCATTTATGCCAGAAAATTGGTGTGATAATCGGCTGTAGTAGTGAGGGTATGAACCAACCCGCACTGGGCCCGCGTGGTGGATTATAGCCCATTCCCTCTCATAGAGAGGAGGCCTGCGTCACAGCAGTGGGAACATTAATAGGCTGATTATGGTATGCGGAGTAATAAGCCAAAAATCTGGAGCAAAGTTTTGAGTATGAATGTGGAAAGCTGTAAGGGTACGGGAAGACTTAAGACACGATAGATGGACTGTGAAAAAAATCATATAGTTAGAAATGCTGTAACCACTGAGATGACTATTAGTTTAACACTTGTATCTATAGTCAAGTTAAAGTAATTACTTATGCAACCATTCTAATGCAATAGACAAGAATTTGAACGAAGTAAGAACCGACAAAGAAAGCAAAGCTAAGAATTCTATAAAGACTACAGAATAAACAACGTATCTTAAAAAAATGAGTTTTACTCAAGTAAACACTTTGACTTGTTTATAGATACGGGTGGAAATGGTTAGTTGATTAGCGTGCCTATAAAGGGTGTAAAAAGACCCTTAACGAAGCTGAAAGGCACGTGTTCTCCCCGACGTTGCGATCATTTTTTTGTCCTGGGAAACTTCTAGTTACGGAGATATTGGAGGTCAAAGTTCCAATTTTTGCACAAGTTTTTTTTGTAATACTACTTTTTAAAGTTTGAACTTTACTTTAATTACCTCCACGACCCCCGTGCTATTCAATCCATCCATCAGCACAGTGTTTTGAGTGCGTTACATTGAGTTTTACCGTATATCACGTTGTTTTTGACCCCAAAAATTTCCGAGCAATAATTTTTGCGCAGGGTGAGTTAGTTTGATGTACATAATGCTTGGTTGACGGCTTCGTGATGAGTTCTTTTACACCCGGTATAATTACAAAAATAGTATCCAATGTGTTTAGGGTATATGAATAATAAAAGGCGTAACATTTTTCTATGAATTTCCTTAGATTTTAATTAGGCTAGCATTTGATTACAATCTCACTTGAGTTAAATTCGAGGTTGAGCGTTAATGAAAACACGATTAAATCCAACCAACCAACCATAGACCAACCAACTTTTTTCTTCTGAATCAATAAAGGGCGGGCCTTCAGGAGCGCTGGAGCCGAACGAATTAGATGCATTGACTCTCTCGAGAACGATGTCGTTGCAGATTAGATTTTTTAATCATAAGACCGCAACTTTATCAACATAAATAGCACCATTCAGCGCTGCGTTAAATTAAGTCATTTATTTTTATCGAGTTAAGATTTAAGAATGGTTTATTTATTTGAGCAAACATTTTTATTCTTTAAAAGTTAAATAATTTTTGTGTTTTTCATTTATTTTTATTATTTTTTTCTAGTTGTCTATATAGTCGCAAGCGCTACAACTAAGCATGAGGTCCTGGGTTCGACTCCCAGGTCGGGCAAAGAATTATCAGGTTTTTCCAACCGCAATTTCACAGTAGCAGCACAGACTGCATTTAAATCTGATTGATGGCAATAGGCTTGCCACTTATTATATGAAAGGGGGCTCAAATATAACAGGCGAAATGTGGATGAAGATAGTGGATGAAGGTAGGTACAATAAATACCTCTGCGTTACCCTTCTGGGATTACAGCTGTGATGATATGTTTTGTGTATTAGAGTCTCATCATAAACATGTAACTACATATATTCATCCTTTTCTTTTTCATACTAGCTAAACATAATATCTAAACATTGAGGTATCAGAGAGTGGTACCACTGCAGTTTTACCCTACTCAAAAAGAAACTCTAACATCAAAATTACTGCAATTAAACCAGTCTCACCCACACGAATTCGCACTAAAAACCCTTTTTCAAACATATTAAAACGACTATCAAAAACTTACTCCATTACAAACTACCTAGTAACGGGTATAAAACGTTCCCACAAATTGTCCACATGAAATTTTGAAGTACAATTATAATTCCGTCTCGTGGAAGACTATTATGTACTAACTAAAGTGCCTAGTCACGTGGTCTCGATAAATTACAATAAAAATTACCCGCAAAACGTGAAGATAGTCGGAACCGAAGCGGAGAGAACATGCGGCAGTGTGGGTGAGTGCTGGCTGCAGGAGTTCCGTAGATTTTTTTCGTGTTTTTTAATCCTTTATTAAAATATGCAGTCATGGGCATTAACCTTACAATTAGGAGAGATAATCTCTCCTATCATACAAAATGAAATAGGTCTTTTCACGATAAAATCGCTTTTGAGTTCTACTTAAGTGTATGAATTTATGCTTCTAACTGTACGTAGTGTACAGGTGTACAATTTCATGAACGCAAACGTTTTTAATAAGTATTCCTAATTATTTTGTTTGGAAGAACACACAATATCATAATTTCTGGTCAGCGGACGATTGTGCTTTTTTCTTATCAATTTGAAAGACATAATATACGTTAGAAAAATGGCTAGACGAACCAGTAATTATTCTGAATCCTCTTTAGAAAATAGTAAAAAGGCGTTGCAAAATTCGTCGAAATCAGGTAACATCGGCAGATTCCTCAAACCGACATGTGATACGATGCGCATACGCATTGTATAATTATCACATGTTTCGGTGAAAGAAAACATCGTGAGGAAAATAGCATACCTGAGAGATATTCTTCGCCATGTAAAGTCAAGTCAGAGTTGCACGGGCGTCATACAACTCTCGACACCAGGTAAGGCACTAGCCACACGATAAAGAAAAAGCAAATTCCTCTTCCCAACTCCTACGGAACCCAAAAAATTAACAGGTGAACGCGACTGTAATGAGGAAAGTTGGGAATACCGAAGGATTGGCAATTTAGATATTCAAATCGTGTTCGGTTCATTTTGCGGATATTTTGTGTACGTAAGGATGTTTTTTTCTAAACAAGAGTACATTGGGAGAAGTGGGGGGGAAATTGTCGAAGGAACTCCGCTCTTTTTTTCTTGTATACCGAAGTTTTGTATGGAGTGAATTATCGAGCAGATTAATGGGATCCTTTCAGGTGTTGGGTAAGGTTGTTTTATCCAGATATTGAATGGAGACGTAATTTATGTTTGTGAGTGTGTAAAGAGTTGTGTTGGAGATCTTTAACTTTAAGAGATTGAATTATAATTATAATTTGTCATTTATAGTATACATTATTTTTCACAAAATATTTAGCTTTAGAGGCTTTGTGTAACCTAAAATTGAACTTAACACTTCCACTTTTTCACTTTCCACAGCTGCACAAACAAGCACTAATCCCATCACATCACGACATTCTGCGACTCATCTTTCACCTCGTGCCGTAGCTTATTTTCAATATACATAACATAGCACGTGACTACTTCGATGATCAAGTTTTAGTTCAATTACCTGGTTGGGCAAAGTTTTATTTGGTTTTTCTATCAAGAATTAGCAGCCAAGGAGTCTAGATTTCGCGGGCCTGTGGACGGCGAGTTATGGGCCATCCGGCCGTCTTATGACGACAGGCCGTGTCGACGGCGCGTCCGTGTTCCACGTGCGCCTCAAAGAGATGTCAGCAAGTAAGTAGGGGTCCGCAAGGGCCGATGCCTGCCAGGGCTGCGGGACTGTTCGAAAGAGATACCGTGGCCCTGGAAGACAAAGGGCAAAGAAGGAACATGGATGGGTTTTAGTCAGTACAAGTCTGACACTCCCTTCCGCTCCGCCCAGAGTGGGTCATTTGATGATTTCCCATCCGAAAAAAAAAAAGGAGTCTAGATTTGTGCCCGGTTCATGGCAATGGGCTTGCCTCATGTTACATGCGATTTAAAACGTAACTGGCGAAATGTGAGTGTACTATAAGGTACACCTCTGCCTAACCCTTCGGGGATTACAGCCATGATGTTATGTTTTGTGTTACAATATACCTATATGCCTGTATTCCTTCGAAAGGTTAGGCAGAGGTGTACCCATGATACACCTTCAATTATTCAGAAATTAAACTGAAAAACTAAAAAGCCTATTACCCTTTTTGTACTTTTTTTTGTGTGCGAAAAGTTAAAATAAATAAAAACAGCGAAGACGTGTCTAATTTGATTGCCAACATGAATACGGCGAGAAACTCAATTTTCGAGTAACTAGTACTAATGTCGCGAAGCGCCGCCGCGCCGTCACACACTGGTCCCGAATGATAAAAAAGTGGACATTAAGAAATTTTTGACAGAAGGTCAACGGATTCGGCTGATTTTTTTTTTGTAGACAGCTGATGCAATTACAAATCACTTTTATAGATTGAGTTTTTGCCAAATAAGCCGTATTTTCAGAGAAAAAAAATATTGAAATATTTTTTGTATGAAAGAAATCCTAATTTTGTCTTTATCTTCCAAGATTCAAACGTATTCAAAATAAAACTTAGCGCAGCTTGTAGAGGTGCTAATTGCTCACCACTTTGTCATAGACACTCTTCTGCGATTTTGTGCTCCTTTTGAGTTACAGGCACTTTAAATATTTTTTGTATAAAAAAATTCTAATTTTGTCCTTATCTTCCAAGATTCAAACGTATTCAAAATAAAACTTAGCGCAGCTTGTAGAGTAACTCTTACAAATATATGAAATTATCAGTATCAAATAAACAAACAAGGAAATCTCAAAACGTGTTCAGACATGTTTATGTACAGGTAAGTTATTGTGTGACTCGTATGTAAATTTTTTTTTGTATAGAGTCATTGCTTAATTACCCTATAAGTGACGATTTCGGCTCTATTTGGTCATCTAGTCGAACGCGTCGAAAACGCTGAATGATGAATAGGTATATAAATTGCAATTAAAAATTCCCTTTGTAGTTTTGCGGTATTTATGTAGGAGCACATCTTAGTATCATCATCTTTTTTATTTTCTCGTGACTCATCCAAATTGCAAGAATATTTGGCTCATTATCTAACTACCCCATTAAGTAATGAGGTAGTTAGGTAATGAGCCATTATCTAACTACCCCATTAAGTAACGGGATAGTTGGGTAATGAGTCATATATCAATAGTATAAGGGCAAGCGGAATCCGTTTTTGTTCATTACGCGTCTTGTGCTCGTAAAAACAACACAATTTTTTATCAACTATCACCACATTGTAACTTTTATTTATTTGCCTGTAACATTTTTGTATCAAAATGACTACATTTGTGACTAATTTAGACATTTTTTCTTTTTTGAGTAATAGTGGGTGCCTTAAAAATAGTGATTTACTGTGTCAAACCATTATAAATCGTATTTCAAGTGAAATTCCAAACGAAGAGCTCAGTATTATCAAAAAGTTTTGCCAAAATTATACGTCAAACCTAGCTAGAAGATGGGACAATTCAGGTAGAAACGAAAGATTTGGTGTTAAAAACAAGGAGTGGTTGGAGTCTAAAATTTTGTGGCCAACTTTAACTTCTGTGAATTTTCCTATGTTGTTTGATCCAGAATATACCATAGAGGACATTTCAGTAGACGTAGAAGAGCATAATTTATCGTACGAAGAGGAAGCGGGTGCATCTACATCAGAAGCTACCACAAATACTCCCAGAACTAGAAATAAACGACCATTTGAAGATTTAACAAATAAGCAGAAGAAAAGACGTTCTTTGTCTCTTAAATTACCTGTACCTGAACATGTCTGTACACGTTTTGAGATATCCAAGTTGTTTATTTGATATATTTAAAATAAGACTTTTTTTAATAGAAAGACATTTATAAGAGTTACTTATTAATGAAGAAAATGTTATTACATCTTAGTCTATCTTTAACAAGATTATTTCTAATTCGCCTGAATTAATTTTTTAACTCTGAAAATACGGCTTATTTAACAAAAAATACATCTTTAAAAGTTACTTGTAATTGTATCAGCTGTCTACAAAAAACTAGTAAAGCTCATCCGACAACGAAAAATTTAAAGTGCCTGTAACTGAAAAGGAGCACAAAATCGCAATTGAGTGTCTATGGCAAAGTGATGAACAATTAACCCCTCTACAAGCTGCGCTAAGTTTTATTTTGAATACGTTTGAATCTTGGAAGATAAAGACAAAATTAGGATTTTTTCATACAAAAAATATTTAAAGTGCATGTAACTCAAAAGGAGCACAAAATCGCAGTTGAGTGTCTATGACAAAGTAGTGAGAAATTAGCCCCTCTACAAGCTGCGCTAAGTTTTATTTTGAATACGTTTGAATCTTGGAAGATAAAGACAAAATTAGGATTTCTTTCATACAAAAAATATTTCAATATTTTTTTTCTCTGAAAATACGGCTTTTTTGGCAAAAACTCAATGTAAAAAAGTGATTTGTAATTGCATCAGCTGTCTACAAAAAAAAAATAAGCTGAATCGGTTGACCTTTTGTCAAAAATTTCTTAATGTCCCCTTTTTTATCATTTGGGACCAGTGTGCGTCAGTAGCGAACTGCGAAATTGCTGTGAACTCAAACATTTCGGGAGAGAGTTAGCTTGTCACAAAAACTTAGACTCGCAACTTGAGTTGCGCGGCAATGGCTGAAAGCGCTTTTATTCTTGTAGCTCTAGATATTTTTTGTAGTCGATATAGTGTCGAATAGTCATAAATAAATCGCTATGAAGTCAAACATTTCGGGAGAAAGTTAGTTATATACCGACCGTTTTAATAAGTCCTCCGCCTTGCTTCATCAAAGGCACATTAAGCGTCCACAAAGTCCTAACAATATCCCACAGAGTATTTACTTTAAAATAAACCTAATTCACGTAGGTATTACGATACTGTGATCAACCTTCAGAATATTCCATTTAAATTGATACCTTGGCGAGGACTCATTAAAGCGGTCGGTCTATAGTCACAAAAGCTTAGACTCGCAACTTAAGTTGCGCGTTAATATTCGATATTTTCCTAGTTGCAAGAATAATGAATAGAAATAAATAAATTGCTATAATCCCAAAAATACGGGAAGCAAGTTAGCCTGAAAAAAGAAGTTAGACTTAACTTTAGTTGCAAGGCAATGGCTGAAATCCCTTTTATTCTCATAGCCCTTGAAGATCAATAAATCATAAATCATATTTATTTCTGTAAATTGGTTTACAAAACTCTTTTACATGTCAACATGTTATGTTTTAAAACTAGATGGGGCCGGTGTTTCGTACCTGACTACTCTGAGAAGAAACATCCGAAACAAACTCAGACTTCACCGTCTCTTTTAAAGTCCAGACATTGCTCAAGTCATATGAGGACCATGTAGATTAATGTCTGAGATGGTCTTTTCACTTTTCATCAGGTGAGATCAGACAATAATACAATATTTCACTTTTCATCAGGTGAGACCAGACCTACTCCAATGAGTAGTGAGATCTTAATGACATAGTTTTGTTTCAATAAACAAAACTATGTCATTAAATGTAACTTGAATTTTAGGTGCTGTTATTTTCATTATTTACAAAAACTGAAAGGTAACCAAAACACGTACAGTTCCTACAAAAAATATTTGCACGTTTACACAAATGTAGGCAAATCCTGTAACTCAATTTACACCTTTTGCCAGTCTTTGTACTTATTCAGCAAGTAAGAAGGGTACGTGTTGAAACATATTCTGAAAAGAGAAGTGGTATATGGTTGAAACCCTATTTTTTGGTAGGTAGCAAAATTACATAACATATCATCACACCATTAATCCCCGAACGGTTAAGCAGATGTGTGCCTAATACTACATCCACCTTCGCCAGTAATGTTTTAAGTCCCATGCAATAGGGGCGAGCCTATTGCCATCAACCGGGACCAAATCTAGACTCCGTGGCTGCTACTGAGAAATGTCTAATGGAAAAAACCCAGTAACATTTTTCCCGACCCAGGAATCGAACCCAGGACCTCTTGATCAGCAGTCGTGCTTGTGACTACTCGACCAACGACGCAGTGCTAAGTAGCAATACCAAAATTACAGGTTAAGAAAATTTTGTTTCTGGAAAGATTTGTCTCACCGTGGATTCCATACTTTGTAGATTATTTCATACTTATTCAAGAGACCGATTGCGTAACCCACTTGCAATCACAGTTCGTGCAAAAGGTCACTTTTTAAATGTAACACATGGTGCTGTTACATTTAAAAAATGTAACTGTAGCTGAGACTTTCGAGACATTTGGCCTTGTACAGGAAAAATTTAGTTTAGTGTATGTCTTATGTTTTATTCTTTTTATTTAATTTGGTTTTTGGTTTTGTCCTGTGCGTGTCAAATAAATACTTTTCCTTTCTTTCTTTATAACAAACTTTTGTTTATTTTCAGATATCGCTCGCTCCCACAATCGGCCCTCGTCATATAAATCTAATGCAACAAACTACTTCTCTTCGCGCCGGCTATTAGCTGAATGTGTCTGACGTTAATTTTTACCAGTACACGAGAGTCCACACTTTTGTACACAGTTTTATTTCGTGTGTACTTTTCACACGGTTTTGGAGAGGTCAGCAAAATGTGGAGTAAATGTTTTTGGAAGACTCGTACGGTGATAGAATAAAATAAATATTTTTGTTAGACTGGTAAATTGTTAAGAGTACATTAGGCTTTTCCCGACTATGTTGGGGTCTGCTTCCAAACTCCAAATGCAGCTGAATACCAGTATCGTTTATAGAACGACTGCCAATCTGACCTCCACAAGCCAGTTAGTACTGGGTTATACCATACCCCTTGGTAAGACTGATTGTCAGACGTTCGGGCCACTTGACTATCTGTAACGACTGTCAAAGAACTACAAATGACAGCCGGGACCAACGGTTTAACGGGAGAGGATTCAAGGACCAACCTAGGCAAGCGCGGCTTAACCTGAAGATCGACTCAAACGGCAGTTACTATTTAGTTACTGTTAGGAGTTCATTCTACTTATTATTTCTGACTTTTGCAAAACAGTGATCAGTTGAATACAATAAATTGAAGTGATCCCTATTGAAGGCTCACTGTATTAAGCAAGTATTTTCAGTGTACCTGTCAATCATCTGTACCGGCAGAAATATCGTAGGACATCCTCCAGCAACGTCGACCATAGACCTTTAAAAGGTGGCTGAGACAGACTGCATGCAGCAGGCTTTGGAGGGGCCTTTGAACAGCAGTGGACTGCGACGACTTAGGATGATTGAAATAAATAATAAATGCATCTTCTAGCCTTAACTTACTTCTTTGATGTTCTGGAAAAACTTATGCCGATCGTGCATTTATAAAGATCATAGGAAAAGATGCATCATCATCATCATCATCATTTCAGCCGAAAGACGTCCACTGCTGGACATAGGCCTCCCCCAAGTGTCGCCACATTGACCGATCCCGTGCGTCTCACATCCAGCGGATCCCCGCAACCTTTACCAGGTCATCGGTCCACCTAGTGGGAGGCCTTCCAACGCAACATCTTCCAGTTCGCGGTCGCCACTCCAGAACTTTCCGGCCCCATCGGCCATCCATTCTGCGAGCAATATGCCCTGCCCACTGCCACTTAAGTTTGGCTATTCTTCGGGCTATGGAGAGGGCTATGCTCGGAGTTTCCTTGCGTGATTGATAGCCCTCTCAGAAATGAGGAAATGAGGAAATCCGTAAGAGAACCAAGGTTACCGACGGAAAAGATGCAGTCAAAGAAAAAAATAACTTTAGTCATCTGATCAGAATATAAATTCATAAAAATATCCAAATGCGGAAGCAACCATTAGGACAGAAGATATTTTTATCTCAGTAGTACATTCCTATAAACGCGAGCGAAACCTTGGGAAACACCTACTATCTAATATGCCAAACTAACCCATGCGTAGAACCATCACTAAATCCCCGTTCCACATAAAAATAACTACAAATAAGTTTATCATCCATAAAAATGTAAAATATAACATTAGCAACATCCACCGGCGGTTACACATGATATACTGTCGGAAGCACTCTTTGGCAAGGCCTACCACCATTATGCATGTTGCTGGCAATCTTGGCAAAATTGTGTCATTATGCCAAATACCCTGTACTTTGAAAATTTAAAGTTAGTAAGTAACATTTTTAGTTGGCAACTGGCAAGATATTGTTTTTAATTTTGTAACATATTATGGCGTGAAGTTCCTGGTGAAAAATTGGCAGAGATATACCTTTCCTGTAGATGTTTTGGATTTAGTTTTTGGTATCTGTTATTCGTGTAGATAAGAGAAATAGATAGACGTATGTGCTTATGGATTTATGGCGATGATAGATTTTTACATTATCATTTGTCTATCTACATACATCAGACATTTGTTCATGAAATTAAGACATTTGAGTACTTTCTGATACGTTTGTGGCTTTGCAATACATGAGTAACTAACTTAGTGCTGCAGATCTATATAGGGATGGTGCTAGAGCAGGGTGTATTGGGGTGGAAATCTGCACGTTAAATTTATCGGTTGTCTGCATAAAACTAACTTTTAACGGCGGCTTCACCCGCGTATCTATGAACACTATGAACCGCGATGTATGTATGCGTTCCTCGTATGTACACACATGGATAAAACATATTCGATGTCCTAAGGCTAATCCAGGTAATAGTAACCCAAATTTATTTCCAATGGATAATAAAGAATTTAGAAAGTCAATGCCTATACATAACAAAAAGAAACCCTCAACACATAATAATTCAATAATTAAACTACAAAACAGCCAAATTAAAAAATCCCCTAATAAATAAACCTTCGCAATTTATTGTTTTACTTAACTTGAACTACATAAGACAGAGTATTAAAACAATGAGGATTAAGATGTCTTAATTAAAGTTTATTTTTTGTTGGTTCATTAAGTTTTAACGAAGCTGCGTTGAAACATGACTCCTATTAAAATGAACGCGTCTTCGGACTGAGTTTATTATCAAGTTGGGGTGATTAGATCATCATTTAATTTTGGGAGTAATTTTTCGTCGAAATAAATTGTTTAAATATCGAAATTCAGACCAAATTTAGGTTTATGTGAGTCTTATTTTTAGGCTTTTCTTGTGTTTACTTTTTATTGTTAATTTTAATCATTTTGTTTTGTCCTATGCGAGACCAATAAATAGTTTTTCTCTTCTTTTGTTTTAAATTCTCTGCTAACTAAGTTTGAAGTGTTTTTTTACGTTCAGAAATGGTTCTATCTATTTTTTTTTTCTTTGATTTGTGTTTTATTTAATAAATAAACGCATACCAAGGTAAATCAAAAGTTTAATGATAAATCGCAAGTTAGCCTCGGTGATCCCTTTTTACCACCAGTAAATAAAGCACAAATTCAAGTTTAAAAACCCACACTTCATAATACAACCATATTGAAGTGCTCTTAAATCACAGTTACCGGAAAGTGGCTCAGTTATAACATAATCGCATCAGAGACGCGCTATAAACAACGATACCTTGCTCGCCGTGCGTAAATTTTCATTTGGTACCCGTGCTCGCCCGTGCTCGCACAGCGCAACACTATATCATAATTCTACCATTCCACCATTGAACTCTAAAATATTTCCAAAGCTCACGTGTATTTCCCGGTTCTGTAAAAGTGCCGTATTTCATGGCGTAACGTTATTTATTGATAAAGTTTTCGTTGCAATATGTATGAGGCTTTTGTTTTCGCCCAATGATGGCCCGTGATGGGCTTGAAGTGTATTAAAGCCTGTGTATGTTATAGATAGATTTTTGAACGGTGCAAAGGCAATTTATTTTGTTGGGAAAAATGGGTATTTTTCAAAAAATATTGCAACAATGAACGGTCAAAGAGAAAAATACGCAGGCTTGTCTGGTGTACCCATGATTAATATATAGATGTTCACAGTCAGTATTTATCATCACGAAGTGTGCTAAAACCACCTAACGACAGTTTACATACATACATACATAATAGCCACGCACAGACAAAAAGTACAGAAACCCTTGCTACTAAACTTACATATCCTTTCGCCTCGTCCACGTTCAAACATCTGGTCATTTACACATTTTTCTTTAAATAGACCTAGAATTCAAAGAAATAAGGCTTTTTCAATACACTTTCTCGAAAACTGTTTCTTATCGCACTACGATTAGGTTCAACATGCAATATATTTCACACAAAAATGAAATAAAAATTTCCACGGATAACTATACTTATACTAAGTCCAAGGGTTCAATGACTGTTATCGGCGGTGTTTTTTTTTAAATCTCGGTAAAGAGTTAATATTTTTTGAGTGTTACATAGTGTTTATTAATAGAATATCATAGATAACCATGATTATTTACTTTTATGAACAAATTAATTAATTAATTTATTTATTTATTTAAACTTCATGTACAATAGTGATACATAGGCGGAGTTAATGCCACAAGGCATTCTCTACCAGTCAACCTTTGAGTTAAATAAGAAAACATTGTGATAATTAACATTTATTTGTGTTCTAAATTCGAAAATATTTGAATTTACTATTTTTCATTTTAGGCTGTTTATCATACCTTTGCTTCTTCTTCAACATGGCGAAAGCAAAACACGGAAAAAAAGCAAATTAAATCATAGTTTCCTAATAATTCAAATATACTTTCCGTTCTAATATTTTATTTTTTCGAAAGTGTATTGAAAAACGTCGTATGATACGCGTGGAGATTTGTTACTGCAGTTCTCGGCTCCGTAACACCCTTGCCTGCAGCTCATGTGTTAATTTCGCCTCGAATTCAATAACAAAGTTTCCCCACTTATATCAAAATGTACTATTTTTACAAACAAATACAGACTCTTCTAAATTCAAACACAAATCTTTTTGTCAACCGCACAACATAAATTCATCCGGCCTCCTTGACACACAAGGACCCATAAATTCTTATCAGCCAGCATTACCGCGGCTATACATTACACAGTAAGTAACCGATTAATACCTCTTTTATCGTCAGGTCATAAAGACACATACGCTTTCTAGGATCTCAAGCTCAACCAAAAATAATTATTGGCAACCCGGCTCGTGTTTGTATTTATATTTTCTTCAGATTAATACCAACATAGGTACTTACTTAACTTAATTAGATTTGTAAAGCAAGGCAAAAATATTGTTAAAGTTGTTATTCTAGGCAAGGATTATCTATTGTTCCTGTTCATTGATTATGTGTTGTTTCAGAGGATATTAATTCGACACCTTTAAAGCTATTTAGTTAAGATGGTAGAAGCAATGCAGTGTTGTGGTTTTGAAACCACTACACAGAAATGCTTCTGGCGACAAATGAAGTACCTTACTTACAATAGCAGTATTTAGAGATATTAGGTAGACCTTCTTTTGGAGATCTTGTGGGACCAACGTGGTCCATCGTCAACCAAATTCATCATCAGAAAGGCCTGTTTCCCATCACTGGGAACAGCTTTAGCCCGCAGTTTTCTCGTGTTAATTTAGAAATTGACAAACAATTTGGGTTGTTATCTGCTTGTAATAATATAATTCAATCATGATTCGAAAGACACGTGGCGCCATCTATTATCATAAGAACGTTATTGTTGTTTTCCTCGGGAACAGTACGTTTCTTCGGGATGAAAGGTAGGGTACCTTTCATGTCCATTTCTGTGCACCTGACTACGTATACAGGGTGTAAACAGACCCTTCACATAGCCGTCACCCAAGCATTCTGTACATCAAACTAAGTAACTTTACGCAAAAATTATTGCTGGGAAGCTACTTTTTTTTTGGGGTGTAAAATCACGTTTTACGGTAGGACTCGATGAAAAGCACTCAAAGCATCGTGCTGATGGATGGATTGAATAGTACGGGGGTGGTGGAGGTGTGTAAAGTAAAACTCTTACATTAAAAACATGTATTTAAAAAAAAACTTGCGAAAAAGTTGGAACTTTGACCCCCAATATATCCGTAACTAGAAGGTTCCCAGGTATGGTGTCAAACAAAAAAATTATCGCAAAGATGGGGAGAACAATTGCCTTTCGGATATGTTAAGGGTCTATTTACACCCTTTATTATGAAAAATTTCAGGACGATCGGTTCAGTGGTATAAACGTGAAAAGGTAACAAACAAACTTACTTTCGCATTTATAATATTAGTTAGGATTCGAATTTTCAACCAATGTAAATATTCTTGAAAAATAATGTCTTTATACGTTCCAAAACGTAATCAATTCTACCTATGCAATCTTCTTCCAATCCATAAGAGTTGATGACACGATAACCTGAAAGTATGGCCCAGCAGTAACCATATTTCGTTCCTATCGTCAATCGTAAAACTGACCCTAACACTAACATAACTTATGGGGGACTTGGATACTTCATGATCGGTCAAATAAAAACAAATGGCCTACGTAAACTCTGAAGTCAATATTACCTGGGTGGGTAAAATATATGCGACGTACAATCGTAGACCAGTTGACTGTGAAACTGGCAGTAACATTATGAAGAATTCGGTTAAAAATAACATACAAGGTGTAAACGGACCCTTCACGAAGCCGTCAACCAAGCATTCTCTACTAATTCTCAAAAAAAAATCGAAGAAACGACTTTTTTTGGTGTGACATTTCACAGTTTATGGTAGCACTCAATGTAACCCACACAAAACATTGTGCTGATGGATGCATTGAATAGTAAAGCGGGCATTTAAAATATCTATTTATTTTAAACTGTCTGAAAAAGTTGGAACATAGTGAATATCTTCGGAAGTAGAAGGTTCCCAAGTTTGGTTTAGAACGATACAATATCACAATGACGAGGAGAACAAGTGCCTTGCAGCTCCGTTAAGGGTCTTTTCATACACATTATACTAACTGATACCGCGTGAACACAGATAGTTGGACGTTCCGTCTACACGCACAGTTTGTCATTCTAACCCTACCATGATTCGTGCCCTGACCACGCTGAATGCTGTACGGACATCGACACCGGAGTGTGATTTAATTCCCTGGAGATGGATAGACGTACCAATGTCGTGAATGTTTGAGTTTCTGTGAGAGAATGAACGAAAGATGACTATTTCTTATTATTTTTAGGTTTTTTATTTAATTACTTATCATTTCTTATTGTAAATATGTTTTTTTTAACCGTGTCGTATGTTTTCTCAAATAAATAGAGACATTTATATTTAAGACAAAAATTGCAAGTACCAAAACCAATGTTGACCAGAAGAGAGAAGATAGACCGGCCTCCGCAGTGAGAGGATCAACTTTGCCAATAATGATGATGAAGAAGATGTCAGCTTATACTGGATTTGTTACCACGAGTAGATACCTGAAGAAACGATAAAGAAGCTGAGTTATATTCCCCTGTTTACAGCCAACATAACAGACATATACCTGTCATGATAGCATCAACTTCTATAACTCTTTTTATTTCAGGTATAATTTTTACTGCGCACTTTCTCCGCGTAATTCAGAACTGTGAATTGACCTAACTTCTCTTTGAATTACTCCGACCGGAACATGTCTTTGACATAAATTTGGTAATTCGTGAACTGTATACGGGGGAACAAACAATTTTATTAGCTTAGATAGCACAAATTGTAGAACAGGCAGGATTAACAGAAGGCACACTCAGAGCGAAATCGATGACAGGATCTGAATTCGCATGAATTACACCTGCCTTGATATCCAGCTTGGTTAACATCTACTCTAAGAACTAAGAATCTATTTTGAACTATAATTATGTGCCTCGTTGGTCTTGTGGCCGCCAGCGTAACTGCTGAGCATTAGATCCTAGGTTTGATTCCCGGGTCGAGCAAATTGTTATTAGGTTTTCCCATCAGGAATTTCTTAAAAACAGCCAAGGAGTCTGGGTTTGTACCCGGTTGATGGCAATAGGCTGGTCCTTTATTACTTTAGACTTAAACATAACTGGCGAAAAGTGGGTTTACTATTAGGTACACCTCTACCTAACCCTTCGGGGACTACAGGTGTGTGGTTACGTTATGTTATTCTCTGAACCAGTAACTCAAACGCAACGTGAAATCAGCAGTGGCAGCTACTTAGTTGGATGCCCTTACTTTTAAGCACACGTACTATTACGTCTATACACCGTGACTTTTTAGTAGTCTTACAAAGGTGGTCCAATCCAAAAAAAAAATAATCGCGCCTAGAGCTATTTTATTTCGGGTACATTGCCCGACATAAAATAGCTCTAAGCGCGATTTGTTCCCCGGGACCCGATGGCTTGCCTGGCAAAGCCTGGGTCCTGGCCTCTGAGGCTCTCGGGCCCCGACTGGAAGGGCTCCTAAGCGCATGCTTGGAGAGAGGCCAGTTTCCGCTTCGTTGGAAGACGGGGAAGCTGGTCCTCATCCGGAAACCAGGGCGCCCTGCGGACTCTCCGTCCGCATACCGGCCCATCGTGCTGCTCGACGAGGTGGGCAAGCTCTTTGAAAGAGTCATTGCCAACCGCCTCGCCGGGCACCTTGCGGGGATGGGGCCGGATCTTGCGGAACACCAGTTTGGTTTCCGCAAGGGGCGCTCGACGGTGGACGCCATCATGCGCGTGAGAGCCCTCACGACGGGGGACGCGGTGTCCCGGGGCGGGGTCGTCTTGGCGGTGTCTCTTGACATCGCCAACGCCTTCAACTCCATGCCCTGGAGCTGTATTAGGGAGGCACTCCGGTATCATCGGGTGCCGACCTACCTTCGTCGTGTGGTCGGGGACTACCTGACGGATAGAGCCGTCGTCTACCCTGGTCGAAGCGGAGAATGGAACCGGCGAGAGATGTCGTGCGGTGTTCCACAGGGATCGGTTCTGGGGCCGGCCTTGTGGAACATCGGTTACGACTGGGTGCTGCGCGCCGACCTCCCTACCGGCGTCAGCGTAGTTTGCTACGCTGACGACACGCTGGTACTGGCACAAGGGAGGTCGCACGAGGCGGCGGCCGAAAACATGACAGGCGGGGTAGCGATAGTCATGGAGAGGATCCGGCAATTGGGTCTCGAGGTGGCACTGCACAAGTCCGAGGCCATGTGTTTTCATGGGCCTCGGAATGCGCCACCGTCGGGATCCCTACTGACGGCGGGAGGGGTTTCCATCGGCGTCGGGTCGACGTTGAAGTACCTAGGACTCGTCCTCGACAGCCGGTGGAACTTCGTGGAGCACTTCCGACGTTTGGCTCCCAAACTGGAACGGACAGGGGCTGCCTTCAAGCGGCTCTTGCCCAACCTGAGGGGTCCAAACGCCTCCTGCCGGAGGCTATACGCGGGGGTCGTGCGGTCCATGGCTCTTTACGGGGCCCCGGTGTGGGCGCGTTCTTTGAGGCGGCAAGCCGCCCACTACCTGAACGCGCCCCAAAAGGTAATAGCCATAAGACTAATCCGGGGGTACCGCACGATCTCCGGCGAAGCGGCTAGCCTCCTTGCCGGATTGCCGCCATGGGATCTGGAGGCGATAGTCCTCGCACGCCTGCACGAATGGCGCGCGGAGGCACTACGTCGGGAGGAAACTCCGCTGCCGCGGCAAATTGCCGCTCAGCGGACAGACCTCCGGCGTGATCTCATGGCGACATGGAGAGAGCGACTGTCGCAACCCCGTGCAGGGCACGCCACCATAGTGGCGATAAGTCCCCTCTTTGAGGAGTGGCTAGAGAGGCGCCACGGCGCCCTCACCTACCGCCTGACGCAGGTCCTCACCGGACACGGTTGTTTCGGGAGGTTCCTGCACCGAATCGGGCGGGAGGAAACGCCCGGGTGTTTCCACTGCGAGGATCGTCCGGAGGACACGGTGGAGCACACCGTGGAGGTTTGCCCCGCTTGGGCGGAGCACCGCCGTGTCCTCGTAGCGGCGATTGGCGGCGGCGATCTCTCGCGTCTGGCCTTGGTTCAAGCCATGGTCCGGAGCGAGAGGGAATGGGAAGCCGTCACCTCCTTCTGCGAAGCAGTCATGCTAGTGAAGGAGGTGGCGGGACGTGAGAGGGAAAGAACCTCACGTCCCAGTCGCCGCGGGAGACGCCCTGGGCGTTGGGGGTCACGTGGTGGCTCCCGGCCACCGTAGGCGCGGGCCTGTGGACGGCGAGTTATGGGCTAGCTCGCCGTCCGGCCGTCTTATGACGACAGGCCGTGTCGACGGCGCGTTCGTGTTCCACGTGCGCCTCAAAGAGATGTCAGCAAATAAGTAGGGGTCCGCAAGGACCGATGCCTGCCAGGGCTGCGGGACTGTTCGAAAGAGATACCGTGGCCCTGGAATACAAAGGGCAAAGAAGGAACATGGATGGGTTTTAGTCAGTACAAGTCTGACACTCCCTTCCGCTCCGCCCAGAGTGGGGGGGGTCATTTGATGATTTCCCATCCGGAAAAAAAAAAAAAAAAAAAAAAAAGCGCGATTTGTTTTTTTTTTACCTACCATAATAGGTACAAAGAAAACTAAATAATATATTAGAATAAAATTATGAAACATCCTGTTAATGATTTTTAAGTGTCAAACGGGAGAACATACCTACCCAGCGCTTGAGTCCAGTATATCATAGCTCGCAACAGAGTGTTTAAACTCCGTGTATAGCACAAAGGCTTTATCGTTAATTCCATTTGCAAATAATATTACTGTAATGGACACACCATGTATGTATGCTCTGTCGTAGCTCAACCGTCACTCAACTAAGCTAACATGCCAAGGAATGCATTCGCAGTTTCAATGACTTTTTCTAACAAAACATATCTTTTGATTTGTAACGCGTTTAACATTCATCAACTACGTTTTCGTTTTTTTTATACTGCATCATTACCTGGATTATCTACCTAGCCTTTCCCAACTATGTTGGCATCGGCTTCCAGTCCAAACAGCACCTAAATACCAGTATTTTAGCTGGAGTGACTGCCTATCTGCCTTCCACAACCCAGTCACTAGGGAGCATGACACGCCTTGGAATTTGCTTGGACATTGTAATGTAAACCTTTTGATAACTTTGTTAATATGACTTACCTTACATGAAGTTAGGCGTTGTAAAATGAGGGGCCGTTGTCGGCTCGCAAGTAGCTTTTTACAGCCAATAACTGTGCTAATAACTTTGTCAGTAAAATGGTTTTACGTTACACGAACGATCCTACGTACGGATGAATTTGATGGGATCAGTTGGTAGGTACGTACAGGTTTTGTTACTCTAATTCAATGGTAGGAAACTGTAGTTGGATAAATGAGAATAGTCATAAAAGAAATTGTTTACTTTTGATGTTCTCTGAATTTACTTTTTCTGTCTCTGTCGCTGACAATGTGATACTGCCATTTTCGAGAACTGGGTCGGGCACATACCTATAGTACGGCACTTCCGATTCCACAAGGCTGTATTTTAGAGCAAGTTGCTGATGGATTAATTAATTATTATTACTACAATTCAATCTCAATCTTTATTAATATATTTTTAAATTTATTCTCTAATTGGTAATTATTAAGAGGTTAGTAATGTAAGCTTTGTTTTTGTAAAAAAATATTTGTACGCCATATTATGGCAGGATATGCTGGAACCAATACTGTAACATCTATTTTTACCATATTCTGACAAATAAACATATTTTATTTGATTTGATTTGACAACACAAGAGATAAACACATATCGAGTAACTGCGTGCTCACTGATCACAACTTATTTAATTTAACATTAAGAGCCTCGACTTTTTGGTTTACTAAGGTTTTATTTATTGTTGGTCTAATCGTTTGGTTTTTTTATGCACCTATTAAAAAAACTACAACTACTTTTAACTTAATATGCTGGGTGACTACCCAGCATATTAAGTTAAAAGTAAAGTCATTGACATCATCCATGAGCGTCTTATAATATGCATAAAAATGATGAATATTCAGAGGTGCTTACTTCCGAGAGGTTTAGCTCTTAGGTGTCTACCAAACTCTTTTATTCGCTGACTGTGAACAACATTACATAGCCGAACATTTACGATTTCAATGAAAAACCCTGTACACACACGTCAATGCAAATATTTGTAATCGAATCCTCAACAAAAAACATGGTGGTATGGCATTTTTACAAACTTTTTTAAAACCTGTTTGAAAAACTGGTTATTTTCCACTTCGTAGTTTACAAAATAGTGATAACTTACTCAATTATGTAGGAAACTTCAACCACTAATTTGCCTTAGAAACGTACTATGATAAATTAGGGGATGCCTTAATAAAAGGGACCCCATAACTTCCCATGAGTGTCATAATAAACGGCCAAGGGTAGGAGATTATGGCCTTACGTGGCAACACCATGCATTCTAAATTTTAAGTTTAAATGACTATATTATATGCTTTTACGAAGGGCTGTTGGCTTCAGGAGTTTTGAAAAGTTTTGGTGTGTAGATTATTTTGATGGTTTTTTGTTATGATAGTACTTTACTAGACAAACTCCTTCCAAGAAGATTTGCTAAAGTCAAACCGAGCTGTCGTCAACCACTGCTCCTGAGAAATTCTTCATGGAAAAACCCAATAACACTTTGCCCGGCCCGGAAATCGAACCCAGGAGCTCTTGCTCAGCAGTCGCGCTTGCGACCACTATACCACCGAGACAGAACTTATATCATCACAATGGAAGTCATGAGATTTCGCACAATACAGTCTAAGCAGTGTACCTACTAAACCTTCCTACTGAAAATATTTGTAAATAACGTATTACTTAGTAGTTCTCTTTTCTAGAAGGAATACTAGGAAAAAACTGCATCGTCTCAAAAATCTGCAACCACAAAAAAAAAATACCCAGACCGATTTCTCAGACTCCCTACACAATTTAACACAAAAGTAGCTGAATCGATGCATTTAAGACCACTAAACTCTTAAAGGAAATAGCGTTCAAAACTTTGATCAGCGGCCAAATGTAATCCGTACCTGAAAGGTCCCGACTACACGGATCTTGGCACGAATTCTTAAACTGTCCCAGGCTATGTTAAAATGAATACCTAGCTGAGGAGGGTTAACGTGAAAACTCGAGGCAATATCGTCTGGAAAGTCGAGGGGTTATCCCGTGTTGTTTTGCCTTTTGTTTTGTGAAAGCATTGATGATGGAACTGCGTGAAGAGAAAAAGCTGTCGGCTCTCATATAAATCAGATGCAGATGAACCTATAAAAAGTCTGATAACGAAGAATGAACAATGCATAAAACAGTTGTCTTTCTGTCACTTTTACAAGAACCTTAGAAGACAAGTTTGATATTTCGGAGACTTCCAAGTATTAAAGTAAAATTCAAAGAATCACAAGCAACGACACGCCTGTAACTCTATGTCAATACAACACTACCGTGGATGGTGGTATTGCCGCCTGATGATTTCTTCTATTAAAGCCAGCCACTTACTTGGTTAGACAAAGGGTTTTAGGTTGCAAACAGTGTTTGTTCATAAACGGTTCATGCAGTAAAAGCTCCCATCCACCGTAAGAAGCCTTCAATTGAATCCCAAACTAGGTGAATAAACCACGTCCTCGTGTGACCAGAGCTATGAACGTTAACGAAGCGATAGGAGTACAGTTATTTAAGAATCGTAGCAGAGTTCTGTAGTTTTTGCCTACCTCTAGGAAAAAGCGTGTGTTTCTGTATGTAGTCGAATATAACAGAGTGATAAAGCATCGTCTTCTAATAGTAATACAAAGTTTCTCACTTTAATGCAGTGTAGAAATTTTGCCTACACGCCGCCGGGACAGGTAGGCGCTGCGAAATTACTTAACGACGGTTCCGAAGTAGCGCGGGGAATAATTACAGCGGTACTAGTTGCTATGTCTTATCTGCTTCACTGTTGAAGTTATATACGTGTGTGCGTGTTATGTTATTAGTTTTATAGTATTGGTAGTTATATTTGTCTGGGTTCCTGTGCCTTACTGAATCTGAGGTGAAAGTATTTCTTATGACAGAAACATGAGCTAAAAGTAAAAAGCTTTTAAGAATTTAAAATCTCTGGTAGGCGCTGACGAAAGAGTCGTAATATATAGATACCAATCTATGTGCAATCTACAATTTTATTGCCACATTCCTTTGTATATATACAATACTATGTATTATAGAGTAGAAGGAATGTGGCAATCGCTAGGATGTCTCTTTGGTTGCTTCAAAGAAATCACCAAAGTAGCGGAAATCTCATCCAAACAGGAGGCAATGATATTGTAGACACGCAAGAAACGGCCTATTAGAATGTACTGGAGCAATGAGGCATCTTGTGGCGATCTATTCCTAAATACCGTATGCCAAAAGCCTAAGGCATTGGCTACTTCGAAATTCATTTTTATTCTATCGGAGCTTCACCATTATTCAGTACACACCCTTAATCAAGGTAAAACAAATTTATTTACAGCAGTATCTTCACAAATTAAACCGGAAGTGTTCCTTAAAAAATATTCTCATTAGCAATTACTATCACGCAACGATATCTCGGCAAACTTTAATTAAATATAGTCATTAAAAATATTTATAACACCCGACGGTAAGACTCGCATTTTTATGAGTTTTTAAAAGATACGTTCAGATAATAAGAACGGGGGACCCGATAAATATGGTCTGTGTTGGTAATTAAGACTGCACGTGTATAATTTTATGCACAAAAAGTCTCCTTGCAAAATTAAGTCCCTTCGCTATCTTTTTCTTTTTAAATGTTGCTTTTTTAGTTAAAGAAAGTTGGGCCATACTTATTTCACCACCATGCCCAGAGATAATTGCCCTAAATCGCGGCAATTATCTTTAGGCTTCAATATGTCAAAGACCCACCGTTACCAAAGTATCACTCATATATATAAACAAATCAATGTGATTACTTGAGTAAAAGTAATAACTTAAGATACGATTATTATTCTAAAGTTTAATAATTACTTGGAGTTACAACTGTCAAAAGTTAGAATTCTTAGCTTTCCCTTCTTTGACGATTCTTACTTCTTAGGAATTACTAAAAACTCAAGTATTACTTTAACTTGACTATATACGGGTATAAGATTCCTATCAACCCTAGGAACTAACAAATGAAGGGTACAGGCAAAGAACAGCGAATTTCTATGGTAATTGCATTCCCAATCACTAGTTTTTACAAATACTCAACAGAAGTCGCTAAAAATACGTTTTTATCTATGCCCAAAGCAAAAAGAACTGGGAACTTCTAAACTTTAATTTGCTTTTTTCTCATAATCGATTCATTAGGACATGCCCTGTTCTTTGCCTGTACCCTTCAAATTAGGTAAAAGGTACCAAACAGCTACACACACAAGTACACCACATCGTAAACTAACATTGTAGTAGATTTGTGAAGGCAATGTATCGTCTCCCGATATTTTTTTCTGATGCCAATGGCGGTGTTCTCAGCCATTCGCAGGTGATGTTGATAGCTTTTATAATATATATGTATCAGTTTGATGGTATTTCCTTTGGTTTGTGCTTTGTAGTATTTATATTACACTAAGATTCAGCTAAAGATATTCTATCTCATCATTTGTCATCGGGGTTATTTTACTCTTTATCCCAGTAATATGTTATCGTGGAATAATTTGCGAACGCTACATGGGTGAAGCCGCGGGTAAAAGCCAGTCAAATCAGCACACACACAGCACAGCACACACATAGTACAGCACACACACAGCTAACAGCTGATGATGTCAAGTTAACTATATTATGGCGAACACTAGTTAACTACAGACTAGTAATATGTAGTTTGTTTTTAAAATTGTTAACTTGAATAACTACAAATATAGAAGAATATTGCGTGGCTGTTATGCTACGATACACTTATGGTGTCTTAAACCATTAACAAAATCAAAAATCAAAATCAAAGCATTTATTTCAAGTAGGCCAGTTACAGGCACTTTTGAATTGTCGAAACAAAGACAACAGTAAAAATATCTACAGTCCCAGTCACAAGGCACAAAAACTGTGAAAGTACTGTAGTTGCCCATTCCCTAACGTAGATCTCTATGGAGAAGAACGGGCAAGAAACTCCAACGTTAAGGTGGCGATTGATCACCAAAAACAATGTCAAAACGGCCACAAATCAACCAGCCAACAATAAAACAAACGACGACACACACCAAACATTTAACAGCTAATCCACCGCTTATCTAACACAACCAGTATTTATCCGAACACTGCAACACATCACTCGTTGGTTGCAGCAACCATTACATCGCACGACACGCAATTAATCCCGGTAACCATCTACATCGGTGACTGAGCGGCAACCGATTGGTTCTGCAACCAACTATTTATCGTGGAGTATAATGAGACCGAAGGGACGTCAGGCTATTAATATGTGTTTAGAGCTAGCTGGATTGGGGATCGTTTGGTTCCTGTTTTTGGTTGAGCATGGCTTGTAACTTGCAGTCAACTAATTGGGGAGGTAATTGAACAGGCTGTTCGGTAAGCATTTATTTGGATTTTATCCCAAGAACTGAATATCATGAAAGTAAAATAAAAAATAAAAAGCCTTTTACTTCTTGCACAAAAGAATTAATAAGAATAACATGCATGCAATCATAAATTCATATTTTAACAAGATTTGTTCATTTCACTACATTTGAAAAAAACTTAGAAATTGTTATTCATTTATTAAGTAGGTATTTATTTATGATATGAATGTTGATTATTATGAATTAAATTACGATTAGAATTGTGATTTAGAATGATTTAATTTAAAAAAAAAATCATGATTAAAAATTAAATTTTAGCAAGAACCACTCTTAGTAGAAGGTGAAGACATGAAAGTATGTCATGAAAGTAGTATGACTGTATTTCACTACACCTTTCACAAGATCTGTAAGAATAGCTTGATGAACATCTAAGTTAAACAGTTAAGACAAGTAAACCTTGTAAAAAATATCATTCATAGACGAACTGTGAAATAAAACCATCTTAAGGAAAGCGCATCATAACCAAACCAAAAACTAAAAAAGATAAAAATTAAGACAAGTGCCATCCACCAACCCGCCTTGGGCCTGCGTGGTGGATTACGGCGCACTCCCTTTCAAAGAAAGAAAACCTGTGGTTAAATAGTGGGAACATTACGTGCTGATTATGCTGGCTAGCCCACACAGTAGAAAACTACGCAAAAGAACAACAAAATATCTATGAATCAAACAATAACCCACCAAACCACTTAATCCATTCACCCATTTAAATACAAGTGGTTCTCATAAAACCGGCTGCCAATAAAACAATCGTAGCCAGCAACAGTTGCACTACCGGTTGTACAACAGACAATTGTTGTATAAATTACAGCGCATGAAAACATTCGCGACGGCGATTTGGTTGTGCCAGGAAAGTTGGGGGAGTCGTACGGGAGAGAATTGCGAGCGGAGACGACGCGAGTAATTTTAACATCACGCTGTAATCACCGAAGGGTTAGGCAGAGGTGTATCTAATAGTACATCCCCATTTCGCCAGTTATATGTTAGTTCCATATAATAGGGGGCGAGCCTATTGTTATCAACCGGTCACAAATTCAGACTCCGTGGCTGCTACTGAGAAATTCCTGATGGAAAAACCCAATAACACTTTGCCCGACCCAGGAATCGAACCCAAGACCTCATGCTCAGCAGTCGTACTTGCGACCGCTAGACCAACAAGGCAGTCAGTCTTTTAATTTACTTAACTGGCGAATTATGGGTGTACCGACCTACCTACTATAGGGACACCTCTACCTTCGAAAAATAGGGTGTGATGTTATAGTTGGCAAAAAAGTAGACTGACTGTAGACCTGCTAGTAAGTAGTCACCAACATCGACGAATATTATAGTACCTTCCCAGAACAACCACTTCACAAGTAATTACGGCCTGTATTGGGCGGAAGTGTCTTTCTAGTCCTACCTATTTCGCCAATTATTTCTAAGGTCCCATGTAGTAGGGGGCGAGATAATTAACATCAAAAAGGCACAAATCCAAACTCCAATAACACTTTGTGCTTTTCGTGATCCACCTGGTAACAGAAAACATTTTCTCAAAGAAATGCAGCGTTTTCCTACACAACAGACGCCCTTATGTACCCTACAGTTTGGCTCCGGGTTGGAACCGCGACGGCCTGAAAAAAGCGGTCTGTAATTAAATCGGTGCGCGCCAAGAAACTGTCAATATCTGTGCAATGCCTGTAGGCTCATAACGGTAAACTTGGCAGGTGACTACGGCCATTGTTTCATTTTGTTCGGCTGAAAGAATATTCTGATAATATACGGAAATTATTGTGTAAGGAAAATGGTTTTGGCGATTTTGATCGTGGAGAAATCAAAATACACAATGTTTACAGCTGTAAGAATTGTTGATGGGAAGCCAATGTTACTTGCTTTATTCGTTGATTCGGGAGTTGATAGGGAATTCTCACTCATCTGAGGAATAACTGAGTTGCGATTTTAGCAGGAAGATTATAACCACGATTAGTCTAGGATATGGTGTCAAATACGAAGCTATGACCTAAAGGAATGAGGACAATGTAGTGAGGAAAATGTTGAGTACAAATGTAGATGGCTATATGAGTAGAGGAAGACCGAAGGAACGATGGATGGACTTTGTGAATGATGATATGACTGGAAAGGAGGTAACTGCTGAGATGACGAGTAATAGAAAATTATGGAAAAACAACACATGCTGCGCCGACCCCAAGTAACTTGAGATAAGGGCAGTGGAATGAAGATGATCTAAACTGTAAATAATTAGGGTGCTATCACCAGAATTGTCAGCATCAGCACACCAATTCACAAACTCGAACTGGACCAACGTGGAATAGAGTCCACTCCCTCCCGCAGGGAGTTCCTTCTACCTGACTACCCTCTCTACTTTGCTATAAACAGTATCACCCATCCAATACAAAATCATTGGAAGCCTCTCATCATCCTAATCTTTTAACGTTACTTTATTAGCTCCCAAGGTGCCTCGTGTTTATCGCGTCGTTTTGTCCAGAGTTGAGCGCTGAGCGTTCAGTCTGATACGGTTTTATGATGAGTGCGGTAAAACATTTTGTATTCCGTAGATTGTGGAAAGACGGGGACATGTCTACGAAAGACGGATGCTCAATAGCTCATATGTTCAGTCAGGTTTTCTAAGACTAATCTCTCAACATGTAGTTTGCTTATCGGAGTCCAGATAACTGCGCCAGGAGTACACAGTTTATTTGTCAGTTTGTTTGTACTGCTACGTAACGAAACTTTTATTCCTTTCAAGTACAAAAAACTTCAGTTATATGACTTAGGTCTATCGGGTCCGCCTTAATAATAACAAAGAAAAGCCGCGTTGACACGATCAGAGTATGCTCGGACCAAGTGGAAACCTACACATATCAACCCATCCGAGTGCGCTCGGATTATGGGTTGCCACAATATACTTGCTTCCGAGTAGGTATCCGAGTGTGTCAACGCGGCTTTAGACACAGCCGCAGGAAGATCTCTTCCTACCTTACGTAAGTGACTATATTTTAGAGACAGTCTGTTGCTTAATTTATACCTTCCGTAAACGTCTCCAATGCTATCAAAATTCCCCAAACACCGCACCAGTATGTCCCACACCTTTACAGCCAGACTTTGATGACACACAGCTTACAATGTCACTTTTATCTACCAACATATACATTAACGCATCGCTTAGCCGCGCTCCGTCGGCCACTGGTCGTAAACCGACAATGTAACGTGCTCCATCGAAAGGATTTTAACTGCACTGTTGATGGATTGTGTGTTCGCGACGATACTCAATTGAATGATAAAATAAACGATGTGTTTATGTATCCGCACGGATTGGTGACCGTGCCAAGATGGCTGGTGTATGGTGAAAATGAATAAGGAGAGAAATTAGTTGTATTGTTTGGATACAAATGTCTGGACCGAACTAGGAAGAGCGGCTTACGTCCTTGCTAATTGCGTGAAATCGGTTTCTGGAAACAATAGTGATCCTGAGGCAGTTAATGCCACGCATCTTAGAATTTAAGTTCTGATGAATAATTAAAGACAAGTTAACGATAGAATCGTTAACTTGTCTTTGATCCTTTCATCTTCTAATGAACACTGAATAAGTGTTGTTTAGTCTCGTGTTAAACTCACACTTTGTGGCATACCTTCCATGCCAGAACTAATGCCCATTTTCAACAGTACTAGACTAAATTACACAATATAACACCAAGCCTGTAGTTCCCGAAGGGTTAGGAAGAGGTGTACCTATACCTGACAGTACACCCACATTTTGCCAGTTATGTTTAAGTCCGATGTAATAGGGGGCAAGGCTATTGCCATCAACCGGGTTAAAATCCAGACTCCGTGGCTGCTACTGAGAAATTCCTGATGGAAAAATCAAATAACACTTTTCCCGACCTGGGAATCGATTCAGGATCTCGTGTTCAGCAGGCGCGCTTACCACCACTAGACCGAAGAGGCAGATAATTTAGTTTAAATTAACGCCTACTACAAGACGTAATTTAGTTATTTTCTAGTGTTTGGGGTGTTTTAAGTGTATTATTATTATTTATAGTGAGACAAGTACTTACAGTGAGACAACAATACCTGCTCAATCTCATATAGAAACAGCATGAAAAGAAATCAAAAATGAAAGCATTTATTTCAAGTAGGCCAGTTACAGGCACTTTTGAATTGTCGAAACAAAGGCAACAGTAAAATAAAGCTACAGTCCCAGTCACAAGGCACAAAAACTGTCTCTATGGAGAAGAACGGGCAAGAAACTCCATGGACACTCTTTTAAATCAGAATACTTTAACAAAACCTTGGTTACATCATTCATTTTGAGATGGTACATTATGTGAGAACGATGCAGTAAGATGTGTACGTTAAAAGTGTCCATAGTAAAAACAATTCAAAAATAAAATAATTAATTCAAATAAGCCGTGGCAAATAAGAGATGACCAGTCACAACTGACAGCACGAACACGACGCATGTATCAGCACCATTCAACTCAACCATTTTGAAGAGAACTAAATGATCCGACACACGTGCCACCATCAGCGAGACATTTGAGTGAGCATGACATACTCCTAACCGCCAGGGCACATTCAAGTCAAGAAAAGACGCAGGTTTCCAGCGAATGACAGCTTTCTAGTACATAGTACTCACACAATATGGGCTAGGCGGCTATATAATACAAAAGAGATTGAATCTATACAATGTAAAGATAGTTATACAATCTACAGCAGCTCCAACAATACTATTTAATGCTATCAATTTAGGCGCCCCTGTTCTTGTGGAGCAGGACCGGCATTGAGCCAAGCATTTTTATCAGTGATATAATCGTCCAACTTGTAATATGCTTTCTTACATAGTGTGCGTTTAATGCATGTTTTAAATTTCGTTTCATTCAGTTCAAGAATACTTTGTGGAATTTTATTATAGCTCAAACAGTACCCCATGAAAGATGAGTCTACTTTAGCGAGTCTGAAGCCTGGCTGAAATAATTGGTCTCTATTTCTAGTACTGTAACTGTGTCTGTCACCTCTTTTATTAAAAAGATGTAGATTTTTTCTTACATACATTATGTTTTCGTAGATGTATTGACAATGTAGCGTCATGATGTTAATTTCCTTAAACAGTTCCCTTAGAGAATCGCGCCTACGAAGATTATATATGGCTCTGATGGCTCTTTTTTGCAGAATAAATATAGACTCAATGTCTGCAGCCCGTCCCCATATTAAAATGCCATAAGACATAATACTATGAAAGTAACTAAAATAGACCAGTCTAGCGGTATCTACATCAGTATATTGACGGATTTTTCTTATAGCATACGCTGCTGAACTTAGCCGCCCCGCAAGAGATGTCAAATGAGAACCCCATTGTAGCCTTGAATCAAGCGTAATCCCCAGGAAAACCGTTTTATCTACAAATTCAAGTTTCTCTTTATTCAATACTATATCACAATCGCTACTTTTAACATTCGGTAAAGCAAATCTTACGCATTTCGTTTTTTTTTCATTTAACACTAAATTGTTTGCTGTGAACCAATTATGGACCTGAAGTAGGGCATTATTCACGTCATCTAGATTTTGAGCCCGTCTATTTATCTTAAAAATTAGGGAAGTGTCATCAGCGAATAACACCATATTTTGAGGTGGGTTTTTCAATAAATAGGGGAGATCATTTATATTTACTAGAAAGAGGAAAGGACCCAATATTGAGCCTTGCGGTACCCCCATTTTTACTTTTAAACCCTGTGAATTAACACCATTTATTTGCACATGTTGTTGTCTATCACTCAAATAAGATTTTACCAAACTAAGTGCAAGTTTCCCTAGTCCGTAATGCTCAAGTTTCAAAAGTAATGTGTCGTGATTTACGCAATCAAATGCTTTGGAGAGGTCACAAGAAATTCCAATGGCGTCTTGGGACTCTTCCCACGCAGTAAATATGTGCTTTAATAAGGTTACACCGGCGTCAGTTGTACAACGTCCCTTGGTGAAACCATACTGTTGATCGTGTAAGATTCTGTTGGTGTTAAAATGATTGAGCATTTGATTTAGCTTTACCTTTTCAAACACTTTGCTAAAAACTGGCAACACGGATACAGGTCTATAATTATTTGTATCTTTACTATCTCCGGATTTAAACAGAGGTATGACTTTACTGTATTTCATTAAGTCCGGGAAAACTCCTTGATCTACACACAAATTAAAAATTAAAGCTAAGTATGGTGCTATAGTCTCAACTATGGATGTACAAACTTTGATAGACATTCCCCAAAGATCTTCGGTCAGTTTGACTTTTATTTGCCGGAAAGCTTTAATAACTATCATAGGGTTTATGTGTTTAAATTTAAATTCAGCCGGGCAGTCAGACACATTCGCCTTTAATAAACCAATTGAGACTTCAGGAGAGGAATTAAGAGCCTCCGTAGTTTTTAACGGTATATCGGTAAAGAAATTTACAAACTCATGAGCTACTTCCTGATTAGAGCTTTTAGGACCACATGCTGTATCTAATGTGTAGCTAGTGTTACGTATTTTCTTCCTGTTAGTCTCGTTATTTATGACTTTCCAAACTGTCTTAATTTTGTTTTCTGCTGTTTTGATCTTGTTGCTAATGTGCAAGGCTTTGGCAACCTTGCATGTATTTCTAAAAATTTTTGAATACTTAGCAACATACTTGTTAAAAGTTTCAGAGTTTATATAAGGCTTAAGGCCATAAAGCTCAAATAGTCTTTCCCTACTTTTTCTGATACCTCTAGTTGCCCAATCACTAAATACAAATTCAGGGCAAAAACATTTTGTCTTCTTTTCAAAAGTTTTGTTAAATTCAGTGTGAACTATTGAAAAGAAATTATCATACAATTGATTTATATTAATATCGTCCATATGATGGCTCATAACACTTAACTTGTTCTGTAGGGAAATATTATACCTCTTTAAATTATTAGTAGTTATAGGTCTAAATTGAATCTGAACTTTTTGCAATGGTATGTTACACCTAAAAGTTACAGTTTGTCCGCTATGGTCAGACGGCAAACAATTTACTATGGTTTTATCTAAGTAATCACAATTGCAGAAAACATTATCTATACAAGTAGCAGAAGATGAAGCGACTCTCGTAGGTTCAATAAAAATGTTAGTCAAGCCAAATGACTTGAAAAGATTTAATAATCGACTGCTATTAGAATTTTCTTCTAAAATATTGATATTGAAATCACCACAAATAATTATAGGTTTATCACTGGCTGCAAGTTTTGCCAGGACATCTTCCATTATTGATTCAAATAAGGAAAAGTTTTGATAGTTTGGGGGTCTGTACACACACACTTACACGCTTATCTAGCTCAACACAAGACAGTTCGACGCAATGTTCCGCCGAGAAACCTACTATGTCATTACGTTGCTAATATTTAACAAGACACCGGTAAATCAGGCAGTGAAACATAAGAGAATTATCAGTAAAGTATGTAGCACAGTCAATTGTAAGACCGCATCCGCTCGACGACAACGTCTCTACCTATCAACTTATTTATATAATAAAATTAATAACATCCTCAAACTCGGGCTGAGTTTGAGGATGTTATTAATTTTATTATATAAACTAACAAAAAATAAAACTAAGGTCAAACTAAATTCATGACTTCAAACACTGGATTACCAAAAGACGGAAAACTTAATTAAATAACAATATCAATAATATTCTTTAATCTGTTCTCTAATATCAACATAATTAATGAACAATCAAGATGATTAATAGTTGGGTGGGCAAACAAGTCTCATACAACCCAAGTCCAGCCACCACCACGATCACTTACACCACACACCAAACACACACACATACACACAACACACACATACACACAACACACACATTCAAACCTACACATAAACACACGCGCACACACCACACAAGAGCACGCATGCATTATTTTTAATGATTATTATTTTTATTTGTTTTTTTTTTGTTTTTGATGCATACAATGTTGTAACATTAGTACCAAAAACGGGTGAAGACACTGACTCCTGGTCCAGGTCTCACCTAGCACAGGAGTCAGGGTTTAAAATGGATATGTATAACTTTTTTTTTGTGTCAATAAAAACTATTTTATTATTTTATTTATTTTTTTAAACTTTGCCTTATACTAGGAATTTCTCCTGTGTGGGTGCGTTTACAAACATTTAAACTCACATACACAAACAGCCAGACCCGGAACAACTATCTGTAGGCCATACAAATGTTTGTTCCAGCCCGCGAAACGCCGCGCATCAGCCAATCGCTTAACCACTGCGCCAAACGTGCCGTCAAATTTTGAACGCCGCCGTTTAGAGCTCACTAAACACCAACGTCTACATAAAACCGTATCTTCAACGTCTAAACATCTTAATATTGTCACTTTCCATCCATCTTGAAACTGTTTCAAAAGTAAATTGCATTTCCAACTTACATATAGAGCGGGGCGTCAAAATTTACATGTCGTAATGTTTCAATTTATTTGTAAATCAGTTTAAGTTGCGCAAACACAAGGAGGTGCGGAAAAATCCGGAGTAGTGTTGTGTCTGTAGCGAACGATCCCTAATATGTTAAGGATGATAGGGATGGGACATGTCGAGTTAAATAAAGAGAGAGAAAGTGTTGTTTTTATAAAAAAAAAACAGCTTAAGAAAATGTGCGTGAAGAATTTTGGAGGGGGTCGTGGCTTAATAATAACAGCCGCACGGGTTGATTTCAATTAAATTTCGCTTGCCGATGTCTGAAGCACGTTAAGCCGGTGGTCTCAGCTGTCATTTGTAGATCTTTGACAGTCGTCAAACATCACGTGTAATCATTGGGCCGAAAGTCTAACAACCAATCTTAACAAGAGGTTTTACCTAGTAACTGAGTTGGGGAGGTCAGATAGGCTACTGCCTACCAATATTACTTGGTATTCAGCTGCATCTGGTTAGACTGGAAGCTGACCCCAACATTGTTCAGTAAAGACTGGGCAAAGGCTTCTTCTTCTTAGCGTATCGATGGCAAAAAGTTTAAATATGTTTAGCCAAAACTCAGCCACGCGAACCCCGTTCACTGATGCAGTAAATAAATCATCAAGAGCGCAAGTTATAGGGCATGCGGTGCGAGATGGAAGGTATTTATATGCTGAATTGCTCATTCTAGTATAATGTATAATCCCGCTCGCTCTCATGTCACATCACTAGCGACGCCCTCTCAAGGCGACGCGTACTTTGCATGTTGAGTGCGCGCGCTGATACCAGCACAGCAACGCCTTTTGCACTTCACCCAGAATGCAGTTTAGTTATCCAATTCAATTCAAGTTTATGGTGCGGGGTTGGGTCTTAGACTTAGAACAAGCTAGAATTATGGGCTGGGGGTTTGGTTGGCCCTAAATCCGTTAAAAGCTAAGACATTTCAATATAGGCTCTATTGTGACATGGGATTAGAGTTTACTATAATTTTTCTTCTGAAAATAGTCATCATCAGCCTAGCCTTTTCCCAACTATATTGGGGTCGGCTTCCAGTCTAACCGGATGCAGCTGAATACCAGTATTTTACATGGAGCGACTGCCTATCTGACCTCCACAACATAATAATAATACTTGGTAAAACTGGTTGTCAGACTTTTCGGGCCACTGACTACCTAACGACTGTCAAAGAACTACAGATGATAGCCGGGACCAACGGCTTAACGTGCTTTCTGAGGCACAGAGGAAACTCGGCATGTAATGGGTCACCCATCCACAGACCAACCTAGGCAAGTACGGCTTAACCTAAAGATCGTCCCGAGCGGCTGTTATTTAGCCACGAGCTCCTCGATTTCTTCTGAAAACAGTTTCTTTATTAATCTCTTTGGTTAAAAGTTAAGTATTTATGATGATTTTAATAATAAGACCTTTGATTGTATTTTTACTTTCCATTATAGGTACAAAGAAAAATATTTTTTTTTTTTTTTTTTGTTAGCCTGTACTGTCCCACTGCTGGGCAAAGGCCTCCCCCAATTCCTTCCATGTGCTCTTTTCTCGCGCCTCCTAAAATAAATAATAAATTAGAATAAAATTATGAAACACCTGTAAATGATGTTTACCTCTCAAACGGGAGAACATGACCAGCGCTTGGGTCCAGTAAATCATCGCTCGCAACAGGGTGTTTTAACTACGTCATGCGTCATAATAATGAATAATATTTTTTTTATAGACCGATTGCCTGTCTTCCGACAGTCTATAAAGTTCTTACATCCATTTTGAGAGCTAAAATTAACAAACACATTGATGACAATTCTGTAATGTCCGCTTCTCAAAATGGATGTAGGAACGGGTCCCGCGGTACTAAGGAGCTACTCCTCATTGATATGGCCATTAGTCAACAGGTTCGCCGTTCCCGAAGGGATCTGTCGACATGTTGGATAGACTATAAGAAGGCCTATGACTCGGTGCCACATACATGGCTCATGAGGGTGCTAGAGTTGTATAAAGTTGATTCAACTCTGCGCATCTTCCTGATGTCATGTATGGGGCAATGGAGGACAGTCCTTCGCTATCCGGGATGTCGGCAAATCCAGAGGAATAGCGAGCCGATAAGGATAGAGCGAGGTATATTTCAGGGCGATAGTTTGAGTCCGCTTTGGTTCTGCTTAGCCTTGAATCCTCTTAGCACGCTGCTGGAGGATTCAGGTCTAGGCTATCGGTTGAGGAGAGGTGGTCAAGTTATATCTCACCTCCTTTACATGGATGACCTGAAACTCTTTGCCCCCAACGATTTGCAACTGATGGAGCTACTGAAAGTAACTGAAACTTTCAGTAGCGCCATCAGGATGGAATTTGGTGTGGACAAATGTGCGGTCATGCATGTAAAGCGAGGGGAGATTGTGGAATCTGTGGGAACCCAGCTCTCGGATTCCATAAATCTTAGATCCCTCTCAGCAACTGAAACCTATAAGTATTTGGGTATGTCGGAAGCGCTGGGCATCAATGTTGCTGACATGAAGCAATCGTTGAAGGAGCGCTTCTTTGGCCGTCTGAAAAAAGTATTTAATAGTCTTTTATCAGGCGGCAATAAGGTGCGTGCCTTCAACGGTTGGGTCATGCCGGTTCTGATGTACTCTTTCGGCATACTCAAATGGACTCAGACAGAACTAGACGCCCTGGATAGGAGGGTCCGTACATTGTTGACGACATATCGAATGCATCACCCGCGTTCTTCTGTTATGAGACTGTATATCCCGCGGAGGTGTGGGGGTCGAGGCTTTTTAAACGCTAAGACTCTTCACAATCGCGAGATATACAGTCTCAGGGAATATTTCCTTGAAACCGACGTGGGGATGCATCGAGATGTGGTCGCAGTGGACAAGGGGCTCACCCCGCTCTCCTTGGCTAAAGAGAACTGGCGCAAACCTGTAGTGCTTGACACTAACGACCGCATGGAAGTATGGCAGAGTAAGGAGCTTCACGGACGGTTTTTCCGGGCCCTGCATGGGCCCGATGTAGACCTACCAGCGTCCGTAGCCTGGCTACGTTCCGGGGACCTCTTTGGAGAAACCGAAGGTTTTGTCTGTGCAATTATGGATGAAGTTATGATGACGAATAACTACCGGAGATTTATTGTGAAGGACGGTACGGTTGACATATGTCGGGCATGCCACCGTCCAGGCGAATCAATCCGTCACATTATCTCCGGGTGTTCTCGTCTGGCTAACGGAGAGTACTTGCATAGACACAACCTTGTAGCCAGGATTATCCATCAGCAACTTGCTCTAAAATACAACCTTGTGGAATCGGAAGTACCGTACTATAAGTATGTGCCCGACCCAGTTCTCGAAAATGGCAATATCACATTGTACTGGGATCGATCCATCGTAACTGACAGGACTATTGTAGCCAATAAGCCTGATATAGTGGTGGTGGATCGATCAGAGCGGCGTGCAATGATTGTTGACATAACGGTCCCGCATGATGGGAACCTCGTGAAAGCCGAGAAAGATGAGCAAATCAAGTATCTTGACTTGGCTCACGAGGTTGTCGACATGTGGGATGTGGACTCAGCGATCATTGTGCCGATAGTTGTATCAGCCCATGGCTTAATTGCCAAGAGCCTCGACCAATACCTGAGGAGGCTCTCGTTAGGCAGCTGGATCAAGGGTTTGATTCAGAAAGCGGTACTCCTGGACACGGCTCGTATTGTCAGGAGGTTCCTCTCTCTGGAGCCCTGACCGCCGGTAGCTTGGACCCTGTTCCCGATACCGGTGGGCTACAATTTTTTATATTTTTAAATGTTTTTTATATTGTTTTTAGTTTAAGAAATATTTAAAAATATACACGGTTATTTTTTGGTCGTTCTGGAACCGAAAGCCATAAACTCAATCATCGATTTCGAAACGATTGGGACTATTTTTTTCAAAATGTAAAAATAAAAAAAATCACGATAAATTTAATTTAATGTTTTTTTTGTGAAATAATGAGAACTCGAAGTAACGCTTCCTTGCGGTAAATGCATATGTGTGTGTAAAACGTATTCACGATCGGCAACACATGCGAACGGTACCCATTGAAAAATTCATTCATCGATCCGTAAGCCACGCCCCCACCCGACGCTTACACAGTCTAGGAGTCTAGCCGTCGCGCGGTTCGTGTTCGGTCACTCATGCGCAACCTAATAACATGTTAAAAATGAGTCGGCAATACGCGTACTCCAATGTGGAGTATTGGGCAATGGTGGATTTTTATGGGATGGCGCACAATAACCTGGAAGAGGCTAGACGACTTTATGCTCAGCCGGAACACCTGAACTCACTGCGCGCACGTGGAATCACCGACCCTCAAGTTCCCTTTACCTCCACCATCCTGCAGTGCGTGCGTACCTTAACAGTGAGTTTGGTTAGCAGTGGATAGGTCGTGGTGGCCCTGTGGCTTGGCCCGCAAGGAGCCCTGACTTAACACCACTGGATTTTTATTTGTGGTCCGAAATTAAAAGACTAGTTTATTTCGAGGAGCATACTACTCGAGATGAGTTAAGAAGTGCGATAGTGAAAAGTGACAGATACACATTAGGAAAATTAAAAGACAACGTGATTAAACGTGCCCGTTTGTGTATCGAGCAAAGTGGACTCCATTTTGAGCAGTTGCTTCGATACAGGGAAGTGTAAATTATTTAAAAAGTGTTTGGCCTTAGTTAGTTATAAGTTGATTATGTTTGTAGATAGCTCCAATTTTTTAAATACGCCTGCGCCTGCAATACCTTTTCTTGATAATAAAAGAGTACTTACAAAGTTAGTAGGTAGGTACCGACTTAGACGTAAAATGTATTACTGACGCGACGGTCCTAAGCCCGTAAAAAGTATGAAGGAAAAATTAGAGTTATTTAACTGTTAAGTACGTAAACATAAACGCAATTTAGATCAAACACAACAAACAACACAATGGTCATGAATGCGGAATCAAACGATTTATTATTGTCGTGGGTAGGTATCTACTGTAGCAACAACGTGGTTGGTAGGTACTGACCACTGCAACCTATAGCAAACTCATGATTAGCAAACCTTCAATACAAAGCTAGAGCTCTGCGTTAGATACCTACATAAACAAAAATAAAATATTTAATATGAATTTGTGCCCGGTTGATGGCAATAAGCTCGCCCCTTATTACATGGGAATTAAACATAACTGGCGAAAAATGTGGGTGTACCATTAGGTACACCTCTGCCAAACCCTTCGGGGATAACAGGCATGATGTTATGTATACCATTCTAACCAAAGGATCGGTCGCGCAAATAGGTATCTACGCGATAGATAAATTGGTGCACAAATAAAAATACGAAAAGCGAATTTAGACTTTATTTCTTAACCGTAAACGGTGAAAATTAGAAATTTTACCCAAACTAGATACCTAAGTAAAATACGCAGTTTACTAAAATTATTCTGAGAAACCTATTGTCTCGTGTTCAACCTGACTGTTACAAAGATGCACAACCGAATTACACGGTTCACTTTATTAAAATAAGGTCTTAATTCCAACCTAATACCTCCAATACCTAAAATACATCCAACTAATAATGAACTCTATTCGACAGACGAAACGATTCATTTTTCTGTGCGAATTGTCTGCGTTTGTAACAGCCGCCAGCATTACCGCAAAAAAAATGTTTTAGGCAGTATTATTTTATGAATCAGGTAGGTAGGTTGATTGGTCGACACTCGATTTAAGGCCTAATTCCCAAGCGTACTGTCGTCGTATCGGAGTCTAGTTGAATAGGTACGAGTAGTAGTGATTTCGTGATGCGAGAGTGGTGAATTAAATGCCAATTAATTTCTCTCGTTAACGAAGAGATGTGATAGTGGTAAACACCGTGCCGTGCTTCTGATACGAACGAGAAATGATGTAGGTAAATGAACTTACACCAACCTAAATCGGACCTGAAATGAAATACCTACTTGCAGTCGGTTAATAAAATCGTCCGACGTCCATTGACCCGCTCAACTGACTCGCACAATCACAGCTGTGCTACGCTACTTCATCATCGAGCGGACCGCATACGTTATTGCGTTTATGAATGAAATAGTGGGAGCCCTACTAAGATTTAACTCGAATGACAGAAAAAATGTGATAAATTTCTAACTTCTATATTAGACGTCATAAAAAAAAAAAGAATATGCCAATAGTAACTATTACTCGACTGGAGTTACTGTGTTTCGGTTCCAGAACGACCTAAAAGTATTCGTGTATAAGATTTGTGTAAAGATAAATAAAGGAAATAATATTTTTATTTTTAAATCATTAAAACCTCATAAATACCAATTTTTTTAATGAATGTATAGTAGTCATTGGATACATGAAGTGGGCTGCCGATGAAAGACGACTAAAAAGTCACGGTGTAGACTACCGCACGCAAAATACGCGCTTGGACGTGGAGTTGCGGACACCAGCCCGTTATACAATACAAGTCTATACTAGTAGTAATAGATCTATGTTGCCTATTTCTAGCCCAACACTACATAATTAATTCCTCATCTAAACCAAAAGGCTGCAAAACCAACATGGTTGCTACCTCACAATAACCAACAATTTTCCAAAATCTACGTCCGAAATACCCACCATTTTGCTCTCTAAGCGCACAAAACACAGTTTCGTCCACTGCCATTCAAAGCCATGCACACGCGACATCCAAATTAAGGCTCTTAATCATCCTTTGAACATAGTCTAGGAGCCAGCGAACAAAATATAACATTCATAAAAGTACAATTTAGTCGCGAGTATGTCCACATACATACATGTGACGACGGTACGTGAGTTGTCTGTCCTTAACTGTGTACGAATTTACGAAACAAAGACTTATAGCCAGGAAAATCCTATTTCAAAAGTTGGGTCTGCCAAACGATAAAGGACTTTATGTGAAAATGGTAGGGTAGGTTTCATGTTGGAGGTAGGGAATTCGGTTGATAATTCAGTTTTGAAAGGAGACGGGGGCGTTGCATCAGTTTGTTGTTGATTCTTATAATTTTGAATTAATGAACGTTGTTTTATAGGCTTAGTTCCGAGTTTGAGCTATGTATATACTTTGTTAATTTTTCGTATACACACACAATGTTCTTAAGATTCCCTAGAGCAAGTCTTCAACTTACTTTACAACGAACTACACAAGTTACGCTAACGTAACAGGTGACCGATCATTACAATATAATAGTAAAACCATACGTTTTTCAACCGAAGAATAATATCGATGGTCTACTGAATGAAATTTTAATCAGCAAATTGATCCATCTTCTACAAAATGTCCTTTCCGTATGTACCAACATCTAACCTGACCAACAAAAGCCACTTCCATTCCATCCCAACGTTCAGCTTGCCAATTCATCCCGCTAAAAAGGCGAATACCACAAAACGTTCCATTCACAAATTCACATCGCAATTACGGGGACAATTTTACGTTTTTTTTTTCTGCCAAGCGGTTGGCAAGTGTCCTATATGTGTCCAGGATGTTTGTGGTCCCAAGTGGCCGGCCAGATTGTAATTAAACCCTCTCGTGCCAAGAAACTGTCCCAACAACATGTCGACCGCACATGGCCCGTGTTTTTTGAACAAGTTTTACAAAGCTGATGTTTTATGGAAACATTTTTTTTGGGAAAGTTCATGATTATGTTACGTTGAGAGGAGTTCTGAGTAGTGTAAGTAGTCTTTCATGTGGCGGTATCAAAGAGTCGTTTGTGTGAATAACTAGCTCACATGTTTCGCTAGACTTGTTAGAAGGATAGCTCATTTATTCACGCAACTAACTACTATTTAATCTCGGTTATTGTAACACAGAAATGATCAGTAAGTCCTACCAGTAATTAAAACTAACTCAGATAATTAAAATATAGATTTTGATTGATGCAGCTCACCATTCTTTTTTGACGTGATTTTTACGAGTATGTAAGGATCGTAACAGATGGCGTTTTCAACTAACTACATTCCATGGAAAAATGGCCTGAATTTATGTATGTACTAGCTGTGTCCGACGGCTTCAGCTGCCTGTTTACTTAAGTCCTAAGGTTCGTAGGGTGTATTATATTATCTGTGGTAGGGTGATGTGATAGCCTATAGCCTTCCTCAAAAACTGGGATATCAAATGTGTGTCTGATTGCTAGTTCCAGAGATTCGCGTTCAAACAAACAAACTTTTCAGCTTTGTTATATTTAATGAATATAGATGATTGTACTATCAGCTTTTTAACTTTTGCTAAACTGCTTTAATAGGTACTCGTATTATTTAATTCTCATATCCGTTGTGACCAGATTTTACAAACACAAAAAACCTTAACCAAATGCCCAATAATACACGATAGAGAAAACTATCTCCCACGGGACACCAGCCAAAACAAAACATTTTCCCAGAAAAACTAAAGTAAATCACACTCAGCCGATATATCGTAAGTTTAAAGACAATGACGAGTATCGGATTTGGATCGGCGCCACACGCGCGCGGAATGACGCGATTTAGGCGAGAGTCGTGACGAGAAACGCAAGTGTGCGCCGTCACTCATGTCTCTACGTTATGGCTCATAATTGTTAGGTATTGGACGATCTTTGAAGGATTTAGTGGAGAAATAAACGTAGCACGCACATTCTATCTGGATCGACTATCCAAAAAAGTAAAGGAATGGGATAGACCGAATGCGAGCGGTAGAGAAATTATTGTTGAGATGCGTTTTTGAAGCCCTACGCGTCATTCTGTTGCCTATCATTCCTAACTCCGTAGTATTCTTCCGTAGTAGTCCTGGGGAAATTTTAACAACTAATTGAGTTTCATAAGTTGACAAAAAAAATGAGTGTTAAGGCGTAACAGATATTTAACATAGAACTGAAATAACACAGTCTAATGAGGGATTTTCTTTATGCCGTATTAAGATTATCAGTGAGAAATCATTCATGTCACTAACATACTATGGAATTTACAAGCAACACGAAAAATACATAATATCCAACACCCACAAAAATTCATCCAACATTAATGTTGAGATTCGTTACCTGTCGCATAACGCATTATGGCGCTTCTGTATTCAGAGTCGGCGCCAAAGTACAATGGCGTCGAATGTACAGTCACGAGCACTAATATGTGTACACTTGACAAAATTCAAAAGCGAGTTTTTATTTTGAAATAAGAATTATTTTTATGTCAAAAACAGCTATGTTCCCTACGCAGGGTTTGCGTATAAAATATTAAAAATAAGAATTATTTCTTACTGGTTCCAAAATACTGAGATCGTTGTTACTAATAATGGGGAAGGTCGTACAAACGTTATTGTAGACCAATGATTTCAAGCTATTTTGACAGATAAAATGTCAAAATAGCTTGAAATCATTGGTCTACGTACAAATAAGTCCCAAACATGCAATGAGCATGTTTGGGACTTATTTGTACGCCATTTCACAGTTACCTTCAACATTGCAATAAAAAAACAGTTGAAATATCACTTTTAAAAACAGCCATAATTACATATGTGTTATTTATTAAATACATATGGGATGGTAGGCTAAATTTAAAAACATGAAAAAGTATGAATAAAAAAAATCCACCCAACACTTTACATTATCGTCCTGACACTTCAAACAGTTCTGCAATTGTTCCAAATTCAAAAGCCAAACATAAAGTTCCTTCTCACAAAAAGTCACCCTACATACATACGAGTACATATTACTTCCCGTGACTGTACCGTCATAGGTGGCCAGTGATTAATGAGCCCCGACTATGCACCCACTTTGTGGTTACATTGACTGATTGCCACGACTCTGCTGGCACCGTGTTTTACAAATCGTCGTGAGGGTTTTTGGCAGTTAGATTTTGAAGACTGGAAAATGTAAAAGGTTTGGTTGAGTGTACATTTACAACATTTTACAACCAGTATAATTGTGTTATACAATTTTTTGTTTATAATACAAAACAGTAACTTTTTCTTTTTTGAAATATTTTTAAATGACAAAAAACACCGAAACCGAAACCATGCCGGTTTCGGTTTCGGTTTCGGTTTCGACACAGTTATTAGTTAGTTTTTGGTAGTTGTTTTGTTTGTTTTAGCCGGAAGGTGTCGTATACCGACGATTCCGAGGACGGTTACGCGACACCACGCAGCAAAATACGACGCCGTCAACGATACGTATCTAGTTATAGTTACTCGTATATAAGATTTTTATATATGTATTAGAGCAGCGGTGGCTCAATAGTGGCGGCCCCGACTTACGAGCAGTAAGTCGTGGGTTCGAACCCAGCCAGGCGCATTACTTTGTAATTTATTTCATCACCACTGCTCACAAAACGGTGAAGGAAAACATCGTGAGGATACCGGCATGTCCTAGAGCCAAAAATTCGAAGACATGTGACATCTACCAACCCGCACTGGGCCCGCGTGGTGGATTATAGCCCATTCCCTCTCATGGAGAGGAGGCCTGCGTCCCAGCAGTGGGAACATTAATAGGCTGATTATGCATTTTTTTTTTTTTTTTTTTTTTCGGATGGGAAATCATCAAATGACCGGCACTCTGGGCGGAGCGGAAGGGAGTGTCAGACTTGTACTGACTAAAACCCATCCATGTTCCTTCTTTGACCTTTGTGTTCCAGGGCCACGGTATCTCTTTCGAACAGTCCCGCAGCCCTGGCAGGCATCGGCCCTTGCGGACCCCTACTTATTTGCTGACATCTCTTTGAGGCGCACGTGGAACACGAACGAGCCGTCGACACGGCCTGTCGTCATTAGACGACCGGACGGCGAGCTGGCCCATAACTCGCCGTCCACAGGCTCGCGCCTACGGTGGCCGGGAGCCACCACGTGACCCCCGACGCCCAGGGCGTCTCCCGCGGCGACTGGGACGTGAGGTTCTTTCCCTCTCACGTCCCGCCACCTCCTTCACTAGCATGACTGCTTCGCAGAAGGAGGTGACGGCTTTCCATTCCCTCTCGCTCCGGACCATGGCTTGAACCAAGGCCGGACGCGAGAGATCGCCGCCGCCAATCGCCGCTACGAGGACACGGCGGTGCTTCGCCCAAGCGGGGCAGACCTCCACGGTGTGCTTTACCGTGTCCTCCGGACGATCCTCGCAGTGGAAACACCCGGGCGTTTCCTCCCCCCCGATTCGGTGCAGGAACCTCCCGAAACAACCGTGTCCGGTGAGGACCTGCGTCAGGCGGCAGGTGAGGGCGCCGTGGCGCCTCTCTAGCCAGTTCTCAAAGAGGGGACTTATCGCCACTATGGTGGCGTGCCCTGCTCGGGGTTGCGACAGTCGCTCTCTCCATGTCGCCATGAGATCACGCCGGAGGTCTGTCCGCTGAGCGGCAATTTGCGGCGGCAGCGGAGTTTCCCCCCGACGTAGTGCCTCCGCGCGCCATTCGTGCAGGCGTGCGAGGACTATCGCCTCCAGATCCCATGGCGGCAGGCTGATTATGCTTATGGCAAAAAACACAAAGAATACACGGAGTCCGCTGAATGCGAAAAGCACAAGACCGGGAATGTGGTGACGTTCGGTTTAGGCGTATGTCCAGAAGTTGGCCTTCGGCTGATAATGATGACGATGAGGATGGAAATAAAAGCACACTGAATGGAGTAAGGAGATTTCTAATAACCGCTGCTAATGCAATATCAAAAGCATCACAATCATTGCGATGCTATCTCAGAAAAAACAGGCAGAGTTTCTGTAATCCCTTAGTGGTGACTAATACTAACTACAATTCGATACTAGTTAGTTTCAGCCTATAATGGCTCAAATGCTGGGCCTCCTCTGAATTTGGGATGTCGGACATGCTGAATCCCATTCACTAATATGAAAGTCGTGGTAATGAAAATAAACACACCATAACCTGCCGAAATCTAATCAGCATCCCGACATGCAACTTAGACAAAATACGACCGTTCATCATAATTTATAAGACTAACAAAGTTTAATTTTAATAAGCGAGACTGAGCACGCACTAGATGGAAAGAGGTGTGTGTTCTCGAATTTGTTTTAGGCAGAACTAGCAGAAACATTTGGGTTTGTCCGGGATATTTAACGTTTGGCACAGTTTAATTTACGGCAATTTATGGAATAGGTTTCCGAATAAAAATAACAGTTAATTAAGGGAAAAGTATAAGATAATCGAAGAGTGCAGTGACTTTGTTTACGTTCACCAGTGGCCATCCTATTATCATGTGAGTAGCGACTAGTTGTGTGTGTATTGTAGTTTAGGTACTAGCGACCCGCCACTGTTTCGCACGACTTGACGAAACATCGAGATATGTATCTTGATAACTTAAAACCGTATCAAAATCCGTTTAAGTTAAACAAGACATGAAATGCCTATTCGTATCGTAGACGTAGACTGATGTAGAAGGTTGAGTATTTACTACGAAAAGAAATACAAATTGTTTCAGTTTCTATAACAATATTATGATAATAAAAGAATAAAAGTGTCGCGGACAGACGGACAATTTTATTAAGATGTCTCTTTATCTCAGACGTCTGGGTTTTGGGGGGGTGTGCGAGTCGGGATGGAGGCTTACATTCAAGCTGATTTTAAGTTTCGTTGCCTTGTTAGGCTAGTTGTCGCAAGCATGACTGCTGAGCATGAGGCAGGACCTCATGCTCAGCAGTCTATTCCCAGGTCGGGCAAAGATGTTATTTTTCCATCAGGAATTTTTCAGTAGCAGCCACGGAGTCTGGATTTGTACGCGGTTGATGGCAATAGGCTCGACCCCTATTACATGGGACTCAAACATAACGGGCGAAATGTACTGTGAGTGCACTTTTAGGTACACCTCTGCCTAAACCTTCGGTGATTACAGGCGTCATGTTATATTTATGTTATGAAACTCACTAAAACACTGAACTTAACAAGTTTGCTCAATAAATGAGCTTCAATGCAAATGGAGAAGAGATACATCGTGAGGAAACTGACATATGATCCTAAAACCGAAAATTCGTACACATGTGCCATTCTATGAGGTCCACAAAATCGGCAACATTGATATTGTCGTAACAATTTTCTATCCAGCATGAGGTCTGTTACATTTTTCATCAAAAATATGAACTTCTAATGAAATATGATCGATCCATTTCCCTACGTAAAAGGCAGGGAAGTATCTCCAGCATCCCCTGGGCCCCTGCCTATCCGGGCGGCACAAAAATGTATTTTCCGTTCACGAGGTTACTTCCTCTGAGCCCACTACGGCTGGTTTATCGAGATTTCGTTGAGGAAATGACGGGTTTTTAGTTTTTATATCATGGATAATTTATTCGTACTATATTTTCTTATATTCATACGGGAAACACGCCGTAGTCTAATGGGATTTCTATCGACGTCCATACAAACTTTCATTCCAGTAACCGCTTTAGGGAATATATTTTCAAAAATCTTACATTTTCTTTAAATATTTTCTAAATTTCAAGCTATTCTAGATTATATCATTCTAGATCCAGTGTTCTAGGCCATAAATGGTTTTTCAGTGAATTTAAGGTTACCTACCTTCTACACGAGAAGAATTTTATAATGTTGCGGATACATAAACCTGTTAAATATCTAAACGAGGCAGTCAAAGTGAGTTTCATCTTAATCCCTAACAAATAAACAAGGTGTGTACGGATGAGTGTCGTCGTCGAGCCAAGCTTAGGATGACGTGACGCGTAAGAAAAGCCTAGACCTTCTAAAGGATTATCCGCAGAAGGAAACACAAACGCTATGGGAAAGATGGCGGCGACACTGAATACATAATACAGTTTTATGTAAGGCACAAAGGTGAGTAGGTGGTGCTTTTAAATATAAGACAAACAAGTTGAATCTACTATTTCTAACTTGGTTTTTTAATGCTGTAGGAATAGAATAATTTAGAGTTCAATAACAATTTATCATCCATACTAATATTATAAAGCTGAAGAGTTTGTTTGTTTGTTTGGTTGAACGCGCTAATCTCAGGAACTACTGGTTCGATTTGAAAAAATCTTTTAGTGTTGGATAGCCCATTTATCGAGGGAGGTTATAGGCTATAAAATTTCACGCGGGCGAAAGTCGCGGCCAACAGCTAGTACTTTATAAGTGGTTTCCACCACACAAAATGTCTGGCAGTGGAGAAGGTGAATTATCAGACTAGTCCTAATGTACTTAATATAAAAAAAACACGCAACTTATTAGCTATTTAGCACACCTTTTGATACCTTATCTGCCAATTAGCCACCACGATCGAGTTTTCATAATATTCAATTGTTCTTGCCTATTAAGGTACATCCTCAGAAAAAGTTACAGTTTTTATAAAATGACGTAGGTCTGCCATTCATGGGATCTTGGTCTATAATCTTGAAATGACGAAAAAAGTTATTTTGATACCAAATAATTACAGCTATTCACAATTCCTTCTTACAACTTTAGAAGGGATGACCTTTAAAAGTTCGTCAAAAACCACCAAACGAAGAAATAAGTACCTACCTACTAATTAAGGAACAAAAGGGGGTAAGTAGCAGTGTATTAATCAAGTCGCCAAGTCCATTAGCAAATGTTCGCGGGACAAAAGAGTTGGAAGACAATCGATTTGATCGCGGCATCGCGCGGTGCCCGCAAAACGCTTCGTCTTTCTTAGGGAGACCATAGGATCAGATTTAATGAAAGGAGAATGACAGAAACAAGGTTGTAATTACGTCTTTTCAATTTCCTACAAAATAACTACCCTAAATTATTACCCTACCACATAGATGTTTATTTTAGAAGGAAGCAAGCGGAGGTTTAGAAGATAAAAAAATACTAGTTGCAGATACCTACTTGTGGAACTGTTGTAACTCGAGCCGAGGTTTGTACAGTTGGCTGCATGTCTGAGGTAGGTACCTACCACTCTGGTCTAGTCTAGCGCAGTACCCAGTTTCAATACAATACGAGGCCAGCTTATGGGATAGGTACCGATTTTATTACTAACGACGTGTTGTCGATTATAGGTATTATACAGAAATATCTAGAGTAATTAATAGATTCACCTTTTAAAAAACACAAAATAGCTATCTATTTTGTTTTTTCCAAATGAACAAACTAATTACGAAAGTAATCTTTTCTTCACATTCATACCATTTGATTTTTTACAGCTGGAAACGACTATGGTCGCCCTACATGGATGTAAACTACAAAAGAGCGATGATGGATGAGCAGTATCGCCTGAGACGCTTCTACACCGAGTACTCTGCTCTCTAATACTTTTTAATGAAATGAAATGTTTGTGTGGTTTAGTTTTGACAGCATCAGAAGATTAGGTAGTTTCTGAATCTAGAATATGACGCACACACGTATTTAGTACCTCGTTCTGACCTCCTACATCAGATATTTTTCATTGATAATTTAAAAAAAAAAACAAATATGCTATTCCATACATTTTTAACCGACGAAAATAAAGGTGGAGGTTCCCAATTCGACACGTATATTTTTTTGAGCGTATAGGAAACAGCTGACTTTGCGATTAATTTGGATGCAGTAAAGTGCAAGTAATCGTGTATCGCGCGGCCGAAATATCTAGATCGAAGTGTAAAATAATTATGTAATACGTTTTTTTTTTTATTAGAATTACAATCCGTGCTATCTACGAATAAAATACAACACAAAACGACGTTTGTCTGGGTAACCTCGCCTTAATGTCATCACCCGCCCAGCCTTTTTCTATTTTGGGTCAGCTTGCAGTCTAAACTGGATGCAGATAAAGCTACTTGAACGTGTTTTCCGAGGCACTGACAAGTCGCGGTATGTGATGGATGATCATCCATCCATGAACCGACCCCGGAAAGCGTCGCTTTACGCATTGAAGCGTTGCTTACCGGCCCGTGCGGTTGTTATCATATTGCCTCCAGCCCCTCCAGTTTGAGCCCACCATGATTTAGACCACTGTTAATATCTAAGGTTTATTCTTGATATCTACCTACTTCTTCGTCCGAGACGGTCTCATGATGTGAAACGAGATGGGGTCCCGTCGACCCCTTCTCTTTTCACATTTTGTCAGTTTAACATCCTTCATACGGTACGTCCGTACGTCCTTACACTTTTACAGCCACTATCCGTCAACTTACAGCCGACACATTACTGAAAGTGGGTCCGAAACTCGAACATGGATCTATATTGCAGGGTACAGTAATATTCAAGCGATTGGTCTGATCGCTAAGTGCGATCGTAAAATCATGAGGTGTCTGTATGTTAGGCTCATAACGTACTAGACGGCTTACAACTTCGTCTACGTACCGTGGCAAGACTATCAACTAGTAAGGCATGTACAATTGTACATACATAAGTATTGATAGAAAAATACAACGTTTAAGTTCAGACACCAGTACATCAAGCTACTACAATCTGTCAAATATCTTTAATAGATTTTCAATTTTATCGCTAAAGCATTAGGATCAAGGTTGGTTGGGAATATTTTACAGTTTCGGGTAGCTTGATGTGCTGGCGACTGTACCTAAATAATAGGTCCCTCCATACCTAAATATCTTATTGAATTTGTAAGGTAAACTAATAAGTCAAAAAAGTAAAGCAACATTTTTTTTAAGAAAGAATGACTTTGACTTACTATTTTGTAAAAAGTATCTATAAACCTCCCATTTTAAAGTTGGTCAAATCTTTTATTTTAAACGCCATCTCTATGTTAAAAGTGAAACTTTTATTAAATCTACACATCTGACTGCCAAAACTGAAGCTAGTTTCAAATTGTGAAGCTTGTAGCATAGATGGCGCTCATTAAAAAAACCGCTTTCATGTTTCCATCTGGAAACGTCAATAAGTAGTCTTAGCATCCATTTTCTTAGTAGCAAAAGTAATCTTAACTGAGTCCGCTGAATTCGGCTCTCTGTCAGGGATACATAACTTAGGCTTTGACAATAAAAATAATCATGTTTTCAATAACAGTTAGCAAATTAAATTGAAATGAATGCTGCCGAGCCTGCTGGACACGTCACACGATAAATATATTCACTCCTACACACAATAATGGATCTTTTCTGATAAATGAAAGAGTAATCGACGACGAAAAGTGCGTGGGGAGCAGGCTTCACCGCGCGTCATGCATAAAGCTAATCGTACCTACACATTGAACGCGGCCGCCGTGCGTCGACGCCGCTATCCGCTATGCTTCGACCTCCGCACCGATTTAAAATTATCGGAGTCGAAGCCGGAACCGCAGGTGCAATCGAATGTTCCGACTAATCGGAGTCGGAGTCGAAGCTCCCTAAACATCCCTACTCTTTATTTAGGAACGTTGTGTTCTCGTTTGAGAGAATTGGCTCCCACACGAAAAAAAGTCATTTTAGGCACATTCTTCGCTGTGATTCTTCACGAACAAGAACTTGGACACTTCATACATACAATACGCATGATACATTAATATTAAGCAGTGGATAGGGATACTACTAAATACAAAAAGATCAGAAACAAAGGCGGTAGTAAAATAAATCAACAATTACGTATTTACTGTAATTTTATAAACTTTATTTATTAGAAATAGACAACAGGAATGTTAGCGTGTTTACGAAAACCACCAATACGATGTATATAAGAACCCCATTAAAATAGATGGATAAACTTTTAGAAATCATTCAGACCACCAAAATAAGGACAATGGTAAAAAAAAAATAAGAAAGACGCATTAGATACTTACAAGAAATAAAATCAGCTAAGGAAAATACACTAAAAATGTTGGTTACCCAATGATCTTAGGTCGAAATAAAATCACTTCAATCAGTGTTCTTTTTGCTTGGTTGTCTTTGGTTAGACGTACTGTACGCTTTGTTAAAATTTGTCCACCTATTGTAATGGGACCTTATATACGTCTATCACGAACATCAAGCATTAAACTGGATTTGAATATAAATTCAGTCTAATGCTGTCAAGTCTGTCAAACAGCAGACTGATACACGAGTAGTTTTTTTAGAGCTGCTTTTCTAACTGCGCCCACTCAATTTACCAAAACTTGGTTAATGTGCAGTTTTACAGTTTAATATACACTCAGAATATTAATACTAACTTAGATCAATAATACAGGGTGCAAGGGACATCATTTAACGACTAAAAACTTCTATGCCGGTGGCTAGAATCATGTGCTAAATTCATGGTGGTAATAGCTAGCGCGTCGATGTTCCGTACACCGTGTAAAGTGTCATTAGACAAATATTAACACCACATATGTATCCCGACAGGATAAGCAGAGGTCATTTTGACATATTAGTGCATCTACACATTTTTTGTTTTAAGCCGCGTTGACATGATCCGAGTATGCTCGGACCGAGTGAACTCGTACGAGGAAGCTTCATACGAGTGTACTCGGATACCTGTTGATATTGTCATAGTTCACTCGGATCATTTTCTTCATTCCACAATTATTTTTCAGTCAACATCGAAAAATGTCGGATTTTAGGTACCTACATGAATTTCTTCCGCAACCGATCCAGTGCGCATAGTTTTTAATTTTTGGTTTCTCCCGGATATAATAGGTGCTCCGAATGTCTTTATTTTTGTATTCCTTTAACCTTACGTTCCAGAGAACCTCGTCTTCTTCGTACAGTTCTACAAATCTAGTTGTTTCACGCTCTGACCACTTTTTTTTGGTACGAGACTCTTGTTTGTTTTTATTATCCGCCATTTTTTTCACCTACTCGGAGCCTACTCGTATCCGAGCTAGCTCGGAAAAGCAGGACGTCCTCATCCGGATTATGGGTTTCCACAATACGAGTTGCATCCGAGTAGGTATCCGAGTCCACTCGGTCCGAGCATACTTGAACCGTGTCAACGCGGCTTTACATAATAAAGTCTTACCTTATTTCGTTGAATATAAATTGTGATAGGTATTTATAGTATGTTGTAAATATTACTGTTACAATAAATGTCTTAGCAAAATATACAATTATCAAAATTGTTTTAATTCGCTTTTCATCCTAGAGAAGTAATTGTCCTAATTTCTATTCTTATTTTAATTATGATATTGTTTTAAATGTAATGGTAATTTTATATTTTGTAACTTGTTACATATTCAGGTTGTTTGTTTAGGGCTAGGCCCTTGATATCCTAATTACAGTATCTTTTCATAATATAAAACCAAGTCGCTCCCGCTGTTTGTACGCTTAGATCTTTTAAACTCCGCCACGGATTTTAATGTAGTTTTCAGCAATAGATAAAGTGATTCAAGACGGAGGTTTAAATGTATATGTGTATCTACATTGCACCCGTGCGAAGCCTGGGCGGGTCGCTAGTAAGGTATAAGATCATATTTTGTGATAAAAGTCATCATCATCTGCCTAGCCTTTTCCCAACTATGTTGGGGTCGGCTTCCAGTCTAACCGGATGCAGCTGAATACCATTATTTTACATGGAGCGACTGCCTATCTGACCTCCACAACCCAGATAGTACTGGGTAATAAGATACCCCTTGGTAAGACTGGCTGTCAGACTTTTTCGGCCACTGACTACCTAACGACTGTCAAAGATCTACAAATGACACCCGGGACCAACGGCTTAACGTGATAAACTTTCAGTATGGGCCATAAATATGACAAATCGAATTTTAGAACTGTTTAGCTATGTCGCACCTCGTCTCTGTGTGTCTTTCTAAAGCTCGATTTGATATTTTAACGCCCAGATACAGTACACACGTTATGAAATGTATTATGCCACAAATAATAATTAAAAATCCTTGGGAAGTTCAAGCAAGAATATAAATTTTAATGAGCAAACAAGTTTCTTCGCTAATCATTAGGAACCATTAAAATAAAAATAAAGACGGCGCATATACAGTCCTTTATAGTTATTACCTTGCCTTGTTAGTTAGTTAGTATGTATGTATTTTAGTCAAATGTTGCAACTGAGTTTCTATCCAGGTTCCCTCAACCGATTGAGCTGAAATTTATTCAAATTCATACGTAAAATGAAGGCATTCAAATGTTTACGAGCGATTGACGGGACATGACGAAGAATATCGTAATCTGCTACCTGTAACTACTTTGTAACAAGTCGTTCTGGTGGTATATAGTTTAATGGGATACGCCCGCTTGTCTGGTAGCATTTCTGTGTCAAAATTGAATGGTGAAGACCGTTAAAAGCTAATCATTTTAGATGGCGCGACCTAGTTACGGTACTTTCATACAAGCTAAAAAGTTTAGCTTGCCTTTGTATTCCCACTCTTCATGATGTTGGATTTGAACAGTCTGCTTACCTAATAGGCTTACCGTATTGTTGGCCACCAGGCCTCTGACTACTGGCCGCGACTAATGAGGTCAAGCTATTTTGAAATATAAAATAACATTATCAGATCTTCAACCAATGACTATGCTTGGAAATGGCTAAGCTAGCGCCATTACTTTTACAGTTGCCCTCCCTATTGAACATCGAGTTCAACATTTTCGTATGACAATATTGTCAATATAAGATTTTAAACTTTCACGGTCACTAAAATTATTATAACTAGAAGACCGTTTGTCTGCTCATAGACACCCACCCGCAATAACTTCAGTTTATCCGTGATCATGGTGCTTGCAACAGCGCCGAAATATCGGGAACTCAAAGAAAACAATAAACATGGTAAATATCCCGTCTTCTAGTTATAATAATATTGTCAATGTCTGCTTTATAACTCTATTAAATCTGATAATCTTTGATAGGAAAGGACAGTATTTTATTAGTGCAAAAGAATAGAATCACTTTTGAAGACGTTCATCGAAGAAGATTTCGCAAATAAATAGTAGCGTTTTTCTTTAAACTTACAGAAACTTAACGACTGTAATAACATTGGAAGCACATGTATATCTCCAAAAATATGCCAACAAAACAACTCAAAATCACAATTTCTAAAGATTGGTTGAAACCAAAGTCTTCTCGTTCGGAGTGAAGTGTAGCACAGCCGCTATAGCGTTTAGCATGTGTTTCCTTCCTGCGTAGTCTGTTGACATTAAGTACGCCATTACAACGTTTTTCAGGTATTCTAGATTCGCTCCTTCACGGGATTGGATGCGGCGTAACCTGAAATTAATGATAGTTAAGTTAGACTGGATAAAAATTAACACGTTCCCCGAAAGATTAAGCATTGTTTTTTTAGAAGTTGAACTCTTTAACGTTTTTCGGTCACGGTGTCTGTTTGGGCTTCATCCATTCATCCTTCATTCGCGCATGTCGCATCGCGTCATCACCAGCCAATCAGCGTACCGTAAAATGACGCGATATTGTGTTCTGCCACCATTCCCATATTCCCTCTTTCCTCGACTGCTATACTAATTATTATAAAATACAATTGTTTGCGAACACCACATACGACAACATTGTTTTTTTTCATTTAAAAAACCCCATCCTAATTTGGGCAAAGTAGCAGCCATAAACCAAAATTACAAGTAGCTATATCACGCCGCTACAGTGGCCAAACTCAGAGGAGATTAGCTATAGGCGCAGGAGATATTATAGTACAGGCGTGTGCACTCTCCCCTCGCGCACACCCGGCTGTGAGCGCCGCCTGCCAAACTACGCCCACTACCGATCACAATTTCCTCATAGAAAAACCCAATAACACCATTACCCGAACCGGGAATCGAACAGGACCCCACGCTCAGCAGTCGCGCTTGTGACCACGAAACCAAAAGAGCAGTTAGTCACCAACACTCGACAACACCTCCATTCTTGTAATTCGAATGAACCTATTGGTACGGACAAAATCTAGACTCCAAACCATGTCTGAGAAATAATACTAACAATGCTTTCTGACCTAGGGATCGATGCTCTTGCTCAGCAGTCGCTCTTGCAATGAACGAAGCAGACATTGGAAACAATTTTTCTAAATTTCAACGATTCAGTTACGATCAGTCAGATTTTGACAAAGCTGGAAGTTTTAGCCAATTCTTCGACAATTGACATTACGGTTGGTGCAGTGGCTAAGCGAGTGGCTTCTGCGCTACGTGTTGGTTTTTTGATTCCCGCACGGAACACATATTTCCGGGTCTGGCTGTTTGTGTACGTTAGTTTAAATATTTGTAAAACGCACCCACGACACAAGAGAAGTTCCTAATGCGAGGCAACGTTTTAAAAAGAATTCGCTTCAAGTATCTTACAGAGTAAGTATATTACATTACCTGTCAATTTCTTCTTTCAGTGTTCGTATAACTTCTTTGAAACGTTCTTTTTCAATAGTAGCCTCTCGTTGACAATCCCTATAAACATATTAGCACAAATTAAAAATACAATAATATTAAAAAAACAGTAAAAAGGCACAAGTATTTCATATATAATGAAAAGTCTGTGTGTGATGTGGTATGTGTGTGACAGTATGTTTTCTATGCAGATTGCTTTCAAATACGAAGCCCTACAATGTAAGACGCTGATGTGACGATTATTTTCATCTTGTCTCATCCGTTTAGACAAGAATATAAACGACGTGGTTTTTAGATTAGATCGTTAATAGTTAGTGGAGGGGCCGCTTGTAGTACGCTGAACGAAATATATCTTGCTTTTGACTGGCTTGACATTACATATTAGGAATACTGATACTGTTAGCCTTTGTCATCCCATTGCTGGGCAAAGGCCTCTTCCCATGACTTCCAATTATTCGATCCCATACTTACGTAGACCACTGATCGTTGGTTTTGTCTAGCTCCATCTTCTATGAGGTCTGGTCTGGCTGTGTCAGGGCTCCATTGAGCATACGGCAGATGTGGCCAGCCCAGGCCTACTCTAGCTTAGCGGCTTTCTGAGCAACATCAGAAATTTCATAGTGCATTAGCAATGGCACCATGAAAACCACCAGAGTTAAGACTGGCATTTTTATTGTTAGCCTAGCAAGGTCCTCCACAAACTTACACTCTTCTTAGGTCACCTCGAACCTGCCCCTGCGGTGTGCGTCTAGGAGCCGCATAAAGTAAAGAAGGCATCATTGTTTCGTTGTGAAAAAGTATGGTGCTATTCGTCCTGACCAGCTCCATCTATCTCTCGTAGTAGTAGTGATGGTTCTAACACAAACTAATACAGCCTCTGGTTATCTCGCCTATTTCTGGGCCGTCCTTGGTGATTTCATCCATTTTCGGTTGGTTGAAAATACTTGACGAGCGGTCAATATGCATTATGTAAGTTAATTCAATGTTATGCTACATACCTAAACTGTCCCTCCATGATATGTTTCTCCTTCCGCAGTTGCGATATGTCGAGATCTTTCCGAGCTAACTCGTGCGCATAGTGCAGCATATGCGGCGGTGCTGACACGTCCTGGAAATTGACAAGACATTGAATGAGTCATCTGTACCACTCTGGGGTCACCAGTGAAGAGAAAAGCTTTTATTATTTTCCTCCCAAACAAAACTTGGTCAGACTGTGTCAAGCATGTGTGTAGCAAGGCTGAGCGGACCTGATTAAGCCACCGCTACCTCTGAAAGTCTACAACACCAAAAGGATCACAGAAACGTTCATTTCCAATTCAAGTTTCAGAACTCAGATGATTCATGTGTCTGTAATTGCTGGCACCTTTCCACCCTTTAAACCCGAACAAAGGATTCACGTACATACATAAACTCACGCCTTCTTACCATGGTGGTAGGCAGAAACCGTGTGTTCCGTATGGTGTCGGATGTAAAAGAATAGCACCATCCCATATCTTCACGTGGGTGTCGTAAGAGGCGACTAAGGGACTTACCAGAGAATGGGCAGCAGCGTTCTCTGTGTTTTATAACAACCGTACTGCGATCGCCAACCCGCCTGCCAAACGTGGCGATTATGGCAAAACCCCCCCTTTTGGGGGAGGCCTATGTCCAGCAGTGGACGTCTTTCGGCTGAAATGATGATGATGATGATGAGGCAGAAACCACAGAACGCCACCTGCTTCGATACTTACATACTCATTTTGCCTCGTCCACGTGCCTACATCTGACCTGAGGCCAGGTTTCGTTATACCCGCACGCTGGTTGCGAGTACTACGCACCTGACCTTTCTGAACAACCTCATCAATGAGGTCAGTGTATGTCCTTCTAGGGCGTCCCTTCCCGGTGTTGCCACATGCCTTGTAAATACCTTTTAAATCGCCGGGATTATAGTAAACTTCGTGTTCAACCAGCAAAGACAGCGCTACTGCATAAAGGCGTTGTATGCAGAGCGCCGATAATTTATAATAATATCCCTAAATGTGTGAAAATACTAAATACAGATCAGTTTAAGAAAACATTTAAAAAAATACTGACAGAGAAAAGCCTACTATAATGTCAATGAATTTTTAAATGACAAACCGCTCTTAAATTATACGAATTTAATCTATTCTATTTATTAAATCGCATGACTATTTAACTTTTTTCTTTAAATTTAATAAATTTTTGATTATTATTCTTTGTATTTTTTTTTAAATCTTATGGTCTTTCGACCTAATTTGTACTCCAGCCATGGTCAAACATGTTGAGCCAAAGAGTATATTGTAATACCTATAATAAGCATCATACCATGTATATCACCTACACATTTTTTTGCAAATAAATGAATTGAATTGAATTTGTTAGTCGCCTTTCACTCATCCTCTCCACATAACTAAACCATCTAAGCATACTCTTTTCAATTTCTGTCACCAGGTCTTCTGTTAAACCGCAACATTCCCGTATAACCTCATTCCTCAATTTATCATTCAGAGTTTCACCACAAATGCTTCGCAGGGAACGCATTTCCACAGCATTAAATCTACTAATAAAAGATGTACGGTGGTATTTCTTTTCTGAACAAACGTCAATTCACAAATCTCTCGATGTAGGACGATAATTGCATTTGAGTAAAAGAGTAATAGGTATCATTCTTGCCTTTCTATGGTTGAAAAACACACCTGGTGCAATCGCGGCTTATGAGGACTACAATGGATTCAAGCTAGCTTACCGAAAGCATCCCATCTTTAAAATGTGTGTGTTCCTCAGCGCTGACCCGGCGCGAGCGGTCGTTGCGCGCGCGCATGTAGTTGTCGGTCTCGTCCAGCAGCGCCGAGTAGCGCTCCCGTTGGGTTTGGACCTGCTTCTCCAGGCTCAGGATGCGGGTCTTGAGGTCCGACACGATTTCCGTTTGATAGTTTTGCTCGTTTTTTATTTTCTGAAATATAAACAGGAATAATACTTATTTAGATATGTCTATTTAAAAACGTTGGCCGTTAGGAATTTCTTCCTGTATCGTAAGTTGTTTACAAATATTTAAACTCGCATACACAAACAGCTAGACCCGGAATAGTCTATAGGCCATACAAACATTTGTTTCATGCGGGAATTGAACTCGCGATACGAAACGTAGCAGCCAATCGCTCAGTCACAGCGCCAACCGTGACGTCAACTTTGCTGTTATCATTCACCAAATCAACGTTATTCTGCCCTATTTTTATGTATAAGTCAGATTTCTTTAATAAAGTTGCAAGTACAGACAGAAAGACAGTTACTATATCCAAAAGTGAGCCCAGTGTAAATCTAGGTCAAAATATTGAAATTGTTACAATCATAGTGGTTTCCAGAACTTCATTTTCAGCTATACAGCAACTTCTGACATGCACCAACATTATATACTGATTATTTTTGAAGTAACTACCTCTAAATACTGTAATCACCGCGAGCGTTGTCCCGACGGATTGATGTTGCGAATATGGTTTGCACAGGGTGGCAGGGACCAACGGTTACCACGTATCTAGTACATCATTCCGAACGCCCCAACATAAAAAAATTTCATCGGTAATAAAAAAAAACACTGTCTTAAATTAAAACAAATACGTATAAGGGAGTGAGCCTATTGCCAATAACTGGGCACAAATCCGGACTCCGTGGGTGCTACTAAAAAATTCCTAATGAAAAAAAAACACACACAGGACCTCATGCTCAGTAATAGAGCTTGAACCACTAGTTCAGTAAAAATAACAGAAAAACTTCTTACCTCCTCATACAACTTTAAAGTATCCAACTTATCTTGCTTCTCTTCCTCTAACACCATTTTAAAAGTCTCCACCTTCTCTTTTAGTAACACTATTTCATTCTTCAAATCCCCTATATCCTCCATTTCACTCCCAGCATCTCTAACCTTCATCTGCTGCTTATAAAGATCAAACTCCACTTTCAAACTCTCATATTCTTCTCTACACTTCAAATGTACGTTCTCATATCCTTGAACTTTGAACACCGTTGATATGTCTATGGGACTGCCTAGTTTATCATTTTCGGCGATGAGTTCTTTTTTCAAAATGTGAATTTTGTCTATGAGTGTTTGTAGGTATTCGCTGTCGGCTAGCTTTTCGTTGTCTGTCTCGCTTTTTTGTGACGGTTCTGTTGTTTCTACTGAAAAAAAGACACAGTTATTAGTTAGTTTTTGGTAGTTGTTTTGTTTGTTTTAGCCGGAAGGTGTCGTATACCGACGATTCCGAGGACGGTTACGCGACACCACGCAGCAAAATACGACGCCATCAACGATACGTGTCTAGTTATAGTTATATAAGATTTTTATATATGTATAGAGCAGCGGTGGCCCAATAGTGGCGGCCCCGACTTACGAGCAGTAAGTCGTGGGTTCGAACCCAGCCAGGCGCATTACGTTGTAATTTATTTCATCACCACTGCTCTCAAAACGGTTAAGGAAAACATAGGAGGATACCGGCATGTCCTAGAACCAAAAATTCGAAGACATGTGACATCTACCAACCCGCACTGGGCCCGCGTGGTGGATTATAGCCCATTCCCTCTCATGGAGAGGAGGCCTGTGTCCCAGCAGTGGGAACATTATAGGCTGATTATGCTATGCTTACGCTATATGTATTAGTTTATTATTGTATAAGATTATTTTGTGTATTTTTATGTATGGGTTGCCTGACAGTAAAATAATTGATTGATTGCTTGCAGTTACAGTTAAAACTACAGTTTTCGCTTCTTCAACCTAAACTGTTGGTTCGAAAAACAACGTCTAAAGAGTTATGGTAGTTAGGCTAGCAGACCAATCAGTGTACGATGGTAACCGTCTCCTTTAAATACTTGCATCACCAACGGTTTGCAAATACATTGTCATTGAACGGCACGGTTCGCGCAGTGGCTGAGCGATTGGCTGCTGCGCTACGTGTCGATCGTGGCCTACAGGTAGTTGTTCCGGGTCTGGCTGTTTGTGTACGTGAGTGTAAATGTTTGTAAACGCACCCACGATACAGGAGAAATTCCTAGTGTAGGGCAAAGTTTTCTTAAAGAAAAAAAAAGGATGGAAGAGACTAAAAAAAATGCTTCTGACTTATGACGTTTTTGGATGGCCAACAAGACGACGGCCCACCTCAAAGCAAATGTTCCTGCTATGGATATCAACAATACCAAAAGCATCGCAGCTACGTTGTCATTACTGAGACAAAACTGTGTTATGTATGTATGTTGTTATTTTTCGTTTATCTGAACCCCTATACCTTTCCAATCGGAACCCAACATCGTTGCTTGGCAGCAGAAACCGGTATTGTGGTAATTTTTCTCCGGAAGAACTCTTTCAGTACTGAGAGCAGTGATAGCCTAGAGGTGTGACCGTAGGTATGCTAAGTCATAGGTCTCGAGTTCGAACCCAAGACACCCGCCTCTCATTTTTCGGATGCATGTGCTTATTGTATAATTATGACTAGCTTCGGTGAAGGAAAACATCATGAGGAAACCAGAATGCCTGAGAGATATTTTCTTGACGGCATGTAAAGCCAAGTCAGAGGCCCATTGGCGGCATAAAAACTCTGACACCAGGTTAGGCACTAACTACACAAAAAAAGAAAGAAGACTACTACTAAAATACCAAACTTACCAAAGTCAGCATTAGCCGCGATCTTATCCATCAGCCGGTCATTGACGGAATCCTTCAGCTGCTGTATAAGTTGCTGGTCGTGCCTTCGTCTCAAATCGTACTGTCCTACAGTTTCCGACAGCTCGGCTATCTTGCTCTCTAGAAGCGCCACTCTCTCTTCTTGTCGAGCGCATATCTTGCGAGCTGATTCTTCGGCGCGTTTCGCTTTTATTTGCTCCTATAATAAAATAAAAAAACATAACATAACATCACATTTGTAAAATTGTGTTTCAGCAAACTGTGTTCCATTTTAGAAGAAAACGATAATTATGGCAAGGAATTAGATGAGCATGATGTGCCTACTTCTCTTATAGCAACAGAATGCGACTGCTCCAACAGCGCCAGCTTCTGCTGCAGGCGCACGAGATGCGCCGGCGTCTCCACTGTCCTTGCTTCAGCGCGCTGCAGCCGACGCTGCGCCGCTTCCAGCGAACTGCTCAAGTCACGGACACGCTTTTCCAGCTCTGTTTGTGATGCTGGAAGTTAGAAAGTTGTGGTATTATGTCACTTAGTACTGAATTCACAGGTAGCTTGCTAGCTAGTCAATAGGTAAATATCAATAGGGATCCTGTACTACAGCCCGAGCATGACCTCAGGCGTCCTGTAGAACCGATGGATGGATGTACATGTAGTCGTGCGCGTGGGCGTAGCATGAGCTGCCGAAGTCTGCACAGTCTAAACGACTTAATTTAGAAACTGAAAATGTTGCTTAAACTCAAACTCAAAGCATTTATTTTAATTAGACCGTTACAGGCACTTTTGCAAGTCAAAAACAAAAGGATGAAGCTACAGTCCCAGTCACAAAGCATAATAATTTGTGAAAGCACTGTAATTGCCCATTCCAAGGCGTAGATCTCTATGGAGAAGAATGGGTAAGAAACTCCATGGACACTCTTTTAAATCAAAATATTTTTAAACGATCTTAGTTACGTTATCATTCATGTTGAGATAATACATATGTGAGAAGAGTTGCTTATACAAGGATTGTGTAAGGATTTTTGAAAATTCATCCTGTGACATGTTAAATGAGGAAGGTATGTATGGTATTGTATTATACAACAGGCTGGTGTCCGCAACTCTACGTCCAAAGCGCGTATTTTGCATACAGGTGGGAAAATCATTAGACCCACCCCAGTTCCTTGAAAAAGACCAGCAACACCTTGGAGGTCGCAGATTTGTATGGTAGTTCGTCATCTTTGCCTGTGGCAAACCCGATCGGAGACACGGATTATAACGTATTAGGATTTTTACCTTGAGCTTCACTGGAATGCACAACTTTGTCTTCTAGCTTTTCTTTTGTCTTTCTTTCACTATTTAGTTTCAGGTGTAATTCTCTGAAAATGTAATATTATTTTTTTTAGAGTTCTGATGTCGTATTTCTTTAAACATTCGAGAGACTCCTCAAACTGTAAACTTTAGTTCTGGTGTCTGGTCATTTAGTTATAAGATTTGCAACAAGATTATATCTGTTGTTCATTTTTATGCCAAATATATTCAATTAAACAGTTTTAGGACAATATTTGAGTGCTCAATAGTCTCTGTTTGCTGTTTCTGTGTTTTAGGAAATACTCAATGGACGGAATTAATAAATTACTTATGTTGCCTTTAATGTGTGTGTTTGGGGGTCAGTCGCCTCGAGGGTAGCCAGTATTCGCCAAGCTGGTCTAAATTGGCGATCATTCAGAAGTACCTAACTCGTAAGGGTGGTAAATTCGGTACAAATGCAGCATAGCTGAGATGAATCCATATGTAGGAAATGTGTTTCATATTCTATTTTGCAGTTAAACAACTATGCAACTGACAGGAACCATGCTTTGTCAGGGATGTGCTAATGTTTAATGATCTTGACTCATACTCACTTCATCATAGCCTGATGATCAGCCCTCTCTTTCTCCCTCTCCTGTATCTCATATGCTATTTTCGCTTTCAAGTTGTTTATCTCAGCAAAGTGCTGCTGCACTAATGTTCTCGTCTCTTCTCTCATTGCAGCTATTTGATTTTCATACTGTGGATAAACCGTGTATGATCATCATGGCCTGATGTAAATGAATCATGGTGGGGTTATATGTATCAAAGTCTAGCTTATTGTGTACCAGCTTTTGCCCGCAGCTTTACTCAGATGGGCGAATTTCATCGACTGACATAGATAGACCGAGTTAAGTATAAATAAGTAAGGAAGTATGGATAAGCATGGCCTTTTGTTAGATGCTCATAGTATAACTAGAAGACGGGATATTTACCATGTTTATTGTTTTCTTTGAGTTCCCGATATTTCGGCGGTGTTGCAAGCACCATGATCACGGATAAACTGAAGTTATTGCGGGTGGGTGTTTATGAGCAGACAAATCGGTCTACCCTCTTTCTTGTTCGTTTTTTTTAAAAGTTCGCGAGCAGACACAGTGAGTTTCGTGTGTCGGGAACAGAATAGAGTTGTGAGTGACGGTGGTAGCGGTACTGAGTGTTCAAAAAACGAACAAGAAAGAGGGTAGACCGATTTGTCTGCTCATAAACACCCACCCGCAATAACTTCAGTTTATCCGTGATCGTGGTGCTTGCAACAGCGCCGAAATATCGGGAACTCAAAGAAAACAATAAACATGGTAAATATCCCGTCTTCTAGTTATAATAATTTTAGTGACCATGAAAGTTTAAAATCTTATATTGCTCATAGTATACTATGTACCTCCATAAATAAACTCACGGCTTTTTCCTGTAGGGTTACCCAGAAATATACATATATTGTCATAGCATAGTTACTACAGTCAAGTCAGAATGTAAGTGTAAGGTGACAATAGTGGTCATTGTCCTATCTACACCTACTTACAGATTCTAGTATAAAAACAAAGATAAAATTCATTCGTATCCTGAATCAATATCTACATTTAAACGACAATAATACTGTAGTTAAAAAATGTCACAAACAAGTTTGTTGTTCATATTCTTACGAAGAGAACACTAGGACAAGTGCAATGACCACTTAAGCAACCCTAATGTCGGAAAAAAAAATATTGTGGTCTAAAAGGATTTACATTATTGATTATCTCATTACTGGGAACACTATCGCGATTTATGATTTTATTTAACATCTGTAACCCATTTAAATTAATGTTTTCCAATTAATATAGTTAGATAACAATCTTGTTTTGATCGAAATGAGTTCCTGATGACTATAACAATAATTGAGTATGCATCACCAACGCTGTAGTAAACAATTCAATAGTGTGCAATACGCCTGGTAAACTAATAATTTACCAACATAGAATTTAAAATTATTTGTATTACTCTCTCACTGAATATTTACAGGATAAACTTATGTGTGTAAATTTGCATGCCTTATGGTAGGATATGGCTTATGGACACTATTGTTTGTTTAAGACCTTTTCTTTTCTACCCATATTCGCAAATGAATAAATGATTATGATTATGAGAATTTGTTAGACTTTTCAGAAAATGCTTTTTGGTACTTGCCTTGCCTCTTTATTATACAAACAAAATAGGGTTTATTGCTATTCTAATTTAAACCTTTTCATAGTATTTTAAACACCCTAATTACTTGCGCCAGAAATTAAAAAAAATCATCCTATTAATACACAATTATAATACCAATTGAATGCAATTCATCGACCAAATCAATGATGTAACTTTATCTAATCTAAAACGTCTTTCTTTCTTTAATTCTGTTACAAGGGTACTGCCAAGCTCTTTTCTTTGAACATACCTTATCCCTAGTTAGTTTCTTGTCTGCCTGGAAAGCCTCTTCCATCCGTGACTTCTTTGCCGTCAAGGTGGATAGAGACAGCATAAGAGCTGACACTGACTCATCTCTGCTTTCCTCTGAAAAAGAGAGACAAAATTATTTATTTCTTACAGCAGAATGATCACCAACCTAGGAGAGAATAAGCCTCACCCTGTCTTTTAATGAGTGTTGAGCACACAGCAGGTGGAGGCCTGGCTCTCTACAGTGGAAACGTTATTGGATGATTATCCTATGCTTATGAATGTTTAAGATGGCTGACTGTTGCTCTGACTACAAGCAAAATGGGACAAGGGTAAGAAGATGACATTGATACTGTAGGTTTCAGGCCTTTTATGATGTCAAAGGAGTAATAGAGAAATATGGACGAAGAAGACATGCTGCTTGGACCCCAAATAAATTGGGAAAAGGGCAGGAAAATGATGATGATGTCAAAGGAAGAACGAACATGCTTACCTCCCCCTCCCCCTTCAACAGGGCTGTCAGTTTTATTGAGGGCTTTCAAACTGATCTCCAATGCTTCCTTTTCTTTGATAAGTCCTTTGTAGGCAGCAACAACATCTGGGAAAAATATTTAATAAATAATTATTCAACTAAGATGCCACCGAGCAACACATTATAGATTTGTGTCCCATTTACCGCAGTAGGCTTACACCTTATTACATGAGACTTAAAAAAAAAACTGGCGAAATGTGAGATAGAAAAGTTCTGTGTCAAATCTATAGACTTATGTATCCTGCTTATGTGTACGAAGTTTCATTAAAATCGGTTCAGTAATTTCGAAACAAAATCACTTAAAGGTTTGTATGAAATGCCGTAAGACATTAACACTCTTAATTGAATATCTAATAAACATGTAACAAGCTGTTGCTATATCATTGCATTTTTTCTTCACAAAATTTTCGAATATGGTGGTAAAATTTAAAAGATCTGGACAGCCCAAGGGCAGAATGGCAATAAATATATGGTTACTTGCAAAACTTTCTAGCTAAAATAATTCAGTTGAAACCTTATGTTAAGAACCTGGAATCATCATAATTGAGCATAGGAAAAAGAAACCCCATACTACTAATCTTCAATTTATAAAGTAAAGCAAAATATAAGCATAACGTCGAAAACATAGGAACTGCAAAATAGGAATTCACCAAAACATATGGTTTTGGTTTCGTTTTAAAACCAATCCACTTACCTCGTAAACGACCCTCATATCGCTTGATTTGATCAGCTTGTTTGGTAATAGTTGATATCAATTCTTGTTTCGATAATGATTCCATGATTTTTCAAAAAGCACTGCTGCTGTTTACGTTCTCACCATACGTCTAAAGATTTAAACACTCTGGACACAAGTTACTAATTGATTATGACTTCAATATAACGATCGTTATGGAATCTTGATTTAAAACAACTGAAATATTATTTTTTTAACGCAAGTTTGCTTGCACTTGTTTATTTTCTCTTGCTTGATTATTTTCAATAATATTTTCTTTGACTACTGATGACTGCGACAGTGCGACTGTCATAATGTGACTTCTAGTGACGTGACATGATGATTGAATGACTTTCGATTTATTTTTACTCTGTGCACTTGAAATTAGTAAAAATGCTTTGTAGTTACTAAAAAGGTTGTTAAATAATAATTGATGTTGAAATAATTAAGCCCAGAATTTTTTTTTTATATGAATGGATGAATATCGTATGCTATGTTCTGTGCGCAGTTACTTTTTTATTGATTTTTGTCAAATTGGCTTTACTACACTTTAGGTAAAAATCAATGACCACGTGGGATGACGATATCAAAATCACGACCGGTAGCTTTGTTGCGTTTGTATTGTAGCTAGAAAGTTACAAACACTAGTTACCTACCTTGATATCTACATAATTTACTTTTTAAGTACCTATTCCATTGATGGTGGACCTTGAAATCGTTTAAATCATTGTCATACATTCTTAAATGATTGTTCTATTATTCATGTTGCTACGCTGAGATTACCTACATAAAAACGCTACAGGAATTCTCACCTGCGTGACCATTTCTATTCCTTTAAAACTGTTTTGTATTTTCTTGCGATTACCTTCCCAATATTGACTTAGCCACGGCAACCATTTTGCAAATCCCAGCGTACACATTGTTGCTATAAGAATAATAGCAGGCGTTACGTCGACGAGTTCATAGTATCCTTCTGTCTCGGTCATTGACCCTCCGATTTAAAAATGGGGTAACATTCACCCCCTGGTTTAATTAATGCACATGTTGTTATAAACGAAATGTCCAAATGTAGTTCGTAATCATTGTTTTGAGTTATGCAGTCATTGGCCGTAAGTTGGTCATCGACATCATTTTTTATAATGGTCTAGTTTTATGTCTATGAAACACGATTTGTAAGTATTAATTGGTACCTATCTTACCTATTCCGTGATTAAAGCTAATGCCGGATGACTGGGTAATTATTAAGTTCTAAAATCAATTTCCCATCCAAGATTTCGTAAATCACTAGACTTAATAGTCAAGTAATCATACAAGCAAGGATACTAAAGTAGGTTCATATTTAATTAAGTAGGGGTTTGTGAATCCTTGATCGTTCATCCTTTATTCGCCGCTGAAAACAATAGCTAGGTACACAATCTTGGCACCTATTTAAAATTATTTTTGCGTCATCTTGTAAAGATCAACCACCAAAAGTTAGGTCAATACGACCTACTTTGTTCACACATATTTTAGAAGCATCATTTCTGATTTTGTTTCAAAATGTCCACTGTCGAAAACCGACCCCTCAACAAATTCGAAGCTCACGTCCGTAGGGGCTATCGTATCATGTATGAGAAATTTAATTTCGGCATAAATAAGCGCATATCTACAACTCATATACCATTAAACTACATTACCTACCTAGGTAATACTTGCCTACTTGCTAGTAAAACTTAAGTAATATATTAGCTACTGAATGAGTCTTCAAAGCTTTGTTTGGAAACCAATTCGCGGGTTTCCAGCTAAATAATACGGGCCGGGCGTGGCGCCTTGCTGTCTGTAGTTTGGATCGATGCATGCGTACTGCGTACATACACCCCCGGCTTACATTAGACGCCACTTTTGGCGTCTTCCGTACGTAGGTACTAGAGTCAATCTATAGATATGAACCTATGGGTTTTGACTGAGTAAAATACAATCAGACTTGTTTCAACACTGCTTCTTTTATTTTAGGGGGTGCCACGCCACGAGTCTACGATAATCGTAACCCAAATCTCAGGCAAATCACCCTTGCAAATGGCGTAATCCGACCGATGGCGCGGATAAAGCCCAGAAAGGAAATGCTTCGAATTAAAATACTTAAGAATTGGTTGATGTTAAAGCGACTTTTGGGGAATTAAAAAGATTCTTTGAAATAAAACATTATTTATATGTATTATTGCTAAGGTCAATATTTAATTTCTATCAATATCCCCTACGTCAGATTACATTCGTTGACATTATTTCAAAAATTAAATGTAAGTAAGCCAAACACTTTTTCATACATTATCGGCGATTTGTACTCTGTCTTATAATTCTAGCTACATTCTAGGCCAAACCCTACAATACCCAAACCTGCCCAAAGTAAATAAAAACGAAAAAAAAAAAAAAACTAAACCAAATCATTAAACGTGGGATAAATAAACACTAAATAGAAAGATGTTAGTTTTATATAAATTAAACAAAACTATTCTAAATAAATAAAATACCACAACTTAGAACACAAAATACTAAAGTTGAACAAAACGAATAAGTGGACAGGTGTGTACTGGTATTATTTTCGGTGGAGAAAGCAAGCGTATTTTTTTAACCATTCAGGGACGACACAACATAGACTATCAGTAATTGTAAAATGGATTCTTGCTTATTTTATGCGCGAATGTTGGCATGTTAGCACTGTTAGCACGGGAAGCCGAAAGCGGCAATAAAATTTCATGTTATAAATTGGGTTTGATAAACTTTGGCCATTTCCTTCCAGCCGAATTTCGACTCTGTATCAACCCTTTCTAATTTATCTTCAATTAAAAGTTAGACGCTTCTAATTGCCACTCGCAGTTGGCGTGTACAATCGCGCACAAGTACAGCACATCCACATCATAGCATATAACTCAGAGGTACATCTACCTTTGACTAGTTCTGATACACACCATTTAGTATTTTTATGTATTGTGTGCTTTATATGGGTATATTACTTATATTAACCAAACACCACACCAACATAATTTTAAACCAAAATCCTAATCTACATTTTAAATTAGAGAACACAGTTTTCTTTAAATACTTAAGTATACATACTTAAAGATTTAAATGTTGCGCAAAATTATAACTGACTAGTTTCGCGTATTTTAAGTACTTTAAATAAATAATTAATATTAATGAAACATTTATCCTTACCATAGAAATTAAAGAAAATACTTAATCAAAATGCATTATACAAGCCCATCTAGGTGTCTGTGAATATCTCGCCTCGGTTTTTATTTCACTTTAATTATGATATGCATTTGACTATCAATAATTTAACTATTACAGAAATTACTTTAATGAATATCAGAAACGATACAAACAGTTGGATAAGGTATTATAGTACTGAGTAGATTACCCAACTAATTTTGAACTTACACTACATTCAATATATTAATATAAACATCGAAATGAAATCTATAATTTCTATTACGATTATGACAATAAATTATGTTTACAATGAATTTTTAAGTTACTTAAATTTAATAATAAATAGTGATGATTATACAATCAAATTAGAGAGACAATATCATGATGTGAAAGTCAAACGTCATGGATTTTGCTTTGTGCAAGTGTATATGCAAACTTTCAGGAGAAAATTGCATTGAAGTTTTATAATTTCGATTTTATAGCACACAAAAAATTCCCATTTAATAATTATCAATTTGACTTTCACTTTTATACAATCACTATAATAATTATGTGCCCAATGAGATACATGAAGGTATCCAAGTCATAATAAAATGTTGATCAATAACTAATTTAGTTGTAATGTCATGGTCCTTATACATAATTTCAATCGAGATTTTCTTGTCAGATTTCAAGTAGATTTTATGAATGGAATCAAATTATACATAAGGCAATAATAATTATGATCCTAATTATAATTGTTCTATAAAATGTATCCACCTTACTTATGACTTTGTGCACAATTCAAGCTCCAGAATTATATATTATCATATCCAACATTATTATAATAATGGGGCCATCCTTATTTATCAAAAATGAATGGAAGTATAGTTTTTAGTCAAAGTTTTACTTACAAACATCATTTTATATATCAGTCAATGCATTTCTGACATCTTTGGTAATAATACAATGAACATTTTGTTTATATATACTATGTTTTATTATTGCAACTATTTTTCAAAAGAAAAAATAATAATAGTTGTTGGTACAATAAAAATTGCACAGCATTTCGATATACATATTTTAATAAAATATTTATTTTTTATTTTTTACTTACAGTAAAAAAAGTTTAATATTGCACTGTCAATCGTTAAACATATTATAATTATTGCCTGAATTACGGTTTATATTAGAATCTTGTTGGCATCATTATCCTATTACAATACCAGAACTCTACAGGTTAGTCTTACACAAAAAGACTCATACCAATGGACATAAGTTAATACATAAACATTGAGTTAGCAAAAAGTATGCAGTTAAATTTATATGTAATATGTATGTATGTCATTGTTCTCAATTTATATGAGTATGACTAAGCTACTGACTCCATCTGATTTATACTTCAGTAAGTCAGGTAAGCCATCAAAATATTACACAAAGTTTATCCATTTCAGTACTGCATCACTTGTTACCAACTTTATTATCTTAGGACATATTATATCAAGTATTTCACTAGACAGGTATTTCATGGACTCCGTAAATTAAAATTAGGTCAATTTTGTAGAATACTTGGTGTATAATGTCAGTCATTTAGAAATTTCTCTAGATATTATTGTGATGATTTTATTTTGTACTTATAATGTATGAACATTGTTTCAAACTGACATCATGTCATGATTTGAATCACATTTATTCCGTATTTCACTCAGTAATTAGTCAAACTTCAAACCATGACAAAGTAATGATCAACATTTTTGCATTAGCTACAATTTATTGACTAGAATCTGGATAATTTAAGATTTACTCTTGTTCGTTTTGAAGCTGACCTGGAGTACCTGGCCATTTAGCGAGTATCCATTCAAGGATTGGATGGCAACGACAGCCTCATCATAGTTTGTCATGGTGACAAAACCATAGCCCTTGCATTTGTTGGTTGTGGGATCTCTAATTATTTTAACACTCTGGACGGCACCAAATGGGCCAAAGAGCTGCCAAAGTACACTCTCTTCGGTATCAGCTCCAATGTTATACACAAAGATGCACCAACCTGAGCCGCCGATGGCATTCCCCTGTATGAGCGGGTCAGCTAAAGGAGAAAATCTTTGGAGTCCTTTGTTGATAGCCAGCAGAGCCTTTCCAGCAGGGCCTACAAAACGTCGAGCAGCAGCAGGCGCGAGGTATGCCGCCAGTGGAGCCAATGCCTTGTTCTGGTTACTCGGATTGTTGGCACATTTGACTGTGATGGGACCTGTTCCACCTGGAGGTATTGTGCCATTCAACTCACGAATTGCGTTCTCGGCCTCGTGTCTCTGGTCGTAGCGAATGAACGCGACACCCCGCGAAGGCCCGACGATAGTCGGCTCGTCTCCGCCCACTTGCAGTAAATGGCCGACATTCACATTCTCGTGAAGTATGCGCGAGCTGATGATTGTTCCGTACGGACTAAACAGCTTCTCCAATTCTTGCTGTGTCATGTGCTTCGGCAAGCCCGACACGTAAAGATTGGCGCCTTTAATCGCGTCGGAACTAGGGCGGGCATACGATACCTTAATGATCTTGTTCTGCAGTCTCAGGCCATTGAGCGTGTTCACAGCCTTCTCCGCGTCCTCCGCCTTGTGGTAGTTCACGAATGCGTACCCCAAACTCTGCCCGTTCAGAATATGGTCAGGGAATACTGTCACTTTGTCTCTAATAAGCTTGCAACTTTCTACTTCGCCGACACTCGAGAACAACGATCTAATCTCCTCCTGGGTCATCGTTTGCGGCAAATAGTTGATTATTAGGTTGGTCTTAGACTCATTATTGCAAGGTTGGACCTTGCTACCATTTTGCGTGGGCTGGTTCGCGTTTACGCCGTCGAGTGTATTTGCCATCATTTTTCCTATTTCTATGTTTACACCAAATTAGGTGAAATGTCACAGGATCTATGACTTATTACAAAATATATAAAACGGATGAGTTAAAACATAGATCCACGTTCTTCGCTAGTTATAACAACACCACCACTTCGCGTTGGTTGAAAGCATATGCAAGGGGAAGAAAATCAATAAGATGCTGTTCACTTTTGTACTTATCCTGTTTTAGGTGGTACGGCGCCGAGTCCGTTGAATCAAAATATAACGAGGAACACAAATAAGCTCTAGTTTATTAGATCTTATGGAGAATACGAAAGAAAAGTGAAAAGGAAATCAACCAAAAATCTATGCGACTTGCGACCTATTCTCGTAAATTCATTTCTTTCACTTCACTTTCTTTTTAAAATGTTGCCAGACTGTGAACTGAACGACCCAGGCTACCTCCTTTCCTATTTGTGACCAACATATTACCCCGGATTTTAAATATTGGATTTCCTTTAAAAACTAATTTATTATATTTTAATGAATATATGCCTAGCATCCATAGTACTTTAAAAATAAATTTAAAACAATGAAATTATGGATGTATTACTTGTCTCCCAATTTTTTTTTACCGTAACTTAAACTCTAGAAAATTACGATAAGTGAAAAAATAAGGTAAATGAAAATCCATGTTTTCTGTGAGTTCCCAGTGGGGAAACATTCATACAAAAAATTAGAAAACTTTATTTTTCTCTACCTTCTTAGTTGAAAAATCTTTTAACTCATCAGATGTAACATGTTTTAACAGTAAGAACGCACCGTTATCCGCATTAAAAACACGGTTATAATACGCTGTCTGTGTGTGACGAATTATTAGAAACAGCTTGAAATCACTGTTTCTGTCCCTCTTTTTAATCTCAAAATTGTCACGTAAAATAATTTGTATACGTATGAATTTAAATCTTAACCAGGGAAATGTTATATCTTTTTATTTTATGTTAAGCAACTTATTTGTATCATGTCATAAATATATAAATTAAATAGGATCATCTTGAAACGTGGGTAATATTTTACTTCTTGCCACACTAAAACAGAGGTGCCAACATAAACGCCATTCAATCTAGCCAATATAAAAACCAATAAGAAAAAGCGTTCATGGAAGCAGCTAAACCAAAATATTATAATTACATAATTTCAATTACTCAATTAATTTTAGTGTAATAAGTGATCACTAAAATCATATTTTATTTTGAATTTAGATCACAATTTATTCTTTGGTTTCGTTTAATTTATTTTACTCAAGACAAAGAAGGAAATAGCATCGCTGCTAGCGCCATCTCTTAGTTCTAAGAGAAAACTTTAAAAGGGGTCATAAAATTCTAGTAAGTCAATGACCATGAAGGATATTATGATAGAGACGGCTTGGTTTTGCTTGCTGTTAAAATAGTATCTAACATTGAAGGAATTCCATGCACTATTCGACTAATACTGTACTTCTATGTTTAGTCTGGAAACAATGATGCGTATTTTTAATAGGAACTGAGCATATTTTCGGAAGATTTTTCAAAGAATCATTAATGTAAAATTGCTAATGAGTCTATTTGAAATTAACACGAACCACAGAAATATAATGACCTACTTCGTTACCTACTAGAAACAAAATAGTGATTAGAAAGAAAAGCATGACTACAGCGTGCGCAGTATATTTTGGCAGGCGGCGTAATTGGGAACTACTTGGTATTATTGAAATATTAGAACATTTCAAAGGTTTTGTTTGAGTTTGTAATTGAAATATGTAAATGGACACCTAAATAGAGGTCATTGTTCTTTTAATTAAGAAAAATAAATTAATATGGTAACAAACGGAGATCGCGAAAAAAATCTGCTGTAACATTAATTTCGTCGAGTTTTGATCATAACGATGTGTTCTGTGATCCCAAAATCCATTCCATTATCCAAACACGGGTCTACTTGTGTGCTCATCGATATCTGTTCAGCAATTTAGGCGTGAAACGGCAACAGACCGACATGGACAGACAGAGTTACTTTCGCATGTATAATATTAGTAGGTTTGGCAGTATGGTTGTGCACACAGCCGTCCAGAGACGTATCATTTGCTCATAATTATGCACGCACGCATAAATTAATCAATTGCCCCTTTTTCTCCAAGGTATTTAATGCACGAGGGAGCACCGTATTATTCAGCAGCTGTTTGTGCTTTGTTGTTTTATGCAGGAATAAAATATCGGGGTTCAATCTATCTGGTTTTTTGGAGCTATATTATTGCAATTTGTATGTATATTTGTTATTTTGTGTGCAATAAAGAATAAGAATAAGGTACTTTGGCACCTAAAAATGTCATTAGCCTTTATTCAGACATGATTACAAATATATCCTATCCTGAACCTACTAATGAGCAATATTTGTAATCACGTTCTCGAAGACGGCTCTAACGATTTCGAAGAAAGTTGCAATATAGCGGTTTACAGAGGCGAAAAATCGATCTAGCTTGGTCTCCTAACTGAAATCGTTTTCTCTATTTTCACCAGAGCTCGGTCGACCAGGTATTTTGTATAATACGGTTACACTAATATATAATTTCACAATCGCTGTTACTCTTAATAGGTTTGGTTTGCACTTTAGTTAGTGCTCTATAATTTCTGTCGGTTTGCCCTCCTCCATTTTGCCTCCATAGGTCTGTCTTTATGTCATTTACGATACCTCTAACTTCATCCAACCATCTTCGCAAATGCGCAAAGGACTACATTGGTTATTTTCATCAGGGGTCATGTAGAGGCCCTTTACCAAAACGATACAAAAAAAAAAAACATAAATGTAGACCATCACAAACATTTTGTCATACAAAAACTGAGGCAGCGCCAGTAAGTTACAATATATTATTGCTAGCGGCTGTCTCCATTAAGTGGTATCATATCAATGCAACTGATGAAGCTAATGAACAAGAAAAAAAAATTAAGCAGCACTCGATGTGTGAGGAGTGCACGTACATACGCGCAAAGATGGTCTTATAACGTCCGTATGTCCTATCAGAGACTCAAAATATGCAAAACAAAGACATGTATCACAGACGGATGTTCACAATGGATCCGAACTGACTCACCGTTGCCGGGTGACGAGTTTGTACATATTGATTTGGTCCAATTTATGGGTTATAGCGGAAGGGTTTTCACTTTCGTGTTAAGGTTTTAACACTTACTATTATTTGTATACCCTTATTATTAAAATAACGTTTTATACTCATTATAATTTAAAGGGAAAGCTGAAGTGTTACCGACTGCGTCACAGTACTGAGCTGGCCTAGCGTTGTCAAATCAAAAATCAAAAATCATTTATTTCTTCGACATAAGTATTACACCAAAATTAGTGATAGGAGCCAGTAATGCCTGTATTGGGAGACTCCGCTCTTCCATATTAAGTATAATTAGATAAAATAGACATATGTGTGAGAGTGTGAGTATGTGCGTGTGTGTGTGTGTAATTATGTATGTTTGTGAATGTGTGAGCAGGTTTGTTTGTGAGTATAATAAGTGTGCCAACATGTGATGTGAAGTGAGTACGTGTCACCGCACTTCCACTATCCCTCCAGTACGTAAACTGTTGCACTCCATTGCATGCAATAGTTCCAGTGGACAGAACCAAGCATCATGACACAATTCTTAACAGTGCTTCTGATTGATCATAGTTTAAAAGTTTTATCCAATTAATTAACGCTGTTTTGCAGTCATAGTATTGTTTTGTATATATGTGTATTTCCCTATTTATCCTATTATATAGATGGGCCGAACGTTTTTGTAATTGTATACTAGCAAATCGAGTTTTTGATTGGGGAATGTGTGTCACATTGTCCTTTCGTCTTTTTGTTAACTTGGAGGAGTCGAACGGTAAGGTTTTGTGCAATTTCAAGATGGTCTGAATAATATATAATTTTCTCACAGAGAGCAAGTCACTGATCTGAAACAGTTCGTCAGTGTGGAATCTCAATTTTTTAAAATACATAATTTTTATTAAAGCGCGTTGTGCACGCTCAACATCTATGAATTTTGATTTACTAGCCCCTCCCCAAACAGGGATGCAGTACGTTAAAACTGACTGTACTAGAGCAATATATATTTCATTCAGAAGATTTCTTGGTGAATTTTGCTTCAAAGTTTTTGGGACGACATGACGTAATGAGTTAAATAACCAGCTTAGCTTTCTGACTCTACCTGTAACTTGCTCGAGATGTTGGTACCAAGATAACCTTTGGTCAACAACAACTCCCAAGTATTTCGCATGAGCTACTTTATCTATTGTTGGACATTTGCAATTTAGGTTATTTATATTGTCTCATTGATGAATTATTAGATTAAATTGTTAATCTGGCTGGGTACGGTTATTAATACTAAAGCAAATAAAGTTTGTTTTTGAGGTGTTCAAAGTGAGTAAGTTACTTTTAAGCCATTTGGCTATTACAGTCATACCAAACTCAGCATAGTCTTTGACCTCTTTCCAGGACTTCCCAGAAAAGACAACAGCTGTATCATCGGCATAAGTGAAAATTTTGACATTTTTTATGTTTAAATTAAAGAGGTCATTAATATAGGTCAAAAATAATGTTGGACCTAGTACGTTTCCTTGAGGCACGCCGTATGATACTTGTGCGTCTTCACTAATATAGTCACCTACTCTTACTCTCTGTTTTCGATTAGAGAGATAGTTACGAAGGAGGTCCAGAGAGATACCTCTTATTCCGAATTCTTGTTCTAATTTGTTCACAAGGATCGGAACAGAGACGGTGTCAAATGCTTTTCTCAAATCTAAGAATATTGTAATACATTTATTTCCATTGTCAAGACTGTGAACTACTAGAGTTGTAAGAGCAGTTACTGCATCCTCAGTTGATAACCCCTGTCGGAATCCATACTGAGAGTGTGATAGTAGGTCAAATTTGTTTAAATATTTAAGAAGTCTGTTATTTATAAGCTTTTCTATTATTTTAGAAATTACGGGTAAAACGGATATGGGTTTATAATTATTGACATCGTCTCTGTTTCCACCCTTGTGTACAGGTGTAATAATGGATTGTTTAAGCGGTTCAGGAAATAAGCCTGTTCTAAAACATAAATTAGCAAGATGTGTTATAATCGGAACAGCTTCCCTGCTTATAAACTTTAGAAAACCAGTCGTTAAGTTGTCCCAGCCAGGAGCGCTTGACGTTTTTAGACCAGCTAAGATTCCATTAACTTCAGTGAGGTCCGTCTCATAGAGTGCAAACGAATTGGGCTGAGTAGACAACTTACCAGTCGAAATAGGGAGGTTTGCATTTAATTGTATATTCCGAGCTAGTTGTTCTCCAATATTTACAAAAAAGTCGTTTACAAAGTTAACTAAATCAATCGGGGATGATTTCAAGTTCAAAAGTTGTTTAAGATTTCAATTAAATAAGAGGCTTGCTTAAACTGGTTTTTGTATTTTGTGCAGCATACCGCATGATGATGTTTGTGTCAATGTTACAATTGGTATAGGAGATTGACATGAAATACACACAAATACTAGCAAAGAAACTAGGTAGATGAACTGTAATAAATAAAGTGTTTATCATTTGTTTCAAGCAAAACAGAAAAACGTGCAGAAAGAATAAGGCATTATTTGATAACCGAAAAGTTAATGACACGCAACATTGTAGCGAAGAATGAAAATAAATGTAACTTTCTTTTATTTATCAGGAGTTATTGATAACGATTACTGATAAACACTACATTGTATTGATGTCGTCACAACAAGACGCATCCAAATGAAATTGCATTTAGACTGTGATTTCATAGTACGTAGAAAACTGCACCTGTCTAGATAATGCTATCTTAAAGCCAAGTGTGATTCAAAGCTTCTGGCTTAGGTATTGGCGTCATAACAATATTGTTTTAGGTACCTATAAAGTCATCAAATAATCAGTATCATGAAATGTCTGGAAGTTTACAAAGACTGTAATCTATTTTCGGTCACCTTTTTATTTAATGGAAAACTAGAAAATTTTATACGTTTCTGGGTTAATTTTTTTGTGAACCACTTAAAACATCTCAGACATGAAAAATTTGTTCAGCGAAGAGTGTTTTTGCGTTAGGTTGAGAAAACTAGTCTGGATAATTTGTTTTCCGCAATTTCTCTATCTTCTTTCGAAACACACGAAAATGACATGCAGTTAGTTTGTGAAAATATTAGATCAAAGAAAGCAAGTTTGAGAACGGTACAGATTGCGATAGGGTAAAATCGTCCAGCATAAAGATATACGGGACTTGTCCATACGGGTTGGTACCAATCGGTCATCATCATCATTCTCTTGCCCTTGTCCCAATTCATTTGGGGTCGGCGCAGCATGTCTTCTTCTTCCGTACTTCTATATTACTCATCTCATCAGACACCTCTTTTCTTCTTTTTTATCAATCGGTGCAGGTAAATTAGTCCCATACTTTCTGAATGTACTCGCACATGATGAAACAGGTGCAGACAAAATTAATATTAGTAAAAAGGAAACAAGCACCCTTAGAAACGGTACTGGCTGGAGCTTTTAAAAGCTCCACATTATTACATTCTCCAAACAATATGATTTTAATTTACCGAAACTATTATCGTTATTTACTTACTCAATCACAGTATAAAAACACAAAAAAATCCAGAGAGACCTTCGCCGATACGATAACCCAAACAAAAAAAAAAACTACGATAAAATAATAAAATGACATAATTCCGCTTATCACTTGCGCCAAATCCACAGATCGTTCTGGGGCGTTTTGAGTGCGTTCAGTACACGTGCACTGGTGACCGGCCGGTTGCGAAACATACGTTTGGTTTCCTTTACCAGCTACGCGACGGTTGGTTAGTTTTAGCATTTGGTTTGTGAAACGCAGACCGTACGTAATTTTGCTATATAATGTAACACAGATGTTGTTTATGGAAAATCGTAGCACAGTTTTGAATTAGGAATGTTTATGTTTAGACTTTATAGGAAGGTTAATTGTAGAAATTATTCTGTAAGCTTTTGTAAAAGTTTAGACGTAGATTTAGCTTGTTCTCTCGTGTCGGCGATCGATACGAAAGGAACACGTGTTTTGGTGAATTTACTATTGAGGTTGGTAGTGCCACTGAACTGACTAGGGTGTGCCGGAAATACTTGGGCATCGTCATTGAGTCATAGGTACATTGAGTCTCGCTTAATGTGTTTTTATTGTTGATTGGTTTTTATTTGTCAAAAGCCATTAAGCGTGGAAAATGGTTCTCCCCAATAAATTATAAGTACCTAGTGGTTTTAAATGTCAGACGACTGACATTCATGTTAAAGAATATTCTAATCTAAGAATAATCTATACAAATAAATAAAATTGAAGTGTCTGTTTGTCATTTCAAAATAACAGCTTTTTATACATAAAAGGTAGTTATAACAAAAATCTTTTTTTTTAAAGTTTGGTCTGTCTCTGTCTGTCCATTTGTCTGTTTGTTTGTTTCGGCTAATCTCCGAAACGACTGGACCGATTATGACAGAAGTTTACTGGCAGATAGCTAATGTCATAAGCAGTAACTTACACCCGTATTCCAGAAGCCGACTTAAGTCCATTTTTGAACTTAAAACGACATTTGTTGTCATGGCAACAGGTGTAGAACGCCCACCACCGCATCAGCAACACCCACTCAATGATGTTCATAAGGTGAGGACAGACTAGCTAGAAGTTGCATTTGTAACAAGACATGAGCCACTTGACACTTTGTTAAAACTTGATTTTGATTTGCTTGTAACATTTCATCGAGCAAAAACACGAGCGCGGGCAAATCGTACAACATGAAATGAGATGCGTGGACTGAGGGGTCGTGCTGGTCGTTTCTTCTCCTAATGCGGTCAGTGTTTTTTTTTAATATAACTCATCAAGATAAACTGCAGCACACGCAACTTGCAAGTTCAACATATCAACGAAGAGTAAATGCCACACAGTAAGGACAGTCACTAAAGAACACCACCGGCTTACTCCTTTTGCTTCGTTCACGTTCATACATCTGGTCACTGCCACCTGACCTTTTTGAATACTAATAAAGTTTGTCCTTCTGGGGTGTTCTCTTTCGGGTTTTGTTAGTCGCCTTTTACTCGTCCTCTCAACATGACCAAGCCATCCAAACATCTCATCATCATTTCATCTGCTCATCATTTCAACCGTAACCTTGCATTATATCATTCCTCAATTTATCAACCAATGTTACAATACGTGGAAATGCTCATATGAGTACTCACCTTAATCTACCTCAAAAACATGCTGTCCATTTCAAACCCAAAAAAGTATGTTGCATGAAGGTTGCAAGCTGCTTTGTATGCTAAAAATGTTATATTAAAATACGTCACAATGCTAGAGTTATCATAAATTGATGTTCTACCGAATGCTCTTGGTTGACATCACTTGTCAAAGAACTTTTACTTGAAAATAAATATTTATTTTTTCGTGGTTCATTTATAAGATTTTCACTTAAAATTATGGCATCAAGAATTTTCTTTTTGGCTGGTGAAAAGTCGTGCGTACAGAAACTTGTCCGCAAGCACAAGCTCCATCAAAATACCACGTTGTCGGGCAGCCCATCAGCGAAAAAATGTTCTTGGGCTCGCTGGGTTAGGCGAGCCCAACCAGTTACATCTGCTGAAAATGGAGGAGCAAAAGTGGCTGGTGAAGGCAGCAGAAGAAGCATACCAAAAGGCAAAACTCGAACGTTTGAGTGCCGCCCAGCTACTTCGATTCAGCGAGGTTACAAGGGACGAGGCCGAAAAAATAAATGAAATTATTATTATACAAGCCAACTGGTTTTTATTTTATTTAAAAGTAGTATCACGTATAACAAATAACAAAATTATCTAAATTACACATTTATTGACAAGCAAAGGAAATTTTTCATTTTCATTCACGTAGGACTACGTTAGACTGGATCCAGTCTCTAGGTTAGTAAAACCCAACAACACTGCATGGCCTGGGAATCGAAGCCATAACCTCACACCATGCAGTTGCACTTATAACTAGTTGACCAGCGAGAGAGCAAAAATATAAATATGAACATCACACAATTATTTATTTATTTATTTATTTATATAAACAATAAACATACTAGCTGTTGCCCATGACCTTCGTCCACAATTATTGAAAGCTGACAAGATACATGGTTTGTTAAAGAAATAAGGCATCCGAAGTGGCTACGTCACTACCGTTCTTATTCTATTTTTGCCAGGGATGATTGCCAAGGATGAATGACTGTGGTCGTGTGGCAATGTTTAATAAGTTGTACCCTGCTGCCTCTAATCCGTCGCGGGTACATGGTGGTCTCTCCAACCCAGCAGTGCTAAAAGAGCTCAGTAAGCTTCGAGCTTTTCTTCGGCAGTTCGCTCTATTAGAAGGTTCCGGTCGTCCAGAGTTGAGGGAAGAATTCAGTTGGACGATGAATCGAGTAGCCTTGAATTTCTTTGGATTCGTTCACCCAACATAATGGTGTGTTTCATATCGGCCTTTCTCTTCCTCCGTTTAACAGTAGCAAGCCGCCTGCTCATGTTTTAAGCGCGTTTTGGTCCCAGTTCTAACATAACGTAACTCATTTGAAGGGGATGCCCTAGCTTACACCTATCCTTACCCGTATCATTTGAAAAAAAAACCTAAGATCAGCCGGCTAAACCCCTAACGCAACGGCGAATAAGAATTCGATTTGATTATTTTATTATTGCAATATAACAGAAACTGGCCACTACAGCGGCCGGCGAGCGCTACATCCAACTTGGTTGCATCAAATTTGTATTTTTTTCTTTCTCTTTCTATTTAAGATCTATACAACTGCGATAGTACCGCAAAAGCAATGGGATTACCCGTATTATTACAGGTAGTAGGATTGGTAGTAACACGGGTAAGTCACCCCCTACTATCGCTTTATTGGCAACTAATTTATGCCCGCGGTTTCGTGGAGGTCGGGAAATGCCAACGGGATCTTACTTCTGAGATAATAAGTTATCTATGTCCTATACCAGACTATAATCTATCTCTGTACCAAGTTTCATTCAGATCTGTTCAGCCGTTCTGGCGATTGAGTAACAAACATCTATCCATTCAAACTTTAGCATTTATAATAGTTATATAAGATTTATAAGTTTTTACTTTTAAAGTTGAATAGGTAATAAATAATAGTTAATGTAAGTATTTCATTTTATTTGAGCTATACAGACACACTTGCGTTTTTCTTACATGTACTTACTTATAACTTGTTCATTGTAATATTAATTACATTACATATGTGAAATATTGATAACCTGGTTTGAGATTGGACACCGGTGACGACAATCAAATGATTCATTAGGAATCTATATAGACATAATACTTTTACATAATATTTAATATCAATGTCGCGTATCACGAGCCAACGCGAAAATCGGGTTTTCACAAATATTTACAGACACGACTACCTCAGAAATATTCCTCCTACTTACTAATTGGTAAATGCGCCCCGCACGCCCTGAGCAACACTGTGCGCCATGGCCTGTCTACGTGAGTTTCGAAGCCCTATTTGACTCTGTTGGGGGATAATTTTGAAAAACTGTGATACATAATTGTCTCATAATTTTAATTAAAGAGTGTGTACACCAATTTCCAAACCAACGATTCCGAGAATAAAAAGTTTCACAGAAAATTCAACACCCGATTTCACCCTCTTGGGGGTGGAATTTCAAAAAACCCTTTCTTAGTGGATACATACTTTTCATAAAGAATACACCCTCCAAATTTCATGTCTCTAGGTCCAGTGGTTTGGGCTGTGCGTTGATATATCAGTCAGTCAGTCAGGACTTTGAATTTTTTAAGTAGGTATAAACAAAACAACACGAGTATGGGCAAGCTCGCTCATAAGCACCATTCGCACCATTTTTAATGTCTGAGATTCAAAATGGTTCGTTAGTTTTCTCATGCTTTAGAAATATCACGTAGCTTGTATTATCTTTTATGTGTACGATACTCCATATTACGACTATTTGTCACGACTATAAATTATTATTTACGCGATCTTAATTACTAATTCAAACAATCCCACGATAATGAACATTTCCAAATATCTACCGATTTGAAAAAGAAACCGTGCTTAATATATATTTACCACGGATAATGCAAGTGCTCGCAATATTAATAATAGTTCTTTAATAATCCCGACTACAGACTAGCTGGCTTCGAAATTAAAAGCGATGGAAAATAGTTTTTATCAACAAGGGTCGATGGCCGTCCACGGGCTGTAGGTCAAAATTTCCAGAACGAAAACGTTGGAACCAAAAACGAACAGTGTTTTCTTCTACAGTATCTTCCCTATTTTATTTAATATCAGCCCTCTATGTCCCTCTGCTGGGCAAAGACCTCTCGCATGGCCTTCCAATTTTTGTACGGTTTCCTTCTGAAATCGAAAGTGTTTTTGGAACTGTTTATTATATATCTAACGGGTTGTCGGCATCGGGTCACGATATATAATTGTATGGCGTATCGTATACATAATCGACATATTCATCAAAATTCATCTTGCTTTGCCTATAAAAAGAAAACAATTTTACACACGTCGATTCACTTGAATTTCAGTAGGTATATATATCAGCCATAACGTAAGTTTCACGGTTTCAAGGATCTTCTGGCGCGGGCAAACATCGGAACTAACGCAGCCATCTCTTTCTTTTCTCAATATTTTTTACAAGACAATTAACAAAAGGTTTATCAACAGCGCCCCCCTGTCAGCTTCATTCGAGCGCCAAAAGATTCTTGTACTACAAAACTCTTGAAAAGTGGGCGTTTATGTCAAATTATAAACAAACTGTAGCTGTCAATTTGTCTAAAGGGGTGGAAAGTAGGCGTGTCAAGTCCGACTTAAGTTCAGTCCGCGACTTAAACTACGGGTGATAGGCTTTTTTGAAAAACGAATTAGAGTTCCGTGCAATAGAAATAAAACCCTTGAAATTGTTAACAATATCCGATTCAAATATGCAAGTAATATTTTAATAATAATTTCACGCGGACGAAGTTCACGGGCAACAGCTACTTAAATAAATAAATGTTATTTATTTATTTATATTTCATGTACAATAGTGGTACAGGCATTCTCTACCAGTCAATATATCTAAAAAAAAAAAAAACTAAAAAAAAAACCTTTTTTTTTTTGTAAATCTTCTGGTTAAATTGTGGCAGCAGGTTCAGATAATTATGCCTCTTCTTCTTTTTGTCGCTAGCGTGTTAGAATTTCAAATTTACTGCCCCAAAACTTCGCCAATTCCACGTTTTGGCCAATGGCAACGCAGAGATCACTTCGAAGAAATGTGCTTAATATGTAAAGGGATCATTAATGTTTTGGCTGTGCCTCTATTTATCTGATAAACATTTTATCTGTCTCAGGGTTCAGTACGTAAACACATTTCGCTATCATCCATAATCCCTGCCCCGTTAACCGTAATCTCAACTTGAACCAAGTTTAATCCTACTCCTAACATAAAACTAATCTCAGATTTATTTTCATGGTCGTTTTACTGCTGTCCAGGGGTTCTTCATAAATGTCATTAAACGATGGACCTTGCAGCTTGAAATTAGGTCTCCGAGGTTGGTTTTTATAGCCTTTTGTTGTGCTATAAATGAAAGTACAGCACACGGAGCACCCCTTGGCCCCTAGGTGATCAACCCACTTCTACAGCACAACCTGGTCCCTGTGGTCAACCCGCTTCCAATTACTTTCAGACTGTGGAATAGGTACCATTGTTGGGCAAGGACCTCCCTCCACTCTTTTTATTTCTCACGGTTGTTTGCTGTCGTTAGCCAATCGCTCATGAAGATGTCTAGTACGCATCGCCTTCTCCACCTGGGTTTCCGCCACCATGTTGCTGACAGGCTAATATTTTTACGGTATTAATTAGCTATTCTTATCACGCGACGCGTAGGTGGGGTGGGAACGAGGCAAAAAACTCGACGTCTTCATTTTGTATTAATTTAAATTTCAAAATAAATTTAAATTAATACAAAATGCCTACACACATACTATTATATTTTTTTCAATACACTCCCTCGAAAACTGGCTCTTATCGCACTACGATCAGGTTCATCATACAATGTATTTCACACACTTGTGTCTTTTTTTCATTTATCGCAATGTGTGCGGAAATAAAAAATTGCACAGATAACAATAGGTACTTATACTAACACCCGTAGTTTTAGTCGTGGACTGAACTTAAGTCGGACTTGACACGCCTACTTTCCACCCCATTAGACATATTGACAGCTACAGTTTGTTTATAATTTGACATAAACGCCCACTTTTCAAGAGTTTTGTAGTACAAGAATCTTTAGGCGCTCGAATGAAGCTGACAGGGGGGCGCTGTTGGTAAACCTTTTGTTAATTGTTTTGTAAAAAATATTGAGAAAAGAAAGAGATGGCTGCGTTAGTTCCGATAATTGCCCGCGCCAGAAGATCCTTGAAACCGTGAAACTTACGTTATGGCTGATATACCTACTGAAATTCAAGTGAATCGACGTGTGTAAAATTGTTTTCTTTTTATAGCCAAAGCAAGATGAATTTTGAGGAATATGTCGATTATGTATACGATACGCCATACAATTATTTATCGTGACTAGATGCCGACAACCCGTTAGAATGTTACAACAATAAACAGTTCCAAAAAAACTTTCGATTTCAGAAGGAAACCGTACAAAAATTGAAAAGCCATGCGAGAGGTGTTTGCCCAGCAGAGGGACATAGAAGGCTGATATTAAATAAAATAGGGAAGATACTGTAGAAGAAAACACGGTTCGTTTTTAGTTCCAACGTTTTCATTCTGGAAATTTTGACCTACAGCCCTTTTTATCAACCCTTGTTGATAAAAACTATTTTCCATCGCCTTTAATTTCGAAGCCAGCTAGTATGTAGTCGGGATTATTAATGAACGATTATTAATATTGTGAGCACTTGCATTATCCTTGGTAAATATATATTAAGCACGGTTTCTTTTTCAAATTTGTAGGTATTTGGAAATGTTCATTTTCGTGGGATTGTTTGAATTAGTAATCAAGATCGCGTAAATAATAAATTATAGTCGTGACAAATAGTCGTCATATGGAGTATAGTTCACATAAAAGATAATACAAGCTATGTGATATTTCTGAAGCATGAGAAAACTAACGAACCATTTTGAATCTCAGACATTAAAAATGGTGCGAATGGTGCTTATGAGCGAGCTTGCCCATACTCGTGTTGTTTTGTTTATACCTACGATACCACCAAGCCGCTCTTATCATCTATCTATACTTAAAAAATTCAAATTCCTGACTGACTGACTGATATATCAACGCACAGCCCAAACCGCTGGACCTAGAGACATGAAATTTGGAGGGTGTATTCTTTATGAAAAGTATGTATCCACTAAGAAAGGGTTTTTTGAAATTCCACCCTCAAGAGGGTGAAATCGGGTGTTGAATTTTCTGTGAAAGTTTTTACTCTCGGAATCGATTGATTTGGAAATTGGTGTACACACTCTTTAATTAAAATTATGAGACAATTATGTATCTGTTTTTCAAAATTATCCCCCAACAGAGTCAAATAGGGCTTCGAAACTCACGTAGACAGGCCATGGCGCACAGTGTTGCGCAGGGCGTGCGGGGCGCATTTACCTATTAGTAAGTAGGAAGAATATTTCTGAGGTAGTCGTGTCTGTAAATATATGTGAAAACCCGATTTTCGCGTTGGCTCGTGATACGCGACATTCAATATTAAATATTATGTAAAAGTATTATGTCTATATAGATTCCTAATGAATCATTTGATTGTCGTCACCGGTGTCCAATCTCAAACCAGGTTATTAATATTTCACATATGTAATGTAATTAATATTACAATGAACAAGTTAGAAGTAAGTACATGTAAGAAAAACGCAAGTGTGTCTGTATGGCTCAAATAAAATGAAATACATTAACTATTATTTATTACCTATTCAACTTTAAAAGTAAAAACTTATAAATCTTACATAACTATTATAAATGCTAAAGTTTGAATTGATAAATGTTTGTTACTCAATCGGCTCAACGGCTGAACAGATCTGGATGAAACTTGGTACAGAGATAGATTATAGTCTGGTATAGGACATAGATAACTTATTATCTCAGAAGTAAGATCCCGTTGGCATTTCCCGACCTCCACGAAGCCGCGGGCATAAACTAGTTGCCAATAAAGCGATAGTAGGGTGACTTACCCGTGTTACTACCAATCCTACTACCTGTAATAATACGGGTAATCCCATTGCCTTTGCGGTACTATCGCAGTTGTATAGATCTTAAATAGAAAGAGAAAGAAAAAAATACAAATTTGATGCAACCAACTTGTATGTAGCGCTCGCCGGCCGCTGTAGTGGCCAGTTTCTGTTATATTGCAATAATAAAATAATCAAATCGAATTCTTAGTCGCCGTTGCGTTAGGAGTTTAGCCGGCTGATCTTAGGTTTTTTTTTCAAATGATATGGGTAAGGATAGGTGTAAGCTAAGGCATCCCCATCAAATGAGTTACGTTATGTTAGATCTGGGACCAAAACGCGCTTAAAACATGAGCAGGCGGCTTGTGACTGTTAAACGGAGGAAGAGAAAGGCCGATATGAAACACACCATTATGTTGGGTGAACGAATCCAAAGAAATTCAAGGCTACTCGGTTCATCGTCCAACTAAATTCTTCCTTCAACTCTGGACGACCGGAACCTTCTAATAGAGCGAACTGCCGAAGAAAAGCTCGAAGCTTACTGAGCTCTTTTAGCACTGCTGGGTTGGAGAGACCACCATGTACCCGCGACGGATTAGAGGCAGCAGGGTACAACTTATTAAACATTGCCACACGACCACAGTCATTCATCCTTGGCAATCATCCCTGGCAAAAATAGAATAATAACGGTAGTGACGTAGCCACTTCGGATGCCTTATTTCTTTAACAAACCATGTAGCTTGTCAGCTTTCAATAATCGTGGACGAAGGTCATGGGCAACAGCTAGTATGTTTATTGTTTATATAAATAAATAAATAAATAAATAATTGTGTGATGTTCATATTTATATTTTTGCTCTCTCGCTGGTCAACTAGTTATAAGTGCAACTGCATGGTGTGAGGTTATGGCTTCGATTCCCAGGCCATGCAGTGTTGTTGGGTTTTACTAACCTAGAGACTGGATCCAGTCTAACGTAGTCCTACGTGAATGAAAATGAAAAATTTCCTTTGCTTGTCAATAAATGTGTAATTTAGATAATTTTGTTATTTGTTATACGTGATACTACTTTTAAATAAAATAAAAACCAGTTGGCTTGTATAATAATAATTTCATTTATTTTTTCGGCCTCGTCCCTTGTAACCTCGCTGAATCGAAGTAGCTGGGCGGCACTCAAACGTTCGAGTTTTGCCTTTTGGTATGCTTCTTCTGCTGCCTTCACCAGCCACTTTTGCTCCTCCATTTTCAGCAGATGTAACTGGTGCTTGGGCTCGCTAGGTTAGGCGAGCCCAAGCACATTTTTTCGCTGATGGGCTGCCCGACAACGTGGTATTTTGATGGAGCTTGTACTTGCGGACAAGTTTCTGTACGCACGACTTTTCACCAGCCGAAAAGAAAATTCTTGATGCCATTATTTTAAGTGAAAATCTTATAAATGAACCACGAAAAAAATAAATATTTATTTTCAAGTAAATCCGTTTTAAGGTTTTAAGTTCTTTGACAAATGATGCCAACCAAGAGCATTCGGTAGAACATCAATTTATGATAACTCTAGCATTGTGACGTATTTTAATATAACATTTTTAGCATACAAAGCAGCTTGCAACCTTCATGCAACATACTTTTTTGGGTTTGAAATGGACAGCATGTTTTTGAGGTAGATTAAGGTGAGTACTCATATGAGCATTTCCACGTATTGTAACATTGGTTGATAAATTGAGGAATGATATAATGCAAGGTTGCGGTTGAAAAGAAGATGTAGAGACAAAAAATTAAAAGAATATGTTTGGATGGCTTGGTCATGCTGAGAGGACGAGTAAAAGGCGACTAACAAAACCCGAAAGAGAACACCCTAGAAGGACCAACTTTATTAGTATTGTTCTTCCAAAAGGTCAGGTGGCAGTGACCAGATGTAGGAACGTGAACGAAGCAAAAGGAGTAAGCCGGTGGTGTTCTTTAGTGACTGTCCTAACTATGTGGCATTTACTCTTCGTTGATATGTTGGACTTGCAAGTCGCTTGTGCTGCAATTTATTTTGATGAGTTATATTAAAAAAAACACTGACCAAATTAGGAGAAGAAACGACCAGCACGACCCCTCAGTCCACGCTCCTCATTCCATGTTGTACGATTTGCCCGCGCTCGTGTTTTTGCTCGATGAAATGTTACAAGCAAATCAAAATCAAGTTTTAACAAAGTGTCAAGTGGCTCGATGTCTTGTTACAAATGCAACTTCTAGCTAGTCTGTCCTCACCTTATGAACATCATTGAGTGGGTGTTGCCGATGCCGTGGTGGGCGTTCTTCACCTGTTGCCATGACAACAAATGTCGATTTAAGTTCAAAAATGGACTTAAGTCGGCTTCTGGAATACGGGTGTAATAAGTCGGCTTACAGTAGGCGGTGATTGTTTTTTTTATCTCAGCAAAGAGATATTATGCGCCTTTACTGCGTAAATATTTTTTAAATAGGTATTTAAATTGTGTTTATAAATGGAATATCTTAAATTAACATTTTATTATGATTATTTAAAAAAATATTTACTTTTATGGACGCATTAAATTAACATTTATTTGTATACTAAATTCAAAAATATTTTAATTTTTCTGTTTTTAATATTAGGCTGTTTGTTTAGCGGCTTCAGACCTTTGCGTCTTCTTCAACCTGGCGAAAGCAAAGGGCGGAAAAAAACGCAAATTAAATCATAGTTTCCTAATAATTCATGACAAAAATACTTTTCGCTCTTTTATTTAATTTCTTCGAAAGTATATTGAAAAACATGTGAGCATTTGTTACTGCAGTTATCGGCTCCATATCAATCTCGCCTGTGGCTCGGTCGTGAATTCCGCCTCGAATGCAATAACAGAGTTTTCTCACTTATATCAAAATGTAATAATGTAGTGTTTATTTAATTTCTTACGGTTGTTTTATATTGTAATCCAAGTACTGTTCATTTTTCATGTCGGAGGAGCAATGGGCAAAAATTACCACTCAGTGGATACCAAACAGCAGGAAACGACAACTTGGCAGGCCCAGAAGGAGATGGCGGGATGAGCTGGACTCTTTCGCAAAGGATTGGCCTACAATCGCACTAGACCGCGAAATGTGGAAGGAGGGAAGGGGGGCCTTTACTCTGCAGTGGGACAATATAGGCTTATAATATAATAAACTGTTCATTTTATTTTCTTATTTTTTATATTTCAAATATTTATGCTGTCTTGGCTTCCGTACGTTTTTTCTCAAATGACCAATGATAACCTGCTTGTCACAATCAGGACATGCAAGGTGTCAACTTTATTTTTTATGCGATGTGAGAGAAGAAGAAGAAGCTTCCTGAGGGTCTAGATAAGAGACTGATTCCTTTCGTATTCCTACAGTGACTTTCAATCGGATAAAAAATTTCGGTAGCTTTCCTCAACCATACCGATGATAGAATGTCACTCTAAAACCTACAGATTTTCTACAAGAATGGACAGGAAACACTGTTTTAAGTTTTCACTGTTTTTAACTAAACATACACTGTCACTTACGGGACATCTTCAGTGATTTTTAATTATTGTGAGCTCCCGATGTTTCGACGCTGCTGTAAGCGCCATGATCATTCCGCGATCATGGTGCACGGAAGATATCCCGTAAGTGGCAGTGTAAGTTTATGGACAGGAAAGCAACCACCACCAAGTATTTATAGGTATACCCACCTGTTCTGTAGGCAGTCTGTCTAGTTAGGGGGTGCCCTGTGTGATTACCAGCACGCAACTTTGAATTTTCTTCTTTGTTGATGTTGTCGTCCTATAAGTAGGCCGACGGCTTGTGGACGTACCTACTATTTTTAAACAAGAATATTAAACCGTAATCATCATCTGCTTAGCCTTTTCCCAACTATGTCAGCTTCCAGTCTAAACTGATGCAGCGGATAATTACACGAATAAGAAAACCCGCGCCGTTTTCTTTGAGTAACAAGACCCATAACGAAGCCGTCAACCAAGCATTCTGTACAGCAAACTAAGTCACTTTACGCAAAAATTATTGCTGGGAAACGGCGGAAAGCTTTATTGGGTTGAAAAATCACGTTTTACGGTAGGTTTAAATGTAACGCACTCAAAACATTGTGCTGATGGATGCATTGAATAGTACGGGGGCCATGGAGGTGTTTAAAGTAAAAATCGAACATTAAAAACACGTAACGTAACTTTGACCCCTAATATCTCCGTAACTAGAAGGTTCCCAGGTACCAAAAAAATTATCGCAATGACGGGCAGAACAAGTGCCTTTCAGCTTCGTTAATGGTCTCGTAACACCCTTTATTATACATTCCTAGTTCGTACAGATTTTTCTTATTTCTTATAATATATTGTACTGTAAAAATAACAAAGTGATTTTAATAAACTGATGTCAGCATAAATATGTTTATTATGTAGATTACTAATTAATTAAATTTAATAAATTCCTTTCTTGAGGAAAAAATATCAAAATAAATATTAGGAGCGGTGAGTCGGAGACTGACAAGCGTAGGCAATATAGCTACATAAGTAAAGTAAGCCTAAAGTAAGAAGTATTTACTTTCGGCTTATGTAGGAACATACCTACCTCATAAATTCACATTCATTGAACAAATAAATACCTAAGTAAAGTAATAGTAAGGAAAATTAACAAAGATCAACGCACATTCTTGACAGTATTCATCATTATTTTTCAGATTAACCATAACATTAACCATAGGTTAATTAAAGAACACCCACCAAATAACTTGTAAACACATTGGAAACTATGTTTTGTGATTATACCGGGTGTTTAAGCACCCATCACAAGCCGTCAACTAAGTATTTTAAAGTACATCAAACTAAGTAACACTGCGCAAAAATTATTGTTGGGAAACCACTAACAAAAAATAGGTATGGTAGAACAGGAAGGGAAGAAAATGAAAGAACTCTTGTTCTAGTTTACATCTTTTTGAGGCTTACTGTTCTTGTCTAGAAAATAACTCGTAGAAAAAATATCCATACTAGTTCATTTTAATCATTTTACCTGTTTATTATTTCGTCGAACTATTTTATTTTACGAAAAAGTTATGCCTTTTTAAAAAGAAATGTCTGTGACATAATTATAAAAAACATGTAATGCACGATTGCTCCCATTCTTGTATTCCAAATAAAAAATGTCCAAATTGTCTACGAAAGTTCTAAAAAAAGTTTCCGACCTTTGTGATTCTAATGTCTCGAGGTTGTCATCATTGAATATTCAATTAAATTCATTAAAAAAATACTGAAAATATTCGTCGGCTTTCGACTATGAACATTGTCTTTTCAGTTGAGTCTTTTATACCTACGTAATAATATATTTTTTTTAGGTTTCTTTGTTCGCGGTTGTGGTACCTATAAAACCGCAAAACTGAATCCTTTTTGTTCTTAACCTAATTTTGTAAGCTAAGTATCTATCGTTGTTAATAGGTATATGTGGTCAGACTGGTGTTTTATTGTATTCGTACTTACGTTATTGAATAGAGAGTCATTCCAATAACTCGTAGGTATGTAACATGATTTTGCTGTGAATTCTTCTTTTTAGCGTGTCGACGGCAATATGAATTGATTCAGCCTAAGCCCAAAATTTGAGGTTTCGGTTTGAGACAACCAGTGATGATCGCGTTTCATTCAGAGAACAACTTTGCTGTGAATTAAGATTGAAAGATAAGTAAAGACACAGGCTAAGGACGGTCAGTTCTAAATGATGCAGGGAAAAATCGTTATCTAAAAGGAGGATCACTACTTTTCTATGAACCAATCATAAAAAAATATTACAGAAATGGCACAGTATTCCTGTGGAAACCGTCTTCGTTCGTACTTATTGCACCTTGGTTAAAATCTTACTTTACGTCCAATACAGTTTTACGAAACAGCCAAATAACACACATTTAGGTACCTATGGCAGCACTCAAAGTATTTTAGCAGATAAGTGTCTAATGTTTTTTTCTATTTGCTTTATCTGTTGCAACATTCACCTAGTTACAACGACCTAGCTTGCAATTTGCTGTACACCTGTCGAACAGCATTAAAAGTGAAAGTATTGGACTTATTACGGTTATAATACTGTTCCTCAATGATGCAATTAATTAAGGGTTGCTAGGAACATAAAACTAGTAACCACTGGCTCGTTGGTCACAAGCGCGACTGCTCAGCATGAGGTTCTGGGTTCGATTCCCAGGTCGTACAAAGTGTTATTGGGTTTTTCCATTAGGAATTTCTCAGTAGCAGCCACGCAGTTTATATTCGTGCTCGGTTGATGTCAATAGGCTCGCCCCCTTTTTTTTTTTTTTTTTTTTTTTTTTTTTTTTTCCCGGATGGGAAATCATCAAATGACCCCCCCCACTCTGGGCGGAGCGGAAGGGAGTGTCAGACTTGTACTGACTAAAACCCATCCATGTTCCTTCTTTGCCCTTTGTGTTCCAGGGCCACGGTATCTCTTTCGAACAGTCCCGCAGCCCTGGAAGGCATCGGCCCTTGCGGACCCCTACTTATTTGCTGACATCTCTTTGAGGCGCGCGTGGAACACGAACGCGCCGTCGACACGGCCTGTCGTCATAAGACGGCCGGACGGCGAGCTGGCCCATAACTCGCCGTCCACAGGCCCGCGCCTACGGTGGCCGGGAGCCACCACGTGACCCCCAACGCCCAGGGCGTCTCCCGCGGCGACTGGGACGTGAGGTTCTTTCTCTCTCACGTCCCGCCACCTCCTTCACTAGCATGACTGCTTCGCAGAAGGAGGTGACGGCTTCCCATTCCCTCTCGCTCCGGACCATGGCTTGAACCAAGGCCTGACGCGAGAGATCGCCGCCGCCAATCGCCGCTACGAGGACACGGCGGTGCTCCGCCCAAGCGGGGCAGACCTCCACGGTGTGCTCCACCGTGTCCTCCGGACGATTCGGTGCAGGAACCTCCCGAAACAACCGTGTCCGGTGAGGACCTGCGTCAGGCGGTAGGTGAGGGCGCCGTGGCGCCTCTCTAGCCACTCCTCAAAGAGGGGACTTATCGCCACTATGGTGGCGTGCCCTGCACGGGGTTGCGACAGTCGCTCTCTCCATGTCGCCATGAGATCACGCCGGAGGTCTGTCCGCTGAGCAGCAATTTGCCGCGGCAGCGGAGTTTCCTCCCGACGTAGTGCCTCCGCGCGCCATTCGTGCAGGCGTGCGAGGACTATCGCCTCCAGATCCCATGGCGGCAATCCGGCAAGGAGGCTAGCCGCTTCGCCGGAGATCGTGCGGTACCCCCGGATTAACCTTATGGCTATTACTTTTTGGGGCGCGTTCAGGTAGTGGGCGGCTTGCCGCCTCAAAGAACGCGCCCACACCGGGGCCCCGTAAAGGGCCATGGACCGCACGACCCCCGCGTATAGCCTCCGGCAGGAGGCGTTTGGACCCCTCAGGTTGGGCAAGAGCCGCTTGAAGGCAGCCCCTGTCCGTTCCAGTTTGGGAGCCAAACGTCGGAAGTGCTCCACGAAGTTCCACCGGCTGTCGAGGACGAGTCCTAGGTACTTCAACGTCGACCCGACGCCGATGGAAACCCCTCCTGCCGTCAGTAGGGATCCCGACGGTGGCGCATTCCGAGGCCCATGAAAACACATGGCCTCGGACTTGTGCAGTGCCACCTCGAGACCCAATTGCCGGATCCTCTCCACGACTATCGCAACTCCGCGTGTCATGTTTTCGGCCGCCGCCTCGTGCGACCTCCCTTGTGCCAGTACCAGCGTGTCGTCAGCGTAGCAAACTACGCTGACGCCGGTAGGGAGGTCGGCGCGCAGCACCCAGTCGTAACCGATGTTCCACAGGGCCGGTCCCAGAACCGATCCCTGTGGAACACCGCACGACATCTCTCGCCGGTTCCATTCTCCGCTTCGACCAGGGTAGATGACGGCTCTATCCGTCAGGTAGTCCCCGACCACACGACGAAGGTAGGTCGGCACCCGGTGAAACCGGAGTGCCTCCCTAATGCAGCTCCAGGGCATGGAGTTGAAGGCGTTGGCGATGTCAAGAGACACCGCCAAGACGACCCCGCCCCGGGACACCGCGTCCCCCGTCGTGAGGGCTCTCACGCGCATGATGGCGTCCACCGTCGAGCGCCCCTTGCGGAAACCAAACTGGTGTTCCGCAAGATCCGGCCCCATCCCCGCAAGGTGCCCGGCGAGGCGGTTGGCAATGACTCTTTCAAAGAGCTTGCCCACCTCGTCGAGCAGCACGATGGGCCGGTATGCGGACGGAGAGTCCGCAGGGCGCCCTGGTTTCCGGATGAGGACCAGCTTCCCCGTCTTCCAACGAAGCGGAAACTGGCCTCTCTCCAAGCATGCGCTTAGGAGCCCTTCCAGTCGGGGCCCGAGAGCCTCAGAGGCCAGGACCCAGGCTTTGCCAGGCAAGCCATCGGGTCCCGGGGCGGTGTTTCTGGCTTTCAGCCTGCGTACCGCCACTCTCAGGTCTACCCCAGTCACCTCCGGAACATCGTCATCGTCATCGGTGTGGTCCGCTTCCGGCACCGCACGCGGCGGCGGAGCCATAGGCGGGGGAGGATGCTCCCCTCGCGAAGGGAACAAAACGCTCACCACGTCCTCCACGAGCTCAGGCCGGAGACTCTGCGTCAACGGGGGGGCCCGGGTGCGGAGTTTGTCCCGCACCATCTTGTAAGGGCGCCCCCACGGATCTCCGTTCAGAGACTCCAGCATCTCCTCGCGGGCCAAGTTCTTGGCCCGCCGGACAGCCTCTTGGAGGGCGGTCTTCGCCGCTCTGTACCCCTCGTACAGCTCCGCCTCAATGGCTGCCGCATCCGGAGGGCGGATGCGGAGCCTGCGATGCCTGGCGTACAGGCGCCGCGTGGCAACGCACGCCTTGCGCAGAGACGTCAGCTCTCGCGACCACCAGTACACCTGACGCCGGGCGCTTCCTGGCCGAACTCGGGGCATTGCCACGTCGCAAATGTCGGACATGGCCTCCTGGAACCAACCCGCCTCGTTGTTGATGTCGGCAGGCCTGACTGGTGATGACACCCAGGCCTGCACGATCGAGGCTTCCAGGAGGAGCTCCCGGTCCAGCTGCTTCAGCGCCCATCGCGGACCACTCGGGGCCTGTAGGACCGGCACGCTTGAGGACTGGGTGGAGACGTCGAACCGGATGTAACGGTGGTCGGAATAGGTCTCCACCCCCTCCATGACGCGCCAGTCAACGACACGCGGCGACAGAGCGGGGCTGGCGAACGAGATGTCCACCACCGACTCGCCCCGCATCCGCACGCACGTGGGGACAGAACCTCGATTTAGGACGACCAGGCCTGTCTCCAGAGCCCAGTCCTCCACCATTCTACCCCGCACGTCCGTGTAACGAGAACCCCAAGCCAAGTTCTTGGCATTGAAGTCCCCGAGCACAAGCACGGGGAGGGAATGGCTTCCGAAGACGACACTCAACTCCGTGAGGGAGTTGTGGAACTCGGCGAGAGTTCGGCTCGGGGAGAAGTAGACTCCCACTACAACGATCTCCCCGAACCGTGCTGCTACGCACCCCTGACCCTTCCTGACACTCTCAAGGGTCGGGGTACCGGCGGCAACCGACGCAATTATGGTCACTGAGCCGCTAAGGTCCTCCACCCAGTCATCCCTGGGCGGGACAAAGTACGGTTCAGCGACCACGGCGATGTTAATCGACCACTGCGCCACGCTCTGGAGCAACAGATCCTGAGCGCAGGCGCAGTGGTTGATGTTCGCCTGGAGAAGGCGTAATGGGGCCGTTACTGGCACTCCATTTCAGCCCCCTCCCGGGCCCCTGCGAGGGTCCCGCTGCGGAAGTTGCAGCAGTAGCGGCAGCGGCGGCGACAGTGGCGGCAGCTGCGGTGGTGGCGACGGTGGGGGTTTTGGCGGTGGTGACGGAGGGCTTTCCCTTGCCCCTGGCCTTGGCGGGAGTACCGCAGGACTTGCTCCCTGCCCGGTGATCGGCCGGCTTGCCAGCTGCCGCGCATGCGGCGCAGCGCGGCGCGGCGGAGCAAGCCGCGGCCATGTGACCAGGCTGGCCGCAGCGGAAGCACAGGCCGCTGCGGTCCACCTCCGAAGTGCACCGGACCGACACGTGGTGCCCCACATGGCAGCGGAAGCACCTCAGAGGTCTGGGTTCCAGCAGCTTCACCTGCGCCGAAACCCAGCCCACCAAGAGCCTTCGGCCCTCCACAATGACTTTCGCCGCCGTCACAGGGCAGCTTACCGTTATGGTTCGCATGCCCGACAGGTCCGGACGTAAGGTGCCTGCCTTGACTTGCTCGGCAGGGCACCCACCGGTCCTGGTGACGGCGGCCACCACCTCCTTCTCGGTCACCGAGTCGTCCAGACCCAGTATGCGCAGGTCTGCGCATTTGACGGGCCTGGACACTCTGGCTTCGTCCGCATTTAGGGACGCTCGAAGCTTTTCAGCCAGAGCGTCAGCGGACGAGCCACGGGTTTCGCCAGGGATCTCCAGCACTCGAGCCCCTGTTGCGGTGACTCTAAGCCGGAGGCCCCCGGTGATCCCGAGCTCTCCGAGATCCACCGTCGCTTTCGCCTTAGCGAGCACGTCGCGGTAGGTCACGCCCCTCTTTTCCGCGTCCGGCTGTAGTGTAATCACTACAGCTGCGGTCTTCGGGGCGCTGAGCCTAACCGCGACGCCCCGCTCCTTTTGCCGGCGTTTCTGCTCCTGCCTCCTGGCCTTTTTGGCCGCCCTTCGCTCCCTCGCGTTTTCTCCAGCCACCTGCCACCCGGTCTCGGCCACGGAAGGCTTAGGGGGCGGGGGGGGCGGCGATAGCGGCTGTCTCGCGGCTGGCGCTGGCATATTCGCCACCTTGCCCTTCTTTTGGGCCGCCGCCTTGCCCTGTTTCAGGGCCGCCGCCTTCTTAACCGGAGCCGGTTTCGACATAACCCTGCCGGGGGGCTGGCTGGACGGCCCCGATGCGGAGGCCGCAGCAGACGCATATGAGGCCGCCCTCAGGCCCGGGGGCACCTTGCGGTTGTTTGCCGCCAGGGGGGGGCGTAAGACAATGCCCTCCAGGACGGAGAACCGCGCCTGGAAGGCAGCCAGCTCCTGCCGAACCAGATTCAGGACCTGGTTCTCCACCGGCACGTGCTGGCTTGGACGCTTCTGGCCCCCATTTTGGGGCGCCTCGCGAGAGCCGGACTCGCGCAGACTGGCCAGGTCTGCTCGGAGCTTCCTATTCTCCTCTTTGAGAAGCTCCGTGGCGGCTGTCAGTCGAGCGACCTCTGCCCTCAGTTTGGCCACGCCGTCTGGCGGCGGCCCCGCAAATCTAGCCTCCGCTGCCGCCATAATGGACGCGACCGCAGCAGGTATAGCCCTTTGCCTGGTGGAGGGCTTTTGTTTGAAGGAGACAGCCCTCAGCGCTGCCTCCACCTCCTTCGCGAGCCCGGCCTTACGCTCCGCATCAGAACCGCCATCTGCGCCCGCCTCGTCGCCAGAATAATCCGAACGGGCCACCTCGTGACCGGCGGCCACCCCCGGGTGGCGCCCCTCCTCGGCAAGCCGCGCCGACCTCTCGGTGGCAGAGAGGCCTCTCCCCTTGCCGCGGATCCCGCCGCGCTTGCTGGTGGGGATCTTGCGAGCCGAAGCCAGCTCCCCATCTGACGACGACTCTCGGTCGCCTACCGGCCTGGACCGCTTGCGTAGGAACTCCCTGTTCCCCGCAGCAGCCACGGGCCTCCCGCGCTGGGAGCACACTGAGCCAGCGCTCACCTCGCTGGATGCAGCGCCGGACTCCGACCCCGCATCCCTCTCCTCCCTTCCTTCGCCGTTATCGGCCGTTTTTTGGGTTTTGTAATCTTCCATACTGTTCCCACGAGTATGGGGGAAATAAATAGTCCATCTGGGCAGTGCCCCCTGTACCCAGATAAGCCATAGCCAGGCCCGGCAGTGGTTCGCACTAGAGACTGATTTTCCAAAGGAACCCGTCAGCCATACATCTCCTCGCGGTGCGCCGCCGCTTGAGATTCGGGGTAACTTTTTATAGAGGTTTTCTACCTCGTGGTCCGGGCGGTTAAGCCAAGACCCTCGGTCCCAATCGAAGCCGCGAGACGTGTTCCACGACACTTCGACGGTGGGATTACGATATCGACGGAGACAGTGAAGGACGCAGGTTCTTCACTGTCTGCTCGGAGGCAGGGTAAGTGCACACCGAGCCCGCCCTTGCTCCTCCGCTGTGCTCTCTGCTTTTCAGAGGGTCACGCGGAGCAACGCCCCCTTGGTCCATGAGGGACCCCCCCCATGTCAGAATATTAGCCATGGGCAGTAACATTTCCCGAGGAATAAGAATCTCTTCCCATTCCTCGGGGAAGGATACTGCCCACGCCCAGGGTGCACCGGCCCAGCAGCTGCTATTCCCTCCAGACGTATCGAGAGGGACCGGCAGCCATCAGGCACACGAGGAGGAATTCTGACAACGCACCCCAGGCTCGCCCCCTTAAGACTTAAACATAACTGGCGAAATGTTGGTGTACATTATTAGGTGCACCTCTGCCTAACTATTCGCGGATTACAGGCGTGATGTTATGCTATGTCATGTAAAACTAGTTAGCAATTTCATATTTGAGTACCTACATTGTTATTGCATGCCTGAAATATGTAATACCCGAACTTAGTTAAATTAAATACGCTTGAGTTACGGGCAAACGTGGGTTCAGCTCATTAATGCCTCATAATGGTGATCGAATTAGCGATAATATTCAGCCTATGAAGTTCCCACTGTTGGGACACAGGAGTTCTCTTTGTGAGTTGGAATGGGCCAGAAAACATCACACGGGTCCAGTGCGTATTGGTGGATGCCTTCGGAGTTATGGTTCCGTTTGGAGAGCATTAGTGATGAAAAAAAGCATTTTTAAAACCAAAACTTATGTTACTAACTTACTAACAGTTTACACCACACATAATGTACATGTTATTATCTATACATAAAAATAAATAAAATGGAAGTGTCTGTTTGTAATTTTGAAAGAACACAATAACAGTATCGTAGGCTACTTTTATTTTAGAAAAAGGATTAGGGATCCGTGCAAAAATATTAAAACTCTTGAATTTGAAAGAAAGAAAGAAAGAAAGAAAAAATATTTATTTGTCGGCAGGAACATGAGGTGCATCGTACAAAATGACAAAAAAATAACACTAAACATACAACGCATAACAAATATTTATAAATTCAACAGGACGGAACAAAAAAAAAAAGTTAACAGCTTGCACGTCGTGATACCGACAAAAAAAATGTAAATTGCTTACAAAATTCTATTTAAATAGGGAACTAATATTTTTACAATAACTTCACTCGGACGAAGGTCTTAGGCATCAGCTAGCTGAACATAAAAAATCAAGTTAACTACTTAAAATCAGAATTAGAATTTAAAAAAAGTGCTCGCTTGCGACTGGGTCGGTGCAGCATGTCTTCCACTTCCATTCTTCTATATTACTCGTCATCACACTTGGATCCTGTTCCAGCCGTATCATCTTTGGTCTTCCCCTAGTTAAAACACCCTGTTGCGAGCGATGTTATACTGGACTCGAGCGCTGGCTGGGTAGATATGTTCTCCCGTTTGACACTTAAAAATCATAAACTGGATGTTTCATAATTTAATTCTAAAATATTATTTATTTTTCTTTGTACCTATTGTGGTAGGGAAAAAAAAAAAACCGCGCCTAGAGCTATTTTATGTCGGGTACATTGAGTGGACCACCTTTGTAAGACGACTAAAAAGTCACGGTGTATAGATGACCACTCTTAGATGATAACTCTGTAATTTTTCTTCAAAGACTATAGCGTCGTCTTCACGAAATCCTTAATGGCCGCCCTCTGAAACATAATAACCCCATTAAGAGTTACGAGGTGTAGGTACTTACCTGTCCCTGTACACAAGGCATTTCTTGTCTTGTTTACGACACCCGCTGGCTGAACACTGACCTATGGGCCATTCGATACCTACAAATCTTTTATCTGTTTTCACAACATAGGCGATCCCTAACCAAAAGATGGCCACTGTTGAATCACCGCGATTATCGGCGGCGGGGCGGCGGCGTTGAGCAAAGCTTAGTAAGTTCAACAGTATGCGTTTATCTAAGTGTCGTCTAATGTTAAACTGGGTTCAAACATTCTTGTAAACTAACCACAGAACCTACCTACATACTTAGGAATAAATGCAACAATTAGAACCTATAAGGTATTGATACTTGAAGTAGGTATTTTATTTCTTTATAAAAACTATTCAAGGTCTTTTAGTTCTCCAGTCTTTGTTGTTAAGAACTAATACCTACTAACTGTTGTGACTACTGTAAATAGTTATGTGAGAACTAGGTAGGTACCTGGTAAAATTGTTATTGTCTGTCTTTTGTTTAAAACCTCAAAGCCAGCGAATCAAAAGTAAAATGTAGGGCAACACCAGATTCGCATTTTTTTAAGTGCTTAAACCTGATTAAAATAGACTACACGTTCACGGCTGCATGTCTTCGTAGGAGACGTTGAGCTGACTATCCAAAATATTATACTACACCTTGTAAAAATACATTTGTCTCCTTATTCTTTGCGGCCGCCGATTAAAAAAATAAACGATCAAAACACATGATAGACAAAAATTCTAAACCAAAAAGGTGCTAAAAATTTAGGACGAGGATAGTCAAAACATATTACCAAGTTTCACTACAGAATGTGATGCAGAACTCGGTAAACCGCAAGGCACCAAGTTATTAAACAAAAGTTGCGTATTCGAGTGCGTTAGGTGCACGCGTACTGAGGCCAGTCACCTCTGTACCTACTTACTACATTATTGAGGAGTACCGTACTAAAGTACGGAGGCTCGGAAGGCAAACAGTCCAAGTGCTAATAGAATTATCTTATTTATCTTCTACAATATGTTTTGTAAAAAACAAACAAAGAAAAGCCTGAGAAGTAAGGTGATTTTTACAGATATAGCAGCTGCGAATTGGAACTCCTGTGATCATCATCAGCCTAGTCTTTTCTGAACTCTGTTGGGGTTGGTTTTCAATCAAGAATGATGCTGAATCCAGAAATTTACATGGAGCGACTGCCTTTCTGACTTCCACAACAGAGTTACTTTTTGGGTAAGAAATTACGACTAGTTGTCAGGTTTTTGGGCTTCTAACTACTCGTCAACATCATCTGCTTAGCCTTTTCCCAACTATATTGGGGTCGGCTTCCAGTCTAAACGGAAGCAGCTGAATACCATTATTTTCTTCTGACAGTAACTTTTAACTAATCGTATCGTTTCCTATTTCGTAAACACAGTTTCAAAGCCGTATTTTCAGATAACAGCCGTTCACATTTCACAAAGAAGAATCTGAAAGCGGATCTGGGGTAGCTTTTTCGGCTGGGTTAACGATCAGAAATTCTGCTTTTGGGTACGGAGTGTGTAAGGTGATTCTCACCACGACACCGCTCGACCTCAGGGTCGGAGGTGGCGAAGCTGATTTTGTGGCGGTACGGACAGGCGAAAAGCGCTGCGCGGTCAGGCGGTGTTAAATCAACGGATTTAATGCTCAAGCCAATGCAACGTGAGATCAGCATCACATAAAAGTCAAGCATCCTCCTTTCTAAAACCCCGTTGTTCAATGATTTGTGCCTCTATTACCAAAGTCTTCACAAAAATACAGTGAAAATAAAACCACCACTAGTTACATTTTACCGTTGTTTAGGCGGTAACACAACGGAGCAGCTATATTTAGCCTTGCTTGCTCACTACCGAGCTAAAGGTAAGCAAACTACTCACTCTTATACAAACCAAACTGATGATGAATACACAGTTAACGAAACAATGTGGGGAACCAAGCGAAGTTATTAAACAAGAGAATTTGCGATCAGTTTCAGTGCATTTAGTGCAAGCGCACTTGGCCGATCACCTTTGTTATTTGTATTTATTTTAGTAAGGACTTGATTATAGTGAGATCCGTTATGGGTCTTCACGTCTGCATGTGAATTTATAAGTTGCCTTCCGCGACTAGTTTTTTAAGGCGAAGGTCAGCATTTACGTAAAGAATCTTCAGCTGGTGAAGTCGTCGGGGTTTTTCACTATTTTTATTGCAGGAGATTCGTGTGCTGAAGATGGTCACCTTGCTAGTTTTAGCCAGCAAGAATTGAGGGTTATCGGTACGTCCCCAGGAGTTTTCCAAAAATTTGTGGAAAAGTGAGATCGTTATGAATCTCTAGTGTCTGTCTAGAGTTCTTCTATGAACCGCCAACATATGGTTTTAAATGATAAATGTCTGACAAAATAAACCGCTATCCCGAAAAGAAGGCTTAATAGGTTTGGTAAAGGCTTTCAATCTCTCTTGACTCAAATATCAATGCATGCTACCTGTCTTACCAAATGCATCCACACTTTCTGCCCCCCGCTTCCTCAATCCTGTAGAAAATCTTCCTCCTGGACATGAACTGCAGTGGCCAATCTGGAAATCTCTTAACCGATTGTGGGCCCAGGTTGGCTACTGTAGAAATATTCTGCCTGAATATGGTTTCCTCGATCCCGGATCCATCACAAATAGAATGCCAGTATGGAGCCCTCTGCAGGATAGGCCCTACCTCCTTTCCTGCCTATCATGCACTACCATCTGCATTTTTCAGGATTTGAACGCGGCCAACGATAGAGCCGTGCTGGTGGCTACATACTGGTCGGAAGTAATTTGAGTCCTAGACTAAGACCGACTATTCTCTGACTTATCCCATCTAGTTTAGAACCTGATAAAATAACTTTCGCCATCGTCAGTACTAAAATTTTACAGCTTCAATCCTTTCAAGTTTCACATCAAAATACAGGGTGGAAGGGATACCGACGCGAAAACGGTTAACACGTATTCAGTACATCATTCTGAGGGAAAAAAACCGATGGAAAATTTCCATGTGGGGACATGGAAATTTTCCATCGGTTATAAAAATAAAAGCTGTTCCTCACATTTTGAGCGTGTAGTTATTGCACTTTTGTAGGAAACAGCTGATTTTTTTTTATTTATTTATTACACACAAAATACTCAACAAGACATAACATTAAGATAGAAGAGCACAAAGGTACTGCTTATTTCATGCGAAATCTCTTCCAGCAGACCTGCGAGAGGAAAGTAGGATTAGAAATGTAGACACAGTGTGTAGAAAAGACAAAACAGGAAAATTGAAATTGGAACTTAAAACAAAGTTATACCTATATAAAATAAACATACATACAAATATACACATCATTATCTGCCTAGCCTTTTCCCAACTATGTTGGGGTCGGCTTCCAGTCTAACCGGATGCAGCTGAATACCAGTATTTTACATGGAGCGACTGCCTATCTGACCTCCACAACCCAGTTAGTACTGGGTAATACGATACCCCTTGGTAAGACTGGTTGTCAGACTTTTTAGGCCACTGACTACCTATAACGACTGTCAAAGATCTACAAATGACAGCCGGGACCAACGGCTTAACGTGATTTCTGAGGCACGGAGGAAACTCGGTATGTAATGGGCGGTCACCCATCCACAGACCAACCTAGGCAAGCGCGGCTTAACCTAAATATCGATCCGAGCGGCTGTTATTACTTAGCCACGAGCTCCTCTACAAATATACACATATAAGATAAATACCCGATTAAAAATTCGAATTTTAATAACCGATTAAAAATTTCCGAAGGGTTCAGAATGATGAACTGAATATGGTGGTAACCGTTTTCGCGTCGGTGTCTCTTCCACCCCGTATACATAGAGAGATGAGGTTTCATTGTCCGACGAGGCCGCGCTGCCGCCGGTCGCGGATATTATGAAATAACATAAAACGCAGTAGTTGCCACAGAGTGTTTGTCGTCAAACAAGTCGCAGGCTTGGAGCCGGGTGCGTTCGGTGCGAGTGCACTGAGGTGTACCGAGTCGAACGATCATCTTTGTACCTAGATGAACAGTTGCATAATAGGTGTTGAGGTAAAGGGCTAGCAATTAAATGGCTGGGTACAAGTCGAGGTTAGAGGAAAATATTTTATTTATTTGAGTTAGGTACTTAGGTATGGATGGTAGGATTGTAGGAGTATGAATGTAGATGGCTATAAGAGTACCTAGAGGAAGACCAAAGAAACGATGGATGGACTGTTTGAAGGATGATATGGCTAGAAAGGAGGTGACTGATGAGATGACCAGTAATAGAGAAGTATGGAAGAAGAAGACATGCTATAAATTGACAGACATGCACCCCAAATAAATTGGGAGAAGGGGGGAGAATGATAATGATGATGATATACTTAGATTTCAGGCTATATTTATTTTTGCATGGTGATTATGCTCTATGTAATTTGACAATGCAGTTGTAGATGTTTAACTTCCCGGTGGTCACGTGGTTGAAAGCGCGGCTTCTCAGCTTGGGGTCCTAGGTTCGATTCCCAAGTTGAGAAATGTGAAACTGGGGTTTTTCATCAGTAGCAGTGGAAGTTTTGGTAGTCTGCAGTATGATACCCGGTGCTTCTGATAACTCGTTTCAAACCGGATCTCTCCGGTCATGTAGGATTGCCGTTCCATGAGACAATGAGATTGAGGCATAAGAGACTGCACCTGCGTCTGCCGTACCTTCGTTCGCGTGAAATTATTACTTTGTTTTTTGAATTGGATTTTGTTAACATATTGTTTTATTTTTTTTTGCACGGAACCCTAATTATTTTTCTTAAATAAAAGTAGCCTAAGTTAGTCCTTATAACATCAGCTATCTGCCAGTAAAAGTCCCGTCAAAATCGGTCCAGCCGCGAAATTGAAATAATAATAATAGTTACATTCAGTAAATCGCTGTTATTTTGATATTATAGACACTAAAATTTTATTTATTTGTATAGATATAGTTGCTACGGCGGCGCCGGCAAGTTTTCGCTGAAATTCGCCTTGAAATAACCGTTCCTTGATAAAATGAGTAATAAAAGTATCCACATATAGCTATAATATCTAAGATATTTTTACATAGCTATTATAGCCATACGTTGATACTTTTGAATAGGTAACAAGGAAAAAGTTAACGAAATCATTTAAATTAAAGCCGGTATTCTTGAACTGAACTAGACTAAAACTAGGTTAGTTAAATGCATGTCTATTTCAAAACCAAATTATCATCATTAACATCGGTTTAAAATAAAACATAAAAAAGTGAGAGGAATATTCGATTTCACTAACACTAAACTGAAATGAATTCCTAAATAAAAATGCTACGTTGCTGAGGCTATCTGAGTGCACGTGCACTGAACTGGCTGACTGCCCCGATAGTAATAATTAATTCACGCATACTTGGAATCAACTAATCAGTTTGTATGACTAACCACATCCTGTGATACTAGTTAGAAAAAACATTGACCATTTAAACAAGGGCATTCATCATGTTTGTCATCTGTTTACTTAGAAACTGAGGCTAAGTACAGTAGCTTCTCATGAACCTTATGTATAAGGAAACAATGTGCATATTCCTGAAAGCGACTGAAATCAAGTATTTCATACGAATAAGTTAAAATGCCGGACAAACTGTGGGCCAAAATATCACCAAAACTGGTGCCCTGAGACTGTTGCAGCAGGCTACGAAGGAGATGGTGGGATGAACTGGAAAGGATCCGTCAGAACTGGAAGTAGGACACGCAGGTTCACGCGCAGTGGAAGGAGTGGACAGGGACATTTGCCTAGGCGTGGGACAGAGCAGGCTAAGAAAAAATAGGTACAATTTCTGAAAAACTTCAAGTACTTGAATGAGTTAAGTACTAAGTTCGTTTTATAGATCTCAACCTAAGAGATAAGTTGGAACGGAAGTCATAAAGTTTGCCATATAAGTTCTGCCACAACTAGTAATATTGCTTGGTAACGAGTAATCTTCAAGTCTTGAGTGCATTTCTTGGAAATTTCTAAAAGAATTTCCCGCATTCCCGAAAGCTGTAGAGGTCTTGGAAAGATACGGACAAGATCATCTTCTAAGTTATCAACACTGCGATTAATAATAAATATGTTTTATTCTGTAAATTGGTTTTTAAGAACACTTTTACATTTCAAAAAGTAACTATACTAATCGACAAAGACGTCTAACTCTTAAGTTTGGATGTTGGAGGTAGTGACTGAAACTACTCATTCGATTTATAAAATTCTTTCACTGGTGAAAAACTACACCGAATGCCATGGATGGGAGACAAATTTAAGTGTTATCGCACGCAGCAGCATCATTGATACGCTCGACAGCACGCTCTGTTCCATGCTCTTGCAAATGACAGTTATGAGCGACAGAAAAAGATGGGAGGCAAGGAAAAATGCGATTCCTAGAGTCCAGACATTACCTTCAGAGCATCTAAGGACAATGCAGATTACTATCTGAGAAGGTCTTTTAAGCATTGGTTAATTTTGGCCTTTTGTACATTTGGTGGCCAAGGTTGGGCCAAAGAAACCAGGGCAGCCCAAAAGTGCATTGGGTTGACGATGTCGTCAAAATCACAGGAAACACATACATGAGGAATGCACGGAACCGAGAAGTTAGCTGAAGATTGCTGCCTGTGCACTGGAGCGGAGAAGTGAAGAGACGAGCGAATAAAAAAACTAAACTCCACATCGCTCAGCTTGGACATGCAGTGGGCATGGATTTGCGAAGTCGAATAAAAACTCTTACACTTAAAACACAGAGCGGGGAAGCAGAGCGGAGAAGCGGAGTTGTCCGTAATATTTCGCTTTGAATGAGTCATAGCGTGCTCTCGACCTAGCTCCGCTCCTCATTACTCCTTCGCTCCGCTTTCTAGCCCTGGATCATTTAAGAGACAGCCGAAACCTGGCCTGTACCCAGGAGTTGATCATTCCTAGCTGAAATGATCAGTACATTTGTATCTACCACTTCTAGTGCGACCAGTTAACCAGTCAATGCATTGTCACTTTCACACCATCAATATTTGCATTCAATAGCTGCAAGTACTGACGTATGTTACATAAATTACAATGAGCGGCTCGGAATTTACAAGCAAAAAAACTGACAAGCTAATGTTGTTGGATCAAGTGCATTTCAAGTGCAACTGTACCGAGTTAAACTCAACTCTTTGTACTAAATGTTTGGAGGACACTGTAATTAATTTGCATCAATCTGTTAATTTTATGGCAATTCATAATGGAGGATTATGAGCAAATCTTCAACCGGATTTCATGCAGGTTCTAGACTTTGACAGAAGCTCAATTATGGATCTTGATTTATAACTAGTTTGAGTTAAGATTGTGCAATGTATCAAATCTGTTCGTTTTGAATTTTGGTGCTGGTTTCGATAGCTTAACAACTAAACTAGTCTCTAAATATGGAGTTAGACTATTCTGTCTCAGTTTACTTTGCATAATATTTCGTATTCACAATCACTAATATCGTACGTGCCACATTAGCATTAAATATTAAATTATATTCAGACAACGTTTGACGATATTATCTCAATTTCGTATCAAATGACTAACACCGCTTTCCTGTATTCGTGACTAACAAAAAAACCGCATGATTTTTTGTTCGAGAGAGTTCAAATGCTCAATCGTCATTGGACAAAGCTGTCTCGTTTGGCCGAGTGCATTCTAAGTGCATGTGCACTGGACCGGCCGATTACCTTTGCACTCAATTATAGTGTGTAACGGTGGATGCATTGATTACTCTGATCTCTGAGTGCTGTTGTGCAAATCATTGTAAATGGAACTTTGGTGTAGATTAGTTACAATGTTATGTTGCAACTGTTACATTTTATGATTGACATAAACAACTAAAGGATCTAGGTAGTTGTCTGATTGTCTTTTTCTAAACTTACTGTTGCATTGACTCATCTCGTCTGACCTACCCGCGGGTTGCGCATAATCCTTTCTTTGGACATCTTATATCCCTCCTTTTATTCTGTTATATTAAAAAATTAAAATGTTATTGATTACATTTTTAATTATTTAAATTAATAAATAGTAGCCCACCGGTATTGGGAACAGGATCTAAGCTACCGGAGGTCAGGGTCACCCTCCGTTTTTTTAAAATTCTTGTTTTATCGTCTGTTTTAGGCTGTACTCTTTGTTGTACCAGTTTTCATTTACGAGTCATCATGACTGATTTATCATCATCATCATCTGCCTAGCCTTTTCCCAACTATGTTGGGGTCGGCTTCCAGTCTAACCGGATGCAGCTGAATACCAGTATTTTACATGGAGCGACTGCCTATCTGACCTCCACAATCCAGTTAGTACTGGGTAATACGATACCCCTTGGTAAGACTGGTTGTCAGACTTTTTGGGCCACTGACTACCTATAACGACTGTCAAAGATCTACAAATAACTGATTTATCACGAAACTGTTTAATTAGTAGGTGGATATATGTTGAAAATAAAACACTATTTCTCTTTGTTGCCATGAGTTGCTCACTACTATTGGACCAAATAGTTTGTTGCTGCCTCGTTGGTCTTGTGATCGCTAGTCTTACTGATTGCATAAAGGTTCGATGCCAGGGTCGGGCAAAGTGCTATTGGGTTTTTCTATCATAAATTTCTTCGTACCAGTCTGAAGACTAGATTTGGACCCGCGATTTTGGGCCCGCTTGATGGCCAACTTTTACATGGGGCTTGAACATCATCATTCTCTTGTCCTTAACCCAATTCATTAAGAGTCGGCGCAGCATGTCCTTTCTTTCAATACTTTTCTAATACTCGTCATCTCATCAGACACCTCCTTTCTTGCCATATCTTCCTTAACACAGTCCATCAATCGTTTCTTTGGTATTCCTCTACTCTTATACCCATCATAACTGGAAAAACGAGGTGGGGAGTGGTCTCCTCTGCTTAACCCTTCAGGGATACCAGGCATCATATTATGAAAGTATATAATTCGATGTTTACTATAGCAGAACCGCTGTAGTACTAATCATAAGTATCGGTTAGCGTTATTCCACACGGACCGATTACAATTTACCAGCTGACCCCAGTGCCCTCCGCAGGACCGCAACCCAATTAGTTGGGAACACTGAAACATTGGATCGTTAGTCTGACCTTCAACTTTTTGGCTGCCCATAACAACTGTTATATCGTATTTACGTGCTGGTTTAGGTAGACATGGTAAAAAATTAGCTAGCAAAAGTTCACAGACACACATCACGTCTTACGTAGATATAATAGACATCAAAAAAGGTTTTTAAAAACAAATAACCTTATTGTTGTAGCAGAGTTCTGTTCAAAGCTCTTCATCGATACCACGAATGAAGTATGGAGAGACATCATTCACGGGACTCTTAACCCCTTAAGAGTACCGTGAAATTCAAACTTCTAACCTTTTTTACAGGTCATTGTCAGGTTGTCTGTTGATGAAAATATGATTCACGACCTAAAAGTAATGGAAAGGTATTATTTCAAACATCTACACTTTTTAAACGGATGGAGGACAATTGTAAACAATATCTCCGGAAAAGAATTTCCCATCCACGAGCGGCAGTTGATCTCACTGATGGTTTAATTTTCATAGAAGTGAACAAGATTTTCTGATGAAAACCTTAAAGCCACAATACCCTAGTGATAAAAAAGAGTAATTTCAAAACAAACTGCAACGCGTAAAAAAAATATACAACACATTTTTCTTCATGCTAAGTACACGTGGGTAAGTACACGCGTACTTAAAGGACGCTTACCTTTGTACCTAAACGCGTCACGGTAGAGTGACCATAATTGCCCAAGATCCGGGACTTGACAACACGCTCCCTTTATGTCACTTTTAGTACGCTCGTTAAAAGTTTGACGTTACATTGGCGATAGTGAGTTGTTATTTTTTAGGATCGCTTTAATGGAGTTGGGATTTAGTTAAGTGTGAATTTACTGACCCAATAAAAAAAAAAAAATTGTATCTTCATACAAATATAATAATTTTAATGATGCTAATCAATTACTTAGCTATGACAAGAGACGTGCGATGTGTATTGCTGTATAAAATAGTGGTTATCACTATCCTGGGATTTACCGAAAATATGTAATACATATAAAAAATATAAAACATTGATGAAAGATTAGGTATAACATTAATCTATAATTCGGAAAATGATTCGGCGTCACATATCATTTTCCAACTTAAAGGAAAATGATTTTACACTCATAATATTATTTTCCTCGGTTATCTAAGTTGGATTAGAATGGTGGGTACTTACCTTTTCCTTTCTATAGTTTTTGTGCCTTTATATTATAGGTATCATACAACCATTACCCAGGATCCAGGAAACACTTCATTACAGGTCCTGTTGTACCCTCAACGACAGGACTACCGGTGTATACTCCATGATAAGCAGGTTCCAGGTAGACTTGGGTCAACTTCCGCCTCACTTCCGCAACTCTAGTGGAATTTAGGCTTTCACAGTGTATTGTTGGTCTTCATGAGGTATTTCCTGGAAATGTAAAATGTTAATTAGAAACATCTGTCTTTTGGGAGTGGCTGGCTTTCGTAAAGTTTGAATTGAGCAATTTTTATCTTTAGTTTGATAAAAGTAGGGTAAGGCTAAATCATCATCTGCCTAGCCTTTTTCCCAACTATGTTAGGGTCGGCTTATTGTCTAACCGGATACAACTGAATACCAGTGTTTTACATGGAGCGACTGCCTATCTGACCTCCACAACCCAGTTAGTACTAGGTAATTCGATACCCCTTGGTAAGACTGGTTGTTAGACTTTTGGGCCACTGATTACCTTTAACGACTGTCAAAGATCTACAAATTAAAAAAAACAACACGGGTAAGGCTAAATAAGATTTAAATACTTATGCAGTCCTCTATTACATGGGCCTTAAACATTATCATCATCATCCTCTTGCCCTTACCCCAATTCATTTGGGGTCGGTGCAGCATGTTTTCTTCTTCCATACTTCTCTATTACTCGTCATCCTATCAGACACCTCAAGAAACATAACTGGCGAAATGTGGGTATACTTGTTATATACACCTCCGCCTAACCCTTCGGGGATTACAAGGCGTGATGTTATGTTATTTTACTTATGCAGGTAGTAAAGCATGCATATTTTTGTCCTAGATTATGTAATCAATAACAAAGTAACAGTATTTATTCCAATTATGTGAATAAAAGGCGCTTTAAAATGCCAAAAAAAAAAATAGAATTGATTTAGTTGCTCATTCAGAAATAGTTTTATTTTAGAAGACAAGCCCGCTGCACTATTCCCAAACCACGGCATATCCTGAAAGCGAGAATCATCCGGGCGACCACCAAAAAAGCGCCGAGACAATGAAGCTCGACGAAGTTCCAGAGAAACAATTTAACTGGCTTGGCACTGCAACAAAATTAATCAGAAAAAAATAGCGGAGGAGTGGGAAAAAACCAAGGAAAAACATAATTTCCACTGTTTGGAGAAAAATAGGAAAGATACTCCACTCCATCCATAACATATCTAATTATTATGTCATGCGTACCTATACACGTGTAGTAATTTACGAGTAGTTCAAGTTCTGATATTCGAAACAATAACAAAATCATTTCATTCAGAATATTAAATATTAGGTATACGTGTTCTTTACCACATCTGTTATTTCTCACAGTAATGCGTCATACTCGTCGTAAATGTGTTAGATATTCTGACGTCCATAGTCATTGTTATGTACTAGAATTACTTAGCCACCATGACCCTAGGTTAAGGATAAGGTAGTAGAGGCAACCTCTAGAGGTTAATCTATAGGAAAACTTATAATGGTGTTAGATTTCCAGCTAGAACGGAATTTAACGCCGTTTGTTGTTTAACTACCTGTGTCTACAACAGTATTTTTAGTATATGCGAAACCTGAATATACATAGTTTGTTCAGAATAAGTAACTGAATCGATTCCAATAATTTTTAAACCATGTTATATTTTGCCACATTCTTTTTTTAAATTTTCAGGTTTGTCACCGAGCGATATTAAGTACCTATCGCAATTATTAAGGTACCTACTGCCATATTATTATTATCATTGAGCTCAAGACTATGCTGGAGGCGAGTGCGCGGTTGCGCTGCGTGGTGACCACGCTTTTGTGCGGACAACCAAGTAACAGAACAAGCTTATAACTTTGTGATTTTTCATGATACAATTATGAAATTTTGTACATAGATTCTTTACATAAAAATACTAGACACGTGTTTCAGGTTTCGCAAATACTAAAACTAATGTTGTATAAATAAAGTCACGCCTTTTTCCAATGGGGGTAGGTAAACTACACAATGCCGTCTTCTACATTAATTCAAACTCCGTTTGCCGTGTTCAATTTGATACATAAATTATGGTCAGACCCACTAGGTATTGAATTTTAGGTAATAATAAAAGAATCTATATTTAAACATTGGAATAGATGCATGTTTAAAATATTGTGTAATCTGCATAGTTATTATTATGTAAATGGCTTCAAAAAAATCTTTTGGACAATATTTTTAAGTGATTGAACACTATTTAACCAAGAATGTTGTCAGACCAATAATTAAATTCCAAATAATAGTCTGTGAGTGACTGTGCTTAGCTTAATATACAGACAAAATAATCTCACCTGCTCAAACACGCATATTTTATTTTGTTTCTTAGGGGAATCAAACTCTACAGCATTAATAAAATTCAACATGAGCTAACAGACATTTGAAAACAAACAACAAGTAACGCTCGAAATAATTTCAAATTAATTGAGTTTATCTAGACATAGTACGCCAGAGATGCCAAACCAATGGCACGCGACACAATATTTTGGGCACGCCTCCGATTTTAACCATATTTTCATGTGTCTATGTCTGCGGCGAGTCGCGGACGCACCCAGTTGATGCTAATAGGCGCACCCCTACTACACGGGACTGAAACATAACTGGCGGAATTTGGGTGTACTATTATGTACTCCTCTGCCTAACCCTACTTTGATTACAAGCTTGATGTTACGTTATGTTATGCCTGCGAGTCATTATTTTCAGATGAATTAAAGACTCGCTTAAAAACCGTTTGGCATATGACTCCAGTTCAGCATGCATTCTACTAAAAACAAACTTTTATAACCTTAATATAGGTAAGTTATTGGTAATTAATCTGTAACAACAGAAGTCACACTAATGTAACTTTAATTTGGATTACACGTAAACTAAAATATTTAGTACTATACTGTGCAAAATGTTTTTAATGGCTTTAGTAAATAAAGAGTTTTAAGTTGACAGTATTGACTACTTTAATTATTTTCCCAATAATCACCAAGTCAACATTATTTGACGGCACGTCTATGGCCTCATTAAACATTTCTTTAGACAAAATGGCGCGTGGATCCATAAACGTTCGCCACCCCTGCAGTAGACACTTAGAATTTGAGTTTACCTTACTTTTTTTTTTTTTTTTTTAAATTTATACTTAGAACACCTGTTGCCCCTGAGAATAAAAAAAATAACAAGAAAACATTTGTCCCAAAAATCCCATACATCATGGCCGCACTACCGACATCACAGTCATTATTTCTAGATTACTAGCTCCTACTAAGAACTCAGAAATTCTTACTTGCCAGCAAAGTGTTGCGAAAAAAACACTCATCATTTTATGGTGTTATTGCATGATTATGTGTTTAATGATAATATAGGTACCTACATTTTTTAGGTTGGAGTCATTATTCTTTATAAGTGGAAAATTTTGCTCGTTCATCAGAACTTATTCATAAAAACTACGGGAGGTAACCTTGTTATTCGAGATAATGTTACCGAGAGTTTCGACAAAAAGGTTTAATATAAAAAAAAAACACGTGTCGAATTGAGAACCTCCGCCTTTTGCATGTTTTTTACGACTTAACGAATCATCGAAATTTCTTTACTATATGCAAGTCTTTAATTATGAATAATTTAATTGTGCATAAGCCTTTCGGAGTTATTTCTCAAATAATGGTCAAAATCACATCAATATCCGTTGCGAAATTTAAAAGAACGAAAAACAACTTTCATTACATGTATCGATAAGACTACCTAGATATAGATTTCCATATCACCCTCGGAGACAAGTATCTGAGTAAAAGCCCAAACAGTAATGAAGTCTTTCAGTTCTTTTAACAAAAGGTAACTTTTGAAAACTTTTAAACTAGCAAGTAACAGTATCTTTCTGAAACTAAAAACCAGTATTAGGTTTAAAAGGTTTTTACTTTCAGATAGATTCTGTACTTAGAGGTGTACTTCAAAAACTGGGGTCCTTCACAGCAAAAATTTGAATACCTAGAAAGTTCATCGTCTTATCAAAAATTCTGTCGAGTCACACATCGCAGCCTAATTGAGTAACGCACTCAAAATGCCAATAAAATTGGTTTTGACATTTTAACAATATTCATTGCGAGCCAACGAATTTTCCAAACATTATGAAGAAATTGCATTTGAACTACTTTACCGTCAAAATCCTTCGGAAATGTGTTCGCCGAAAGGTACTTGTTCAATTGGGGGTCAAAGTTTCAACTTTTTCACAATTTTTTTTAAATACATTGTTTTAATATTATAACTTTACTATAAATACCTCCACGATCCCGTACTTTTCAATGTACCTATGAGCACAATGTTTTGAGAGCGTTACATCGAGTCTACCGTAAAACGAGATTTTACACCCCAAAAGAAAGTCGTTTTCTAGTAATAATTTTACGACGAGTTACTTAGTTTGATATACAGTCACTTTCCTAAAAGTAAAAAGCAATTTTTCTCGAGAAATAACGACTATAACTTGGAGGTAGGATCTTTTTCATATAAATATGAGTTCCAGAAAACTGTGTTCGTAACAACATGATATTTTAATCAGAACAGTATGAGAAAAACACTTTAAAAGTTGTTAAGTGTTTACATATTGGTGCTCGTGACTGTACATATTGTTTGGTTGACGGCTTCGTGAAAGGTCCGTTTACGCCTTGCCTTGTTGAAATCTTCCTCTTTGATATCTTTACATAGTATACAACAAAGTCGCTCCCGCTGTCTGTACGCTTAGATCGTTTAAACTACGTGACGGATTTTAATGCAGTTTCAGCAACAGATAGAGTGATTCAAGAGGAAGGCTTATATGTATTGTATTATCTACATTGCACCCGTGCGAAGCCGGGGCGGGTCGCTAGTTAGATATAGTGTTACTCTTGATTATATAGGCTGAATTAAAACACATAAACAAAGGACATGCTTTGTTAATGTGTTTTAATTAGGTAGGACTACTTATTGTAATATAAGAAGTTTGTTTTGCAATATTCATCATGATTTGATCATTGTTTTAAAACAAAAAGATCCATTATTTAATGTTCAGAATATAATGTTTGGCTTTGATTGTTATAGATTTTGGAAACAAATACACAGTGGCACCTTCCTCAGTGACAATGCTCATTGTGGCATTGAAGTACCACCGATATTAATACCATCTGTGTTTTAAACAATGGTGGAAGCGCCAGGGAGCCCGCGAAATTCAAATTTTCTTACGTTTTTTACAAATTGCAGATCAGTTGCAGGTTGTATATTGATGAAAATATGAATCGCGCCAGTAACACGTATGTAGTTACAGAATTATAATCATTAAAATCATAAATACAATCCTTTAAGTTCATTTAACCCCATTGAATGAAATAGTTATTGAAAAGGGTTAAATGAACTTAGAGGGTTGTATTAATGATTTCATCACCACAAAACACAATAGCACAATAGCTCAACACAATAGCTCTTAATAACTGGTTGTTAGGCTTCCAAGCTTCTGAATACCCGAAACTGTTTCAGAACGCACGGACGGGGTCTTGATATGAAATGGATGACCACCCATCCACGCATCAAGCCCGCAAGCGTAGCTAATCCCTCGACCGACCCGTGTCTCTGCTACTACACAAGAGCCACGTAACATAATTCTTCGACACTAGTAAATCATAATAACTGAACCCACTATTCAGCTTCGGCCATTGTGTGCACAGGCAACTATCAACCAAGTACAGCCAGTTAGACAAAGTATGAAAGATTAATCACTACACTCCAACTTTATATAATGGTTTAAAGTTCATTCCTTTGTTGTGGTGGTGGCAGGGTTTTCCATTGTCTGCTGTCTCTTACAATCCAATGAATAAAGAGAGGGATGGAACACGAACATTATCGAGCACCAATCGTTTTGAATGCCGACTGTAATTGTTTTTGAATTTGAAGTTAGAATGGTGGAATGAATGTTGGGGCTACTGATGCCTTGAAAAGTTGCCATGCGAAATTATGGTCAGGTTATCGAAATTATGGACGTGGATGGATGGGATATTTTCCCTTATAAATAATGCTGGGAATATATTGGAAATATTACTCAACATGACGGTGGAGAATCTGATATAAGGAGCGTATCTATTAAAGCTAATGAACTCGTGCAACGGTAAGACAAAAACTATCTTTTTTTTTCTAAGTGGCATCTCGTGGATCAACCTATGAGGCTGGCTTCTACTTTACCGGACAATCCTGTGGGTGCCTTTTTTTTAATTTTTTTTTTTTCGGATTGGAAGTCATCAGAAATGACCCCCCCACTCTGGGCGGAGCGGAAGGGAGTGTCAGACTTGTACTGACTAAAACCCATCATGTTCCTTCTTTGCCCTTTGTGTTCCAGGGCCAAGGTATCTCTTTCGAACAGTCCCGAAGCCCTGGCAGATCCTGTGGGTGCCTTGAGTGTAAAGCCTCCAGCTGGGGCAAATAACTCACAAACTAAGCATCAACACGCTAAGGGCACCCGCTGAGGGATACGAGTCTCGGCTTAGGGCGTCGCTGTGGAAGGCAGCAAACAGACAGGCTCTGAGTGAATTAACTGATTTGATATTTCGGGACTCATTTTAATCTTTGAAGCCACAAGAATAGTTATGGTGACTCGAGACAAGTTCATGTCGTGGTTAAAAACTGTCCAATCACCAGGGTTGGTGTCGTTGCTCGCAGTGTTTAGTGACTTACCGAAGTACAATAAATAATATGTAAAGGAATGTATGTATTAACCTGACAGGTCCTTTGAAATCTCGATGGTTCTCTCCTTAAACGACTATCTTATACGCTAATTTGCATGATTCTCTTAAAGACCATGAATTCTCCACGTTTCTTCACAGTGTAGTCGGATAGAAAACACTGACCTCATCTAGTTCTAAGATATAACTTACTGTTAAAGAGTATAAGTGTTTTTTTTAAACCACATCACGTCTGTATCATAAGATCACGCCGGATCCGCGAAGGTTTAGGCACAGGTGTACCTAATAGTACACCCACATTTCGGCTCCTATTGCACCGACGAGCCTATTGCAAATCGAGCACGAATCCAGACTCCAAGGCTGCTACTGAAAAAACCCTAATGGAAAAATCCAGTAACAATTTTGCCCGACTTGGGAATCAAACCCAGGACCTCGTGCTCAGCAGTCGCACTTGCCACCGCTAGACCAACGAGGCATAAATAAAGGACCATGACCATTCAATTAATCTTAATCATAACAACCGCATGTAACAAAGCCTACTCATAATCATCGTCTAGTATTCGTCAGATCAAACCCACTTGATCCACCGCACCGGCGCGGCCCAGCTGCGATGCGTATGCGCAAATTGATCTGATTGCCGCTAAACGATATTGTGTGTCCGTTAACTAATGCCAATTGAGAAGGAATTGCTATTCGGTTTGTAACAATTACTTTGTCTTGTCAATAAATATGTTTGACGTATTGTCTATCTATAGTTTCTTATTAATCATCGTAGGTACTTGATGTCGACAGCTCAATTAGAATCTATCTAGATTATTAGTTCAGAGTCCAAAATAATAATCTAAAAGAGCTCTTGACTCCTCCCTGCGGAAACCAAGTTAAGCAGTTTGAGAGTACATCTTTGACAGTCGTTACAGGTAGTCAGTGACCCGAAAGTCTAACAAAGAGACTTGAAGAGGGATTTCAAGTTACCTAAGGGGTTGTTGGAATCATTTAGGCAGTCACCCCATGTAAAATAGGTACTTGGATTCAACTGCATTTGGTTAGCCTGAAAGCCGGCTAAGCAGAAGATACTCAATACTCAATACTCAATACTCAATACTCAATACTCAATACTTTATTGCATTCCATAATGTATACAAGGCTGGTAGGTAAATTATAGAGAAACAATTATGGACCCTGTCGGGCACAGCAAGTTAGTTTTAGAGGAGAGGATGAAGCGCTTTTTGTTTAAAAACATAATAATATTGAAATTATAATATTGAAATTAAGGAGTAAATCTTATATTTAGATATTTAAGTAGATATTATTTATGAGTAGATTTATATTAATTATGTTTATTATTAATATTTCTATATTTATTTATTTATTTATATATTTATTTATTTATTATTAATAGATATTTTCTAAATTATAAATTAGGTAATTATTTTATATATTTATTTATATATTAGCTGTAATTTATTATTAACTAAATAGTAAGTAATTAAAGATATTGCACGGTAGATAAGGTAAATAGATGTATTAGGTACTACTTGGTTATTCTAATTATCTTCGTTTCTCTAGGAGGAATTTATCTTTGAAGTATTCGTCAATTGTGTAGTAGGTTTTATCTAAGAGAAATCGTTTTAGTTTATTTATAAATATATTGTTTGTTTCTGTGTTTTTTATGTGTTCAGGTAATTTATTGTAGATTTTTATTGACGTGACAAACGCACTAGAGGAGTGCATTTTTAATCGTGAAGTTGGCAGGTTGAGTCTATTTCCATGTCTAAGTTTGATTTCTGTTTGTATGTCTTTTCTTTTGCTGTAGAATTGTGGGTACTTCCTTACAAATTTGCAAATTTCAAATATATAGAGACAGGGTAGTGTTAGGATGTTTAGTTCTTTGAAGTGTGGTTTACATGAGTCGGTGTCTTCTATGTTAACCAATGTTCTTATAAGTTTCTTCTGTATTGTAAATAGCGAAGGTGCGTCTGTACTGTTACCCCATAATATTATTCCGTATTTAAGCCAAGCGAACGCGTACGCATAGTATGTTACTATTGCTGTTTTGAGATCTGTAGTTTTCTTTATTTCTCTGAGGGCATATGCAAATTTAGATAGCTTTGTTTTTACTTTCTGTATGTGTGGTTTCCAGTCTATGTGTGTATCTATGTCCAGGCCTAAAAGGGTGAATTTATTAACTATTTCTAACTTGGATCCTTTGTATTTAAAATTTATATTTATTGGGGTTTTTTGTCGCGGGTGGAAAGTGACTATTTTTGTCTTACTAAAGTTAATTTCTAGGTTATGTTCGTTCATCCAGTATGTTGTGGTATCAAGTATAGATGTTAGTGTTTGGTTCAGGTTTTGGTTATTTTTACATGATGTTAAAATAGAGACGTCATCGGCAAACAATACGCACGTTTCATTTATGTGGTTAGGGAGATCATTTATGTAGACTAAGAACAATAGGCATCCTATGACACTTCCCTGTGGTATGGAGGCGTTTACAGGTATGTTTTGTGATCTAATTAGTTCAATGTGTTGTGTTTGTGTATTGTAGTGTTCTATTTCTACGACTTGCTCTCTGTTTCCTAAATAAGATGTAAACCAGTCATGACTTTTTCCTCGGATACCTATGTTGTAAAGTTTATTCAATAGTATATCGAATTGTACTTTATCATACGCTTTGGTCATGTCCAATAACAGTCCAATAGCGTATTTTTTATTATCAATAATTTTGAGTGCTTCTTGTATGTACTTGTAGACGGCCAAAACAGTGGATCGGTTCTTACGAAATCCATTTTGGCTATCATTGAAAATGCTATATTTTTCACAGAACGCGTAAACGCGGTTACACATGACTTTTTCGAATATTTTTGAGGCTGTTGGTAGTAGAGCAATGGGACGGTAATTGTTCGGGTCAGTTTTATCGTTTTTTTTGAAAATAGGTTTAATGAGGGCCTTTTTGAGTAAGTCAGGAAAAACACCTTCTTCGAAGGATTGGTTAATGAGTATATAAAATGGCAAGGTAAGTTCATCAGCGCACTGTTTTATCAGACTGGGTGGGAGTTCGTCGATTCCGTGGCTGTTCTTGTTCTTTAGGTTTTTAATAATTATGTTTATTTCATAAGGATCAACTGGGTTAAGGTATAATGTATTTTGTGTAGTTAAGGTTGCCGGTAGCCCCTTTGGTTTGCTGCCGGTTGGTGTTGTAGTTTTCCCACCAATGGAGACAAAGAAATTATTAAATATGTTGGCTACTTCTTGCGGTTTCGCCGTTAAGCTATTATCTACTTGTAATGTTACTATAGTTTCGTTTTTGTCAATTGTTGTGGTCGCTGTCAATTACATAGGTACTTGATGTAGACAGCTCTATTATAGATCAGAGTCCAAAATAATAATACACGAGTATCATAATCAGCTGTTATAAAAAAATTCTGAAGGGACTATGCTGATCATATTGGGTCATTGACCAGAGAATTCATACATGCAGTTGCTATGCCAGGTCTAATAGATCTATTAATAGTGATCTTTTCCAAGACTAAGCGAATAGCTAGTAAGTCAGTCTTCAGAGTCTTTAAAAAGCATGTACTATATCAGCTTTTTTTTTATTGCAGTTCTAGCAAAGTATGTGTTTATTTATATAAAAGGCCCCAAGCAACTAACTACACAGAATAACGTGCAAAAAATACCAACACATATGTAGAACAGAAAGAACTCATTAAACACGACTAATCCTATTGTGCTATAAAGAAACCATCTATTTGTCGGATATGTCAGGATTTATGCCGTTAGACTCATACATCATGTGGGCAATCGATGGGTTTTGTGCTATGAATACACGCTGGGTGCGATACACTGTTTCTAGCAAAACTAACGAATTACTTGAGATTATAACTTAACACAATAACATGGGGCACAATGAATCGGGTACAGTTCCGTGATGTCTCAACTCCACCGCGTCAGACATTGAATGTCGCCCTCGCCTCGAACTGAACATCAGGGCTCTGTAGAAGCACGCTGTGGTGTGGGTAGACTTGTAAGTAAGTCCACCGGCCCATTTGCGATTCATTTTATGTCGATACTAACGACCGGATCCGACATATTAATATTATATTAAAAATCGATCATAGTAACTGAAGCAATTTAAACAAGAAATCTTTATGACCAATAAAATAAACACTAGATTAGTTTATTATGGTCCATCTGGTTACACAAACTCTAGAACATCTGTATTCTGTCATGTTTTCTAGATCTATGAAGTTTCACTTTATCTTATCAATCAATCAATCATTTATTTTGTTAAACGTAGGTATGGTTACAGATAGTATATTGTCTAGAATATGTGCACTATGTTTTGCCAATTTATGGCGTACAAACTTAACAAATAAGGTGGCATGTCAATAGATTACATTAAGAAAAGAACAAAACAGTCAATTTAAAACATGTCAGTTAGGTAAACATGTCTTTACAATTATGTACCGTGTTCCACAGTTACATAGTGAAGCGTGGTGTAATCGAGTGCATTTTGAGTGCACTTTGATAGTTTATCGATCTAACGTATTGCTAATTGTTGTTTTAGTTCCTTTCTTCAGTCAAGTGTCATGCAGCTGGGCAGAAAATCTCCTAGGTTTCTTTGTATTTCTCCACAGCTCTGTTAAACGATTTTTCGGATTGGTTCAGTGTCAGGATAACTTCCTATGAGTGATCATCGAACACATTTTGACAGGAAACTGCCGGGACTGGAGCCGTTTCCCATGTTTTAAGAACTCTTGCTAGTAACCTTATACTAATGTTGATGCATGGTCTTCAGAATTGGGAAGTCGTGAGTAGCGTTTTTAAAAGTATAGCGTAACCTACCTGGGGGGTTACTATGACATCTTAAAGCAGGCGTAATTCCAGTGTGAGAAAGAGACAGAGCTATACAGGTCGTCTAGCGCCATCTTTTTCCTTACGCTGGAATTGCTTGGTAGGCCACCTGGTAATTTACCATTATTCAGGTTTTCAAAGCTTCCAACTGACGTTAATCTACACGATGCTTTTCATAGTTTACTCACAGCAAAACACAATAATATTTTTTTAACAATTTCATAAACATTATATTCGTAGTAAGGTCGCACTATTGTTTACAAAATACGTTGTGCATTTACTGTTAGTAAAATGAGCGATTTATCCTTGATTTTCAAAACAAAACTATACCAACTTACCTTAACTTTTGATTATGAATTTTACATTCAGTATTCAGCCTTGTTTAAAAGTACATAAGTGTGTGTAACAAAATTATAGCTGCATGGATATATTTGTTTAAATTGGTACAAACTAAAGTCGTGTTCACATGTGGGTAGTTATGGGTAAGTTTGAATACAGTACTTATAAATAAGGGTTTGCGTCACTTTAGTTAAATCAGTTAGACAGATTTGACTCCCTCGTTGGTCGAGTGGTCGCAAGTAACAAGCAACTGCTGAGCATGAGGTCCTGGGTTCGATTCCCGGGTCGTCTCTCGTCCGTCGTCGATCGAGTGTCACTTAGTCTGAGCCCTCAGAGATCAACAACTATCAAATCGTTGATAGCAAAATGTCAATAAATTTTAATCACCTCACCTTTTCAATTTAACTTAGTAAGCGAATCTGATACTAATTAATTAAGTACAACAACAAACCTAAAGTATAATTAATTGGTCACAGATAATATGTATTAGGTACATTCTATGTAATTGATAGCTTTGCAATGTATATAGGTCACACGTGGTTACATTGCTCATAGTTCACGATGCGTGCAAATAAACAGACTGATCTGAGTGTGTCAGCATTCTATTGTATCTATCGTAAACTAGCTGTTTCTCGCGACCCGTGAAATTATGATAAAAATATTACTTCCCTGTTTGAATCGGATTTTGTTAACAATTTCAAAAGTTTTATTTTTTTAGCACGGATCTTTAAACCTTTTTCTAAAATAAAAGTACCCTTAGTTACTCCATATTACATCAGCTATCGGCCATTAAAAGTAACGTTAAAATCAGTCCAGCCGTTTCGGACATTAGCCGGACCAAACAGAGAGACAGATAGTCAAAAAAATAAAGAAAATGTTAATTATAAGTACCGTATTATTCTTTCATATGCACTCATAAAAAGCTGCTATTTTGAAATTACAAACAGACACTTCAATTTTATTTAAAAAAAAAAAAAAAAAAAAAAATTTGTATAAATGATTTGACGCCATCGCCAGTACAGGTCTTTTACAAGCTTAGTTTTTGTTTACCCTAAACCTTCTTAGGGGTCATTATACTCATCATTATAATGTTTTTTTCCTATGAGACCACTGAAATTGAAATACAAACCTGCTGTAACATACATTTGTGTACACATAAACCGCAAAATGCAGATAAAAAAATCAGCTGTTCTCTAGATCTCTTAACGCATGTCCAAAATCTAAACTAACGACGCCATCTTCTTTTTTTTAATACCTACCACAGATAATTTCACAAATGTTTGAAAGGGCGCTGTTGGTAATGCCAATGTCATTCGAACGCCAAAACATTCTTGTAGAACTATAGTTTGTGATGTGTAGTTTATTTTCATTTTGATTAACCAAAGTAGGTAATGAGTTATTATCATACGTACGTACGTACGTGCGAATTGTATTGTTGTAATTGAGATATGGGGGTCACAGTGCAATCATTATATAACAATAATTTCGATAGCCGTTGTCATACGATTGATTGTGAGGTAAAAACAAACATAAATGATTACAAGAGGTATCATTATTGCTATATTGAGCATAATTAACAATATTGATTGTGTTAAATGAGGCAACTGTATAAAGGTTATCAGAACCTTTCAAATGCACTTAAGGTGGCATCTTAAGTGCATTCGAAGTACTTTACGAGATCGATTTGAGTCTTAAATATATCTAAATTCCCATGTGATTTAAGTATTTGTTGTTGTCAGTCCGCACGTTCGTCAAGAAGTCTGAAAACCACTCTTACCAAGAGGAATCGTATTACGCAGTACTAACTGGGTTGTGGAGGTCAGATAGGTAGTCGCTCCATGTAAAATACTGGTATTCAGCTGTATCCGGTTAGACTGAAAACCGACCCCAACATAGTTCGGAAAAGGCTAGGCAGATGATGATCTCAGTCCGTCAGTTGTCCTAAAAAACCAAGATTGTTTAGGACAATTGGAAACTTGATTGCTGATTGGCTAATCTAAGAGTTAATAATTCAAAACATCTCTTTTGTTGTTGGTCAGAACATGAAATGGGTGGAACATTCATTATTCAGCCAATCAGACATTTATAGACTGTACTGTACCATTTACCTATGCCATGCAGTATTTATGCATAAATTCTAGGGTAAACCAGTATCCTGACACAGACAATTAAGTACATATTGACCTATCTTCTTTACCTTGACACGTTAAGAATTCATGAAGTAACAATTAAATCACACTTTTCCTCTGCACACATCCTTATCGCACCAATTTTTAAACATTGCGCTACTAACATAAACATAATTTTAGTATAAATATGTACTGGATAAGTACATGCGCACTTGAGATAACAGTTCCGTTAAAAATATTTACATTTGCGCAGATTTTAATAAATATATTTAGTTCGCGTAGCGATTTAGTTTTTAGTCTATACAAAAGCCGAGAGCCGCATGGGGTCTCCCATCGGTAGACGGTATCTCGAGCTTTAGAGGCAATTTCTAAAAAGTATGAAACAAATATTGAATTAATGAATAAATATGAGATTTTAAAGTATATAAACATAACATCACGCTCTGCAATCCCCGAAGGGTAAGGCAGAGGTATACTCAACTAATTGAACACCCACTTTTCGCCAGTTATCTTTAAGTCCCATGTAATAGGGGATGAGCCTAATGCCATGAACCGGACACAAATCCAGACTCAGTAGCTGCTACTGAGAAATTCCTGATGGAAAAACCCAATAATCGAACTCAGGACCTCATGCTCAACAGTTGTGGTTGTGACTATTAGACCAACGAGTATTGATTTTAGAGTAACACTGTTAATGGGGGCGTCCTTGTAAGGCAGCTGTTGCACCAATTCAATAAAGTACTAGGTAATCTTAGAAAGAAGTAAATTTTCATTGTTTCTTACAAGTTATTTCTAGGAATAACTAAAATCTTTCACTTAGAAAGGTACATAATTTCCGAAAGATAAATGGTAGGTTTTGATTCAGAAGAAACCATCCATTTCTGTGGAAACCACCAAACGGGTAAAATCTTGGTAGAATATGGTAATCTTGATAACAAAGAACGAGACTCCGAACCATGTTAGTTCTAGCTGGGTTTTAATCTGACATCTTCGTAATTCAGATTCAAAAGCCGGTTTCTTAATCACTGAGCCATCACGGCAATGTGCTTGGTTACAACTAATTGGTCCTGTGTTCATTGGTAACATTACTTTAGACACGACATGGCGAGTTCATTGGCCAAACGGTAAGAGCTATAAAAAAACTAATTTCACGCAAACCGACTTTTGATTGATCTTTTATAAAAACTAAATAACCATTTCCTATGTTCAAATACGCATGGTTTAGTAATAGAAGTATTTGGTAATTTCCGAGCCTGGATGGACCCTTCACGAAGCCGTCAACCAAGCATTCTATACATCAAACTCTACGCAAACAATATTGCTGAGATAATACATGGGTGTAAAAGGTATGTTCCAGAACAAAAAAATCAGATATTGGGGGTAAAAGTGACAAATTTTTTACAAGATTTTTTTAAATACAAGTTTTTATTGTTATAACTTCAGTTTAAATACCTCATTAACCCTGTACGATTCAATGCGTTCATTAGCACAATGCTTTGAGTGCGTTACATTGAATCTTACCGTAACACGTAATTTTTTTTCCCAAAAAAAAGTCTTTTCCCAGCAATAATTTTTCGTAATTTGATGTACAGAATGCCACAGTATGCGAATGCTTGACGTCTTCGTGAAGGATCCGTTTACACCTACCACCACAGAAATCGGGCATCAGGCATTTGATCAACGAATACTCGCAAAAATGGAAACTATCTTTTTGTACCCAAAATTCCTTATCTATAAATCTTTTTCAACCTCTACTTCACATGTAAGTAAAGAATAACAACTAAAGTTCCTCGATACCCGTATAACGAAGTATATCCCTCAAATAAGCCCCTTAGGCCTCAAAGCCCGATGCGTAGTGGACTTGAGGCCGTGTTTACTTAGCCTTTTTGCGTCGCCATCTTTGCATCTCCGCAAAGTGAGATAGGTTGACCTCTTTTACGTGACCTGCTTGATGGTGATGCATTTCATTGGTTCTTGGGGGACCATTATGGAACGGTGTAAAGATATCAGCAGGGTAGTTTACTAGTTTATTTAGAATAAAAAGAAAGAGTGATTCTCTAAGGTCTAAGACGACATCAGTAATCTTGGCCGTGGTACAAGCATTTGTCTTTTTTATTTTTTTTTTAAATGGGCCTGCTCTTGGCTTCAATCTAGTCCTGAGGACAGAGATGAGGTCGACGATGGAACGAGCTAACCCAAAGCAAGCCATTTGAGAGGGAGGAGCCTTTTTCTTTCGTTAGTCAGTTTTGTGTTTAGGAGCTCGTGGCTAAATAATAGCAGCCTCTCGGGTCAATCTTAAGGTTAAGCCGCGCTTGCCTAGATTCGTGGATGGGTGACCGCACCCATTACATACCGAGTTTTCTTCGTGCCTCGGAAAGCATGTTAAACCGTTGGCCACGGCTGTCATTTGTACATTTTTGAAAGTCGTTACAGGTAGTCAGTGGCCCAAAAGTCTGACAACCAGTCTTACCAAGGCGTATCGTATTACTTAGTACCTACTAACTGGGTTGTGGAGGTCAGATAGGCAGTCGCTCCATGTAAAATACTGGTATTTAGCTGCATCCGGTTGGACTTGAAGCCGGCCCCAACATAGTTGAGAAAAGGGTAGGCAGATGAATCAGTTTGGTGTTTACGCACTCTCATATACTCGTACTCACGACTTTTCTCCATGGAGGTAGTCACAAACGACAAAGCCACTTCTCTTCTTGTCTTTAAATACCACTCTTGCTTTGTTCACATTCATACATCTGGCCTGGTTTCGTCATGTATTTAAAATCTAGCTCAATGCAAATATCCTGTAAGGCTTTGGATTTCTCCAGTTTCGATCACGTTCTTACCTTCCTCGATTATGTAACTGTAGAAGCTCGGTTTGTGAAATATACAGACTGTTAAGAAAACCGGTTATCTCAGTTTTAAAATGACCGATGATGATAATTATCGATAATTTGAGTATTTTATCGACAACAATGACTTGGCAAAGTATTATAAATAACGAAAATCTTTATAAATGACTACCTACGGTACTCCTCAAACGAATTTTTTTGCCGAGGTTAAATGCTCACATGAGGTGAGTATATAGTTAGTTATGTACGTATGGTTTATCGAATGGACTCTGAAATTAAGATAAAAAATTGTGTTGTTGTTTCCAGCAATTTTTAAATAACTATTAATAGATAAGACTTGTATTCATAATTTGACCTTGACCTTCAAACTCCGAGCATGTAATGATAATGATAAACATCAACATTAAATGGGTTGACCAAACATAATGGTACCTACTTCGTGCGAAATAAAATATTAGGTATGTAGTCAAACAGTGTTTTAAGCTTTCACGGTTTACAACTAAACTTATACTGTCACTTACGGGATATCTTCCGTGACTGAAATATCGGGAGCTCAAAATAATGAACAATCACGGAAGATATCCCGTAAGTGACAGTGTTAGTTAAGGTCTGTAGTCGTTCAACAAAGATATTATGATTGTAGCAAAAAAGAAGCAACAGCTCTCTTACAAACGTATAACGGTTTTTCTAATTTTCTGAGTATCATAGAACAAGAGTCTCCACGCTCCTTATTGTATGATCCTCGCAGTTACTCAGTCTCGCAGATCCTCTCAATACAACACGCTGATAGTCATCATATCATCATCATATCAGCCCGGCATCACCCACTGCTGGGTATTCGGTGCTGTATGGTTCTGTGCGTCCCTTATCCAGTTTCCCGCGATTTTGATGATATCGTCGACCCAACGAGCTTTAGGACGGCTCTGGTTTCTTTGGCCTAACCTTGGCCACCACTGGGTCAAAGCCTTGCTCCATCGGTCATCTCCGCCAGTTGTGCTGCGTAAATGAGGCGCACCACCAGGTCCCCTGATGATCAACCTGTTGACAAACAGGATCTTTTTATAAAATGACGTACGTCTGGCGGTCACGAGGTGTCTCTCTATTCCGTATCCAGAAGCAGATAGTCTCTGTTGGAATTTATAGTTTTACAGTTAATTAGACAAAACACAATTGACATGACATCAATTACATGATCGAATCTATTATATTTAATATTGAATAGTAAACAAAGCACAAAGGCAAGTTTTAATAGCACGCCGTATTAATAATATTATAATATAGAACATCAATATTTACTGTACGCAGAACAATGTCGCATGTAAAATAATACGTCATCGCGATTAGGTAATACATCAACAAACATTAGCTAGCCTTCAGTTTGCAGCCATTCTCTGTGTGTCATTTTCAATATACACATAATTCTCAATAAAGTCCTTACACATCATATCTTCCTGCTCTTGTCCTGTGCTACTCCAGGTCGCCACAACACGTTTTGTTCTTTCAACTGCCCTTAATGTCAATCGTTGTTGTAGTATTCCTTGAATGTGGCTTGTACAATGTCTTTGGGCCTCCGCATCGTATTCATGCCTGGGTCCTTCTTGTCCAACAAGTTCAAATTGCGTAATCCACCAGACTTCTGTAGCTAGTTCATTTTCAGTTTTATTTCCAATTTTCAAAATAACCTAAGCTCAATTACAGTTTATCATTTTTAATGGTATCTCAAGGGGGGTGAGGGTATCCACCACAGAAAGTGGCTAGCGGGGCGTGTGCACCACACAAAGTGTCTGGCAGTACTCCTCGTATGTAATGTAATAAAAAAATGACGCTTTGTATGACTCAATTTAACAGTATTTCAGTACACCTTTGTTACCTGATATCTGCCAAAGCCACCACGACCGATTCTTCATAATAGCTAATCGTTCTTACCTGCAGCGAACGACGTAGGTCTGGCAGTCACGGGATCTTGGCCAATACCTTATATGTATAAAATTTGCATTCAATCTCTTCTTTTTTTGTGTCAGTACCCGTCTATGTCAAAGCCAGAAAAAAGGAAAGGATTATATGATTTTAGCAGTCTATATTGTAAGTATGTTTACATTTTTATGATTCACCGTAGTGCTTTTAACCACTGAGCCGATTTAAACAGATTTATTTGCCGTTTTGGTTTATCTACTTAATTTTCCTGTCATTTTCATGGTCACTTCTTTTCGTGCCATTTTACCTCTCTATAACCATCTAACACAGAATCTGTGTTTACAGTTTATATTTTTTACTTATATTGATGACTAAGCGTCATTGGCGTTAGATACTTGCTGATTTCGTTCCTGAAAAATAAAACAACCTCAGGAACACAGTGCCAACATTTTTTAATTGTGCTGAATTTAAAACAGTATTCATGAGTGTGTACTTAATTAGTTCAACACGAGAATGCAATTTTGGTAGATAAATAATGAAACTTCAACTGAGCACACGTGTACCTACATTATATTGCGTTTTTATTTACCCTGAAACTATGTGCAATGCGAATTTTATTAGATAAACGTAGGCTATAAAAAAGTCCCACATACAGCTTTAATTTTGCTTCTCGAGTTTTTTTTATTTAAATTAATGCATAAAAAAGGAAACCTGTTCTCATAATAATTTGCGGAGATATCATTTATGTGCTACGAATATAAGATAAGAAGAGCCATAAAGTTTTGTTTTAAAATTACTTTATATTATCAAAGTGAAATAAAACTGCGTTGCATTTAAGGGTTATCGCACGAGTCAAATATTTCGCAATAAATCGTAGCTGATACACAGAATATAGGAGTTTTATAACTCGATTCAGGAAATGAAAATACAGGAAACACACTGTACAGTTTCATTTCAATTCTGTTTAACAAAAACAATTGAAAACAGAGCTTCCGAAGAATTCTATAACATATTTACAATACACACTCTAGCTTTGAATGAAATTTAATTTTCACAATGACAATGAAAAGTTTATTTTATTTTCTCTTATAAATATTAACGCGAGCGTACTCCAATTCTATTGTATTAGCCAGGATATTGTTTTTATTATTACAAAACTAAGTTTATTTTCAGAAAAGCTCTTACTTCATAATTTGCTTTAGATATTAATGAAACAGTTCCTGAAGTTAATATCAGAATTCTAGGAACTGATTATGATACGTTTGGCAAAATAGATTGGATTGGCATCTTTGTGGCGATTTCTGGGAGGCTTACTATCAGGGCATCGTCTTACACACGTAATTGGGTTGTGGAAGTTGAATATGCCATCGCTCCATATAAAATACTGGTACTGCTTTATGTTTGACTGGAAGCCAACTAACTAGTCGGGAATATTGTCTAATGGTGATGAATTTTAGGCCTTTTCATTACGGTAATTATTCATACACACTGTAGCGAACGGTCATTTTTTAAGAGGTAAGTCGGAGTACATGTATTATTCATTTGTCTATGGAATACTGATTGTGCCCGTTTTCTCTAGAATCTAGTTGTATGGAACCTTTGCCACTGATACACACACCGAAGTGATTACTCAAGTTAGAAGAATAAACAGAAAAACAGAAGGAAGAAGCCTTTTAATATAAATACACATAAACAATAAAGGGGACAATCTCTCCATTCATGCACAGCCTCACAATAATTCAAAGAACATCAAGATAGACAGGTCTAGACAGGATCCGTGGAAGTCTGGAAGTAAGCTCAGACTTCAGTTCAATGTCACCCATTCACGCGTAGTCTGCCGGTCTATAGCGCGCAGGTAAATCGATCCCCGCTGCGTTAACCGGCCCCTGCGACTACGATGTAAATTGAAGCGTGGGGGTCGTTGCACTCCTGAAGGGAGGGTTGGTTAAGGTAGACGGTACGGGGACGACACGACTGCGATATTATTGTGCGAAGGGGCGAAGTTTTGGGCCAACAAATGTTAATGAAGTATGTCGCGTCAGTTTTACGAAGAAGCAGATGAGGTTTCTGTCCTAAGTAAGTAGTTAAGCAACATAATTTCACGCCTGCTTTTAAAGGGCAAGGCAGGGGTATGCATAGTTCAAAGTACACCTCAATTACACCAGTTATGTCTTAAGTCCCCCAGTCAAAGGCGGCGAGCCCACTGCTACCAATTGAGCACAAATCCAGAATTTTAGCTGCTTCCGAGAAAAGCTTGATGGAAAATCCAACAACACTTGGCTCGACCTGGGAGTCGACCTCTGGATCTCTTCTAGCGTAATTCTACTCAATAACCACTACAGTACACGTGTTCAACACTATCAGTGAGCATAATTTGTGCTAAGCCTGCCTCCACTCCAATAACCTACTCACTTAATCTTCATCATCATCTGCCTAGCCTTTTCTCAACTACATTGGGGTCGGCTTCCAGTCTAACTGAACACAGTTGAATACCATTATTTTACATGGAGCGACTGCCTATCTGACCTCCACAATCCAGTTAGTGCTGGGTAATACGATAGCTCTTGGTAAGACTGGTTGTCACACTTTCGGGCCACTGACTACTTAACGACTGTCAAAGATCTAAATTTGACAGCCGGGGCCAACGGCTTAACGTGCTTTTCGAGGCACGGAGGAAATTCGGTATGTAATGGGTGGTCACCCATCCACAGATTAACCTAGGCAAGCGCGGCTTAACTTGAATATCGACCGAGCGGCTGTTATTATTTAGCCACGAGCTCCTCTTCCTACTCGCTTAATCGTAAACCAAAAAACCTCTTTTTTAGGGATTCACTAGCTAAGTTAATTTAGATGTTAAATTACTACTGAGATAATATGTTAATTTGAAGACGTGCGTCACTGGAACCGGTTTTACAAATTAGTTTTTACTTTTTTCGTGAATCGAGTTTTTTTCCTTTCAACATCAAAGGATCTCTCTTTGACTTCATAAAGCTGAAGGAATCATCTATCATGCTTTGGATCTGTCATAATTTCAATTGCCAACTCCGCCTCCTGAAGGACCGATATCAATTAGAGCAGGCTAGTCTTGGAGTGGAGACTGTATATCGGAAAGCCTAGCATGTAACGCGCTCCAGCTAGATTTAATGACGATGGAGACCGAATACGAAAAGTGGGGATCTGGTGGATGCACACAGGAACGTCTAGGTTGGCACACGAAAAGAGATGCCTATACTCAGCAGTGGGTGAATTCAGGCTGTGGATGATGATGATAATGATGGGTGCTTTCAACTTGGGAGACCTCTGTCAAGCAGAGGAGCGTGATTGGCTGAGTTGGTTGAATATCCCTGCACACTCGTGTACAACGCATACATCCTGGCCCATTCTTGTTGAATAATGAAACTCGCAGTATCAGATGGATGAAACTTTTACACATAACATCACGCCTGTAATTCCCGAAGGGTTAGGCAGAGATGTACTTAATAGTACACCCACATTTCGCCAGTTATGTTTGAGACCCAAGTAATAGGGGGCGAGCCTATTGCCATCAACCGGGCACATATCCAGACTCCGTGGCTGCTATTGAGATAAACCCAATAACACTGCTCGACCCGGGAATCGAAACCAGAAACAACTTTGACTTTTAACTAGCTCAATTAGTTTCTGTAGTCCACAGGATCTTTTCGCCATTTTTTCATTCTGTGGTCTCTTTAACATCTACGCGACGATCACGTGATCGTAAAACTGTCGTCGGCATCACGTCTCCACCCCGTGCCATATAAATGGCAGGGCGATTATGGCGTAGTATCGGTGCGTTGTCTGCAAGTCTATGGCAATAAATACGTCCTTATATTTCAGACAAATTGGTGTTGACAATGTTATAGACAATATATTATGGTTGTTTATCATATTGAGACAGAAAAATAAAACTAGTTACGACTGTTAATGCGTTTACGTGAGTTGGAATAAGTTTTTGGGAAGGAAAGGAAATTGCATAATATCGCCACGCCTGCAATCCCTGCAGGGTTAGGCAGATGTGTACCTAAAATAGCTGTAGTACACCCATACTGCACCAGTTCTGTTAAAGTCGCGTGTAACATTAGGCTAGGCTTTGTTATCAACGGGGCACAAATTCTGACTCCGGCTGCAACCCGAAATTCCAGATGGGAAAACCCAATAAAAATTTACCCCCGACCTGGAAATCAAACCCAAAACATCACACTCGGTGATAACACTTGGGGCTACTAGACCAACGACACAGTATAGGAAAATGAAGCCAGGAAATGTATTTGACTGAATAATTGATTTACCAACTTACTATGTCATTTTTATTAACACCTTGTTAGTATCCCACGGTCTAGGCTGCAGTGGAATAGATTATTAGACTGTTCCATAAAGTATGGATCAGATCAGCTACTACCGAGTCATTGACGGTCACTTATCACCCTTACGCCCTAAGTAATAAGGTCTAAAAATAGCGACTACTTGTCAACTTCAGACTCAGTATTTATTCGCAGTAGCACGTCATTTTTATTCTCATTAGACGTTTTAATAAGCCATATTTACGAGTATATTATGTCAGCGCAGGGGTGAATAAATTCATAAACAATTTTCAGGTGAATTTATGTTGACAACGTATGAAAATGAGCGTCTTACTTGAGCGAAAACTACCCAACTTATAAATGAGGACAGATTTATTGAACTTCGTTTAACCGATAATAAACTTGTTTGTCTTTTTGTTTGAATGTAATGTAAGATCTTCTTTTGCTAGAGGGTTTAGTTTATAATTTACCACCAGTTTTATGTAGATTTCAGCCATTAAATGGTGACATTATCAACTGACACTCCAGAGAGTCTAGATAAAGCGGAATTCTTGATATAGATGATAGGAAAAGTTGATGGAGGTTGATGGATAAAAAAGGATAAGAAAGAGATGGAGTTTCTTACAAAAAAAAAAGTTTACGATAGCTCCTGAAAGAGAGAAAAATACGAAACGGTTTGTTACCGATTGCTGCTTATTTGTAGGCCCCAGTAAAATCAATATTGAACAAGGAAGTATGTTTAATAGAATGATTTTGTCATAGAGTCAGTAAGTATAGGAACCATACTTGGTGGATGAATTGTTTAATTATTTGTTATCACTGAACCAAAAGACGCCGCTGACAGTTCTACTGATATTTAAGTTTTTAAATGAGTTTTTTCTTCCACGTATTTTTTTTAGACATAACATAACATCACGCCTGTAATTCCCGAAGGGCTATTCAGAGGTGTACTCAATACATTTCGCCAGTTATGTTTAAGTCCCATGTAATAGGGGGCGAACCTACTGCCAACAACCGGACATAAATCCAGATTCTGTGGCTGCTACTGAGATTTTCCTGACGGAAAAACCCAATAACAATTTGCCTGACCCGGGAATCGAACCCAGGACCTTAGGCTCAGCAGTCGGAATTACGACCACTAAACCAACGAGGCAGTCAGTTTTTTTTAGATTGCGTCTTAATAAAATTCTCAAAGATTTCCTCTTTACACAGGTACACTTAATTGTGTTTGAACCTGTGATGAGTAGAGGAAGCAGCAGGTGTGGCGCTTTATTACTACGCCCTACTCTAGACGGACTTAATTTGAATAAAATTATAATAGTGTGGGTAATTTCCTCCGTTCCAAGCAACTCATAGGCTTCATGCCAAGATACGCTTTGAATTAACTTACCCATTAATTGCTAATTAGGAAATTCTTGTGGTGATACGTTGCGTGAAACAAAGAGTACAAAACTTCGTGCTTCTAGTCTCAGTGGTGGCTGTGCGTTGTCTATTAGAGAATTTAGTCCATCTTATAAAAAAATAACCCTGTCTTTGCTGTTAAGCACAAAAAAGGGCTTTATTGTTTATTTTCTAAATTAATTCTAAGTAGCTTCACTGATACTCGTAAGTCTATGATACAGTAACCCCATAATTAATCCACACCCACCATGACAAAATGACGTCACCAATCGGACTACTCACAGCCAGGCTAATAGCTAAATGCTAAAGTAATTACGCTTTTCTAGTTCTAACTGACTGGATCTAGGTCGGAAATAGACTTAAGTCAGGAATCTAGATTAAATGCCAACGTTTTAATTTTCGTTAGTTGAAGTGTGGTGTTTTTCTCTGTCAAGGAAAACCTCATACAATACACCCTCCTTTTCAAGTTTTTTATTCTAAAAATGTGTACTGGAGTAGAAACAAAGTTGCTTATGAAGCCAAAAAGTGCCTTTTGAACCTTTCTTAAGCTTTAGGTTAGACCACGAAATAATGGGGTCTTTATAAAGCAATTATAACAATAAAAGCTTTTATATAACTTTGGCAATAAGCATCCGTCGTAATATTTTCCGAAAAAAGAAGTAAAAATAAACTGTTACTCATAAATACATAACAAACACAAACAAATTCAGCAATACATCTTTCAGGAAGACATTTTTACTACGATAACATCCTGGAATACAAAAATGTGAACATTGTATTTTATCCTTATCTGTTCGTGAAATACCTATTGAAATAGGTATGAAAGCCATCTAGGGAATATCTGTTGCTTTGGGCTTACTGTGCTGTCAGTTCCCACTGGGCGAGGCATTTACACATAAGAAACATATTGCCTGATAAGATAAAAGATTTCGAATAAGAGATGAGAGAAGGAGAGAGAGATAAATCTCTCCTTCTCTCTACTCCTTCTCTCTTCTCATGGAGAGAGAGAGAGAGAGAGAGATAAATCTCTCCTTCTCTCTTCTCCTTCTCTCTTCTCATGGAGAGAGAGAGAGAGAGATAAATCTCTCTCCATGAGAAGAGAGAACATGGATAGACAAGATAAAACATGGAGAGAGAGAGATAAATCTCTCTCTCTCCATGTTTTATGTGAATGTTTCGCTAGTGTGAACTCACAGTTAAAAGACGGAATGTACTGACATAGCTAGCAGAGTAAGCAAGCTGAAGGGGCTTGAACTAGCCATGTCTGTTGAAAGACTGATGGAGAAGATGGTTGCGACAAATCGTATGCGGAAGGTGCAATTTAGGATAAGCCTATGTCAAGCAGAAGACTGTCATAAGAGGTTGAGCTGATGAGGTTGCTTATGTTTCCTTTTGACGTTCCATCTTTCTCCTTTTTAAGGAAATATCAACCTCTGTATGATGACAAAACTCTTTTATGATAAGAGCTAGCAGAGCATACAACTCGATGTGTCAGATTATTGATGATCTTGATTTAGTGTACCAGTGTTCCCAAACAAAAAAATATTATAGAAAAAACGCTTTGAAGATCACTGAAACGTGTTCAGTCTTTTCATAATTCTCTTCGAGTGATCACGTCTTACTTTCTCTTGCCTTTCTACTGTTTCTTGTGCTACCCTTATATTGTCAGTGTAAACTTTTAATTGGCCTTCCTTCATTAACTGTCAACATCTGTATCCTAGCTGTAAGTTTTTTTAAAGAAATAAAATAAAATAAACAATCTCGAATTTTCCTTTTTCGACAGGGAAAGAGGTGGTCCATAAGACGACCCTTAATTGGGTCATCTCAAGGCCACCTCACGCAGAAAGTTTGATTTTCTGCTCCACTAGTCAATATTATTATTATTGGAAGGTAGGCTATCTCCGAGTGGACAGAATATGTCGGTAGGTAGGTTTCTCTGCAAGGACCAAATATTTATCGATTTTTTTTAAATTATTTAAAAATTGCCTATAGTTACTTTCATCAGTGATTTGATCATATCAGTCGTTGTTGGTAGAGAGTATGTTCCACCATTTTTTCTCACTTACTAGCTTTTCACGAGGAAGTAGAGGAATTTTTGACACCCTATAAGTGCTGATTTTCTGCCTAATGACTTGATTTGATTTAATGGAATGATGAATGACAATTTAACTAGGTCGCAGTTGTTTTCATATTATATTCTTTGTATACCATTAATAAGCGATAGTCGTGCGACAGTTGCGTCGCAGTTGCCCTTGTGAGCTCTGATATTGGTTTTCAAAACATATAGAGTTAAATGCATAGTAATATTTTCTTACCAGCTGTGCCCATGATATGTCGATTACGTTATGATCTGAAAAAAAAGAAAATATTCGCGGAGGAATGTGTCAAAGAGACAAAGTTCTCTTTTATTATCAAAACTCCTGTTTGATAATAAAAGTAAAAACCGACAGCCAATCTGTTCCAATCGAAAGCCATTCGTATGTGTTGAAAATACTACTTCCATAAGCTGGAAGCCGACCCCAGTTTTGAAAAGGCTAATTATGATACGTGATGGTTATAACTATAACATAGTATACCATTGTCAAATGTGTTTATTTTTTTTTTTTTTAAATTATTTGTTTAATATGTATTTTAGGTTATTTAATAGTTTTTAATTAATAATGTAAATAGTTAGTTCACTTTACTTAATAATAATGAATACATATATTTTTTCCCAATAACAAAAAAGACGAATTTTCTTGTATTAAAAAAAAGAATTTATCTTTATCAAAGATGTATAAATAAACGAAACGTAAACAGACTCCCTAATAAATCGATTTAAGGGGGTTTTCCTGTCCATCAGTAGGTGTTAACAAACTTATGCGAATAAATAAGTTATAGCAACCTTCACACCATAGAAACTTCGAGCGTTTACCACCTAACAACCATTTCATTCAGTACTTTTCCTGCACGAGGCAATGACAATCACTTTTAGTAAATTGCATAACATTAAAATCGTAATTGTTGTAGACGTGACCGATACGTTATGCAACTGGCAACTAGTTGTTAGTTGTTATTTGTATGATAGTTATATGACAGATATATTTTTAGACTTATATTGCTGAGTTGGACCTACATTCATGTGGCAGCCAATAGTATAGTTTTATATTTAGATCGCCTACGTAAACCTAATCCAATCAATAGGTATGTCATGATCGAATTGTTCGGAGTTTTGTCAATGAAATTATTATTGTTTGGCTGTGGAGTTAGCTTTATTGAATAGAATAGAATAGTCAGCGTTTCTTTAAGATTAAAACGTTTTGAAGTTTTTTTTTCAAAATTCAATTTCTTCATGCTTTGGCTGATTTTTTTAAAGATTTTTGGGTTAGGTCTATACTGAAAGTAGTTTTTTATTTATGAATGCTCTATGCCCAATTTCACTACAGCTAAGCGATGCCTATATAAATGTTAGGTATCGCATAATAGCGCACTGTTGGATTTCCAACGCATGAAATTCTAACAGTGCAGTTATATTTAAACATTTATTTAGGACTCGCTTGGTTCCTTTTGTCAACGGGTTAAACTATACTTTATTTATGGAAAAGTACCCATTTACTTTCCCTTTGTATGTTGATGCTCTTGCTAACCCTCAACCACCTATGTTATGTAGTGGCTTCCCTCTGATCCTCGGAGCGTGACAGGTGTAATGTCATATCACAGTTCTCTTCTCGTCGATATTAAATCGCAGGGGTTGAACTAGTCATGTCATTAACGTACCTACTGCCTTCAACCGACACCACTCCCATCTCTGGACTACTACTGATAAATTTCTGATGGATAAAGCCAACGTCACTGTTCTACGTGCTCACTATGACTCACAGTGTGTTAAAAACCAGATTTTTGTTTCATTATGTTTTTATTCAAGTAATCGATAGTTTCTATCATTTCTGGTTCTATAGAGTTCAACTGCGGTTTCGCTATGACATGTATTTTTTTTTAATATCAAAGTTTCGTAATATCTGCATCATGAAAAACGAAAAAAAAAGAACTACGGTTCTTAACACACTGTGTGACTTGACCAAGATTATGTCATCATCTGCCTAGCCTTTTCCCAACTATGTTGGGGTTGGCTTCCAGTCTAACCGGATGCAGCTGAATACCAATATTTTACATGGAGCGACTACCTATCTGACCTCCACAACCTAGTCATTACTGGGTAATACGTTACCCCTTGGTAACTGGTTGTCAGACTTTCGGGCTACTGACTACCTGTATCGACTGTCAAAGATCTACACATGACAGCCGGGAGGGACCAACGGCTTATCGTGTTTTCCGAGGCACAGAGAAAACTCGGTATGCATTGGGTGGTACCCATCCACAGACCAACCTAGGCAAGCGCGGCTTAACCTTGAGATTGATCCGAGCGGCTGTTATTATTTAGCCACGAGCTCCTCCTCCTCACCAAGATTATGTCTGGACTTTTAAAGAGACTGTGCTCTCTGATTTTGTTCCGGCGGTTTTTTCAGAGAAGTCGGAAACACCGAACTCATCCGGTTTTTATAAAAAAAAAAAGTGTAAGTAACAGCGTTTGTAAAAACCAATTTACCTTTGCCCAATCTGGGACTCGAACCCAGCACTTTACGCTCAGCATTAGCCCTTGCGACCACTACACCTACAAAGAAGATTGGATATTCTAATCTTTTACAAAATGTACGCGGAATGACTTCCAAGTTGCTAACTCAGTAATCCCGACACACATTTTTTGTGTACAGATGGTTGAATAATTTGAAACTTTAGATTGTTCTTTTGGCTTGAAAATGTACAGTAAAAGATCTTTTGGATGATATTTTAAAGATGTTTTTTGGCATAATCAGCTCGCCCACAGAACAGTAATGTTCTTTGGGTTCGGGGTGACGACATAATAGTCTGATAACATTGACAGATGCGAAGGTTATCGCATTACCCAGTAGCTGGGTGGTGGAGATCAGATAGGCAGTCGCTCCGTGTAAAATTTTGGTATGCAGCCACATCTGTTTAGACTGGAAGCCGACGTCAACAAAATTGGGAAAGCTAGGTAGGTGATAACGAAAGTATACTGCTGTTTACGGGGTATTCCTCGAAGCGCAACTATTATTAAGCACATCCAACTAAGAGCAACTAAATTATTCCTCGAAGCGTAACCATTAGCAGCGCTCACAAATTCAAATTAAAAATATTATGTATAAAATTTAGTTGCGCTTAGTTGGTTGTGCTTAAAAATAGTTGCGCTTTGAGGAATACCCAATGTTTACTGCCTTAGATATCTCAAATTTGATGACGCCCGGTAATAACCATCCCTGGTTAGCTTTTTAGGGTACTTGGCTACTACCATGTTGCTAAAAGAATGTCTAAAATCAATTCTCTGTTGGATTTTCAGTTTTAACTTTCGACTCCGAGGGTTCAAATTTCAACAGTGCGGTTTAATTTAAACTTTTATATAGGTGCCATCTATTTGTAAAAACGGGGATAAGTAGCTTAGAATGAGCGACGCGTACGAAAATAATATTCGTAAAGAGATTTCGTGTAACCCACCTTATTTGGGTTGCAAATAAAAGAACTTCGGTTGTATTTTTTCATAAGTTTACCTTCATAATAATTATACCGTGTGTTTATGCCTTTATGCTTTACGCTAGCAAATTATTCGTGATTATAATCAGTGTATACGATATTGTTTTTAACATAAAATTGTTGTCCTAGTTTAGGAGCTCGACCTAGATTATTTGTTACCATCGTTATGAATTTTAGTTTTTTCTTGCCACGCAAAATACTGTGTCATAAAATAAAATTCGATACCTGGTCAATAAAATTTACAGAAAATTACAAAAAGTACATTCTTTTTTGTTCTTTTAGAGAATCAGCACAAATTAAAAATCAAATCAAAATTACTTAAACATGGTTCTCATATTAAGTTGTAAAATAATATTGCAATTAGTGTAATTGTGGTGTATTTAGTATTCATTTTAATAAGTGCTTAACGGGACAAAAATTAAAATGACCATAATAATTTGTTTTTAATTGTAATCACTTTATAAATCATGGGTAATTAATAAACACCGTTTTCATTAATATAAAATGAACAAAAGCAGGTTACCGTAAAGTTAAGAATACCTAGTTTCGCTTTCTTATTGTGCTCTCTGCATGCGCTGCGTACAAAATAAGAAATTCAAATAAGAATTCTATTCAAGAACGAAATTAGAGAATTAACTATACAAGCAGTCTGATTAAAATGATTGCAATTTATAGTCTGAACGGCCAGTATTGATTTATTCTTAAAATAAATTCCGATTGACCGATTTCTCTATGAACCGTGTCTAGTGTCTACGATATTACTAGCATTATTTTTAGCGTGGTTAGGAGAATGCATTTAAAACTTTATCCTAAAATAGGGCAGTTATTTCCCGAGCCGCTACATCCGCAGTGCGCGGCCGCTCCGCCAGAAAGAGGGGCACATTGCGCCAGAAAAGGACGGGCACAATGACCGAAATCGATGTTAGAAAGAGCAAGTGTTACATAAACCCGTCTCGCTCGCCACCGGTACACCCGCACTAAGAATGCACCCGCGCGCCGAGCGACAGTGCGTGGTGTACTCGATTCGCACTCATTCTGATGTAACCAAAACGTACTGGAAACGAACGATAGATTGAAACGTAATCAGCGTTGCGAATTGGTTTGGTCTTTTCATGTTAGAATTAAAATGACTACGCGTTCCGAGATTTAGTCACGTTGATTATGGATTGGATCGATAACACACAGAATGAAAATTAAAACTTGATTTAAAAAAAGAAAAGAAGTTTGTTGTACAATTGAAAAAAAAAGCTATAGAACCATCAGATCCAAATATACATTATAACACCAAATACGTTACCTTACGTCACAAGATGTTAGAATTGACAATCGATTGGCGATGTGTCGGGTTCACAAACATTAAACAGCTGTAGAGCTTCGGCCACCATCGTCTTTGTTCGGTGCCAGGGACACACGAGTACATCCAGTACGTATAGTCGGAGCGCCGTGTTGAGTTCGTTGTCGTGATGAATCAGTAGCACATGAGCGTCAGTAGTGAGAGAACGCGTTGCCGCGAGCTGCCGCACACAACAATCAAATATTAACCAAATCCTTTGTAGTGCGTAGACTATTCGTTTACTTTTTTTTTAATTTCAATGTGTGTGACAGGCGTGTGCATATTGTGACAGAAGATTGTTTATGATCGCTGGATTTGGATAGCCATATTGAGAATCAGGTAAGAAATGTTTATTTATTTTTTCAAATATTTTGTTCTTTTATGAGAATGTTGACTGGTGTAATGTCAGTTTTTGTGTACAGCAGGTCGTATGAATATTCATTATTTTATTTATTGCTGTGAAAATTATGGCTGCGTCCATTTTAGTGTGAAAATTGGTGGACGCCATTCGAGTGCGAAAATATTATTGCAATGTTTTTGTTTTGTGTCTGACCCTGCGTTTAATAGCTGCAATAAAACGACTGCAAATCGAGCTACATAAGAAATTTACGTAGAAAAATATATAAAATAATTTCTCCGTTTTCAGTGCTGTGAAAATTGCGTGCGTTGGAGTAATTAGTTAGATTATAATGAGCCAAGTTGGGTGGGGAACAGCAAGAATTATTTTTACTTTCGGTTCACTTTTCTTGAAAGCAAATTAAAATTGAACCACAATAATAAAATTATCATTAAAAAAAAATCGAGAATGCTTTTATTATCTTTGTCATTATGACCTACATCAAAACACCTTTGTGCAAATAGATCGTAATCTGAAGCCGTTTTGCAGAATATGTGAAAAACAAGTGTACTGAAATTATTTATTCTGTCTGAGTACACATGAAGTAACACTTACAGATGAAGGTTAAGGAATTGTGACTATAAAATCACAGACAAACTCTTAGGACAAGATTCAGACATTCATAAATTAAAAGTGTCCCTAAATAGGTTCTTCTTTGAAATCGTGATCTCATATCGTAGACATAGACCTTGGTTCTTTTGTTTTAATATTCTAGTCCTGGAGAAAGTTACACTTTTGTCCTCATTGGTCGTATTCTCACGACCTAGCAAAGAAAAAATAAATCGTTTTGAAGTAGAAAGGCTTTAATCATGTGTGAAGCCTATAGAATCTATGCGCTTCACACATGATTAAAGGCTTTCTATAGTTTAGACCTAGCAAGCTGATCGACTATTCATCAAAATTCTGCTCAAAAATCTTCTCAACCCACGCAGCAAGTTTTATTGGATTCTAGTTTTTTTTCGTCTGTCATTCAGTAAATTTTGGGATCATGGAGAGGGGCGTCCGCTACCAACTTTTTAACCAAATAATAATGTAAAATGTTTTATAGGTACGATAGACATGAAACTTATTACATTGCCGCTTTGTGATATGATTCATTTAACCACAAAATACTAATTCTATTTATTTATCCGAACTAGACAGAATTGTTATTTATAGGCATTGTAAATCAAAATGATTCATTGAATATTATTGTCTGCCACGGAAACAATTATAAACTAGGTACATTGTGAAGCAAGAAAAAAACAATTATTGCAAAAGAAACTGGAAGAAATGTTTTATTTATTTATTTAAACTTCATGTACATTTGTACAATAGTCGTAATGTTTTATTACATTTCAAAGAATATTTGAACTTTTATTTAATTATAAATTAAAACGCATGTAACGAATTTTAATGATCAAACGCGAATCAAATAATGACGGTAAAAGCTTTAGCAAAGGTAAACCGTGCTAATTATAATTAATAAACTGAGTTACATTCACAAGCCTTAATTTTCTGCACTTAAATGTGAATATATCTTTGCAGTCATATTATATACACTTACGTGCATAGATACTGTTAAGTGCATAAGAGAGAGGTCTTTGACTAAACTGCGAGCAACGTCGGAAAATTGCATAACATAATATTGCCACGGTAGTAATTGTATTTTCTTGCTGTAAGTGCTACAAAGTAAACATTAAAGTAATTATGGTAACATCAACTAATAAACCTGCATGTTTCTGCCAAGTTTGTATGAAAAACAAAAACTCTGAACGCTCGTTTCATTTCCAAGTACATTTTACCAACATTGTTCAAATGTTCATTATTAAAAATAACAAAACATGTTTTTTTAAGTGGTACCATAGCTCCTGAACTATAACTTCATTATCCATTCAATGAAAGTAAAATAAAGATTTTTATCATTAACTTTTTCATCGTCTGAATTGCCTCTTGTTTGCTAACAGCATAATAACCAGCTGGAAAAACTTATCAGCCATCAAAATATTTATGAAATATTTAAAAGAGAGCTGTTTGAATTTTGGATAATATCCAGTGATTCCACGTAAATAACTTCGAGATACGACTAAATAACGTTCTGAATGAAAGAGTTGATATTATTTTTTAAGAATTACATGATATTATTTTTTAAGAATTTAGCGCATGTTACGAGTATCATTACTCATTTATCAAAAATCCCTTTAAAAACCAATTAGACTCGTGTTAATTTTTTTTATTGAATATTCATATAAGTATATCATTCAGACTAGAGCGCGGCGGTGGAGGGTGACGGTGGCCCGAGACTCGAGAACAGCGGTGGCCCAGTGGCGGCGGCCCCAACTTACGAGCAGTAAGTCGTGGTTCGAAACCAGGCAGGCACATTACTTTGTGTAATTTATTTTATCACCACTGCTCTCAAAAACGATGAAGGAAACATCGTGAGGAAACCGGCATGTCTTAGAACCAAAACAAATCGAAGGCAGGTGACATCTACCAATCCGCACTGGGTCCGCGTGGTCATAGAGAGGAGAACTGTGCCCCAGCAGTGGGAACATTGTAAACTGATTATGCATGTATACATGACATTAAGAAATCTATAGCAGAATTAAGTACCTTCCCAAGCCGTACCTAGGATACTTAGAAAAAGGATAAGATGATAAAAGTATCTTCTCGATGAAAAACTAAGCTTAAAAGATTTCTGCCGTAATCAGAAAAAAAGGCTCAGATAACCTAGCATTGTGTTTCAAAACCGGTCAAATCTCTTAGGATTTCGGAGAATCCCTTTTTTGGCAGCTCCTAAGATAGATAGTATCAAGCCTTGTAAGTATATATAAAAATTAGGGTCACGTAATGGTTTATTCGAGAAAATAAATAACTACAAACATTTTTGAAGCAACGCATTTTAATCGTTTCTGTTTTATTTTTTAGTCTTAAAAAATAATCCGCTTTCATGCTACGAGTATTAGTCAAATATGTTAATTTGGATGAAATCCAAATAGACATTCCCAGATGCGGATGAGTTCAGGTGAACACACACATTCGTGTAATAGTCACCAACTCATCAAGATAAAAGAAAAAAGTAATGCAGCCGAATACTTTGTTGCAAATGATTTTCGAGGGCTATTGATTACTTTTGCCTGTATTGGATTCTGTCAAATATTTTATAAATACCTAAACGAATACGAACCTGGCCCCCTACACATGAAGCGACTGGCCATCAGACCTCCACATTCCACAACCCAGTGAATGAGTAACGCACCCCTTGGCAACACTGGTTGACAGACTTTCGGGTTTCTGACAACCCGTAGCGATTCCCAATTACCAAAAAAAATGTATTACGAACACATCCTTTGAATCACACCCTTTTTGGAGCTACATGACTCTCATGAAAAATAATACTAACCTAACCTATTTATCTTCTCGTCTTAAATTCGAGTACTTCCAAGGGTTAAAGGATCAGCTCTGAAACACGACCTTCACTGCCCTTGACCCCAAAAGAGATACTTGTACGACTCGATAAAGGACATTTTCCGTAGATAGTAAATACTCTTACGAGATAGCGCTAGTCTTGGACAGTTATTGTAATCTGGTACATTCTAAATAGTGGAATTCGCCAATCCCACACACAACACGAACACGACCAATGCACCTCGTTCAGGCCTGTGAATTGCTGAGGAATATTGACACTGACAGCTTTTGAATGTCGTGTAGATGTGCTGATCGCAATCAATTTAAAAAAAAAAAAAAAAAAAAAAAAAAAAAATTCGTTGGTGAAACTTGCCTTTTCATAGAAATCGTAGCATGGCAGCCGTTTGTTGGTAAAAAGTCTGCATACGCGAAAGTGGAGGAAAAAATATTTTTTGTCTCGTTTACTCTTACTGGGTCTAATAAGAGGGTCTTTGTCTTATTATTTAGTGACTTTTCCACAATATTCTCTATCTACAACATTTTGCCCGTAGATCAGTTGGGGTCTTTAGCGGTACTAGAATTTATAAAAGGGTTATCGTATCATTCTGGAATTTTCGGGTATTTGATCAATGTGAGATGGAGCAGAATTTATCGATATTGAAGGAATGTCGGTGTAGGATGGTCTTTTTGGGGACTGTGTAAATATTAGCGTTTGAAAACTGATCTTGCTTCAAATAAAGGACATTTATTTCAACGATATTTCGTCATATTTTTGACGGAAATTTACGTGTTTTCGTTGTTGTCATCTCATAATTAAACCTACCTATCGCAGAGATCTGTTTTATCACTATCATTCTCTACATAGCGTACCACATCCATCGTATAAGTGGTCATCTACCGGGTCCATCATCATCTGCCTAGCTTTATCCCACCTATGTTGGGGTCGGCTTCTAGTATAACCTGATGCAGATAAATACCAGTATTTTACATGAAGCGACTGCCTATCTAACCTCCACAACCAAGTTATTACTGGGTAATACGATACCCTTTGGTAGAAGACTGATTGACAGCGTAGTACATCCATCGTATTAAAGTGGTCATCTACCGGGTCCAACTAATCCCATATACCAAAAGACCTCGGAAGAAATTTCTCGAAACCAAACAGAATAGAAGCCTAGCATAACGTGTTTAGAATTTACGATTACTAGAGTTGAAACTAACCAATCGATATGAGATTTTATCGGAGATCGGAAACTCGCACGTAACAGCCTGAATCGTAGCTGGGGAACATAAAATGTTCCATAGTATGCATTTCATTGGCACTCGCAAAGTTTACGTCAGCATGCTCCTAAAATAATCCACTTTCTTTCGTGAAGATTGCAATTTAACAGATTTTTTAAATGGATAGTCGGTACCTCTGTATCAGTTGCTAATTCGGCTTCATTAGTACTATCGATTTCGAGTCAGTTCTTCATTAATTACGGGAACTTTCTGGTCTGGGTCTATTTCATTTACATTTAAATAAAATAAAAGAACATTATCCATTTCTTTATTACTGATGGCTCGAATACGTTTCTCCTATACTAGACCAGCGATGGATGAAATTGTCAACAAAAAACGAGGGTGTGACAAGAGCAAAATTCAAGTTTGATACTAAAAGATTCTATTTTAGTTCAAACTAGATTTCTTCGCTCATAAAACAGTAACTACTCCCCACTTCGCCTCGGAAAGCACAATCAAGTTTTAAGTCTCGGCTGTCATCTGTAGGTCATTGTCGTTTCGTATAGTCAGAAGTCAGAAACTAGATTTTCAATGCGGTATCGTGTTCAGCAGTTAGTGGATTGCAGAGGTCATACCTCTAAAGCTTCATGTAAAATATTGGTACACAGCTGCTTCTGGTTAGGGTACACCAAGTCGAGAAAGAGCTAAGCATATGATGATAAACCACTACATATGCATTAGACGTGTCTTTAAACGATGATTCAGACTCGAAAGTGACACCAGACGCAGTACAAAAAGAATGTCGAATCTCCCGGGAAGTCTGTATGACCCTCATGGTTTTATCAAAATGCTTTCTTAAATCGTTGGTTTTAAGTCTGAATTCCAGTGCCTTGCGTGCGTGCCTTGGATAGGTCTATTTTCTTTGATGGGGTAAGCTAAGCTTACAATGGTGCCAAAGTTTTGGGCACTCTGCCATTCGCGTCAAATGAAGAAATTTTAAAATCTCTTTTTAATTGTATTCCTTCTTAATTGAACTATGGTTTTTCTTTTTGAACATCTGCATAATTATCCTACTTCTGATTCTGAAGAAGATGATAATTATTTTTTATTTATTTTTTTATTTTATTTATTTAGGTAACCAACAGCGATCCATAAAATTATTTTACAAAATATACGTGTTACAGTTAATATGGCCAATTATAGGTTTCCCTGTATAACTGGGATATTTGTATAAATAAATGCGAACGGACTAATGCCAGATATTTGCAATTAAACAAAAAAAAATAATAATAATAGCAATACAATACAAAATTACATAAGGTTAAATTAAGATTACAATTTTGAAAAATATAAAACAAAAAAAAAGGTGGAATAATACAATATATTAGAACAAGAAATAGAAAAAGATTGGTTGCTTGTCATTTATCGCCGTTTACAGTTTCAAGTAAACGTTTTTTGAATGTCGGTTTATTACAGTGAAATAAATCAACTTCAGAGAATTCCGAGTTATAAATTTGAGCAATACGAGTCAGTACACAGTTCCTGGCATAGTTAGTGGAGTGCCTAGGAAAGCGCAACATTGACGTGTGACGAGTGCGCCGTAGGGGAGTGTTAAAAGTTATCTGTGCGACCAACTCCGGGCAATCAAGGCGTCCATTGAGTATGTCATAGAGCAAACACATGTCCATCACTTTACGCCTTTCTTCGAGTGTTAGCAGACCATAGGTACGACAGCTATCTTCGTAAGACATCGGAGGTTTACGGAGCCGAAAATTAAGATGGTTAATAATTTTTTTTTGAATCCTTTCTATTTGGTTCTTATAAATTATGTACTGGGGGGACCAAATTTGGCACGCATATTCTAAAACGCTGCGCACATAAGCAAAATATACAGATTTAAGAGCTCCAATATTTTATAAGAATTATTAACATATTCTTGCCTATGATACAAAGGTAAGATAGTATAAATACTTGTCTTCAAACAGGGTAACAACAGGCATCTTGTAATAGGCAGCATATTCAGAATTACATGAAATAACAGTCTCATAATGTATGTACAGGTGCTCCTCTAGACGGCGAGTACTTTAGGTACAAATATTCGTAGTACAATGCACCTAAATTACCTTGAGAATTTGGCACCGTTCCATAATCTCACCATTTCTTATGCCCGACTCTGAGGACGATTATAACAATGTTGTGCTTACGTAAGAAGGGTCAAACAAACCGACTTAATGCGTCTTTGGTCTAGTTGTCGCAAGCGTTACTGCTGAGCAAGAGGTCTTAAGTTTGATTGTTTGGTCAGGCAAAGCATTATTTGGTTTTTCCTCCAGAAATTTTTCAATAATAGCCCGGACTTTGTATTTATGTCCGGTTGATGGTAATAGGCTGACAACCAGTCTTACCAAGGGGTATCGTATTATCCAGTACTAACTGAGTTGTGGAGGTCAGATAGGCAGTCGCTCCATGTAAAATACTCAAACGCTAAATATTCAGCTACATCCGGTTAGACTAGAAGCCGACTCCAACATAGTTGGGAAAAGGCCGGGCAGATGATGATGATGATGGTAATAGGCTCGCGCACTTTTACATGGGACTTAAACATAACTGTCGAAATGTGGGTGTACTATAGACTTTTAAACTGGTCACTAACATTATCATTAACACAAGAAACGGGATTACAATGTTTACTGATTTCTTTGAATACTGTAGATACACTGCCTAACCCTTCGGAGAAATTCAGGCGTGATATTATGTAAAGTTACCGAAACAGTTCCTATAATTCCTCAAACTGGGTTAGGAAGCCGCTAAATGCTATTACGTGAACTACACACGAGTTGTAGCTACAGTACCAGTACAGGGACGAGACCCAACTCCATATTAAGTAGGGTACGAACGGAGAGTTGGTAAAGTAATCAATCAACGCTAACTAGGCTGGTTTCCGAGCTCTTGGAAAGGGTCGGCTGATCACAAATACTGGATTATCACTGAAAATTGACGAGCTATTAATGAGTTTTCTCTTAAGGACCCGAGTGCCCATATTGATAGTGAAGGAACGATAGTGGCAAAAAAAGGGATGATGACTAATAGACCACTGATGACTACATGTTTTCCAGTATGGAAGAAGAAAACACATGCCGCACCGACTCTTAATACATTGAGATAAGGAAAAGAAAATTTAGGTATTAATTACTTTGAACGTGGAGATGAAACTGGAGATTCTGTCGGGGCAGACAAAGTGGCACGTTTAGTACTTGACTAGCGTTCTGAGGGCGAGGCCCTCTTTTCTAGGAGACAACGTTACATTCTATCAGCGGAAACGTCGATAGAAAAGTCAATAATGTATTGAGTTGACATAATCTGCCGAAAAACTTCACGTCGATCCTGTTAAAGTCGTCGTTGAAAATTGAAACGCTTTGAAAGTGAAGTTTCTTGCCAAAGTCTTCTATTACAGCTGAGGAATCTTATTTTAACAACTGCTAATAAGTGTATTAGTATTGTAGTTCTATCTGTTGACTAGTTTCCTGAACAAACACTAGAAACGGGAAATCTACTCCATTCCGGGCTGCCAACGCGATATTAGTTTTCCGAGTTAATAAAACAGACAATGGTAAACGAGGCCATCTTGTCAAGTTACAAGTTCATTACTGTATTATGTGAATTATTATTTACGTAATCGTTATAAAAATAAAACTTCAAAACAAGTACCAGAACCAGTTTCTTCAGGTAATAAACAGATGAAAAACGTTTAAACGAAAAGGAGCATTACACTTTAAAGGGGTCGCGAGTTAAACATAGTCAATAAAGAATGACAGATGCTCAAATCAAATACTGTTTAGCATACTAAAAATGTTATTTGAACCTTGAACCCGACAGAGTCAAACATTTCAATCATACGGAATGCAAACGGTCCAATAATCATAGTAATTTAGACCGGCAATTTCCAACTAAAAAGGAGTGTCATGCGTCTGATAGTAACTAGCGCAATTGATCGTTCTATTTGAAATCGTATAGCGAACTAGAGGTCAGAAATTATTCCATGGGAACAAACTACTTGCAGAAAAAGTATCGTTTGTACCTATCACTCAGTTACTCACTTGTAGAGGTTAGATCGGAAGTAGCTCCATGTAAAATACTGGTATATTGCTCCATCCGGATAGACTGGAAGCCGACGACTCCAACATAGTTGGAAAAAGGTGGTGCTCGTTGTGTACTAAATTTAATCGAAATCCATTCACCCGTTAAGGAGTGATAGGCTAACATACAGACAAACAGAGGTTCTACAGCATTCCAAATAATAGTATGGATGTATATGAAGGAACTACAGCCGCACGAACTCTTGTTCAAGGCGTCGCAGATATTCCAATAAGACCTCCAAGTCTTGAATTAAATGAAAAAAGTAATCTAATTTGGACTGCTATTTGCGTTCAAATTATGTTGTAGAAATGATGTTTTGCTTTACGTTTTCTCACCGAAATAGAATTATTAATACCTTGTACCTAGTTTGATTACTTTGAAATCTTCATCCACATGTTTTTCTTCATCTATAATTCAAGTAACATCGTCTCAGGCCGTATATTTGCTACCTTTTAATTTTTCCTTATCATTAATTTTGTATTCATTAATGAAATTGTTCCCTCGCAACAGGAATCTCAAGCTTTCATTTCTTATCGATAAGCAGTTACAGTTGCGTGTGTTCCACGGGTAAGCAAGGATTGGTAATCCGATATAAAATAGAAGCTATTCGAACTTGTACGAAGGTCAGAATTTTTATATGAGAATTTGCGTGTAAGGGTAGCGTGCTCCGGCACAGTCAAAAGAGTATCGATCGTCGACATTGTTACAGTGACTTGAGTACGAGTATTTCTATTACGTCAGCCACAATGAGAATTATTACGTAAACTTGTGGTGAGGTAGTGATAATCATAGTTTTTGCAGAAAGTGAAAGGTTTTGGACTACTCTGACTGAATTTATCTTCAGGTAAATATACAACTTGAATTGAGTTTGAAGAGGGCGTTTCTGATCAAGATATCTATATAAAATAAAAATCAATAGCATCATGTAAATTCCTGTTAAATACCCATCTATAAAACTTAGAGTTATTATCTAAAATTTGCTTAGAAGACGGGAAATACACTGCTGCACAAAAACCTTAAGAAAATCTAAATGTTTCTAAATTTACTCGTGCCAGAGGAAATGAGACGGTACGAGGACAAGAATAGTGTATTATGAAATAAAACTGTATGTATATCATTATACTTGATCTTGAAAACGTGTGGCTTCTTCTATTTTTACGACAAGACTCTTGCCTACTATGACAGAAGTTGGTCACATTTTAACATCCATTCTTGTATTATGTACTGCAGTCCAGTTCAGTTCAATAAGGTCATCATTTTGGAGTTTGACTTTTCAAAGAGTCCATCTTCGGTTCTATAGTACCTTTATAAACGCATGCCTTAGCGTGCCTAGTTATAGGCAGAGATAACAGAACGCCACATGTTTGATCCACGTTCATACATCAATTTGGAATTTTAGAGTCCAAAAAGGACAATATCTTCGTCTTCACTAAATTTTGTTTATTCGTGTAGTTTGACTGTTACCGAAGAACCTCCATCATGAATCTCAGTCCTAAACCACCCATTATTCAACCTAAACGATAAACGGATGGTCTTTGCGAAAGACATTGAAGTATGATCCTTTGTGTACACTAGTTACATAAGGCTTTCCATGATGTTACTAATAAATCAAATCTATTCATTATTCAGGCAATATACTAGTTGGCATAGCAACAAGGCTGAAACATGGCGGCGTAAACTGTAGCTCAATTAAGTCGTTAAGCCTACCTTAGGTAGCGTAACCTATTTTTGAATAATTGTCTTCCTTAAGTCCATTGGATTACAAAACTGTAATGCCATAGCAGACTATAGCATGGATGTAATGGATATTTCAATATACTTCTTTTGCTATCTCGTTGGTCCCAAGCGCGACTGCTTAGCATGAGGTCCTGGGATCGATTCCCGGGTCGGGCAAGGTTTTATTGGGTTGTTCCACCAGGAATTTCTCAGACGCAGCCATGGAGTCTAGATTTGTGCCCGGTTGATGGTAATAGGCTCACTCCCTATGACATGTGATTTAAATGTAACTGGTGTTATGGTTGTACTATTAGGTACACCTATGCCTAACACTTCGGGGATTACAGGCGTGATGATAGGTTATGTTATTGGGGTCCCATTAGGGATGTCTCCGTGGTAGCCTGGAGTCTGAATTGTGGCTATAGGCTCGCCCTCTGTTACATGGGATTTCAACATAACTACCGAAATGTGTGTTTACTGTTGGGTAGAATTTTTAATTACCCTGTGCAAGACTTGTCCCGACTAGGAATACATGACTTCCATCAATCGATATACTCCACACACAGCCTGAACTTAATCATATACTGGTTAGGCAATAAACCGTACATAAAGTTCGTTTAAATTCCGGCTTTCGTGTTCAGTCGACAGTTCAGATACGACTGTTCTGCCCTCATTTGCATTTACTGCTTTGAATTTCATCTTGTTTTAGCGAGAATCGAGAATTACCATTTTATTATGGAATTTGATTGGAGCTTTAGAACAAACCGATTTGTGCCATAGGATTGTATGTGGGATGTTCCCAATTGACCATTTGCTTTTATTGTCGTATTCCCATTGGCTGTTCAGTGTTCATCTTAATGTTCCAAAAGCTGTTATTTTACTAGCTGTTTTATATTCACATCTTAAGGCTTATTTTTAAGTCTTCTATATTTCAAGTTGTTGCATTTTAAATCGTGTTACAGTGTCACAGAAAATAGTTTCTCATTTTAGTTCAACAGTACTGCCTGTTAAAAATAGAGCCGCCACTACCATTTAATATTCTATGAATCAAATTTGCTATTTCTATCCAACTATTCTTCTATTTCTAGAGACAGTCAAAAGCGGCGATAATTTTGCATTCTTACACAACTGCAAAGTAATACCAACTCTTATCAACACTGTTTTAAGCTTTCACGATTTACAATTAAACTATTACTGTCACTTACGGGATATCTTCCGTGATTGTAAATTATTTTGAGCTCCCGATATTAAAAAGAAGAAGAAGACAAGTAAGCCCAGCAGAGTGTGTGTATGCGTAGTTATCCCATAAGTGACAGTATTAGTTTACCTACTCTATTTTATTTATTTACTAAGGTTGGTTCCAACAAATTAAGCAAGTTTCTGGCCAAGGTTGGGACCCTTCTAAATAAAGGGACCGTGCCAACGACCAATTAAACCAACTTCATTGTTACTCATATAAGTTCTCAGCTTCTATGAAAATACCAACAAGTTTCTTACTTATATCTTGGTATTTTGATCGGAATGATTTGAAGGAATTTAATTTACGTCATGAGCGACTTTTTTATTTCTAACGATTTCAAGTATTTCTTTGTTTCTTGAACCTGAATTGTTGAGGTTCGAATTGTTTATTTTAGTTCAAATACAGTCTTCTTGTGCCTAATTATAGCAATTTTAGAATTAATTTTTGTATTAAGGTTTTCTTTAATTGAACTGCTCAAAAATTCATTCATCATTACTAACATTTTCAGGCGCAGTTACCTTCACAAGCATTAACAAGCATGAAAATTCTCAATTATATTTTCTAGAAAACAATCTAGTTAGCGAATCTGACTTATCTCTTTCCCAGGATTTAAATCAATGATTCAGTCTCATCAACAATGATCTTACAATGATGCGTCATTAGTTCATTGCATTCATCTCATGTGTCTCACAAACAGTGAGAACACAGTCTAAGCTGTAAACACGGATCTTTTTAATCCTTTCATTGTTAAGTTCACTAACACTTTGCCTTTCCACTATCTTATCGCTTTGTCTACATCGTAGCTGAAGTAAAACTACTGAAGTCATATCCTTATCTCTCTTCCTCTCTCTCTCTGTTTTCTCGCAGACTACATGCTCCAAGGTGTTATTTTCACCTACGAGTTTTGCATTATCAATACTGATCGTACCTCTTTTTCTTCTGAGCGTATCAATCATCATCATCTGCCTAACCTTTTCCTAACTATGTTGGGGTCGGCTTCCAGTCTAACCGGATGCAGCTGAATACCACTATTTTACATAGAGCGACTGCATATCTGACCTCCACAACCCAGTTAGTACTGGGTAATACGATACCCCGTGGTAAGACTGGTTGTTAGATTTTTTGGGCCACTGACTACCTAACGACTGTCAAAGATCTACAAATGACACCCGGGACCAACGGCTTAACTTACTTCCACGTCTTCTGAGCGTATCCATGGTAATACAAATTGAGGTTGCTGCTACGAGTTTGGCGCCTTCTGGAAGGTCCATCAGTCTATTTCTGAATCTCCCTAATGTTAGTAATGGCTTTAGATTCTCTTCAAATTCTTATTGGTTTCTCCTCAAGTCTTTATAATTCTTAATACATCATTATTTCATTAATATCGTAAGTCTTATCAATGACGCTATTTGACAAGTGTTCGGTATCAAATCAGAGAAATCTGATTACCACTAATTTATAGCTCATACGTCTGGGATTTTGAAAGTACCTACAAAAGAAGATAACATAGATTTCTCTGATAAAATCAACAATGTTACAAATAATTAATCTGTTTTGATGTGCTGACAATAATTTTATGTTGTGACGTTATCTGGTGTAGAAACAATTTGTCGACGGTAGTGGAAATATAAATTCTTTTTCTTCTTTCGTATCGTTGGTCAAGTTACTTGGGCATGTTAGTCGGGCTATCAGTGCCGTTTTGGATCCTCTAAATTGCAGATGTAGGGATAATTTGGACAATCAAGCAAGGGGGACATGGTCTGATAGGGAGCACCGCGTCCACACTGAGTATGAAATACAATCTATATATATAAAATGGTAAACTGACTGACTGACTGACTGCCTGGGTGATATATCAACACACAGCCCAAACCGCTGGTCCTAGAGACATGAAACTTGGAGAGTGTGTTCTTTGTGAAGAGTAATTATCCACTAAGAAAGGATTTTTGGGAATTCCACTCCTAAAGGGGTAAAATAGGGGATGAATGTTTATATGAAAGTCCGTCAGTTCTGAAGTTAGGATCTTCAAATTTTGTGTTTAGGCTGACGATTGAAAATTAATTAATACGTGTCTCAGCGTTTTTGAAAATTCTACCCCTGAAGGGTTAAAAAAGGGGATGAAGGTATGTAATCAGATATTTTTCGACATCCACGCGGGCGAAGCCGCGGGCAAAAGCTAGTTTGAGATAAAGTTAATAAAATATTCAAACAAATATTGTCTAGTGCTGTATTATCTCTTTTCATGTATTCAAGGATTAGTCCAAGATGTCTTCTGCGTTCGTATTTTCAGAATGATGATAAAGTTTAAGTAATTTATAACGAAATGTTGTTTAGAAATCTGTGAACAGTTTCAATAGCAAACGAAGGGTACAGCAGCTGTTTTATTTTAACTACTCCTTACCATTCTTATCTATTCATGATTGTGTTACTTGTTTTACGACTTATTCTTGTGTAATAAAAATAATAAATAGTTTTTTAGCTGGTAATGTGTAATTTGATAAATATGTCCCAGATTTTACGAAAGCAGTTTTTATAATGTTATCTAAAACTGGAGCCATAAATCTAAAAGGCGGAATAATAATGCCTTGACTTCATGTGCCCAGTGTATTGGCGAGTCAGTGTCTAGACAGAAGACTCGGCTTAATGCTTGAAAGGTGCATTCGGTTGAGTGCACTGTTTCTGCTCAGTAATTCACTGTACTCTACAGCTTGCTTCAGAAAGGTCTGGTTATATTTAGGTGTGGTACAGAAATCAAACAAAACAACCTTCAGTATCGAACCAACATCACAATTATTATTATTTTTATTCTATTTGATAATTTTTATTTATATTTTGTTTCAATGTAACTTGACATAATTTGTTATAATTTAATTTATTATTTATTTGCATTAATTAATCTTATATGTATATTTCAATTTAATTTATTCTTAGTCAAGTTATTCTTATTTTAATTTTTTTAATCTGTGTTCATCTGATCTGGACAATCTACATAAATGCTACTAACTTAGTCTTAAGAGAATTAATGTGTTACTAACAAAATATGGACATTACCTAGTCTGAAATAAACAAATTTTAATTTTAATTTAATTAATAATCGCTTATACAAAATAGGTATCGCTATAATCAGCTGTTCCATACAATTTTTTTTTTTTATGATTTCGCTCATGGTCCCATGGAAAATGTTGTTCAGTTTTATGGTACACGCTTGAATATGACGTCAACTTGCTGACCCACGCTGTATACGTATAATCAAGGTATTAGCTCGATGTCAGCTGTAAACGCCACAATATTTATGCGAGACCTAATAGATTGGACCTTGGCACAGTCACAAACTTCCTGGCCGATGTTAAAACTATCGTTTCCTCTAATGAACAAAGAGGCTACCATTGATAGCTTACTATGTTAATTTATTGACTGGTTCATATTTCTATGAATAATGCAAAGATGTTATAGATTTTCTTTACTGTTACTAAGGAAATTGATTCCAGAAACATCTGGAACGAAGAACTATCCAGTTTTGCGAATTCTGATGGTACGGACTTTGGTATCAAATTGAATCTGTTTAAAAAAAAGAAAGAAATGGAATCATGAGTTTCCTAAGAGATACTATATTTTTCTACAGAGTAAAGAAGAATATTCTTCTCAGACTCTTTTTTTTGTGAGAGTATAAAGATATTTAAAAGATTAAGGTCTTCAAGAAAACAAATTTATTTCGTTCTATTGAATACATTTCTATTAAATAAATTCGAAAGAAAACACGTGGTGATATTACGGGTAAAATATTGGTATAACCTTTAGAAGGTAGGCTATAACGATATGAAATAAATTGATGGCAATCTCACTTCGGGTGTAGTAAGACTACTAAGACTAGCGGTAGATAAAATGAAATCTTCAACACTGTTTTGGTTCACTCCTTCTTTACGTAACTTTGGAATTTTGGCATTTGTTGGGTGATTGATTAACTTATCGATGGGTGAATTTGTTTCCTCTGTGCTTCGTAAAGTGTCCCGGCTGTCATTTGTAGATCTTTGACAGTCGTTACAGGTAGTCAGTGGCACGAAAGTCTGACAACCAGTCTTAGCAAAGGGTATCGTGGTATCTAGTTCTAACTGGGTTGTGGAGGTCAGATAGGCAGTCGCTCTATATAAAATACTGGTATACAGGTGCATACGGTTAGACTGGAAGCCGACTCCAGCATGGTTGGGAAAAAGGCTAGGCAGATAATGAGTATACATGGACAAAAATGAATTAACTGTTTCTTAAGATAAGTGGAAATACATTGCAAATGACTTCAAAATATACCTGTGGCCAAAATCTACTAAGCCTGCATCCCACTAAAGCTTTTTACAAACAAACAGTAAGTAGAACCCACACCATCATCTGCCAAGCCTTTTCCAGAGAATCTCGAAGTCGCCTTCTAGTCTAACCGGATACAGCTGAATAAAGTCATTTACACGAGCCACTGCCTAATATGACAAAGGTAGAAAGAAAGATTGTTTTGTATTATATTTCACAAATATCCTGTGTATTTTATAACACGAACTGGCTCCAACAAATAAGATACCCAAGTTTCTTAGTTATGGAAATTGTGATCCGTTCCATTCTGTAACTCTACCTTGCCTACATATTTCTTTTTAAAACCACTCGTATTATGTAAGGGCCTTATGTGTACTAAGTTTTTGCTTCGTTCATAATATGTGGTTTTTATTAAACAGAGGTCCGGGTTATATCCCTTCGCATTTAGAATTTAGCTACTGTTTCTTACATAGTCTCGGTAAATTAAAATTCTTATTTTAATTTACCGAGACTATGTATATCTATCTTAACTCAGTAATAGTTAATTGAAAATATCTTGTTTCGATAATCTAGTAGAAATTCACAACACCCTCATGCAAACCACGTTTTGCAATTTAACTTAATAAAGCCACAACGCCTACGCCACGGCGGGTAGTTCCTTTTTTTTTTTTTTTTTTTTTGGATGGGAAATCATCAAATGACCCCCCCCCCACTCTGGGTGGAGCGGAAGGGAGTGTCAGACTTGTACTGACTAAAACCCATCCATGTTCCTTCTTTGCCCTTTGTGTTCCAGGGCCACGGTGTCTCTTTCGAACAGTCCCGCGGCTCTGGCAGGCATCGGCCCATGCGGACCCCTACTCGGTTGCTGACATCTCTTTGAGGCGCGCGTGGAACACGAACGCGCCGTCGACACGGCCTGTCGTCATAAGACGGCCGGATGGCCCAAACTAGTAGTAGTTGCTAAGTTGCCCCTTATGTCACCAACATGATGAAATAGGGTACCTAGCTAGGCTATTCTTAGAACTGTATAAAATATACGGGGTTGGAGCTAAGTACGATAGTCTCAGGTCTCATGTAGATAATATATGGGTTTTACAAAAGTACGAGACGAGACGGCTTGTCGACGCTTCTCATACTTTTTTGTGGTTTTTGTCTAATCACTAGAGGTTCTGACTCGAGCTGTGACAGATGAAACGGAGTATACTGGTTCTCACAATTAAGAACATTTTAGGAATACATCCACCACCTCGAAAGTAACTGTTGTAACTCGGAAAGCTGTCACGCTAAACTGGGCTGGACATATTTACCGCATGGCAGATGATCAATGGGCCAAATGCACGATCCAATAGGTCCCTTTACATGGCAGACGACTTCGTGTTGGGCCCAGGTGGAGATGGTGGGTTGGCATATTTCGATAAAGATGAGTTTAAAATAGCCCTAGATGGAATGAGAATGAAATGGAATGGAAGGAAAGAGTAAAGCTTACTCCTCCCGCTTTTACCCTGAAAACCCAGGCTGTAACCAAATAATGAATAAAATTCAAAATACCAATGAAGGCAATTATTAAAGCTATTTTCAATAATAGCAGGGTTCGCTTGAAAATTGCAACTGTTATAAAAGTGATAAATTGCTAGCTACGAGTAAATCATAGGATAACAGAGTTTAGTCGGTCGTTACTTCTACAAGCTAAACTGAAAAATAAGGTAGTCAAATAATCAATTTCGTTTAAGCCACGGAAAGTACGTGCATAGAAAATACGAAGTAAAAATGATACGAGAAGATATATTTACTAAAATCCAGAGGAAATGTTAAGGCGTACGTGCATGATCAGTGCGGTTCACGTGCATCGTACGGACAGGTTTGCTAGCGGTTAGCGAGTAGTTCGCGTGCAAGTTATAATGTCCTCTTGTCAACACAAACAGCGCAGTTCCCGTGGAAATCAAGAACAGAGTATGCACACTTTTGGACATGTTCGTGAAATGCCCACGCGTGTAGATTGTTACGCATCCACATCTCTCTCATTATCTGCTGCTCTTCATGTGCGCAGGTGTGAATTGATTCACCTAAAACACAAACTGACAAAACACCAAAACGGTTTACACTTACCTATACCCTTCTCGTTGGTTTACGATTTTGATAAATTCATTCATGACTTCTTATCAAAATGATCAAACAGCATTCATTATTAATCTTATCTACCTTGTTAACCTGACCTTTATCAAATCAATAATCTCCCATTGTCATGGCAAAATGATTGTTATGATTATTATCATAGCTGTTAATATTAGTTATCAACGGAGAAAGATATATCATTTTGTAAATCGGATAGCGTGGGAAGAAAGTTATTGAAATGCTATTCACGTTTCAAGTATCTTGTCTTTATTAACTGAATTAGTATTTAATAGAGAAATCAGGTACCTACCTTATAATCTTAATTTTATTGACGATTGTACTTCTGTAGATATTAGTTTAGTTTATTAATTGATTATCTGTTGGTTTTATTTATTGCATTTTGTTATATATGTTGTACTATTTAACAAGCAGGATATTTATTACTTTTCTGTCCATTTCTTTGATATAATGCCCAATACACTATCTATTAAATCATCGGCTATTGTCATTTTCAGTGTCATTGTCTGATCGCTAAATTGTTAGCTTGTTCGTATCTGTCTTCTACTGCTTTATCGTTATCCATTAGCATAATGTTTTAGATCGATTTCTGTATTCGACCTTGGATAATTACAAATTATTTCACGTTTGCTTAAGTAATTACATTTTGGATTCTAGCTTCAGCTTCTATGTTAAATTGCTTTCACGATTGCCAATACTTGTAATCAATGCTTGGCACTGGATGCTGGGCCAGGTGTTACCGCCGTCCTCAATTCCACCCTACTCTACGTATATAGTACCTATTTACATGAAGCCACGCCTTATGCTCTCAGATGGGATAAGCAGGGTTAGAGATTGTGCCAAAGCACTATTTGAAATTACATTTGGCATGAATGTGGTGGGTTTGCAGAAGATTATGTTGGTATATGTGGTCACCATTTGCCAAGTCATCGTCTATGTTCTCATACAATTGTTTAACTGTCGCAGAATGCTTCATGGTATTAAGTCTAGCCAAGACTTTTCCTTTTAACTTTGTTTCTCGTTGTAGTTCTTTGGTGTGTTTAGCAGCTATTTTATTCGTAATGGTCTTATACAAGATGGTAATGTTATGATCCAGTGTTACGTCAGTTACGTCAGTTGTTGATTAACTCACATTTTGCAAAATGTAATCTTCAAAATTTCAAGGTTCGTCATGTACTGTTAATCCTTAATCCCTAATGGTCATAACGCATTGCCCTATCCACAATCCAATATGACGTGAATTGTTATCATAAGATTTGAGATAGTTACTAAGAGGGTTTGCAGGTATCGGTAATTAATTAAGACTTATCAATATGTAATCAATTGGCATAATTAGTGCCGATGTCCCGCAAGTGTTAGACGTGGTTGTGGTTCAAAATTGTGTTATGATTAATTTAAGCGCAACTTGGGTGCAGGTGGGTATTTATTATTAATTATTCATCGTTGCTTGTTTTAATTTCGGTGTGTAACGTGAGCCAAACAATTTTGTCGAAGGAACTAAGTGGACTATACATAAATCCAAACCTATATTACCTGCGTGGTGTCCTTACAATTAATTTTGTCTCTGTGAAACTGCAATATTAAAAAAAGTAAGTTTCTATTATCTCCAAGGCACGTGCTTACAAATTCGAAGTTATATGTGATTTTTCCTAACACTGTGCGCAATTAAGTTTGCGTCATCGCTCTGTTTTATGCCTATCGTAACAGGAGTAACAGCATTTTGATGTCTCTCTGAACGAAATGGCCTAAATCGTGGAGTTTGAAGCTAAAAGTATATCTTCAACTAGAATTTAGAGTTCTGCAATAGTAGATTGGTTTTAAAAACTGTTGTATGGGGTTATCACGCGGTTTTGTACAAATTGCGTTTACCTTGGTGAGGTTTTTCTCAGCGTACCTGTATTTCTTGCTATTTCTGTTCTCTATAATTATGTGGAAGCAACCGTATGTTACAATGTGGTAGTTAATTCTCCCGCGCCAATATATGCAAGTAGGCTAATAAAACGCTTCCAGGGGGAGTTGCCAGTTGCTAAACATACTCTCGCAATAGAACATGACATGAAAGGATATTAAGAATTTTACTATATGTAGTCTTCTATAAACATTGTTGAAATTATTCTTCAATTTTTTTCGTGTCTTGCGCGTGGGAGAAGAATCTGATTACTTTTGATTTCATATGTATTTTATACATGAAGTATATCAAAATTTCATTAAAAGAAAGTTAAAGGAAAGTTGTCATTGTTTCCACCCACAAGAGTTTGAGAAATGAAAATATTAGCATTTGGTTTTGTAGCAAAATTATATTAAGGAACTTTGCAGCTGCTTATTTTTGGTATAAAACAATATGTGTTTTAATAATTGTGGTAGCAAACCTAATATGTACTAAATTAAACTCAATTATGATTTGAATCTTAAGTATACAAAATTAAAATCTCTTTTACCGTCACCTCAACATCCATATACTTTCCTTATATGCGCCCGTATCTACATCATCACTACCTCGTTCACTCTTGTCCACCTTTACAGGCTCGACCATTTTAATTCAAACTAAACTGTTTGCTTAACCTAATAAAAAAAAAAAAGAAATAAACCTAACGATAATTATTTTTTTCCCAAAAAATCTACAATAATTTTATCATGAAAATGTGCTATAAATACAAAGCCGTAAAAACAACAAGTGCTCTAATGATAAAACTAGGTTACATGCCCAATTTCAGTTTCTAACTACAAAAGCTAATATGGCGAGACTTAAACTTCTATTAACAATAAACTTGAACAATCTTCAAACTCAGCTGAAATTATTAGAACTTCATTGTAAAATCGATATTTTGTACAAAGTCAAAGAAACTAAATGAATTAGTCGTAATAAAAAAAACAAATAAAATTACTCGTATAAAAGAACAGTAAAGACACAAAATATTTGAAGATACGATTTGGGTCAGAATCACAACAACTTGTTTGTGAGACTACAGATTAGCTTAGTCAAACAGCATTAAAACCTAAACTAGGATCTTCTTCGTGCTTAAGCCATAAGCCTCACTAGTAGACCAAATATTATCTACGTTCAATGAACTTGAAATGCCTCGGGAGTCGATCTGTAACAGCATTTTCGTTCAAGAACCTTAGTATAAGACACGGAAATTATTAGATCAATCGAATTCAGTTAAGATGAAACGAATTTTGGTAGCGTTAAAGGAGAAGTCGGTTCAATGGCTGTTGGCCTAAATTGTTTTTTTAGTCTTAAGGCGTAACCTTTTAAGCTTCTTAACTAAAGTAATTGTGTTTTGTCATAGTTGATTCGCCGCCGTGGTTCAAAGAATAGGGTTACAATTCAGTAAAGTAACCATTAGAAGTACTTCTAAGAACTACACAAGATTTTAATTTTGTTTTAGTAATAGGTCGTGGGAATAGAATAAAAATCGAAGTAGTTGTTAAACAAGAAATTGGTTCTGACACAAACGTCAGAAAAACTAAACATGTAAATGCACATAAAAGTGAGACAAATCCAAGAATCAAAAGGAATACTGATCGTGATAATACAGAGGAATATCGCTCTAAGCTCAAAGCTGCAGTTTGGTTGAAAGTTCGATTCGAATTGTTTAGAGTCGGTAGGTTAAGCTCTTTGTTTTTTGTCAGTCTGCAAAATTTGCTATATCGGCCTTCAATTTAGGGTCAGAGCTTATTTAGAACATTCATTTGCTGTTTCATGTAGTGTTGTCTATCTCGTTTACATATTTGTAGATTTTTTGTCACTGTGCAGTTTGAAGCTACAAAGATGATATTTATAACTAGCTATATGCATTTTTCATGCTTTACTTCCTGCAATGGTTGATTCGCTTTCAAAATCTGTTGTATTATTAGTTTTTCACAACTCGTTTAGCAACCTTACATAAGATTCTTTGTCATTGGTGCCTTATGTTTTGAAAGAAATTCACAAAAATTATTTTCATTTGTTAATTCAGAATTTCCGTGTCTACTGTTGTTACTTTTTAACTGAAACCTTGTAAGTTGAACTGAGCATTGTGAGAGGCAAATTGCTTAGCAATTGTGTTTTCTTGTTAACGGCAAAGTAAGCCATTGTTTGAAATTTAACGTTTGGAGTATTCAACGGTGTATTTAGCTTTTTAGCAACGTGTTAGTTTGTTCAGTTAAGAGCAACGACACGCAGAGGTTTTTCTATTGTTGATGGCCTCATGAAAAACTCAAATTGTTTGAATACTGCTTTTGAAGTTAATTTCTCTCACCAGGTAAACGATAAAGACATCAAACGCTGCCTTAGTTCAGTTCGGTTAAGATCTATTTTGACTGGTTATAATTATTTTGAAATTTTCAATGCTTTTATTTTGTAAAATGCTTTCATTTTATCGTATGCAAATACGAAATAGTGACCGACTTATCATATCACCTATCAACATGTGCTGGAATGGGGATTATTTTGATTAGGGAGTATCTACTGAAACTTTGTAATGATAATAAATATCATCATGACTTCGTTTTCTGTTTGGGTGTTTTGAATACCTAATGGTAGGTAGGTACTTTTAATCTGTTATTTTTTTAAATAATATTTTACAAATAGTTTAGAAACAAAGCCAAAAAAACAGGGATTTTCCTTAGACATCATCTGCCTAGCCTTTTCTCAACTATATTGGGGTCGGCTTCCAGTCTAACCGGATGCAGCTGAATACCAGTATTTTACATGGAGCGACTGCCTATCTGACCTCCACAACCCAGTTAGTACCGGGTAATACGATACCCCTTGGTAAGACTGGTTGTCAGACTTTTTGGGCCACTGACTACCTAACGACTGTCAAAGATTTACAAATGACAGCCGGGACCAACGGCTTAACGTGCTTTCCGAGGCACGGAGGAAACTCGGTATGCAATGGGCGGTCACCCATCCACAGACCAACCTAGGCAAGCACGGCTTAACCTAAAGTCGGCTGTTATTATTTAGCCACGAGCTCCTTTGGGGATTTTCCTTAGACATGGTTTAAAATTGTATCATGAACGAAATGACTGCACTTGGCTTGAAACAGAAAAATCCTAAGTAGGTGATTTTCAAGCTAGAGAATATTCCAACATTTCCAACGAAAAATAGATATGCTATAATCCAATATGTCTTCTTCCACGTATTTTGTTTAAAATAGGTAATCCTATTTCAACCTAACTCACAATATTAGGGCTGGAACGTGAGCAAATATAAATCTGCAATATTCAACAATCTAGCTCTCAGGGTTCTGGGAAAATTAATTTTGTGCAGAAACCGAGGCTTATTATACGTTTGGGGATTAGGGTTACAGGATTACTTACTGTTCTTAGTGTTATGAGTAGTACGTTTATCGGTAATTGTGAACTCTTGTACGTTCGAAATGGCGTTGATTTAAGTAATTACATTTCGAGTATTTGTAGTAAAGTTATATTAATTTGAGCCTGTTCAGGTCGCCCACGTCAAATTAGGCCTAATTTGTAAGGATTGCCAAATTGGGACAGTTCTTAGAATAATTATTAGGAGCTTTGTACGGTGAATTAATTGAATTGAAATTGCTGGTCAATTGGTGGTGCCAGCATTTATATAACACATAACATCATGCCCTCAATGTACGGAGGGTAAGGTAGAGGTACCCATACCACACCCACATGTAGCCAGAGAATAACTGTGTTCTGTGTTCAATAAAATGTTCCTGCCCTAGAAGGACAGCTTTCACATTATTGGCGAGGTTCTTTTGAAAGGTGAGGTGCGTAGTACTCGCAACCGACGTGGGTCTACGAACGTAGACGAGGCGAAAGAAGTATGCAAAGATCGTAACAGGTGGCGCTCTGTACTTTCTACCTACCCCGTGGAAAAAAGGCGTGAGTTTAAGTATGTATGTGTAAGTTCCTGCGTACGCATGTACCCAAATTGTACTCGCATACATACCTTTTTGGTACGCTATATTGTCCGGTAGCATTGTTTTGATGCTAATACAGCCATTGGCTTGTGTCCAAAGGTTCTTATTGATCTTGCCTAAAATTATGTTAATTACAATTATGACAATATTTTCTTGTTTTTGAGTTTCATGTTGTTTACTGCAGTGATTTGGAGAAAATGAGAGTGCACGTGCAATGTTTTTGAGATATGAGTCACCGTGTTTATGGGCAATCGATAGTGACTTCGTTGGCGTAATACTAAATATTTCTAATTTCTTTAAATGTCAGTCAGTCACCGACAGTCTTGTGCTAGAAATACCGGTTTTATGAATATGTCAGCGAACTTAGACGATAGATTATAATAATCTAAGTTTTATAAATGCGAAGGTGTGAGCAATACTCTTTCTTCTATTGACTTTGAGATATTCAAATATTTTGTTTTAAATGAATAATTAGCAATTGTGTTAAATAAACTGTAGGAAGGTATCTCCCTAATTATTCAAACTTTATATTTGTAAACTCGCTGAAGTTTAACTAACATGTTGTTTTGATGGATGCAAATAGAAATAGCTGGAACAGTATAAATAGTAAATCGGTTTGCAAGCCCGGTTCTTCGAAGTGTAGCGATCAATCATTGTAAGTAATTATTATACTCATACGCTGAGAAATTGACGATATCTTGATGATATTTTAAACAAAGTATAGGATTTTATGGTAATTTATTTGTCAACATAAACATTCTTTAAAATACAGATTGTGATAAACTATGCCATGTGGTCTATTAATAGATACTTATAACGTCTGTTACAAAAATGTTTGATTTAAAAATAGTTTGAAGGTCGTCAAGCCATAATAAATGACTCTGGGACATATTGGTTTCGCAAAGAAGCTTGGCAGACTGATTAATGATAGCTGTACAACTTAATGAAAATATTATGACAGACATTAATCCTCCGAATGGTACCAAAAAAATGCCATCTCCATCCACCAAATATCTTTAAAAGAAACAAAACGTAGCGTTTACTAAACGCCAAGAATTGCAAGGACGGTCTAATTTTGAAACGAGATCAAACACAGCCAAACACGTAAAAAGAATTTATAAACTGTATATTTACCCTGGACAGAGAAACAGATCCGAGTATACTTACCAAACGGTCTAGAACCAGGTCTGCATAAAGGTATTGTACTGCCTTCTAACTATTTGCGAACAGTATTTTAGTTTAGTAAGCTTTTCAGGAGGCGAATCGTCTGAATCGTTCTGAATACTGAATGGAATCGTTTTAAAGTTAGCTTTTATTGCAATTTTGGAACCAGTTTCTGCCTTGATGTTGTTAGTTTGTATTCATTCATCGTTATTATTAATGAAGGTTTCCTTTTGCTTCTATTTTGTTGTCTAGAAATGGTCTTATCCTTACGAAATACATTGTGATGTACAGCATAATAAGTTGATTGTTTGATAATCTTCTCACAGAGTCTAATAATAAAACTATTAAACATAACATTATCTTAAATTATTATAACTAGAAGACGGGATATTTACCATGTTTATTGTTTTCTTTGAGTTCCCGATATTTCGGCGCTGTTGCAAGCACCATGATCACGGATAAACTGAAGTTATAAGTTAGTTAGTTGTTTAAGTTAGTTATAATTTTAGTGACCATGAAAGTTTAAAATCTTATATAACATTATTTTTGTTATAAGCATGACAATCTGGTAAAATTTATGACGTCTTTTAATTTGTTTATAAATGTATGCTCTAGAAGTCTTGAAGGATATCATCGTTGGAGATATACGATCTTTCCTTTGATCATTATGATAGGTTTTTGGGAAAATACAGCCTGATCTCTTGAATTCTGCTTTTAATGTAAAACATTATTGACAGGATTCAAATAGAAGCTTTTATCCTTCTTGATAAGCTCATTAGCCATAATTCAGTTCATAGCGTTTTCGTTTATTAAATTTCCATTAAGAGGGCGCTTTCAAGAATCTAAAATCAGGTTAATCATCGTCGACCTTTAGTAATTAGTGCTTTTATCAGATTTAAAACAAAGAAAGGCTGTGTACGATAACGTTATCTTCCTACCTACTGACACAGTCGTTCATTTAGTCCTTATCGATACTGGTAAACATGATTCTCATAAAGCTACCGTTAATGTTGCTACTGATGAATGTTACCTCGGTTTGATTCGATCGTTTATGATGATGGTGATTTTAATTGTGTAGGTGGAATTTTAAGTAGGTAATCAAATAAAAACAAGAAATCAATGTTCATTGCCTTGTTATCAAACTCAAGTCATTCCAGTTTTAATATACTTGTGTTGAGTCTTCTTTTACCTTTCTTGCACTATGCACTGTTATTAAATGCATTGGCTTCACTTTTGATTGTTGAACGAAAACATTTTATTTTTTCATTCACTTTAGTTAAAATCCGTCTACGTCGTAGGGATTATGAAGAATGCTTCCCTCGCTCTCGTATAAGCCTCCACTTCTCATGACGATGCGATGGCGCGTCAAGCCTACACCACAAAGAACGTCATTCGCTAGAGCAGAGTGTTTCCAAGCCTAATTGGAAGAACATTTCAAAGTTTTTATGATGCTCTTACTTTTTTCCTTGTATTTTATATTATTATTCGAAAAGTCCACTGTTGTCTTCGTTGGCGTAATCTGAAGTGATTGTCTCAAGAGTATGGTAGTTCTGGTATGATAAATAAGGATTTAGATGAGTAAAGTACTTAATATTAATGATTTACGTAATCCTCATAAACATAACATTGCGCCTACAATCCCCCAAAGGTAACGCAGGGGTGTAGTAAACCTACTATAGGTTTACTACACCCCTGCGCCATATTTCAACATTGAAGAAATGCTTCTTATAATAAAATGTAAAACATGCTTAATTATCTCTCTCTTAAAAACAAACATTTCTTCAACGTAGAACCTCTTGTTGATAAAATACTGTGAAAGATAAAAATAAAAACATCTGTAAATTGGTTAGCGAAGCCCACGTATATGAAAACTGTGTGGGCAGTTGTTAGCGCAATCGAATGAACTGCATCGCTGGAGTTGTTGACCAATCAGTCGAATTGACTATCAGTTTCATTGAATCCACAAGTTCATTTACATCGCATTATAAAATGTTTTATGGCTCTTTATTCTGTCTGATTTTTAGTTTCTCTGTCACATCACCGTTATTTCTATTTCTTAGGGATCGGCGCAGTATGTCATCTTCTTCATAAGTTCTTCTTTATTTCTCGACATCTCACTAGTCACCTCCTTTCTTCCCATATCATCTTTCACACGATTCATCCATCGTTTCTTTGTCTTCTCCTATTCTAATAGCTATTCATATTCTTACTCCAATCATTATTTAACAATTATATAAAAATGTAATCTTCGTGATTTTGTTTCTATCGTTGAAACGATTAAATTCTATGATTACAATCATAGCAAGATAAGTAAGTAACATCTTAGGTACGAGTATCTATATTTTATCATCATAAATTACGTTAAAAAGTAATTTATCAGTCTAATCCTGTAAAACTACACAGCTGTTTACCTAAACTTTTCTTTGTATATATGGCACAGGTGTTAAATGCTAATTTAGTATAGTACCTACGTAATACAATTATCTTACAATAATTGATGACTATGTTCAAAAGGGTAATGATCTTTACAACAGTTCCCATGTTAGCTGAATTTGGTGTATGATATATCGGAAAACGATAAAGCAGGCATTATTTATGCACGAAAGCAATTTCGGTTGTTCGGGCATTCTAGCAAAGCTGAATGTGTACGATTTATGGTACACGGAACGGTGTACCTTCCGATATATTAGTTAAAGACCAATTTTCCAATAGCAAGGTTGATTCTGCGTTGGGAGAAAGAATTACTGGTACTGTAGTATCTATTGATTGAACTAAAACATTTTGTAGTATTTTGTTTTGAGTATTAATTTATGTAGCTTCTTTTTCTTTTTCATTTGTCTGTTTTATTAAGTAACTAGTGTGAATTACAAAATGAATAAGGAGTTAAACAGGCAATCCTCTTTCTCTAGTAATGCCGTCCACGTACTAGTCGTAATCTCGAGATATCTCAATCATTGGTCCCTTGTTATTTTTATCGCCAACGTCTCCTTCGTACACTCCATATTGTGCTTCGTAAAGTACTAAAAATTGGTCTTTTTTATGCACCTGCTTAAATTGCACCTAAAAAACATCCTACAAAATCAGTACTATTAAAGAGGTACGAATATTACTGTTCGTGGTGATACTAGTCTTAAAAACCAGTTATTTCACGTAAATAATATTTTTCGAAAAGAGATGAAGAACTTGATTTTAATGCGGTAATTACATTTGATTTTTGATAACTGGATTTTGCATGTAGTGTTAAAATTAGAATCTGTTGTATCGAAATGACATTCACTTAAACCATCTAGTTTTACTAGTTTCTAGATAAATCTGGTTTAGACTGGATCTTAATGAATAGTGAAATCGCTGAACCCAAAATTGAGAAACGGCTCAAGCATATTCTAGAATAAAAAATTGAAAGGTTACATAGACTAAAACTTTGAAGAAAGGACGTATTGAATATCAAAAAAAGTCTTTTTGAACTAATTTCCCCGAAAATTAACCACAGCGTTAATATCACAAAGCCCTGCCCACACAATAAAGTAATAAAATTCCGAAGAACGGTCTCCAATGATCATAGAAGAGCATCATAAAAATTGATTGATCGTCGTCGTTTTTCATACTCTCTGACGTGTCACCTTGCGTCGTGTTATGAATACTAAGTACTTGTTCTCGAAAGTTTCATTGAATATCATAGTTACGTGATATTAGCTGGATATTATAGTATGGATTTTCCTTGAGATGTTGTTATGGGGATTAGAATACTGTCTTGCCGTCTGATGGTAGATACGCTTAGGCAGAGGTGCAACTAATATCATCTTCATCATCATTCCCCTGCCCTTATCCCAATTTATTTGGGGTCGGCGCAGCATGTCTTCTTCTTTACTTCTCTGTTACTCGTAATCTCAACAGTCACCTTCATTCTAGCCATATCATCCTTCACACAGTTCATCCACGGTTCCTTTGGTCTACCTCTACTCTCAAAGCCATATACATTAATACTCAACATATCCCTCACTACACTACATTTTCCTCAGATGTGTAACTAATAGTACACCCACATTTCGCCTGATATGTTTATGGGGGTCTCAGATCATAGGGAGTGACCTTAAGAGAGGCAGATGTAATACGTAAAAATATATAAACTTTTCGGGGGAGCGCTATTCCTACAGATGGATCGAATAATCCAGTGAAATTAATCGTGAGGTTATCGATTGAAAGCAAAAAGAAAATTCTGAAGCTATTATAATTTAATATCGTTAGATGTCAGTCCAAAGTACTTATGCCGATAGTATGCTATAAATTTCATTTACTGTCAACTGTCATAGTTGTAAAAAAAAAATAAAGTCATAAATATGAGTATAATGAAATGGTTAACAAGCTGCTTTGACATAGTAATTAGAGGTTTTGTAGCGAATGACGTACACCGTAAGTACACGCGTAGCTACTTAGCCTTGAAACGTACCATCAACGATTCATAGTATTGGAAAATACTCAGCCAGCGGCTTGAGGAGTCGGTATTTGATACCGCCCGTTTTTTTCACTAAACAAATGTGGTATCTGAGTCTTGAATATTTATAATCAAATTAAACATGGCTTGCTTACTCTTTAATCTTTTACGATGATAGAAAAGTACATAACTGAATTTTCATTTCCTAGTCGTAACATGAATAACGTAGTAAAATTTTTCCGCTCCCGAAATAGCCACTAGCCAGCGAGGAAGCGTGGGTGTTACATACATATTTTAAGGCTTAACAGAAGACTACGGTTTTAATATTGAAGTACAATTGAATGCACTGAACGATACACAGGATATCACTCTTGTAGACAATGACACAATTAAAGAAGTGAGTGCCGTTCGTGACATAATTGATTCAGAGTCATGTGATACGAAGCGTTTGTCCCGTATCACATTGCCATTGCCAGATTGCCACCATTTGTAAGCTCTTCCCTCTTGTCTAGACCCTCTTAGTTTGTATAACAAGTTCAAACTGTTGTAGTGAAAATATTGCTCATGTAGACATGAGCAATATTTTCACTCTTGGGAGTGGTTACAATAATTCGGTTAATTGATTTGTTTGGCTTCGACTTCTATTTTTTTGCTGTTATTGTTTGTAGACCTTTTAGTGCCATTACAGTACTGTAGTCCGGTACTTTTCCAACTATTTACACCTTTTTACCGTTTATTATTGGCTTTATTGATATTTGGTTGCTATCAGCTAAATTATAGTCTATTTTCTTTATTATTAATCTCATTGAAAAACAGTAGCTACAGAATTATTATTGCAGTATTTTGGAATTTTCACCATCATTGCTGCGTGACTAAGTCAGCCTCATTCAGAATTTTGGATACATTTAGTAAAAACTGTGAATCTCCAATTTTATGGAACCAACTTTCATTTTAACAGGTCTCTTTGACAGAATCCTTCGCAGAAATGGAGTTACCGCTTCAACCCTATCAATAAATCACAAACAAGTTCTATGTTTGTCGATTCCATTTTGTTTTCCAATTCTGTTAGTGTGACGTCATTCGTAAGAAAATCGATAGTCCTCCTACGTTCAATAAATGTCGCGGTCAATGTTTTTCTCATACGGTTTACGTCATAGTTCCTATTTGCTGGAAACTTACGTGGTGTAATGTTTATGAGTTTATTTGGAAATGATAGAGGTGTTGGAGTAGATAATATCTAAGTTATAATTGGTATTAAGGTAGAAAGAAGTAGGTTAATTTAAAGAGAGTACTTGCTATTGAGCCTTCTAAATTTTTTGTATCTAATCTTGTGACATCTTCTCTGATAGAAGTCAAAATTACTTAAAAAAGACCTCCCGAATGCGAAGATCAACTCAGCGAAGTCGATGATTTGATAGTGTTAGAAAAACAAATGCAGATTGAACATTTTGCTCATAAAAAAAATTTCACAACGCCAACAAAGGTCTGTCATCAAAATTTGCCGTTATATCAACTTTTAACAGTACCTGTGCCAAATGAACGCGGCTTAACTAAGGCTTTTGGCTCTAATTGTAACTGACTAACCCATTGGGAGTCATAGACCTTGGGACGGTTTGCGTATGTACATATTATGGCGACACATCAAGGTATATATTCACAATTGTTAGGCATTTTTTGCTCTCAAAATGAAATATTTCTATCTTGTTTTCCCATTAAGTTTTCGTCTCTGTTGTCATACCGCGCCGGCTTTTTTTTTTGTTGTTTCTTTGTTAGATGTTGCGACGTCTGAATAGAATCCATCTTCTTCACTTTGATTGGCAGTCTTTATCCACTCAGTTGATGATACAAACCTTTGGTTAGAGTTATTACTTCTCAGATACTGTTAAAAAGGCTGGTATTTCGAGAAGACAAGTCAATAGAATCTGTAATTTGTAAGCTAGATTAATTGATATCGCTTATTGTGAATACATTTGCACGTCATGTTTTGGCAGGATATGCTGAAACTAATTTACTGTAACACCTTATGTACCATATGCATGCAAATAAATATTTTGATTTGATTCGTATTTCACACAGTTAAACTAACAGTTTTGTTCGTTTTCGTCTGATCAGTTTAAATATCCAGTACACATTTAAAAGGATGTTTAAGCATATTTTTTCTAGCATATTATAAGGAAAATCGATAATTTTACTTCCTTTATTATTTTTATCCTAGCAAGATTAAAAATCAGCGATTTATGATTATGTTTTAAGTTTATTTATCTTTGTTGTAATCTCAAGCATTTAATTTTGACTGCATTGTTTGAAACCATTTAACAAGATATTAAACTTAGTTTATTTTAAAGTGGATTGTAAAAAGTTTAAAAGTTGCATCTCATTCTCACCTTTAGAGACGAGGAGCCGAAAAATAACAAGCTTCGTGCTTAAGTTTTTATTGCATTTAAAACATCTTTACAATCTTGCTTATTTTAACTTATTTTTAAACTTGAGCAGCTTGAAAATAAATTATGTTGTATATCAATCACAATGTCGTTTTGGATTTTTAAATCTTTTGAAACTGTTTTAATTTTAAACGTAAATTGAATGGAAGTAAATGTATGAAGTGATATTAATTACTGTTGTCGGAGATATTTAAATAACTTTATTAACGTGCCTACGATATTTACGCGGAATTAACACAATTCGAGCATTTAAATATGTGTTAAGATAATAAGAGAAGTTGTTTGTTGAATTATGACGATAAAATTTAAAGAAATAAATATATATAACAGAGATACGTAGTGTGTTTGCAAATGGTGTTAAAGCAAATGGCCGTAGGTACTTTTTGGCCAAACTACTATTAACATGTTTTAGAGGTATGAGGAATAGGGTATAAATTCCTCATCCTTCATGGAAAGAGGATCCTCAGTTCAGACGTGTGTTGTGTCTGGTGGGTCAACGGTGGTCGTCAGGTATCTGTATACAGGGTGTAACAAGGCCCTTAACGAAGCCGTCAAGCATTCTGTACATCAAACTAAGTTACTTTACGCAAAAAAATATTGGTGGGAAACCACTTTCTTTTTTGGGGTGCAAAATCACGTTTTACGGTAGGACACAATGTAATGCACTCAAAACATTGTGCTGATGGATGCATTGAATAGTACGTGGGTCGCGGAAGTAAAAATCTTACATTAAAAACATAAAAAGACTTGTAAAAAATTTGCAACTTTGATGTTGGATTAACCAGTTTAGTCCGTATGAGGTGGTATAGACGTCGCTAGATACTGTTATTTTCTTCAGCCTCTTTTTTCAGAGATCTTCTAGCACGAAAATTCTACCATGTATACTAAACTATCTTTATCCCTCTTTCCAGGGCCCCAAATCACACGATGTCAATGCAGCGATGACGTCGGGCCTGAAGATGGAGTCGAAAGGCACCCAGATCCACCTGCCGCTAATGGGTCGCGGCAGCCGGGGAGAGCTGAATGACAAGGTGACCTTCGCCCAGGTCAAGTCACCGCCCTACTCTGAGCAGCTCAATAATGGACAGCTGTTGGGGTAAATATCTTCATGTTTTTTTTTTTTTGGTAAATGTGTGCCTGGTAATAGAAGCATTTGTTAGCATAAGGACAGATTCGCTTTACACCAGATTCGCGTTAGGTCAGATTCGGGTTAGATCAGATTCGAGTTAGGTCAGATTAGAGTTAGGTCAGATTCGCGTTAGGTCAGATTCGGGGTAGCTCAGATTCGAGTTAGGTCAGATTCGCTCAAAGACAGAATATGTCCAGACTGTAACTGATAATAAGGCATATCCACCCCTTCGAACCTAACCTAACCGAGTCGGAGTGCCCCAAGTCCCGGACTGACTAAGCTCGCTGTTAATAATTTTAAGCTAACCGATTATATAAACCTGTCGAACACATAAAAGTTTTGTATCCTATTTATTTTGCAAACTTATAAACTGACCAAATATCTACTTATTTTTTAATAATCCTTGATTTAGTTGCTGACCAGGTACCGCTGCTATTTATTTTTTGTGCTGTCAAGATTTTAGCATATTTTTCGCAGACTGAATATTAAAAATAATCCATTTAATTGCTATCAGATTATAAAGAGCAAATCTTACATAACACCATAATTTCATCATTTTGTCCATAGCAAGCCAAAAATCTATCAAACATTCATAATAAGAATCCGGTGATGAAAACACCGAAAGACCAGGATATAATTTATTAAACAAATACTCAGACTTACGGCATCCCCCAGTGAGGTACGGACAGAGAATAATAATTCTATAGTCTGGAAAAGGCCAAAACCAATTTCAGTTTACTTATAACTTTCTGAATGAGATGAAAACGGGTCACCCGATGCTGTTTTGGTGTTGTATTAAGCAGAGATGTTATGGATATTATATTTCGAATCTGGATACGGATATGGACATAGGAATAAAATTATATTGGTTTCGAATACGGTACGAATACGGATATGTAATTATTTCGGATTATCCGTTTGTTTCGGATAGTTTCGGTTACGGATATTAGATTGAAGTAAAATATAAACAGTCATATAGGTAAGTAACTATCCGAAACTTAAACGTGAAACGGATACGGTTACAGTTACGGATATATTTTTTATTTCGGATATCCGATAGTTTCGGTTACGGTTACGGAGCTCCATAACATCCCTGGTATTAAGTTAAATAACTGTTTCCGATCCGGCAAAATAAGTCAGGAATCAAAATAATTTGAGTCAGAAGGGTAAAATTGGAGATGTAAAATTACCAATTTAGACTAACAATCTTTGGTCTGTGACATCATACATACGAAATACTCACACTTTTTTCCCCATGGCCCTGGTTTGGGGGTAGCCAAAAACTACAGTTCTCCACCTGCTATGATCCTTACGTACTCTTTCGTCCACTTTCACACCTAGGGGCCTAAAATCGCCGCTTTAGCATAATCATAATAGGATTCATATAAGATGAATTACGTTTCAATTCGTAGAATTGATCCTAAAATGGCCACAAAGTGTGAATTCATAACATAAACGTCTCTGGCCATTTAAAAAAAAAATCCAATAATGACTTTGCTAAAGCAACCATTTTAGGCCCCCTGGTCACACACGCAGGCCGGTAAGAAATGTTACGAATTCGTTTTAGAAAAAGTTATGGCACACTCAATATGTACTCGTACATAAAAGTTTTTTTTTGACAAATATCTAAAAGAAATGTAAAAGAAAATTTGGAAAACTGGAAAAGCATACAGACGTCTATATTAGCACTTGGCTCCCTTCTTAGTCGGAAAAGGTCGCGAGAACACACATACATAAAATAGTTAGAACCTAGACATTCCAAATTCAATTCAAGATGCTGCAAAAAAAGGGGTCTTCAAACTTTGTACTCTTTGTTTTATCCTCAGTGCGAGTGTACCCAAAAGTTTTTGCCGTTAACAAAAAGTTGGGGAACGTACCTAGACGTTTCTTCTCCGTATTACGGCCGTCATTCGCCAATCTGATGCTATTAGCTTGGTCACAAACAAGTATAAATAATAGGCTGTTCGGTGGTTACCATGCTGGTTTTTTTTGGTTGAGCACAGGTTCAAGGCGAGAATTATTTAAGAGTTTGTGATGCACGGAATTATTTAGTCGTTTTTGTAGATTAGGTATATCAGAGTTCAGATATTGTTGAAGTTTTTTGAATAAATTAGGAATTGTAATGGAAGTTTTTTATCATACAGGGTGTAACAAGACCCGAAGGAAAGTTAGAACTTTGACCCCCAATATCTCCGTAACTAGAAGGTTCCTAGGTATGGTCTAGAACAAAAAAAAAATCGCAATGAGAGGGAGAACAAGTGCCTTTCGGTTTCGTTAAAAGTCTTGTTACATCCTTTATAAATTTCGATATTTCTTTATGTAATTAGCTCATAGTCGTTTTAGGTTAATGTAAACTAAAACATTAAAATATAAACAGAACATATGTACGTAGGTAACTACGGTGAATTTGAAAATAAAATAAAAACAAATAATTATTTTTTGAAATGAATAGTCACGTTGGAATTTCCTAATTACGCAGAACAATACACGCAACATATCTCAATGGTCTATAAAACTGGTACAGTCAGCAACAGAAGTCGTTGAACATAATTTGTTTCCGATATTTCCTAAACATTATTATTTATCATAAGTTATTGACTAAAGTAAATTACAAAACAACTTGTCATAATTGAACTACAAAAGTCGCTGAACTCAGTTAAACCATTATTGCTATACATTACTACCGCCAAAATTGTGTGATCTGTAATAAATACAAAAGTCGCTGAACATTGCTAATTTCCTACATTTCTTGTTCGTTTAACCCAAGGCACTATCTGGCGAAGCGCAGCGCACCGCATTTTTCATAATCAAAACATTGCCGAATAAACACAGCTACTAGTTCAGAATATAAATTAAATATAATATTTAAATAATAATATTAATAGATATTGAAATTAAAAACTAGGATAATATTTTTTTTTTCTAGTACTTATAAAACAAATATATAATATATAGGCGGTAATGGGTAGGCACTACATACATAATAAGATACAGAACATAAAATATATTAGACAGTAATATTACAATATCTAAAAAACAATTACGATATGTTTACATGCGATCTTGTTTTTCTTAACAATAAATGTACCGGCGTTGAAACTGAGTAACGTTTCTAAGTAAAAAAAGAGATAATTGAAGGTAGAACAAAAAAATAAAATGTTCACTTCCCTTCAGTTACAGGCCAAATATGATGTTCTCGAAATAACACAAAACCTTAAAACCGTCAGTAGGGCTCATCATTACGAACAACTTTTTTTGTATGGGAGCAGAATGAATGAAATCGCAAAAAAAACAGCTCTTTTATTATATTTAGTACAGCTAAAGCCATTAATACTAAATGAAGTTATCTTTTTCCTCGGTCTTCGCACAGAACCACAAACATTCGAACATTATTGTCTTCCATTCATCAGCAAACAAGACAAAATTTCTGACGAAATTTTTGTATAGAAGTGCTGCCGAAATTTGTGGAAATGTATGAAATGGCAGATTTTTTTTCGCGATTTCCGTGTGCTTCCATAGAAAAAGTCGTAAGTAATGATATATTATTAGTAACTAAAAAAAAATTTGATGACTGTTTTATTAATTGTTTAATCAACTCAAACTAACATCACCAATTTGTAAGCTTACTATAAAATAACAGCATATACCTAAAAATCACACGGTCATAACTGTTTATATCAGAACGATGTTAAAAAGGTAATGGTGTACTCTGCAGTATCTTGTATTCAATTATGAGTTTCAACAACTCATACATTAAGTTAAAAAACTCGCGCATTTTTAGCGACTTACGGCAAAATGATAGTACCGACTTATCCTGTAATGATGTTTAGCGACTTATAACATATTAATGCTTAGCGTTTTTGTAACATTGAAATGATAACCTTATTTTGTACTCTATTCTGGTCAGTGAGTTATGGTCCGCTTTAGTGTTCAGGCGTTTTGTAAATTAGTATCTGTTCATGGACTTTCGTTGCTGACTGGACACGGGAAGATTTTATAAAACTTAAACAGGTTTTATCTCAATAGTAGTTATAAAATGTAGGTTTTTGTGCCAACATTAAATTTTAAACTAACATCCTTGCGTAAAATTTTAATTAAGGCAAACACATTTTGTATAAAAACGTGTCCTCTCCAGGCAAAAGGGTAGAAAGACTAATTTTCCGCAAACCCTGTACGAAAGCGAGCGTAAATAAACGTGACGGCGAACAACTTGGCTATTACCACAGACTTGGCTGAGGCATGTTTGGAAAACAGCCAAAAGCTATAGTTATGAAGCTTTAGTACAACAGTCCATTCATTAATATTCTTGTTTTAGGATTCGTAAAAGAATAATAACTGCTATAAGTCACGGTAGATGATGAATTTGTTGAAAGTACACACGGCGATACATCAAGCTGTACACATACAGTACAACCTGACCTCGCTTTGTACGAACTTCCCGTACAATGACAGATCAGTATATACTGGTTTTGCATAGTTTAATGGGTCGTCGTGTGATCACAGGTTATAAAACAACCTAATATAACAAAGATGACATTAGAAATTAGTAATTCCTTAATAGTATCTATTACTTTATTAGTATACAATTTGCCTGGCTATTATCTCAACGTAAAATCCCTAAGATAAATAATATCTAACGATAAGAAAATCTGTGTAAATTCACTTTAAGCTGGGTTTATTATTTATATTAATAAGCAATCAGGATAATTGCGGGCCTTTTAGATCTATGTCAAGTCTTATTAAAAGATAAACAGTTAATATCTAATCCATCTCCATATCTACCGATAGATACTGAGATATAATGGCTACTTAAGTCTTATCCTATAATTAAGTTCCAAGTGCTCTCCACGTTCCCATTAGTGCTCTCACGTGAAGCACTTTATGATTGGCTTTTAATTACCACAATTAACACCATAAAAGGTGGCTGATAGAAGTATTTTTAGAAGCGTGTCATGTGCGTGAATGAAATTATTTTTGCTCTTTCCAGCTAACTGAATTATTTGGTAAGATACTGCGCGTGACGTCAGTTCTTGAAACGGTAAATTCAGCGGGTGGAGGCATCTCAAACGGTACTTCGAAATTAGTCTCAATTAATTAGACTTTTCACCTCGTTTTAATTAAGAAAAATTTAGCAACTATCTTCACGTTGGTGAATGAAATAATTTTGACCGTGATGTACATTAAGTACCGTTAGCTGATGATAGTAAAATTAAGGATAGAAAGAGAGTTCCATTTCATAATCAGCCTTTAATGTTCCCACTGCCGGGACATAGGCCTCCTCTCAATGAGAAGGAGTGGCTGTCATCCATCACGCGGCACCAGTGCGGGTTGGTAGATGTCACATGTCTTCGAATTTTTGGTTCTAGGACGTGCCGGTGTAATGCGCTTGGCTGGGTTGGAATCCACCACTTACTGCTCGAAAGTCGGATTCGCCACCGCTGCTCTCTACCACTGCGCCACCACCTCTCTAGAGTTCCATTAGTCACAAGTTATTCTTAAACTAAATACCACCATTGACTATTTCTTACGTTTGTTTCCTCCATTCCCATCCTATTTATAACTCACATCAGCTGATTTCATACACTAAGGGCTGCTGACGATTCTTAAGACCCACTTCAAGGGCTTCCTTCCGTGTACACTTACGTGAACACTTACTTATCCGTGTTGATATGTGTTTTTTCTTCTAATCTTATTGAAGAGTCACTTATCTAAGTTTCTTAACAATATGTTTTGATATCTTGAAAGGTACTTAAGTATCATTCAATATTTGCAGTTCCTACTTTCTTCAATATTTTAAGCCAATCAAGGAAGCTTCTTATGTAAGGCAACATCATTGCCTTCTGGCTCACTGACAGTTACTACAAAACTAATTTTCCTAAAGGTTGCGTTGTAGAGGTCAGACGGCCATTGTTTTAAATGAAACCAGATTATAAATGTCCTCTGCTGAGCTCAGGGGTCCCATATTAATGAGTGTACGCAGTTAAAAATTTTGCTTCAACAGTTTGCAAATTTGCTTTTAAAAATTTAATTTTGAAAGTCGTCAAAAGATAATAAGTGACATCAAAATGCTATCACTTCAAACCCTAAAAACATTTCTGCGGTTTTTAAACTGAACACAATCGTACTAAGAGCGCAATTATCTTTTATTTCTGCACCAGTTTCTTGAGGATCCCTGTTTAATATCGCTTCCTTTCAAATATTCTGGTTGCTATCTACAGAAACCTTTATTTTCATGAACAAGATTCGGGGTAAACATTATTAAGGGTGTTGGCTCAGCTTGTTGAAACGACGCTTTTGTCCATACCATTACTTAGTTCGTTAATTTTGTATGATGCTTCACTATTTTATGTTTCAAGGCTGAATATAATACCAGTTGTTACATTAAAGCGTGTATAATTATCACCAAAATTGAACGAAAGTTCTTTAAATAATTAGGGCTAATGGTTTTCTTCGTTATTAAGAGGTTCGTTATAGTTATAATCAAGTGGTTTATGTTTTACATAATGGAGATATTATTGCCCATTCAATTTCAATTATTTAAACAATCTGCTCCATTTTTATCTAAATTAAAGCTTCTGTTACCTTTACCTAAATATAAGTTCCTTTCTTTTAAATTCTCGAAACCATCTGACCTTTGACTATGTCTTAGGTATGTATGTCTAGTTCAATTTGACTGATTTCGGAAAAATACAAGCTTTCTCCAATAACTGCCTACTAACCTTTTACCCCAAATCTTTTTCTGTGTTGAACAAACAGGCATTATTAATAGGGTGTCAGTCAGTATGTAGAATATTCGGCATTCCACGAAACATCAGTATTCCACACGCTATTTGAAAAGGGTGGCTGAAAAGTGGTGTGACCTTACTAGAATGAAGGTCGAAAACCTGACGTAGGTGTTTGTAAAGACTTTTATTTACAGTTTTTTTTAATGTACGATATGATAATGGAAAAGGGAGATTATTTCGAAAGTTCAAAATGATTAAGTATTTTTTAAGTGATGGTACAGAATAATGTCAGACAGAAATTTTATTGTGAATTGACCTCGAAAATAAATATCACATAATTCATTTCATAAATTGATTTGATTAGGCCTCCATAATCAAATATGATTTTTGTTTTGCTGAGCCGAGCCCAACATAGTTGGGAAAAGGCTTTATTATGAACCCTAGCTATATTTGTTTCATAAACTGTTACGTAACAGGCTGGAGAGATATTCAAAGAAAAAAATATGAAAATGCAAAAAAAACATCTAACCGTAATAAAATCCTGTCACTATGCAAAGATAAAACTTGACAACAGTTTGGAGAATACTGAAATAAAGTTATGACGCACTGAAATACATACATATTATATTGGAGGCAACAACATGAATACGGATACAAGAGACAGTAAAACGCACGTTTATTCGTGCGAATACTATTCGTAAACTTCGTAGACGAAACAAAAGGAGCTCGTAAGGATCTTATCAATTATAGGAGGCCTTTCTGTTTTCTCTGCCTACCTCCACTACACGAAAAACAGCACGAGTTAAAGTACTAATCGTAAACATACGGTATCTGTTATTGTTCTATGATTCAGAATCTCTTGTTTCAAACAAAATCACGAGTCCACTAACAGTGTTGATAACGGGATCACAACGGATGCAATATTCAGCTCTAACGTGTGAATTGAATACAGCTCTGACGTCAATGGGCTCCTACACTATTAATCAGTAACTGTGAGATCGTAGGCATTTATGAATATTGGATTTTTGCTGTCAAATGCGCCGCACTACACAACGTTCCGAATAAATAAAAGATGGGTTTGGTACCTGATTTAAATCAGATCATGTGATATCATCTAGGTGAACAGGAACGAACACTTTCAGTTCGGTTTACGATCTCGACGAGGGATGAGTTCTTTGAGCTCCGTACGAGTTCGAAACTAATAGGGAATACTCGAAATGGATACGTGAGTTAAACCGCATAACATTTTATACCTAGGTCAGAAAAAATTAGGACATTATTGAAAACGAAATCACGGCCTAAAATAAAGAAAGCTGAAAGCCCAGTATTTAGGCCAGTGTCGTCATTGCCGTTTATATTTACAAACACTGTTATATCTTTCGTTCTAAGTTGATTGCCAAGTACTCTCGGGTTTAATGGTGTCATTAGAAGTCTCCTAGGGAAAGTTGGTTCATCACTGCGAACATGCAACGGTGCATTAGCAGTAATTACTTCTAATTCATTGCGCCCTAGTACCACTGAGTCCTTTTATCTGGCGTTTTGTATTCGAATGTATGAAGGCGAACCAGCGACTTTCAATTGCTTTTTTGATCTCGATCAGTGGCATCAAAAATATTTTGAGATTGAACGGCAGGCAAAACATATACGGTGGTTTTTTCAATGATCCCCGAAATATTGTGAAGGATATCATTCTGGTATGTTTCGATATAAATGTTTTAAAACTGATTGGTATGGTAAAAATAAACATAAAAGCACTGTCAAAGATACTTTGTAGGCTAGCAATATGATTAGTTTCTTAATTTAAGAGTATTTAGGTCTTTAATCGGTGTTTAGATTATTTTGAGTTTACGACGTGAGTTTTTTTATCCATTTCATGTTTTTAAATGTGAACGAAATTACTGGGTTTCTTATGACGTTTTACAATAATATTTCGAAACAAAGTTAAAAATAGATAATGTTTTTACTCTAGTTACATTGTTGACCTTTCTCTAACATAAATATTATGCTTCTGTGTCGTGATGTCAGAATATAATTGAATGGAACTCATCCATTACGCGAATTGCGATATCGCCCTTGGTTCGTTTTCCGCAAACAATGATATCGAGTAGTGACCTATTATTATTATGACCTATTATTATTATTATTAAGTTATCATTTTTATTAAGAGTATCATGTCATTATGTATAAAGTTGGTGTTATTTGCCAACGGTTGTGTTAAGATTTGCTCTCTAAAAATCATTAAGTACTTAATTTCAAATTGTGAATTAAATGTGTCTTAGTCTATGTTTGATTATGTGTAACAGTGTTCCTTCTGAACATGTTTTCTGTCACATTTGATAACTTTTCCAGAGTCAGGTATTCTTTTAAATTTTATTTTTTGACACTTTTGTAAAGTGATGTTTGTATGCCATCTTCTGAAATGCATTCAAGTATGCAACTGGATTCCGTTGAACTGTTTCGCGAAACCAACAATGCCAGTTGGCAACAGTCCAACCCGTTGTAAATGACTGAATAACTGACATGGCAGCACTTTCTGCTTAAAATTTTGTAATAGCCGTGTTTGGAACAATTATGTAAAATTTTCATACCTGTCCGATGTGCGTGAAAAGGTTGTAATAATAGAATTACGCAAATGATGCATAACAAAATTTGGTTAGACTGACAAAATTGTTTTCATACATAATTTGTAACAAAACCGAAACAATCATCTGTATTTAAGGAAATTACATAAAAAACCCATAAAGGATTAGAAGTGTAAAGAGACTAGCTTGCTATCACCTTTGTGTAATCTCTAGTGGCGGCAAAGAAAATAAATGTTAACGGTGTAGTAGGTACTACAGATCCCAAAAAAAAAAAGGTCTGAATCTAATAAAGTAGCAGTTTAAGGCTCATATTCATGCCTGTAATGAATATAGTAGTGATAGCACAATAATCATGTCTATATAATCTATGTATACGTAACGTTAGCATCTAGTTTTATTTAGGTTTGATGTGGTCTAGACGGTCTTCATTCAGACAAAAGTTTTATTTTGGTTCCATTTATAATGGCCTTGATAAGGTTGAACATGTTAGTGTCTACACTTAAAACAAAGACTTAGTTTTCTCGAATACATGAATCTGCAAAAACCCAATACTAAGGTTCATTTTATTAGAAGTAAAATGATAATTTCAATCTTTTCCATTTCAGCTATAGGCATATTGCGGCTCGGACTAGGCAATACTGCTTATTAGTTTTTTGCAAGAGAAAAACCTTGTCGCTCGCAGATGGCGAAAGACATTATTTATAGAAAAACTTCATTACGTTGTTTTTATTACTGATATAATACTGGAATCAGCAGCTGACCTTCATATGATTGTCACGATAATGCATAATAAAACATTTTACAGAATTTTGTAGTAATTATTAATTTTCGCTTTTATGTTTTACAGAGGATCACAGATTAACTTGTGCAACGGTGTTGCCGGCACAACAGCCATGACAGGCCTTCCAAAAATACCCAACGGGTATGGAGATCAGAAGAAGCCGATGGCCTCACTCACACACTTGCCTAAACGTCCTCCGGTAGACATCGAGTTCTCAGACCTATCGTACTCAGTCAGCGAGGGCAGGAAAAGGGGCTACAAAGCTTTGCTCAAATGCATAAATGCCACATTTAGATCTGGTGAACTTACGGCCATCATGGGACCTTCCGGGGCTGGGAAAAGTACGCTTATGAATATCTTAGCGGGATACAAGTAAGTGGTTGTTTTATCTTTTGTGTTCTATCAGTGTTTAAATAAATATCTTCTTTAATTATGTCATTATCAGTAAAAATAAGAAACATTTAATTTGTTTTTAGTGTGATATTGATGTAAGATAAACTTGAGGTCATCTTAAGTGTATGTGTACCCAAAAAAGTTGAATATTGTCATATCTTTAGGTCGTGTTGTCATGTGCGTCGTAGACACAATAAATTCGTGGCTTTGAAATGACGAATTACGTACGGAATGCTACGATTGGAGTAATGCCAAAAATCTTCCAAATTCCTTTTTCGTTTACGATACACTTTCTGCTTCCAGAACGTCCAATGTCAGCGGATCAATACTCATAAACGGCAAGGAGAGGAACTTGAGACGGTTCAGAAAGTTGTCCTGTTACATAATGCAGGACGACTGCTTGCTGCCACACCTTACCGTGAAGGAGGCTATGCACGTCGCGGCGAATCTAAAGTTAGGGAAAGACATGACAGTCACTGCCAAGAAGATCGTCATAGACGAGATATTGGAGATGCTGGGGCTCGTAGAAGCAGGAGATACGAGGACTAATAACTTATCAGGCGGCCAGAAGAAACGGCTGTCCATAGCTTTAGAGTTAGTTAACAACCCACCTGTGATGTTCTTCGATGAGCCTACTTCAGGACTGGACAGCTCATCGTGTTTCCAGTGTATATCATTGCTGAAGTCGCTAGCGCGAGGCGGTAGAACTATCATATGCACAATACATCAACCGTCCGCAAGGCTTTTTGAGATGTTTGACTTTTTGTACACTTTGGCCGACGGGCAGTGTATATATCAAGGAAGAGTTAGTGGTTTAGTGCCGTTTTTGTCTTCAATGGGTCTTCACTGTCCGAGTTACCACAATCCTGCTGATTACGGTAAGTTTACCAAATACGTATAATAACAGCAACATATAATAATAACTTGTTAAGCTTCATGTTGATTCGAAATAAAAAGTACACAGTAATAAAACATCAGGTAATAGGGTAGAAAAACAAATGACATAGTGCTTTTATGGCTTTAGGTACTAATCCATTACTTCAAAGTTCAACTGTTTTTCCTATTCATTAACGTTAGAATAGTAAAAGGTCTTTAACTATGAAATTGCCGTTTTTTCTCACATTTTGTTCCGTTTGTAACTTTGACCTATAGTTGTATTTTTTCCTTATTCTTGTTTCATTGGATTAATTGTTAAATTACGTACCTTTTAAAAACCGTACGACTAGTTGCATATTACTTCATAGGGTATTGTGTCAAAATACCTGTTTCGATGTGCTGTCGGTTTCACTACTTCTGTAGGTATATTTTGTGATGAATTAAGATACGCAGTGCAGCGCAGCTTTTTTCACTGTAACTCTTGCAGTTGCATAATCGGTTCAGACATTTCCAAGAAAAATAAGAAAAATGTTAGTATGGAAATATCACTTTTCACGAAATCGTCCATTCAAATCGGCAATTTCCTACTTTAACCCCCAATACTTGTATTTAGGTAGTGATTAGTGTAGTACTTACTACATTTTTTTAGATTTTTTATTCTACTAAATTGATAACATCAGTTATCGAAATAACAAAACTACCGTGAAACATGGAAGGAATCGGTAAAACTATAAGACCAATTGAAGAAAATTCAATACCTGATTCTTAAACAAAGGCTTGTTAAATTAGTAAATAATGTGAAAATGTTATTGAATTAACATGCTTCTTTGTTCAATAGTTGTTCGTATGAAAAGAAAATATTATGATAAAACTCAACTAACATTTATTTCAATTAGACCATCACAGTCACTTTTGAATGTCAAAAAAACAAAAAGAAGTAAAGCTACAGTCACTGTCACAAGGCATAATAACTTGAGAAAGTACTGTAGTTGCACATTCCAAAGCGTAGATGTCATGTGGTATTTTATTGTAACTTTTTACACAGTACCCCATAATAGAAGTGCGTACTTTTGACAATCTGAAACGTGGCTGATCTAATTTGTCCTTATTTCTAGTATTAACATTATGTCTGTCGCTTATTTTACTAAAAAGATGTACGTTTTTCCCAACATACATAATGTTTTCATAAATATATTGACAAGGTACCGTCATGATGTTAATTTGTTTAAACGATTCTCTTAGAGATTCGCGTCTGCGTAGGTTATAGATGGCTGTAACGGCCCTCTTTTGCAGAATAAATATTGAATCAATATCTGCAGCCCGTCCCCACAGCAGAATACCGTAAGACATGATGCTATGGAAGTAACTAAAATAGACTAGTCTCGCGGTATCCACGTCTGTTATTTGCCGGATTTTACGGACAGCGTAAGCGGCTGAACTTAGCCGCCGCAAGTGCTGTGAAGTGAGGACTCCATTGCAGTTTCGGTCAAGTGTAATCCCCAGGAAAACCGTCTATTCGACGAATTCTAGTATCTCACCGTTCAATACAATGTTACATACGCTACTTCTTACATTCGGTAACGCGAATCTTATGCATTTAGTTTTCTTCTCATGTAACACCAAATTATTCACAGTGAACCAGTTAGCATGAAAAACTATTATGAATCTGAAGTATAGCGTTATTTACGCCGTTAAACTCTTGTGCACGTCTGTTATCCTTAAATATCTTATGTGTCATCAGCAAATAACACCATTTGAGGTCGACTTTTCAGTAAATGAGGTATGTCATTTATATATACTAGAAAAAGGAATGGACCCAATATTGAGCTTGCGGTACCCCCGTTTTTACTTTTAATCGTAACGAATTTACGCCATTTATTTGTACTTGCTGCATCCGATCATTTAAATATGATTTAACTAAGCTAAGTGCTTGTTTCCCCAGTCCGCAATGCTCAAGTTTCAGCAACATTGTGTCGTGATTCACGCAATCAAATGCCTTGGATAGGTCGCAAAAGATGCCTAATGCATCTTTTGCCTCTTCCCATGCATTGAAGATGTGCTTTAGTAAAGTGACACCGGCGTCAGTAGTGCAACGACCTTTGGTGAAGCGATATTGTTGATCATGTAGGATGTCCATTCGATTAAAATGATTGAGCATTTGATTTAGCATGACTTTTTCAAATACCTTGCTGATAAGCGGCAAAATAGATACGGGTCTATAATTATTTGTATCTTTGTTGTCTCCAGATTTAAAAAGTGGATAACTTTACTAAACTTCATTAAATCTGGAAATACCCCTTGGTCTACACATAAATTAAATATTAAAGCTAAATAATGAGCTATTGTCTCAACAATTGATTGACTGACTTTAGTAGACATGCCCCAAAAGATTTCAGTAGTTTTTATTTTAAGATGCTTAAAAGCTTTCATAACGACCACAGGGTTTATATGTTTAAATTTAAACTCAACAGGACAGGTTGAACCATTCTCTCTTAATAAATCAAAGGCAAGGGATGGCGAAGAATCTAGCGTTTCTGTGGTTTTAATTAGAATATTGGTAAAGAACGTTGCGAATTCCTGAGCAACATCGACATTTGTGCTAACGAGCCCTCGAGAAAAGTCCAGTGTGTAATTAGTGTTGTGTCTTTTGTTTCATTATTTATTATTGTCCAAACTGTCTCAATCTTGTTGTCGGCAGATTTCAACTTGTTGCTAAAGAATAAGGCTTTAGCTGTCTTGCAGGTATTTTTGATAATTTTAGAATAAGTAGCAACATATTTATTAAAAGTTTCCGTATAAATATAAGGCTTAAGGCCATACAACTCTAAAAGTATTTCACGACTTTTCCTGATGCCATTAGTTGCCCAGTCACTGAATGAAAACTTCGGGCAGATAGTTTTAATTTTCCTCTTAAAAGAATTATTGAACTCAGTTTGCACTAATGAAAAGAATTCTTCATACATAGTATTAACATTCTTCATATTTAGGCCCTGCACACCTAACTTGTCAATTAAAGTGCTATTAAATTTGATCAAGGCACTGGAAGTTATTGGTCTAGTTCGTACTTTTTGAGATGGTGTGTTAAATTCAAAAGACACAGTTTGACCACAGTGATCAGAGGGGAGGTAATTTACAAAAGCTTGCTCCAAATAGTCGCAGCCACCGAAAAAAATATCAATGCATGTAGAAGTACTTGTAGTTATACTGGTCGGTTCTAAAAACACATTCGACGGATTGAAAGATTTTAGAAGGCTTAATAGTCTACTGCTATTAGAGTTATTTTCTAAAACATTAATATTAAAATCACCGCGATAATTACGGATTTATTACCACTTGAAAGTTTACCCAAAACATCTTCCATAACTGACTGAAAAATAGAGTAGTTTTGATTATTTAGGGGGTCTGTATACGCACACTATAACATGCTTATCCAGCTCAAAACATGACAATTTAATGCTATGCTCAACTGAGAGCTCTATTACGTATTTACGTGGTTTTGATTTAAAACGATTTTTAGTTAAAATTAATGAACCTACCCGCAGCATTGGTTTTCGGTTAAAGCAACTGCCCACGCTGTAATTCTCATAATTAATTTGCATTTCACAATCTTTCATCCAATGTTCCGTAATACAGATAATATCAAACTTGTTTTTTTTTCTAAAAATAGTTCTATTTCTAATTGTTTGGAAGAAAAACCCTGAATATTCTGTTGAAACAATTTCAGGGAATTCAGCTCAACCCCTTTTTTACAATTAATTGATTGAGAGCTAGAAGATACCTTAAAGTTGATAGGTTTAACTAGATTGTCACTCGTACCTTCTATTGTCGTATTGACTAGTTTAAATCTAAGTTAATATTTGTGTAATTACAATTACTACAATTACTAATTTCAGTATACCTATTTACATAAAACTGCGACATACTACTTATGTCTGAGTTTATATTAAAAGCTAATAGTCGTGCTATTTGACGTCTAAAACTAATAGGCAGGTACGAATTATTTCTCCTTGACTTCAATTTCTGAACGAAACTGTTGGTGTCGAAAAATATCAACTTGTCACTATAGTGACTAACTAATGAATGCATGCGATCGTTAAGGTTATGTATGTAATGATTTTGCCTGCTTGACAATGTCTCAAAGTAAGGAAAGGCACACAGGATTATCTTCTTACAATTTAGTTTTATAATATATGAACGCACGATTTAGAAAAATCAACACATTTTACTTTTTATGAACTATACCATTTTCAAAAGGCATTCACTTGTTTTAAACAAAAAGACAAAATTTTAACGTAAATACGCTAGTACATCAAGCTTTTACAATCTGTCAAGGTAGGTACAAGGTTGATTGGGAAAATTTGACAGTTTGGGATAGCTTGATGTGCTGCGTCTGTACATTTCATTAGATGCAGCTAGCCTGTTACTTTATTTAGCCAGTTTCAAGAGCCGCTTTCTTAAAACCCACCATAAAACAGAATCACGCATTCATGATGGTCCTCTTAGTCACAAATCAAAACCCAATCATATCAGCAGACATTCAGATCAAAAAAAGTTTTTACATCTGAAATCATTTCGTGTCTAGTTCAAGTAATTATAGATCCGTTGGTATCGAAATAGTCCATGTAGCTGAAAGCGAATGAAGTTTGGCGCAACTAGTCCGGTCTCATTTATTATAGCACGAGTTATTTGAGTCGTAAACAAAATGATCAACTGTTGAGATCACATGCATCTCTGTCGTTATAGTTTGCTCCAGTTTTAGGTGATCAGTACAAACTAAAAGTGACATGGTATTGGCTGAAAATTCTCAGAGATCTACATATTATTTTACGAAAAACAAATAAATAGGTTGCCTTTTTGTTTAATTGTTTTCTTTTCTTGTGGCTCGTGTTAATTCCAATGCAAAAGTAAGTTGAACTTAATTTTTGAAACAGTTAAAAAATATTAACTATCTAAAATAAAAAAAAAATCTAATCTAAATAACATCAAATATCTTTTAATCTTTTTGGTCTAATTGGTTAAGACGTCCGGTGTACTGAATCGGAAGGTCGCAGGTTCAAACCCTGCTCGCACTAGAATTTTTCTTTCCATGTCAAAACAGCTGTAGTTCCCTACGCAGGGTTTGCGTATAAAAATATTAAAAATACTAACAATTGTTTGTTAAAAAAGCCGTGGGTCATCAGTATTAACAATAAGGCCCACTAACACGAGACAACTACCTACATAAATTTTGCGCTGAACGGATTTAGGGTTGTGCCACATCTATTAACACGGAATCGCATTTTTCCATGCTCTTATTCGTGAACCGTCATTTGCTAGAGCGAGAAACAGAGCGAGAGTGCTATCGCACGCGGCAGCGCCGAAGGTGCGCTCGGCAACAAGTTCTCGACTCTGGCAGGATAGAAACATGGAAAAATGCGATTCCGTGCAGATAGATGTGGTGCGGCCCTTAATACACCTTAAATGTTTTAGTAGGTTGTAGTCCAAACGGGCCTGTATATACACGAAACAGTATTAAAGATTGATGTTACCAGACATGACAAAATAAAGTAGAAACTCAAGAAAACATAACATAACCTGTTTAATTGTACACCATAGCACGGCCTTGCTTTGATGTGATAGGATGAAGGTTGAATTTGTTAAGTTTTATTTTTAAACGCAACAGACTGTGTGACGACATGAAGACAAAAAGCGTCAACTATAACTATCGTGCGGGTAATTAAACTGATATCTATGCCGTTGGCAATTGTGATGGATTTCAATTAGCGAGGCTGCTTGCTCGTATTTCATCTATCCTCAAATATTTACTCAGGGTGTTTCTACCTAACAGATGATCGATAAAAAAGAAAATAAATTTTCAATTACCATGACACTCAAGACGGGTTCCGTGGGCACAAACTAGGACATAAATCGATTCATACCCTAGTTTATAAGGGAGAGCCCTATCCCTAAGTAAAACGTATCCGTCCATCTTCGAGACAGCCAGTATACCTCTATTACTCACAGTGTAGGGAGCTTCTTTTAAGACTATGACCTTAGAGCATCCTCTGCCAATATGTACGAAAACCTTTTTGATCAATCAACATTTGTATCTGTTTACCCGACTGACCCAAATTCGTCCTGAAATAAAGTGATACCATCTGCGATCCCTTCGTCTTCCAAACGTGCTTCTAAATTTAGGCTTTTTTATAGTACCTATTACTCCAAAAGAGCCTATTATAATATTCAGATCAGGATTACGCAAGGGAGATGCTAAAAAAGCAATAACTTTTTAGCACTGAAACAACCTAGTTACGTCAAACAACTTTATAACTTCATGTGAGGAAAAAACCTCATTGTTTCTTCAACGATATCACTGTTTGTCTTTACTTGTGAATCAACGGCACAAAAAATGAAAACATTTGTGCTTAGCATCGTTTCATTTCAACACTGTAGATGTATGTATGTTTATTTATGACGTGCGATCGTAAGAATCTAATATCTTTGTAGCAATGAAAATTACTTGTGTTTCGATAACTGTTAATTACTTCATCAAGAGAACAACTTTCCACTACATTTCTCATCATAACCCGATACTCGTAAATGCCTATTGTGACCTGTGTTGAAAACAAATTAGTTATAATTGACAACATGTTTGGTGGAAATTAACTAATACCATCGAATTTATAATTCATAAGACAAATTTCTCTTCTACCTCAATGATAAAGTCCTTTTCATCAACTTTAAAACACTAGAGCCGGAATAAGATGTAGCCTTTTCCAGCACCTTTAGGTTGACTATTATCAGTAATAACCTTCTTTATCTCATTGATTGTAGTGATGGAAGTAGCAACAGGAGAGCACGGTGACTGGGTGCACAAGCTGGTGATGGCAGTCAACAAAGGCAACTGTGGTCGGGGCCAGTCCTCATCGTCATCATCATCGTCCTCCGTACCTCAGAACTTGAACTACAATAACCAGACTAGCAAGAACAACGCTCAGAAGGCGGAGCAACAGGCACTTGCTATTGTGATAGGTAAGAAATAATTATTTTTGTACAAAGAGACAAAAAATAAATAAAGAATCGTGTAAAATTGATGGTGGCAAATCATTTGTACCAACGTAGTTTGAATAGAGTTTCAGATGTAGCATACATGCGTTACAGAATGTATGATTGTATGTGTTGTATGTATGTCGATTCTTAGCCTTAAACAATTTCTTGCAACACTCTTCACTCTACTCTTACCATATAAGTAGCTGTTTGGGTTGATGCCAGATATTGTCTCTAGCAATGACAAAGTTTCTTACTCCATAGCAAGAAACACTTAATATTCTCATACATTTCTAGAAAATCATACTGATATTTATTTTCTGGTTTCCAGACAAACCAACCTGCACTGTGATAGACATGTCCGAACCAGTCCTCAACACAGAAAAGCAAATCGCTCTACCCAACGCCACGAACCTCGCACCAGTTACCTGCACCACGTCACTCCTCGATTCCAGTGAAAGCTTCACGAAGAAACCCATCAAGACTGGCTTCCCCACATCAGGGTGGAAGCAATTCTGGATCTTATTGAAACGTACTTTTAGAAGCATTTTGCGAGATCAGATGTTGACACACTTAAGGCTCTGTTCTCATACGGTGGTTGGGCTGCTGATCGGGTTCCTGTATTATGATATTGGGAGGGATGCTGCGAAAGTGATGAGCAATGCTGGATGTATATTCTTTACTGTGATGTTCACTATGTTTACTGCTATGATGCCTACTATTCTTACATGTGAGTATTCTACTATTAAAATCATTGCATTGACTAGTGTCATTGTTTCTATATTATTGCGAGAGTTAATAAAACCTCAGTTTCTGCGTAAACATCCTGAGACTCTTTCACACTGAGAAATTTTGGACGAATCTTAGCGTAGCCATTGAATTGTTGCAGTATAAAGGTGGACCGAGTACAATCCCTTGGTGAACTCCCATTACATAAGATCAATCCTTTCCACTTTGTCGAGAAAATGTCATTTTAATGACAAATAATTTACCGTCTAACAATGTTGTAATAATTGTGTTGTTTTCTTGTTTACAGTCCCTACTGAGATGAGCGTATTTGTGAGAGAGCATTTGAACTACTGGTACTCGCTGAAAGCCTTCTACTTCGCTAAAACTATGGCGGATTTACCGTTTCAGGTAAATACGAAAATAAACTATAATAGTTAAAGTATGGAAGAAAAGAATGTGTTGCGCCGATCTTAACGTTATTTTCCTGTGTTGTCGTCTGTGTGTGCATAAATAGTTAAATAAATAAAGGTCCACGGTGGTCTTGCAAGCGTTTTGACGTCACATAGGTGCAAAATGCACTTTAGTAAATCAAAACGCCACAACTCCTCGTCAAACTGACCTTGAAAGTTTTAGGCTAAATCTAGATATTGTGGCAATGTCATGCGTCAGACTAACTTTCTAATCAAATAGGAACTTATGGTCATCGTTCACGTTAGAAAGTGAAATTTGTACGAGGCACACATTATTGTTTTCAATAGAGATACAATTGTAGTAGGTGAACTTTGGCTGAAATGCTTTGTGACCAAAAAAAATTGTCCGATCGATTCTGACATGGCCTCAATTGCTCATAAATACACCGCTGCTGTATTTATTAGGTACTTTACTGCAATCAAGCCACAATTGGAACTTAAATATTGACACGAGCTGGTCAATGTCAAATACTGAGTCAACAATGAAATCGACACAATTTTTAAGGAAATATCCATTCCTTTGTTGATAAAGTAGCTAAAATAACGTATTCAAATTAACACCTGTAGCTAACGATATTTTCCTTAAACACAAAAGATGTATTAGTGCAGGTGTTTTTTTATCTCCAATCTAACAAATCATAAAGGATGTCTCATCGTGGGAGATAGGAAAAATGTAAATCTAGATTAACTACACTATTTTGTAACAAGTCCGTATTTTTTTATTTACATATTTACCAACGTTTACGTCATCTTTTATTTGCTTTATAAGATAAAATATAAGTACCTAACTAATCTTCATACTTCTTCTTCAGATTGTCTTCAGCGGCGTCTACGTGATGATAGTGTACTTCATGACAGGCCAGCCGATGCAGACGGACCGGGTCCTTATGTTCACGACCATTAACATCCTCACGGCCCTGGTGGCGCAATCCCTCGGCTTGCTCATCGGGGCCGCTATGAAGATCGAGACCGGGGTCTACCTGGGACCTGTCACTACAATCCCTGTAGTACTCTTCTCAGGATTCTTTGTTAACTTCAACGCAATACCCAGCTACCTGCAATGGCTTACTTACCTCAGCTACGTTCGATACGGATTCGAAGGCGCCATGTTGTCAGTCTACGGCTTTGGAAGAGAAAAACTTCACTGCTCCGAAGCCTACTGCCACTTCAGGAATCCCAACTTGTTCCTGAAGGAAATGACTATGGATAAGGCCAATTTCTGGATTGATGTCGGCGCTCTATGCGCACTCTTCGTCTTCATTAGAGTAATCTCTTACTTAGTTTTAAGGTTCAAATTGAAGATGATGCAGTAGGCGCATGCACAAAACGATCAGGACGATCAGCTTCGTTGGCGATGACTATTTCTTTAAATTTGTCGATTTTGATGGAATCGGAGTTAAGTGTATCTTTGCGTGGTTCCGTAGGGTGTGTGTGTACCAAAAGGATATTAATGAATCATTCCTAATGATAACTTATTATGTTTTAAGTTGGTTTGAGCTTCGTGTGTTTGCTGATGAGGTGTTCAGGCTCGTAGAGGTAATGGGAGTTTGTTTTTTTAATATAAACGTGTTGTCACAGCTAGCTATGCTTTAATATTAGGGATGTACTTAATGGGGTATGCTCCATATAGCTCAACGGTCTTAAGTCCGATTCTATTCCAAAATTCTTTGATCATCACGGATTCTGATAGCAAGTTCGTAGATATAATAATAAAAATAGTTTTCGAAATACTTTAGCTTTTTAGTACGCAGATAAAGTATAGATTGTTTATACGTACCCATAGGGGATAGTCGTTAAGGTTTTATAGGAAATCGGGCCCATGACTTAATTTTTAAGTTCCTTAATTAGTGATTTTTCATACGTTAGTTTATGATTCATTTATAACATCACGCGTAGGCGATATCAACTTGTATGTACTCAACATTCTTAGGTATTTAATTAGTATTTTAAAGTACCTTTCATTACGCTAAAGATTTTTTCGTAAATCTCTATGTCTATCCTAATTACCAGTATTTATTATTAAATAAACGACTGTGATTTTTATAATGTTGTTGTTTGAATTTTAAAACCTTTTTATGAGTCCTATACAAAATTAAGATGTTATCAAGATGGGTCGCGGTCCTCAGAACTGCGGGACCGAGTATAAAGATACAAATTGTCAACACCATGGCAGCATAAAAGAATCAGCTTTTGTAGACATAGACGGAATGCAGAAAACGGGGGATGAAGTTGGACATCAATGGGAGGGCCCTTATTATGTTGTTGTCTGAACAAAATACAACGATAAGTGATTTAGTGTAAGACACATCTTTTTGACGACCGCAACACTTTGATATCTCATGTCAAATGCCTTCTTAATTACTTCTGAACTGTCAATTCAATCATTTTACTACATATAACACACGTAGGTACACAGATGGTATTGTTCATGATTTAACCATGATAAAGAGAAATACTAGCCTACTACTTGAGGAGCTCGTGGCTAAATAATAACAGCCGCTCGGATCGATCTTTAGGTTAAGCCGTGCTTGCCTAGGTTGGTCTGTGGATGGGTGACCACCCATTACATACCGAGTTTCCTCCGTGCCTCGGAAAGCACGTTAAGCCGTTGGTCCCGGGTGTCATTTGTAGATCTTTGACAGTCGTTAGGTAGTCAGCGGCCCAAAAAGTCTGACAACCAGTCTTACCAAGGGGTATCGTATAACCCAGTACTAACTGGGTTGTGGAGGTCAGATAGGCAGTCGCTCCATGTAAAATACTGGTATTCAGCTGCATCCGGTTAGACTGGAAGCCGACCCCAATATAGTTGGAAAAGGGCTAGGCAGATGAAAGAGAAATACTAGCCCAGTGGGAAAGAAATTATAGAAATCCCAGGCAGGCAGGCACATCAGTCTTACCAAGGGGTATCGTATAACCCAGTACTAACTGGGTTGTGGAGGTCAGATAGGCAGTCGCTCCATGTAAAATACTGGTATTCAGCTGCATCCGGTTAGACTGGAAGCCGACCCCAATATAGTTGGAAAAGGGCTAGGCAGATGAAAGAGAAATACTAGCCCAGTGGGAAAGAAATTATAGAAATCCCAGGCAGGCAGGCACATCAGTCTTACCAAGGGGTATCGTATAACCCAGTACTAACTGGGTTGTGGAGGTCAGATAGGCAGTCGCTCCATGTAAAATACTGGTATTCAGCTGCATCCGGTTAGACTGGAAGCCGACCCCAATATAGTTGGAAAAAGGCTAGGCAGATGAAAGAGAAATACTAGCCCAGTGGGAAAGAAATTATAGAAATCCCAGGCAGGCAGGCACATCAGTCTTACCAAGGGGTATCGTATAACCCAGTACTAACTGGGTTGTGGAGGTCAGATAGGCAGTCGCTCCATGTAAAATACTGGTATTCAGCTGCATCCTGGAAAGAAATTATAGAAATCCCAGGCAGGCAGGCACATTACTCTGTGTAAATTATTTAATTGCCGCTGCTCCCAAAACGGCGTATCTTAGAACCAAAAATTCTATGATCCAAACCAGACTGCTTGCATGAGTGGTGAAGTACAACACGACTACTTTAAGTGTGCAGATCAAGGTGGCGCTCCTTGTTAAGCAAAACTGCATCGATATGTCAAAACTGGAATTTTAGTCATCATCTATTTTAGTTCCGTGTTTTCCCGCGTGCACAAATAAGTTGATTCAAGTGTACAGCCCACCCGATCTCACAGAAAGGAGGCCTGTGTCCTAACTGTGGGTACTATACAGGCTGATAATGCTATGTCTCTGATAATGACGGCATCGTTGGTCTAGTGGTCGCTGGTGTAACTACTGAGCCAGATGTTTGGGGTTCGATTCCCGGGACGGGCAAAGTGTTATTGGGTCCATGGTCCATGTTATGGGTTTTCCATCAGGAATTTCTCAATAGCAGACGGAGTCTGGATCTGTGCCCGGTTGATGGCAATATCGCCTACTCTTACGCGCCCCCTATTACATTGGACTTAACATAACTGAACTCGCTTCGGATTACAGGCCTGATGTTATGACCTTATTCCAATATCTGACGAAGGTTGCCGAATTCGAGCACAAGCGGACCCGGCTTGTAACGGTTTAATTGAACGGTTTCACCGTCAGCCGAATGCTGCAATCGTGTGCCGTGCTAACGATAGGGTGGACTGAATCGTTGCCGTGGGCCTTGTTGGGTGTAACATCTGTCTTCAAGGAGGATTTAAGAGCCTCCTCGGTGGAATTGGTCTAAGGGAGTCGCTGAGATCACCCGGCGAGTTCTTTCAGCCTACTGACTACATCACTTTAAACAAAGATTCGGAGTTAGCACAAATCCGTTACAGAAGTTGTTGCAGGCGATAAATTGTGTGTTCGTGCTATACACAGTATACACTAAAACTTATGCAACACTACTCTAGCTAGCTGGGTGACAATTGAGTTGAAGCCAGATAGTTTTATCCAGCAATGAAGGTATAACTTTGGAAGACCACTGCAATAGGCATATAAAAAATATTAAGAATTTTATTACATTACATTTTGATGATTTCCCATCCGAAAAAAAAAAGAAAGGTGAACCGAGTACAATTCCTTGGTGAACTCCCATTTTCATAATATCCATCCTTTGACGACTTAAATATACTTAGTTGTGGAAATGACAAATATTTTTCCAGAGATAAGGGTGTTTGTGAGAAAGCATTTGAACTACGGGTACTCGCTGAAGGTCTTCTTTTTCGCTAAAACTATGTCTGATCTGCCGTTCCCGGTAAATATTACCATTAAGATTGTCTAACTGCAGGGCAAAGCACCTTTGCTCTGACAGGTTGTTTAGCACTTTAGCTAACTTATCAGAAATTGTTTCAAGAGCCGTGTGACGTTATACTGGTTTAAAATGCAAATGTGTAAATCAAACCGCTCTTCATAGACTGACTTTGGAATATGGTCATATTAGACAGGTTAAGGTTCAAACAAACTAGTTCAATCATGGATATACAAAGTCACGCGTTAGGCTAACTTTCTAATCAAAAAGGTTAGATTACCGTTAGAAAGTTAGATTTGTAGTAGGCACATACCATTGCTAACTTTATTAGCGATAAAAAAAAATATTGTAGTCGTTGAACTTTGACTGAAATGCTGTATGACCAATAATGTTTGTCCATTCGATTCTGACATGGCCTCAGTTGTTCATAAAGACACCGCTGCTGTATTTATTAGGTACTTGACTGTAATCAAGCCACAATTGATAGTTAAATGTTAACACGAGCCGGTCAATGTCTAATACTGAGTCAACAACGAAAGAAACACAATTTATAAAAATATATTTAATTCCTTTGTTGATAAAGTATTTATAGACAAAACAATAAACGTATTAATGCAGCTGTTTATTTATCATCAGTTTAAGTAATAAGACATAATATATCATCCTGAGAGATAAGAACAAATAATAATCTAGACCAAATACCTACATACACTGCTGTGCAGGTACCTAGGTCTAAGTAATCCTTTTTTTTCTTACCTAAGGTTTAAATATACTTATCTTCTATTTGCCATACAAACGTATTAAAGTATACGTACGTATTATAGTATTTTGTCTTGCACTCTTCTTGTTTTTTTTTATTTTTTTTTAATAGGTACCTACGTATTTTTATTTGTTATTACTATACACAGTCACAGATAATATAATACTACGTACAGATACCCAATCCCATACAAAGAAATGATACCTCCCTAAAACTGGCAATCGGACCGGCTATTTTTTGTCCTCCATTTTTTCAACAGATGGTAGCACCAACGTCTCACTGATTACCAGAGGCAGTAGTTTTACAACGCCATCTAGGAGTAGGCCTAGTTTCTAGGTGGCATCGATACTAAGTGGCATCGATACCACTAGATGGCGCATAGATTCTCTACATCGCACCGTGCGTTCAAGGACAATTAGATAATAACAATACAACAAAAAATATCTCTAGTTGGCGAAACGGTTTCATTTGTTTGAGTGAGCTAACAAACATCTCTTTGCGGCGAATGCGTCTTCATTTGTTTTTGTTGAATATTTCAATACTTTTAGAGCGTTTACTACTTACGGCATTTCGTATAAACTTTAAAGTTCTTTTTTTTCGAAATGACTGAACCGATTTTAATGAAACTTTATACACTTAAGCAATATACATAGTTCTAAAAAAATATCAGAGAACATTTTCGATAAATAGTATTACAGCTAAATTAGGACGATTTTAGATTCATAGAAACAGAAATTTCCAATTATCTCTTTTTTTAAAATGACATTTCGAAAATGTTCTCTGAGAACTTTTTCGACTTAAGTATTCTGCTTATGCGTATGAAGTTTCATTTATATCGGTTCAGAAATTTAAGAAAAAAAGGACTTGAAAGTTTGTATGAAATGCCGTAAGTCGTAAACGTTCTTAGAGCCAAACCACACGGCACGGTGCGGCGCCGTACCGCAAGCCATTTCGCCGCACTAACAAACACACGGGAAGTGCGACATCGCAGCGGCGATGAAAAAACTATTGGCTTGCCCTACGTACTACAGTCTGTAATAACAATGGATCGCAAACAACTGCGGTGCCACGCCGGCGCCGCTCTGTTTATCCATTCCCGCCTCGTCTCGATTCAGGCACGCGCGCGGTGCGGTGCCGGAGAGCACCGCACAGCGCCGTGTGGCTACAACACATTGTTGTATGTAGAAAACCGGAGCGGCAACGCTTGGGCGCCGCGCCGGAGCTGCACCGCGCCCTGTGGTTTGGCTGGAGAAAACGCCAGGGCAGCGCGCGAATTTTTTTTTTTTACCATTTTGCAATGTGCAGGTCAGTGTCAGGCTGGATGTTGAACAAAATATGATGCGCGACCGTAACACGTATGTATTTACAGTATTATAATAATTAAAATCGTCAATACAATCCCATTGAATAACTATTTCATGAAAAAGTCTTTCAATGGTATTAAATGAACTTAAGAGGGTTGTATTTATGATTTTAATTATTACAATTCTGTAACTACATACATGTTACAGCCGCGAATCATATTTTAATCAACATACAACCTGACACCGACCTGCAAATTGCAAAAAACGTAAGAAAATTTACTTACGTTAGATACTCCGAACCGCCATAAAGTTTGCAGATCATCACTTGCAGTTCATTATAGGTACTCAAATCAATCAAATCTAGGTATACAATTGCTTTTAATTTAATGTAGTTACTGCGGCAAGGAAATGATATGAAAAGGTAGGTACTAGGAGTAGGAGAATGAAAGATGGAAGTAGGTACTAAGTACCAACTTACATAAATAACAAAAAACAAACGGAATAATTTTATAAAAATATTTTAATACTTCAATCAAATACCTAACTGCTTTTGTAGTTTAATTTTTGTCTTTTAGTTTGTTTTAATTGCATAACTGTTAGGTTTTAACAAAAGAAACGCGAAGTCATTTGAAGTAAAAACTAAAATTATCCTTTTCAAGGCATTGGTACGTTGTCATCTAGTGTATGCCAGTATAGCATGGAATCCTATGTATGCTGTACATTCGCAGCGCCTTGAGAACATCCAGCGAGCGTTTACGAGACATAATTGCATACATGTCCACAGGAATATCCCACCGATGTCCATACGAAGAACGTTTGACAACTCATGACTTAGTTTTTCTCCATAAGGTTGTCAATAGTCAAATTGAATGCGAACAGTTGCTAGAACGTGTAATGTTGCCAGTCCCAAACAATCGTCCTAGACAGCCAATTTCTAGACTTTTTCAAACGCAAACCAACTCACCAGTATCAAGAATGTGCATTCAATACTACGAACTCAACTGTAAATTACCTGACTTGGATGTGTTCTTTGGTTCCCTACCGAAGTTCAAAAGCCTGTCGCGCTCTCATATGAACCTACATTTAAATGGCTATAATTAGTTTCTTATCAGTTTTATTTGGATTTTTTTTATTTTGTTTTGTGTTTATTAGTGTAAGTCAGTTTTTTGATCTCTTCTTTAGTTTAAGGCAAAGATGTTTTGTTTTCTATTTTATGTTACATTTTATTTCTTTAACTTTACAATAAAATAGCTATATTGTACTTAAGAGAATGTTGTGTACACCTGTAATTGGTACCTACATAAGAACCCTAACCTGTTTATTTCTATTGTTAAATGTAAAATGTATGTACTGTAGGTGTATCTATTTTAAATAAATAAATAACTAAAAATTTTTGAAGCATTACTTTTGAAGTGATGTTTTCCTAAATTTATTATGTTACTAGCGACCCGCCCCTGCTTCGCACGGGTGCAGTATATATGTATATATAAACCTTCAACTTGAATCACTCTATCTATTAATGAAAACCACATCAAAATCCGTTGCGTAGTTTTAAAGATCTAAGCATACACAGGGACAGACAGACAGCGGGAAGTGACTTTGTTTCATACTATGTAGTAATTAGTTTTACTACAGGTTAGGTTTTTTTACAGTTATTGATTGATTGAGTTGTTATTTGATTTTTTCTTTTTTGATCAACCTGGAAGACATTTGAAGGGTCATTTTTAATTTCTTGCACTTTGGAGTGTTCGTTGATTTCCTTTTCTTTTATGTGTCAAAACATAAAAGTGCACTAGATGCAGTTGGTTCTTCAACATTTGGACTGTTACAAGTCAGTTGTGTCACACTTTGGTTGCGAGTCAAAATTTTCAGTACAGGTGAAGTTTCTTGAGCTAAAAAAACAGATATAAAGGTAACGTAAGCTCTATGTTACAAACTATTGACGACCTGTAAGAACAGTTCTTGTCATTCTTAAAAACTTACACACAGAATTCCCATAAATGAGGGTACAATAAAATTGTGATTATTTAAAAAAATACCTTGTGATGTTGATGGACATGGTGAATGCAGTGTCATGACCGAGCATTGCACATCGTTGTGGTTTTGAGGCACTGCCATTTTTGATAATTTTTTCCTTTTGCCAGTTTTAGTCTGAATGAACTTATCACCGCAGTTCCTGATGATTAAGGTGAGCTACCGTCATGTTTCCTAAAATCACAAACTATATGTTATTGACTAATATATGGCCACATTTTAGATGTATATTGTTGAGCTATCAGTTTTCAGTTAGTTCTCAAGATTTATAAAAACAATTTGGAGTAACCATTGGCTATAGACGTTAGTAGTAAGTACATATTTTATTTTATGGAGTAACTTGATTATTATTTTTAGTATCTCAAAAGTGACTACGTAATATTTTAGCCGTAAATACACTTACCACAATTGATCAACCAAACTGCCAAACGACTTGCATGTCCAGTTGGAATCCGACACATTGAGAAATCTTTCGATGATTGTTCGCTTAAATATGAGCACTTGATAGGAGCCATATTGAGTGTACTTTCTAAAATGAAAATCCAAAGTTTTTACTAGCATAAGTCGTCGTATGTGCAAGATTCGTTGTTGTACAGTATCCAGGGTCCAGGTCAAGACATAGGGACGTGTCTTTTCTAAAATCCGTAGTTCGAACCGAGGTCGGTTAGAAGAAAACAAAAACGCATTCAAATTTCAAAGCTGGGTACTGGGAGTCAGACATGACCAAAACAGAATTGACATTGACATTGACAGATAGAGTAACTACCTACTTTGAAAACGTTTCGTACAATGCTAGTTCCGGTTTTAGTTACATGAAAAAATATATAATTATTTACCATAAACATGTTAGAAATATTTCTTACATTTCTGTGAACAGTAATAGATTTTAAAAAAAATACTGAATTTCCTTTAAATGAATTAACTAAACGTATTTAGCAACGATTGTGGTTACATTGTATGTGACGCTTTGAGTAAAACGCCATCTATTGCAAAGAGCTATAGACAAAATGGATAACAGATAGCTCCTTTAACTAACTTTATCATTCTATGGGTTCGAATGAATTAGAAAAGTCTTCAGTTATTTTTTTTGTCGAAATTACGTGATTTGTGAGTATAAATAGATAAATCAGCATTAAACAAGGAAGTTTTGATTTTTACTAATCTTACTTCAGCCAAAATCTGCCGTTTATCTCATTTTAGTGGTTGTTAATTTCATAACTGTTACCTATGCTGCCATCTATGATATTTTTTCAAGACTAATTATAATGTGTTCGAGATGGGACCCCATGACACAGTTTAGTTCTATTTAAGTACCTATTCATGCATACCTACACATACCTAATTAGAAACAAAACTGTTTTATGTCCGTCACATCACCATCTCAGGTCCAGTTGAAAACTAGCGTCGGGCACTAGCTGCTCGGCAGTTTGCTGAACTGGGCCTATTTGGCGCTGCCGTGAGACACACAATATTATCTTCTTTTTATTTTGTTTAGTTTTAACATTTTTACTGTATAAATTTAAGATTTTTTATTTTTTATTGTGCTTTTTGTGTGCACTTGTGGCATGGGCAAAATAAATATGTTATCTTTCTTTCTTTCTTGTACGTACCTACGTATATCGTAAAAAGTCATTTATTTATTTATTTATTCAATAGTACACGTACATTTTATACATTATAAGTTGGTGCCAACATAAACTCATTAGAGTTTTACCGTGCACCAAAATCATCGACTACATAATTTAGAGGGTAGGTACTTAGTTAAAAAAGAAACTACAACTAAAAATTACCGCGGGTATTAGGCGAAATAATATCTAATACTCGTACTAACGAGCGAACCTCGGTGACCAATCCGACCGACCATTCGAAAACAGCAGTGGCGAAGGAAGTTTCTTAATTGATACAGGTTGTTCCCAAAAGTAAATGTTTTAGAAATAATGTCGTTATTATTATTTTTTTTGTTTATTTGTGTTATGTTATAATTGTTAGGTATTACTTTTACTTCATCGTGTATGCTTTCAATTATTCATCTATAATGAATTTAAAAAATACTTATAAATCAATATCTATCTGTGGTATTTAAATTTTGTAAAAAATGTTGTTTTAATTTGTATTTTATGTTTTGGAATGCAATGCAGTCGTCTGGTCGCCACATGAAGCCAAGTACAAACTAATGCTAGAACGTATCCAGAACAAGTTTGTGAGATTCCTGTACTTAAGGCTGTATGGTGTGTGTCCAGGGTATCCACTGCTATATCCTACTCTATTTGTGCTGGGCATGGTAGGCTATTACAAACTGGAAGTAAGAAGGGAAGTAGCTCTCGCTACTTACTTATTTAAGATTATGCGTGGTAAAATACACAACCCTGGCGTTCTAAACACGATTGTGTGTACCTGATGGGTACGTGGGGCGACGGAGGCGGCCGCCTCTGCTGTGGGTTCCGCCAGCTCGCACCAACCTGCTGCAGCACGCGCCGCTGACGCGCGCGCTGCTTGCACTCAATATGGTGTCACAACTGATAGACTGTTTCAATTGTACTCTGAGTGAATTCATAGCCCCATATTTTAATGTTAGTCTTAGGAGATAAATAATATTATAATTGGAATTCCAATCGTTGTAGGCAATTTAAACTTAACTATAACTACACTATTGTATTAGGTAAGCCTGTGATGATAGTGGTACGTGTTTTAAATAAATAAATCTTATCCTTTTCCGCCTTTCCCAGATTGTCTTCGCCAGCATCTACGTGATGATAGTGTACTTCTTGACTGGCCAGCCGATGCAGACAGACCGGCTCCTCGTGTTCACGACCATCAACACCCTCTCGGCACTGGTGGCGCAATCTTTTGACGTACTTATCGGAGCCGCTATGGAGGTCGAGACCGGGGTCTACCTGGGACCAGTTACTACAATCCCCGTATCCCGTTGAAATTAACAAAAAATCCTGAGAGGAGTACTCAGGATTTTTTGTTAATTTTAACGCAATACCCAGCTACGTGCAATGGCTTGTTTACCTCAGCTACGTTCGTTGGCGATGACTATTTCTGTAAATTTGTCGATTTTGATGGAATCGGAGTTAAGTGAATCTTTGTGTGGTTCCGTAGGGTGTGTGTGAACCAAAAGGATATTAGTAAATAATTTCTAAGGACAATTTTTTTTTTTTTTAATCTAAATGTTTTGTCACAGCTAGCTATGCTTTAATATTAGGGATGTACTTAATGGGGTATGCTCCATATAGCTCAACGGTCTTAAGTCCGATTCTATTCCAAAATTCTTTGATCATCACGGATTCTGATAGCAAGTTCGTAGTTCATCATCTTCCTGCCCTTGTCCCATGTTACTTGGGGTCGGCGCAACACGTTTTTTTCTTCCAATCTCCTCTATCAACCGTCATGCTATCATTTACTCCTTTCACCTGCATATCATTCCTCACACAATCCATCCATCGTTTCTTTGGTCTTCCTCTCCCTCTCCATCCATCCACGTTTATATTCATCACTCTTTTAGTCACATGCGATTCGTCCCTCCTCATCACATGCCCATACCAAGACAGTCGATTCCCTTTTAGCTTTTCTGTAACTGGCGCAACTTTTAAGCTTCCTCTAATATACTCGTTCCTTACCTTATCCATTCTTGTCACACCACACATCCACCTCAACATTCTCATCTCGGCTACATGCAATCTTTTTTCATCCATCTTCTTCACAGCCCAGCATTCCGATCCATACAGTACGACAGGTCTAATCACGGATTTGTATATTTTCCCCTTTAATTTGAGGGGCATCCGTGGGTCGCAAGTTGTTCCAGTGACCTGTCGCCATTTCATCCATCCTGAGTTGATCCGGTGCGTTACGTCTCGGTCTACTTCGCCATTCCCTTGGACAAATGACCCGAGGTACCGAAAATCGGAACAGATCGGTATGGGCGTTCCGGCAAGTGTTATGGGCACAGGACTGGAGAGACCGCCGAAATCACAGAACAAGTATTCTGTTTTAGTCCTACTGACTTTCAGGCCAACATTCTCCAGTCTTTGCCACCACACCTCCAATCTGTTCTGGACCTCTAGGCCACTCTCGGCAACCAACACAATGTCATCGGCAAACAGCATACACCAAGGAGCCTCTTCCTGGATGTCCGACGTAAGTGCGTCCATTATCACCAGGAAGAGGTAAGGGCTTAGAGCCGACCCTTGGTGCAAGCCGACCGCCACATTAAAGTTGCCGGTATTGCCCGCTGTAGACCGAACTTGGGTACTACATCGACTGTACATCGCTCGGATCAACTGCACATACTTCCCAGGCATACCTTTCTCTTTCAGGGCCCACCACAAAACTTCACGAGGTACCCGGTCGTATGCCTTTTCGAGGTCGATGAACACCATGTGCAAGTTTTTGTGCGCACTTCTGTATTTCTCGCACAGCTGGCGGATGGCAAAAATGGCATCCATCGATCCCCGACCAGGCATAAAACCGAATTGATTTCGTGAAATTTCACTCTCTTCTCTCAGTCGTCTTTCAATAACTTTCTCCCAAACTTTCATACTATGCGCCATCAGCTTTATTCCTCTATAGTTATTGCACTCCAGCACATCACCTTTATTTTTAAAGATGGGCACCAGCGAACTGTTGCACCACTCATCAGGTATGGCTTCTTCCAGCAACAACTTATTGAAAAATAAAGCTAACCACGTCCATCCATCTACCCGTAATAACTTCCAAACTTCAACCGGTATACCGTCAGGTCCTAGAGCTTTACCATTCTTCATTCCATTTACTGCTATTCTCACTTCATCCATACTAATCTTTCTCACTAACCCCTCATTCACTGGTTTATTGTCCAGCACACCGTTCCAGTCATTCTCCTCATTCATCAGTTTTTCAAAGTATCCCTTCCACCTATACCTAATTTCCTCATCATCCGAAAGAACCATTCCAGCTTCATCTTTTACGCATTTAATCTGACATACATCCCTCGCCTTTCTCTCTCTAGCTCTAGCAAGCCGGTATAGTTGTTTTTGGCCTGCTGTACTATCCAAAGTGTCATAAAGCTTGTCTTGGGCCTTTGCTCTAGCTATGGCCACAGCTTTCTTGGCTTTTTTCTTGAGAGCATCATACTCACTCTTCCTTGCAGCTTTCAAACTAACACTTGCAACTTCAACACTCTGCCATTCCTTGAATTTCCTCTTTTTTTCCTTCAACACATTCTGAATTTCTGTCGACCACCACCATGTATCCCTATCTATCGTACCCTTTCCTTTCGTCTCTCCTAAGACTTGCTTTGCTATACTCCTAATACACCCAGCCATCTCACTCCAACATTCATTTACACTTCGCTCGTTCATGTTTCCCATCTCTAACATTTTATTCACCACTCGTTCTTTAAATTCTTTCGCACAGTCATCCTTCTCTAACATATACCATTTTATTTTAGGGGGAGGTCGGTCTTTCGTTTTATTGATTTTTATTTCTGTGACTATTTCCATAACTAGGAGTCTGTGCTGTGTAACCAAGTCTTCTCCCGGTAAGACTTTACAGTCTTTGATGCACTTTAATTTGGTTCTTCGGACTAGGAAGTAATCTATTTGTGTTTTGTGGTTACCACTCTTGTATGTTATAAGGTGTTCGTCGTTCTTCTGGAACCAAGTATTGGCTACTGCCAGATCAAATGCGGTAGCGGATTGCAGTAGAGTCTCCCCCTCATTGTTTTGATTCCCGATTCCCCACCCCCCATGCACTCTTTCATAAATCCCTCTCATTCTTCCCACATGTCCATTGAAATCACCTCCAACTATCAATTCTTCATGCATCGGGATGTTCATCAAAATGTTGTCAAAATCCTCCCAAAACTTCTCTTTCACTCTTTCATCACATCCCACTTGCGGTGCATACACACTAACTACGTTCAGCATTACGTTTTCGAACATAACCTTTAAAACTATCAATCTATCATTAACTCTTTTTACATCCATCACGGTTTCTTTTAAATTACTATCTAACACTATTCCCACGCCATTCCTTTTCCCGTCACTTCCACAGTAGAAAAACTTGTATCCCTCACCAATTTCCCTCGCTTTTGTACCCTTCCATTTCGTTTCTTGTAAACATGCCACATTTATTCGTCTTCTTTTGAATACATCCGCTAACTCTCTGGCTCTACCAGTCATCGTCCCAACATTCCAACAAGCATACCTCAATCTCGCTAGCAAGTTCGTAGTTATAATAATAAAAATAGTTTTCGAAATACTTTAGCTTTTTAGTACGCAGATAAAGTATAGATTGTTATGAATTCATAGGGTATAATCTTGAGGATTTTTTAGGAAATCGGACCAATGACTTAATTTTTAAGTTCCTTAATTAGTAAATTTTTCATACGTTAGTTTATGATTCATTTATAACATCACGCGTAGGCGGTATCAACTTGTATGGACTCAACATTCTATATTTAATTAGTTTTTAAAAGTATCTTTCATAAATCTCTGTCATAATTACCAGTAATTATTATTTAAAAAATGACTGAGTTTTTACAATGTTGTTGTTTACATTGATTTCTAAAAACTTGTTGTCCTATACAAAATCAAGACACAACATGTTTCACGATTCTCAGCATTTAGGGACCGAGAAACGTTTTTCCACTTATGTGTTCACAGTTAACAGACTCTCATCTCCTTGGCATCATAAAATTATCAACGGTAGACATAAGACTGGACGCAGAGGGGGTGACAAAGTAAGGTATCATTATGGGAGGGTAACATGTTGCGGTGTGCTGTGTGGTGACACGTTGATTTGGTTTGAAGAGAAATGACTAACATGACAAGAGACTAACTCCCTGACGTATGTAGGCCTTGAGGTAATTACCGCGACTTACTAGTTATAGGGAACCCAGGCAGGCTACTTTACTCTGAGTACATAATTTGTTTGCCACATCACGCCTATAATCCCCGAAGGGTTAAGCAGAGGTTTACCTAACAGTATACCCACATTTCATCAGTTCCATTCCACCTTGTTTTAGTGTCATGTTATTAAGGGCGAGCCTACTGTAAGTAACCGGCATAAATCCAGACTCCGTGACTACTTCTGAGTAGTAGTAACACACTTTGTCCGACTCGGAATCGAACCCAAGACCTCATGCTCAGCAGTCGCGCTTGAGACCACTAGATCAACGAGGCAGGCTCTCAAAACGTTGAAAGAGAACAACGTGAGGCAATCGGCGTGTCCTAGCACCTAAACTTCTGGGCCGTGTGACATCCTCCAAACCACACTGACCTCGTGTGATGGATCACGTCCTGCTCTCCTTCATAGAAAAGAGAACTGTGTATCCCAGCAGAGGGAACATTATAGACTGGTCATCCTTACGCTACACTTATGAGCCCGGACGCCACCTGTCCTTCTATAACTTTAATAATCACCAAGCTAGCATACATGAATCTGAGATTAGTCTCTAATGTTATGCAAATGATGAGTGATCAGTGAATAACGATATTAGTATTACTTATCCAACAGTTAGTTCACTATAGTTTATCCTCTGATGACTTAGTATCAAATTTTTCAAAAAACTTTTTTAAAAGTCCGCCCTCAAATAGTTTTTTAGTCATGGTTTTTTTTTTATAAAAAATACCCCACACTAGGAATTTCTCCTGTATCGTGGGTGCGTTTACAAACATTTAAACTCACATACACAAACAGCCAGACCCGGAACAACTACCTGTAGGCCACACAAATATTTGTTCCGTGCAGGAATCGAACCCGCGACACGCGACACGAAGCGCAGCAGTCAATCGCTCAGCCACTGCGCCAACCGTGCCGTCTATGGTTAGGCAGGTACCGACTCAGGCCGCCTACATTAGGACAATATTATGTCTAGCTGGCTGCTAGACAAATTCACAATTTCGGAAAAGATAAAATGTCTCAAAAAGAGTCACTATGTTTGACATTCAAAATGTCGGGTCGGTCAAGACGCAAGGCTTTCAAATTATTGACCCCTTGGTTGGCCCGACACCGTGCACGGTATTGATTTTAGTTCCCCCTTAAAAGATTTGATGCAACGCCATCTGTTGTTATATTTCTGAACTTTTAAGATGACACAATGCATGGTGTTGGATTGTTATAACGTTTCGTGGTTGCGTCCATAGATGTCTCTTATTTAAATGTAACATAACATCATCACGACTGTAGTCCCCGAAGGGTTGGGCATTGGTGTATCTACTACGGCTACTACTCTCAGATTTCGCTAGTTTGTTTGAGTTCCATAATTATAATAGGGGGCGATTCTATTCCATCCACCGGCTACAAATTCCTACTGCTCTTAGGCCGCTTTCACATTAAGGCGTTAGCAGCGCGACAGTAGCGCGGTAGAAGCACAGTCGAAGACAAAAACTAAAAAAAAAAGATTTTTACCGTCTGGACGATAGACGCGCGACTGTCGCGCTGCTAAAGTCGCCTAAATGTGAAAGCGGTCTTAGGTACGCAGAAATTCCGTCAGTTAGGTTCGCAATCCACTGCAACACTTGCAAGCGACCACCACAAAAGCTCCGAGACAATGAACCTCGACGGAGTCCCAGAGAAACAATTAAGCTGTCTTGGAGCACGCAACGAAATTAATCAGAAAATAATAGCGGAGGAGTGGGAAAAACATAATTTCCACTTCCCCCCATTTATGTCCGTGTATGAATCGGAAGGCTGGGCTGTGAAAAAGATGGATAAAAAAATGTGAGCCGTCACGGGACGCCTGGCAGATGTGAAACATCGACATTATTTTGTAAAAGTAATATGCAGAAAAGAACAGATTGTGATAGGAACTAAATAATATGTCATAATGATAAAATAAAATATTACGATTTTTTTTCCAGATAACGATGACTATTTATTGAATAAACATTTATTTTCCATTAATTTCAATAAGAATGAAATTAAAATGAATAATTAATTTAAAAACATTATATGCAATGAAATTTATGTGAATTTTAATCTACCAAGAGAGTAGATTTTACATTTACTGGCGCTCAAAACACACCAAATATACGCGTGCTTAATGCACAGATAAATGCATACTTTAATTATAAAAATATAATTAACTTACTAATGACTTGATAGTGTGTAATAGTGAGATTTTGCTTTCTTTGCAGGAGGCTGATCACTTTCACTCTCTAAATTATCACGGTCAGACATTTTATTATCAGAAAAATAATTTGTTTTCAAGTAAAACACAGGTTATGTGTACTGTAGTAAACAACACTGTATACTGTAATGCCTCTAGATACATCCAGCAGGTGACGCACCGTACACACTACTGCATATAGACTATATATATGTACCATCATTTAGCGTGGCGACGCGTCGCCACGGCATGCGTCGCCACGCCAGAAATCGGTTTTACGTGCGGCTATAGATGTTTCACATCAAAAAAGATTGCATATAACGGAGATGAGAATGTTGAGGTGAATGTGTGGTGTGACAAGAATGGATAAGGTAAGGAACAAGTACATTAGAGGAAGTTTAAAAGTTGTGACATTTACAGAAAAGTTGAAAGATAATCGACTGTCTTGGTATGGACATGTGATGAGGATGAACGAATTGGATGTGACTAAAAGAGTGATGAATATAAATGTTGATGGATGAAGAGGGAGAGGAAGGTCAAAGAAACGATGGATGGTTTGTGTGAGAAATGATATGAAAGATAAAGGAGTAAATGATAGCGTGACGGTTGACAGAGGACATTGGAAGAAAAACACGTGTTGCGCCGACCCCAAGTAACTTGGGACAAGGTCAGGAAGATGATGATGACTTCTCTTCTTATCAGCAGGAGACAGAACAAAATAAGGCCAATAGGCACAAAGGGACGTTTACAACTACGATAGGCCCAGTTGCCAAGCACCACGAATAAATATTATCGTTAATATTAAGGGGTCCTAAGTCGTGAGCTTGTTATATTAGATTCCAATAAAAGGTATGGCAAAAATGCTTGAACACACGAGAATTTGTTCTAGTTTCTATAAGGTCCGTGTAGTAAACAACTCCGGATGCATCCTGTACAGTACGAAAGTCCGGCTATTACAAGTGAGCTGCCAATACTCATGGAATGTAATGATAAATACGTAAATATTGGTTAAGTCTTCATTTATGTCCATAAAAAAACACCTAACTAAAACAGCACAAACTATCCCTAACAGCCCGTTAATGATTCCTTATATTAAACGCCCATACATTCACAAATTCACACTCGCTCGTACGAGACTACATTAATTTGTAATCGAGGACATTTCCGAGGCGCGTCCGATTAGATTCCTCTGCTTTTACTGAATCGATTTATTATTTATCGATGGGGACGTTTGGTTTCGAAACCGATTAATGAGGGTACGATGAGTTGCTTATTGAGCTTGAAACCCCTGATTTGCTTAACGTTGCGGTTGTTAATTGATATCGTGACGTCACGTGCGTCAATTAGTTAGGAGGGTAGATATGAGGTGAATCATGGTGAACCTACGGGTGGCTGCTAACGTATTAATCATGTAATCATCTAAAGTGATTGAATGTGCGCTTGATATGATGCTGGCGATTTATACATGCCTGTCTATGGGTAGCTTTCTGTGCATCGCTGGCAATATTTGTAGGTATGATCTTCAGATGATTACGTCTATAGATAATTCGTCACGTTCAGTAAAAAAATGGCTGCCAAAACTGCAGAATAAACTGATCCTCAATAATGACATGGAAAAACCCACAACTACAGTACTTTCACAAGTTATTATGCCTTGTGACTGTGACTGTAGCTTCGATTTTTTTGACATTCAAAAGTGGCTGCGCAATAAATGCATTGAGCTTGAGTTTGAAAGCCTTTTTATCAAATAACCGAGGTGACTGAAATGGGAGAGAAAATCATCCCTCAAGAACATGTCTAGATGTTTATTCCATTTAATAACTAACTACTGATATCCAACTCTGGTCCTTATTGCGGTGAGTATACAACACTTGCGCATTAGCCCTAGTTAACCACATTAACCTTCAAAGAACACGTGTATAGTGTCTTCTAAGTACGTGTTGGGGCGAAAACCACAATATTTGCGTTAACTTTAATGACGAGTTGCTAGGGAACGAGGTTTAATAGTGATGAGGGAAACGCCTGGTGTGACGTCATGGCGTGTGTAAATAATATGCATCGCAACACACCAGCCTCATTTATCTGTTTCTTCTTAGCGTGTCGAATGGTAATGTAAATTGAGCCGGAATAGGCTTCAGCCACTAGTTTAGCGCGGGTGCATGAAAGGAGCCTCTCCGAACGGCGTATCAACTGAGCCACTTCGGTAATCGGCGAGTTTTCGCGCTGATTGCCTAATCGCCTTACACTGCGATCTTAATCCAAAATCTGGCTAACGATGCAACATAAACTCAAGATTCAAGACGTTACTAAAGCCAGAACAAGGTATTGCTTGGACTCTAAACAACAAAATTACCAATCAATTATTCAAGATAATATTTATACAATTCATCTCAGCAATCTACTTCCCTCGATTTCCAACATCCTTTACAACACCCATGAGAATAAATAAAATACTCCAGTCGAGGTCAAAACCACACATCCAAGCCACACATTTTCTCACAAGTTTCCCGTTCCTCTCCACCGCATATTAACAAGGGTTCTCTTCCCGCCGCCTTTTAGCCACATTAAAAACAAAGATAAAACTTTAAAAAAACAAAGGGTTCTCATCCACCGTGGTTTTTTGCAGCGATACAGTCATGCTGTCGATGGCTATGTATCTTCTCCGACGGAACGACGATTCTGTATCGCTTCTATCGCGCTTTAGTCGCGATGCGAACGCGACTCAATATCGATACAGAAATGTCTGTGATCGATACAGTTGCAAGATGGACTCGTCCAGACAGTCGAGTGGGAATCGGTTCTGTCGCACTCCAAATGCGACTAACAGCGATGTAGAAAGAAAGAGAAAGCATCGCTAAAAAAAGTCGCCCTGGACGGAGGGTCTAAGGAGCGCTTTTATTCGTACTAGGAGTGCAGAGGTTGAAAGATAAAGGGATAAGCGTTGTGGCCGAAGCTCCCGGGGAAAACCGGGGCCCCGGGGACGGAGTGGGGGAAAGGCTACTGTTTACTGACAACTACAAAGTTTGTTGCATTAGTACAGAAGATAACGTTGTTGAGGTTTTCGAGAGTTATTATTATGAAGAAGCAGTTCTTAGCTTTGCGCCAGAATTAATGATCACCAACTTAGTTTTACTTTGTGTGAGGAAAATTACAAAGTCTGTCTGTTCTGTCTTTTTCCTGGAAAAGAACATGGCACCCCGATACCATAAAATAGTGTCTACAAAGGTCTAAAGAAAAATGTTATGGAAGGGGTCAGCAACTTTGACTTGTGTGATAAAACACATTCCTTGTTAGATTTCATTGATAACCCGCCCGTTAGATGAATACTCACACTAATCTCCTTTATTGAAAATAACCTTAGTTGCACTTAATTCTCAGTTCACTATCATTCATCCGTATATCCGCAAAAGCCGGTGTTCAGTCTTCTAAGTTACAAAATAGACAAAAAATCCTAAAACCAAATACCACAGGAATCCTTAAAAGTTTTAAAACTTTTTTCCCCGTTGTGAAATTAGCATGGAAATAAAACATTTACATAAGAAACTTCGTTTTATCTTGTAATTTCTATGTTAATCAGTTTGCTTTGACCTTTCAAATGTTCGGAACAGAAAACAACTCTACTAAAATGAAATTGATTTTGTTCACTATTTGAGTTGCTAACATTTACGAGATATATTTGGGTTTGTACAAAATTAACTTTATTATTTTATTACTTCACTAATCTACTCGGCCATCATAGCCCGAATATAGTTTTCACCCAATTTGCGATGTAATAACGAATTTATAATTTTATTTGGGTGTTTTTGGAGGAGGTCGTTGTTACAGTTTTAATTCGGTTAGAATAATAAGGTCAGGTTGAAATAATATGACTGACATGTGCCTTAGACTTGAGTATTACTGAACATTTGAGTGTTTGGAAAACTAAGACGGTGGTGTTAGTTCTAGCATTTTGTCAGCGCCAAGATATCTTTGTACAGTTGTACTGGGTGATTTGTCAAACATGGCTTCTTTGGGGTTAACTCGTTCCATCGTCGAACTCATCTCTGTCCTCAGGACTAAATTGAGGTCAAGAGTAGGCCCATTTCATATATATATATATAAAAAAACACATGAGCAACATAATTTGACGGCACGGTTGGCGCAGTGGCTGAGCGATTGACTGCTGCGCTTCGTGTCGCGGGTTCGATTCCCGCACGGAACAGATATTTGTATGGCCTACAGGTAGTTGTTCCGGGTCTGGCTGTTTGTGTATGTGTGCTTAAATGTTTGTAAACGCACCCACGATACAGGAGAAATTCCTAGTGTGGGGCAACGTTTTTAAAAAAAAAAAAAAAAAAAAAAAAAAAATTAGTTGCGTGTAGTACTCATGAAATTGAACGCTTTTGCTACGGGAACGACCACGTACCTGGAGTCGGAAAAAGATATCAACTGCTCCATACATTATTTGTCGTGTCCTCATTGGCGCAGCCTAGTTTCCCTACTGTGTTGGGGTCGGCTTCCGGTTATCGGATTCAGCTGAATACCAGTATTTTACATGGAGAGACTGCCTATCTGACCTCCAAAACCCAGTTAATAATGGGTAATACGATACCCCTTAATAAGACTGGTTGTCAGACTTTCGGCCCATCTGTAACGACTATCAAAGATCTATAAATTACAGCTGGGACCAACGGCTTAACGTGTTTTCCGATGCATGCAGAAAACTCGGTATGCAATGGGTGGATCTGGTCACCCATCCAAGAACCAACCTAGGCAAGGGTGGCTTAACCTGATTATCGACCCGACCGGCTGTTGTTATTTAGCCACGAGATCCACATTATTATACGAAAAATTAAGGCGAGCGCTAAATCCAAATTGGTTGCATATTCTAACCGAAGATAAGTGGTACATCTAAGTTTAACAGGCCGCACCTAGGTTTAGCCGGCTAAAACTAGGTGAAGCCGCATTTCAGCTATTAGCCGTAACATATACATACAGTTACTAGCTTAGACTTATTATAAAAGCATGAAAAATTACTTTGTCAACCACATGTAACAATTCTTTAAATCACCGCCAACGGCATTCAGAACATAACAAATAAACAGCACAATAACCACTCAGTTACATCACTAACCCGAAGCACAGATAATATAATACTACGTACCCGAAGTCTGCAACATTTGACAGTTTATTAAACGTCAACAACAAAGTTGGAACATTCGAGTTACAACCTACCATTGCGAGTTCGTTTACGTTTGTATACTGTAACATTTTATTGCTATGTGCTACAGATTTTATTGTAGTTTTGATCCCTTGGAGATGTTTGCCAACTTAGCTTTGAATACATTTTGAGGTTTTTTATTGTTGGTCTTGATTTGGTCTTTTGGTTGCATGGATTTATGTTGTAGGTAATTTTTAGCGTTACGTCATTTAATCTGCCCTTTGTTTTTTCTAAAGATCATCATAATTCTCCTGCAATTATCCTAATTTATTTGGAGTCGGCACAGCTTGATGATGATATGGCGAGAAAGGAGGTGACTGTTGAGATGACGAGTAATAGAGAAGTACGGAAGAAGAAGACTTCCTTACTTCTTTCTCTAGATAGAGAAGAAGATTTACAGAGAAGTACGGTAGAAGAAGACTTCCTTACTTCTTTCTCTATTACTCTTCATCTCATCAATTACCTCCTTTCTAGCCATATCATCCTTCAAACAGTCCAGTCGTCGTTTCTTTGGTCTTTCTCTATTCTTATACACATTCATACATTCATACTCAAAACTTTCTTCACGACACCAATATGTCGCTTCTTAAACAGTGTCATGGGAAATGAGTCTTTTCCCTTTAAAATCGTTCGATTTAATATACGTTACGTTTACTCTGCGCGTTCGTGCTTCGCTTACTGGAACAAACCTCTGAAAAAAGAACAGTATTGATTAGAAACACTTTCGATAATTGATTCCCCCACTCAGATTCAGTCCTCACTAGTCTATTCAAATACACAATACGATTGTATATTCATCAAATTGTGTTTCCGAAATGGGACTACAACCACTCCGTTCAAAAGATTATCAAAGTTGTTCAATGAGTGGGATAGAAACACTAGCCGTCTCTCTCTCACATCAAAAGAGGTAAAAGGCCACATTCATATTAAATCTACGTATGTTAAAACCTTTGAAGTAAAATCTACAAACGCTAAGCCGTTTCCGGGCTATCGTATCCGGGTATCTTCGACAAATATTGGAGCTTAATCTAGGGTTGATGATTTGTTGAATAAGTGTTGTGAACTTTAGCAAGAATATTAATATTATGGCAAGCTTACTACTATTTTGGGTCAGCCCTTATGGGTTCTTGTAGCATTTTAGACATGTCCTTGAAATCTTAGTGTAATCCCACCAGAACACCTGGATCTCCCCCTTACAAATTCACCAGCCTCTGTTTATAGGCATACTGACATCTAGTATTTAAATGCGACAAGCTGAATTGGTTGAGTTAAATGAATAGTGTATATATAAGTAGTGTGTGTGTGTGTGTAGTGTAACTTCACTTTAAGCTACCCGTCAGTCCTAGACTTCCACTGCCGAATGGATCATTTTATTACCAAATCATAAGGACCTCTTTGGACAGCAAATTGTCATCATTATCATATACTCTAGCGATTCTCTTGAGATTTCTGCCTTGCAATCTCTAAGTCAAAGAAAAATCCCTTTTCTCGAGCCGGAAACCACACAACACCAAGTACCATTAAAAGAATAAAGCGTGTTTTGCAAGACATTTATTTAATTCACCACTTTTGCCTTTGCGGAACAAGAATTGCTTACCAAGCGGGACCAATGCATGTAATGTGGACCCCACGTAAGCAATAACGTATAAAAGGTCGCAACAAAATAAAGTACAATCGTTTTTATTGTGCAGTTAAATAAAGTTAAGTTATTTATTGGACTCGAGTTGTTGTTTGAGTGCCATTTGCATTGATTCTGATAATTGTCTAGGCTTTGGAGTTTCTCCGCACTTTTCTTTTCTTATTTAGCTTTCGCATTGTCAGCTGAGAATCACCGAAACAAGATTTGTGGCCATGCTTTTCTTAGACCATAATATTTATCATTAAATTACACCTTTATGGGTTAGGCAGAGGTTTACCTATATTACATTCACATTTCGCCAGTTATGTTTAAGTCCCACGTAATAACAGATGATCCTTTTACCATCAACCGGGCACAAATCCCGACTTCGGGCCATAAAAATGCTCCATTATTAAAATTTGATGCTTGGAAACGTGGCTCGGTTCAGATTGTAAACATCATATTGATATAAATGAGTCTACAAAAACCGGTAGTAACCTAAAACATTACTTTATCCAATATTCTCAACAGGGTAGGCATTATGTATTTTGTAGGAAGTTAATTCACTCTATCAATGAAAGGATACTGAGTGAATGGACTCTCAATTGGTTCAAAATATCGGCTGCATTGCTACATCTTGTAAATTCGTTTACAATAATTGAATCGTGGAAACATCTGGAAACCCTTCACGTTGCTTGATGTAGTTTAAAAGAATACTTGAGCAACTAATTTATTTATACCGTTCTGCGGTAAGCAGGTTTGATCATTGATAGATCGTAGAGACGGGTAGTGGGCAGTTTTAGTTGGGCGCCATTTGCTCCCAGTTGGTACCAGTTGGGCACCTTTTGGTTGCGGTTGGGCATCATTTGGTTCAGTTGGGAGCCACTAAGTCCTAATTGGGTACCATTTGGTTCCTGCTGGACGCCTTTTAATAGCAGTTGTATGCCATTTGGTTCTAGATGAGCGCCATTTAGTATCAGTTGGGCGCCATTTGGTCCAGGTTGGGCGCCATTTGGTCCAGGTTGGGCGCCATTTGGTTCTAGTTGGGCGCCATTTAGTATCAGTTGGGCGCCATTTGGTCCAGGTTGGGCGCCATTTGGTCCCAGTTGTGCGCCATTTGGTTCTAGTTGGGCGCCATCGGAGAATATGGTGAGATTCATCGATGAGTTGCACGCAACGGTGACTACAGAAATATTTCGTTCATCTACTAACACTATAGCAAACGCTTTTGTAAAAACTGACCTTATAATACAAGGTATTAACAGTGACTTTGTCATTAATCTTTAAATCTTCATATCCCTACCTCTCTGCCTGGCCTGATAACATGCGCCTTTGACTGCACGGTTCGGAACCCAATTTGTCGCCGGAGTTCAACCCGGCTGCGCAGTGATTGGGTTGAAATTGAAAATCGAATGAACCACTCAAACTGGCTGTACCTTTAAAGGGACGGGGATGTGGCTTACATTTATTTTGTTTATAAAAAAGGTTGATTTTATTTTGTCGTTGGTAAGCCGGTTGTGGGTTGTTTTAGCGTGTTTGGTATTAAGTGATTTTTGGAATTGAAAAAGTGGGCCCACTCACGGTTTATAAATATTCATTTATCCGTTACGCTGACGGTCAGAACTTTTAAATAATGCGCAGTTTTCCAATATCAAATTAATTATTAGACAGTGAAAAGAAGACACAGATTAAAATTTAATTTAAAATCAGTGACTCTGCAAGTTTTAAGTCTAACATTTTAAATATTATTCTGAACTCATTTCACCATATCCACAGCAGTAATTGAACTTATACGTTCGTTTACCCACACCACACGGTCCTAAATTAAATAAACTCAATCCATTTTCCTACATCGAATGTAACGCGCAGACGGATCAATAAAAGTGTAATATTAACATAAATGTCGAAGCCAAGCCGCGGGAACGCGCCTGTCTGCAGGTAAATTGAATTCAGTAAACATACGTACATACGTACACCACAACGTATGGATAGGAAACTAACAGATTCAGAAGGACCATTTCTGCTGGGTATTTTTAGCACGAGTTTTACAAGTCTGCCTCATCATCAAGTTCATCATCATCATCATCATTTCAGCCGACAGACGTCCACTGCTGGACATAGGCCTCCCCCAAATCATCTTGTTACTAGACCATTAATAAATTAGGGAAAACTGCCTACGGTGAAACATGCTTAAGCAGAGCAATAAGCGATTTGGAAGTTTCGAGTACGCTGTGAATGCGAACAGTTACACTAGTTGAGAATGGCCTTTTGTATGTACCAAAAATGCGAAAGTAACTCTCTTACTACGTTTGTCGGTCAGTTAGTCTTTTAACGCCTTACTAATTTAAATTTGGACGTATTTTGTCACACGGCTAGACCATGATATGGGGCAGGATTAGGTCACGTGCATGGGACAATTCTTTCCTTTGGTAGGTAACCTATACTCTCCTCTACACTCTCCTCTGTTCTTTCTACTCTTCTCGCTTTTGAAAAGGTTGGAACCTTGACCGTCAATTTCTCGGTAACTAGAAGGTTCCCAGGTATGGTCTAGAACAAAAAAATATCGTAATGATGGTGAGAACAAGTGCCTTTCGGCTTCGTTATTGGTACTTTTATACCCATTATTGTGCAGAGTAATACTTCTACATATCTTTATCTCACGACTCAAGGTACGCGGCAAACGACGCATCCCACTTGGAAATGAGACGAACTGATTGCATTCAGCTGATGGGGGGTGTTTAATTCCTGATCAGGTACAGACCTGATTGATTTTTTGGTACGTTTATTTGGTTATTTTATTTAGATCTCGTAAATATTTAAGCAAAGTGCAGATAAACATAGGATGTTTATGTATCAGAGAATTAAATACGAGTAAAATAGCACTGTATAAGACTTGTCTTTATGTTTGGCAGTCTCGCTTGCGATCATGAAAACGAATAGACAATAAGTGACAGTATGTCGTGATGTTGCTAGTGGATTTAAAAAACTTAAGACCACACCCTCCCCAGTTCTAATATGGACAGTGTTAATAGGATGTGCAGCAGTATAATTTTGTTTGTTATCTCTATCGTAAAGTACGATAGAGATAGGAGGAGCTCGTGGCTAAGTAATAACAGCCGCTCGGATCGATCTTTAGGTTAAGCCGCGCTTGCCTAGGTTGGTCTGTGGATGGGTGACCACCCATTACATACCGAGTTTCCTCCGTGCCTCGGAAAGCACGTTAAGCCGTTGGTCCCGGGTGTCATTCGTAGATCTTTGACAGTTGTTATAGGTAGTCAGTGGCCCAAAAAGTCTGACAAACAGTCTTACCATGGGGTATCGTATTACCCAGTACTAACTGGGTTGTGGAGGTCAGATAGGCAGTCGCTCCATGTAAAATACTGGTATTCAGCTGCATCCGGTTAGACTGGAAGCCGACCCCAACATAGTTGGGAAAAGGCTAGGCAGATGATGATCTCTATCGTAAACTAGTAAGTAGCGACGAGTGCTACACACTGGAAGGTTATGCACACTATGCAGCAACAGATAATTATTTATTTGTCGGCTGTGTGTTTATTTTTAAACTTTATAATTCACACGTAATGTACATATGTGGATTTTATACGTTTTACTGTTCTTAAAAAGTTATTAGAACAGTAAAACGTAAACGTTTTAAAGCACAAGGAGGAGTAATAAATGCCTGTGGTTTAATACGACATGGTGTTTGTCATTTATTAGCTTAGTTTTCTTTTCTGGGGGATTATAATGTTCGATAAAGATCTCTCTCATTTAGACGCATTGCAGGGCTTTCATACTCTATATTTAGATAGAATGCCTCATTTTTGAAAGTAGGTTAAGAGTATTCTTACTACACATACGTTCCACGAGTAACGTCACCTAAACTTCTATGAGTGGTTTGAAGATAAACCTCCGAGAAAATTATGATGGAGAGAAACAGTATGTATACAACATTGTATGAAATAAACACTTCTTGCATTATTATGAGCACATTGCTAGCTTTCTCGGTTTCTAGGTCAGCAGAAGAGTGTTAGAAGCTACAAGGATTTACACTTTCTTTGTCACTGATAATACTTAATCCTAAAAGTATAACGTCACAGTGGAAGTTACTTGCAGTAACAATTAACTTAATATAAGCAGTACTCCTGGACACGATACGCATAGAGGAGGTTCCTCTCTCTGGAGCCCTGACCACTGGCAACCTGGACCTTGTTCCGGATGCTGATGGGCCATCTGTTTTTTTTTTTAATGTTTTGTATACTTTTGTTTTTACTATAAAAATGTAATTAATAAGGGAAAAGATGAATAAAGGAACATAATATCATAACGGCTGTGATCCCCGAAAGGTAAGGTAGCTTTACCTATAGTAACACCCATGTTTTGTTAGTCCATAGTTTCATCAGGAATTTCTCAGTTGCAGCCACGGAGTCTGGAATTGTGCCCGGTTAACGGCAATAGGCTCGCCCCTATTACATGGAACTTAAACATAACTTGTGAAATGTGGATGACTGGATGTATTATTAGGTACCTCTGCCTAACCCTTCGGGGATTACAGGTGTGATGTTATTTTAAGTTACAATCCAAAATTCAGCACCGTCGTCGTGAAGGTAAAAATTCCCTTGCCAAAAATGCTTTTACGTGAAGCAACTGTGAATTTAAGCATCCACAAATCATGTAAGGAAATTAGATTTTCAATCAAGATCAACCCAACCGAATTCAGATAGATGTTCATATGTGTGTTTCCACCCTAATTCCTGCTCCCTAAGGAGGGATGATATCTAATTCCCCCTGAGTGAAACCACGGTAATGAGCTGTTTACATAACTTCCTCGTATTTGTAAGTGCATAATATCTGAATTTTAACATAGTGTTACTTCTTACAGTGGTTCAATGAAAGCGTTTTCGCAAAGCTATCTTTTAGAAAATTAGGTGGAGTCTTTGTCCCGATATGCAGTTTATAGCATAATCAGTTAGTTATAACGTTTCCATTTGCCGCGAAATGGCCACCTCTCATTGCGGGTTGATAGAAAAGTAACCAGTAGTTTAAGACATTCAGTGCTGCACGGCAGTTTGAAATTACATTGTCAAGAGAGCGCTGTTGTTAACTAACATCTGTGAAATTGTCTGTCAATATTGTATTGAAAAAACAATGCGGCGTTAGTTTCGATAAGGTGCCGCGCCAAAAAACATGAATCACTGAAAGTACTGACACTGTGATTCAAGACTGCGTCCGCATCTGAATATCTAGTGCAAGAAACTTCGCATTGTAGAACTTCAGAGTTAAGACTTGAGTGCTACTCATCTTCATTTGAAATTGTAGTGGAGTGGGGGAGTAAGCAGTTGTTTAATATCGTATGCCGTTCGACGTCGCACAAGTTTTCGGCTTGCAACTAACTCCGTAGTGGACTTCAGTCGTAATTGAATGGTTTTCAGTTTTGTGGTATTGTATGGAATGTTTTAAATTGGGCAAGTTTTTGGCGGTGTCTAGACGTAGTTTGCGAGTAAGGCATAGCTTTAGTCAATCCGTGAAAGTAGTGAAGTTTATTGTTGTATGTAGTATGTATACTATGCTCCTTGCGTCTTGAATTTTACTTGCTAGGCTTGCTATGTTTCACATTTTTTGTCGTCACTAATATATCAAAATAATAACAGCCGCTCGGGTCGATCTTTAGGTTAAGCCGTGCTTGCCTAGGTTGGCCTGTGGATGGGTGACCGGCCCATTACATACCGAGTTTCCTCCGTGCCTCGGAAAGAAAGAAAGAAAAGACATTTATTTGGCACATGCCACAAGTGCACACAATATAAAACAAAAATAATACAAGAAAAAAAAAAACCTAAAACTAAACAAAACTAAAAAAAATAAAAATGTAGGTAACACGGTGTGCCTCATAGCTGCGTCAAATAGGACCAGTTCAGCAAAATGCCGGGCAACTAGTGCCTGACGCTGGTTTTCAACTGGACCTGGATTAGAGAGGTCACGGATGTAAAACAGTTTTATGTGTTGTGTCAATGGTAGTGGTGAAAAGGTACTTAAATAGAATATGTATAATAAATGTGTGCAAAAAATTAAATAAACATACAGTAAATTATTACTAAATAAACTACGAAATAGTAAATATCGTGAAAGTGCAAAACAGAACAAAAAAAATAGATAGACAAATGGCACGGACGCATGATAATAGAACCTGTTTGACACGATGACTATTTACGCACATTATTATATTTTACTTATTCATGCATTTCGCTCAATACGTTGCAAGCAGCCGAACGCAACGGACTAATTAAATTAACGCAAAGATTTCCTAACCGTGGATCGGTATAACAAATTAATAAAATGAAGAAAGCACGTTAAACCTTTGGTCCCGGCCGTCATTCGTAGATCTTTGACAGTCGTTACAGGTAGTCAGTTGCCAAAACAGTCTGACAATCAGTCTTAGCAAGGGGTATCGTGCTACCCAGTACTAACTGGGTTGTGGAGGTCGGATAGGCAGTCGCTCCATGTAAAATACTGGTATTCAGCTGCGTCCGGTTAGACTGGAAGCCGACCCCAATATAGTTGGGAAAAGGCTCAGCTGATGATGATGACTAATATATCGATAACAGCAATAATTCTGCTAGAGGTATTTCATAATCCTTCCATCCTATTTCGTTTCTTAATCTCCAAGGGCACACCATCGCAACATTCCACATCCGTATTCCTCAGATCTACACATAAAATAAAGGAATCTCTGACTCATACATCTTAAATGTGTCTCTACAGATCTCTAATACAGCTGGGCTCGTCACGCATGTTGCCTGCAATAAAACAAATTGGAGCAACTGACCCGAAAGCAAAGTAGTTGTGTCCTTGTAATGTTTAGCACTACCGAGGGACCAACCGGAGTTTTCGAGGGTTAACTTGATTTGGAAAAGCATCAGATGGTTTAGGAAAAGTTTTAGGAGTTGAAGCAAAATGTTGTCGTTAATTTCTAATTCGAATCCTGGTGTACAGACTTCATGATGAGATCGAACTCTGAAGTACCTATTTGTGGGCTGTGGGACTGTTCGAAAGAGTCACGCGGCCCTGGAACACAAAGGGCAAAGAAAGAACATGGATTGGTCTTAATCAGTACAAGTCTGACTCCCTTCCGGTCAAACCAGAGCGGGTGGTAAATGAACCCTGAAATTTGATGATTTCCCATTCGAAAAAAAAAGTACATATTTGTATCTTATTCAAAGCAATTGTTTGCCAATGATGTGATGATAGGTCAGAAAGCCGATATTCTAAAGATAGATTCATTTTGATTACGCCGGTATTTTTAACCTACCTGACTATTCCAAGAAGAAAGCAAAGGAACAAACTCATCGGTCAGTCTCTTTAAAAGTCCACACATAATCTAGGTCAAGTTACATGAGGACCATGAGTTTCTGAGATGGTCTCTTTTAAGGAAGAAACACACAGATTTGACTGGACCTGTCCAGTCAGTGCACGCGTTTGTCAGTTATCGAGTAGCTCGACTCATAACTCAAGGAGTTGAACGACACGACGAACAATTCCAAAGCAAGGGCATTTGTGCAGGCCGCATAAAGTATTCAAACTGCCAGACAATCGTAAAAAAAAATACCCTCATAGTCCATTCACAGTTTCATGTACGATTTTCAATTCCTGTGATGATTAATGTATCTTCACATGACAGTCGGGATCAAATTTAAACTGATCACTTCTCATGATGACTGACAATCTGAAATATTGGTAAAATATTACAGTTGGAAACGATACCGATCGGAATGAGGCTCCCAATCACACATATATGGATATACCTAGATAACACAAGTATCACGATCCGTATGAAAACCAAGTGTGCCATTTTTGACTATCTACTATGACGTCATAAGCACTATTTATTTACCTATTTTACAAACAAGTTAGGTACTATAAAAAAGGACTACGTTTTTGTTCTTTTAATGTATGTGGTTGTTTTAAACAAATTAACTTGCTACGATTGTAGCCACGCTAAGCATAAAATGCTTAAGCAGGGCACGCGAAGTAGGTGTTCTTGCGTTATCTAGGTATATCTATATCGGTGCTAGTGTGCTCGCAATGTTTAAGTTTACTATCATTTCATTTGTATTTTACTTCTGTTATACCATTGCAGCTCCTGTCATAATATGCCACAACAAGGCTCAAGAAAATAGGTAGATCATTTAGATGCCAATGTATACACTTTTATAATAAACTACCAGGCCACATTCAAGAACAAAGCCTTAATAAATTGGGGTGCGTTGTCAGAATTCCTCCTCGTGTGCTTGATGGCTGCCGGTCCCTCTCAATACGTCTGGAGGGAATAGCAGCTGCTGGGCCGGTACACCCTGGGCGTGGGCAGTATCCTTCCCCGAGGAATGGGAAAAGATTCTTATTCCTCGGGGAATGTTACTGTCCATGGCTAATATTCTGACATGGGAGGGGTCCATCTTGGACTTAGGGGGCGTTGCTCCGTGTGACCCTCTGTAAAGCAGAGGGCACAGTGGAGGAGCTAGGGCGGGCTCGGTGTGCACTTACCCTGCCTCCGAGCAGACAGTGAAGGATGCAGTCCTTCACTGGGACCGAGGGTCTTGGCTTAACCGCCCGGACCACGAGGTAGAAAACCTCTATAAAAACTTACCCCGAATCTCAAGCGGCGGCGCACCGCGAGGAGATGTATGGCTGACGGGTTCCTTTGGAAAATCAGTCGCTAGTGCGAACCACTGCCGGGCCTAGCTATGGCTTATCTGGGTACAGGGGGCACTGCCCAGATGGACTTTTTATTTCCCTCATACTCGTGGGAACAAAATAGAAAATATTTTAACCCAAAAAACGGCCGATAACGGCGAAGGAAGGGAGGAGAGGGATGCGGGGTCGGAGTCCGGCGCCGCATCCAGCGATGTGAGCGCAGGAGGCTCAGAGAGCTCCCGGCGTGGGAGGCCCGGGGCTGCTGCGGGGAACAGGGAGTTCCTTCGCAAGCGGTCCAGGCCGGTAGGCGACCGAGAGTCGTCATCAGAGGGGGAACTGGCTTCGGCTCGCAAGATCCCCACCCGCAAGCGTGGCGGGATCCGCGGCAAGGGGAGAGGCCTCTCTGCCACCGAAAGGTCGGCACGGCTTGCCGCGGAGGCGCGCCACCCGGGGGTGGCTGCTGGTCACGGGGTGGCCCGTTCGGGCTCCTCTGGTAACGAGGTGGGCGCAGACGGCGGCTCCGAAGCGGAGCGTAAGGCCGGGCTTGCGAAGGAGGTGGAGGCGGCGCTGAGGGCTGTCTCCTACAAGCAAAAGCCCTCCACCAGGCAAAGGGCTATACCCTCAGCGGTCGCCTCTATCATGGCGGCAGCGGAGGCCAGATATGCGGCGCCCCCGCCAGAAGGCATGGTCAAACTGCGGGCGGAGGTCGCTCGACTGACGGCCGCCACGGAGCTTCTCCAAGAGGAGAACAGGAGGCTCCGAGCAGACTTGGCCAGTCTGCGTGAGTCCGGCTCTCGCGAGGCGCCCCAAAATGGCCAGCAGCGACCAAGCCAGGCCGTGCCGGTGGAGAACCAGGTCTTGAACCTGGTTCGGCAGGAGCTGGCTGCCTTTCAGGCTCGGTTCTCCGTCCTGGAGGGCATTGTTCTGCGCCCCCCCCCCCGCTTGGCGGCAAACAAGGCGCCCTCGGGCCCGAGGGCGGCCACATATGCGGCTGCTGCAGCTTCCGCACCGGGGCCGTCCAGCCAGCCCTCCGGCAGGGTTACGTCGGCTCCTGGAAAGCTGGCTCCGGCTACATCGGCCCCGGTTGGGGGGGCGGCGGCCTTGAGGCAGGGCAAGGCGGCGGCCCACAAGAAGGGCAAGGCGGCGAATGTGCCAGCGCTAGCCGCGAGACAGCCGCCACCGCCGCCCCCCCCCGCCCTCTAAGCCATCCGTGGCCGAGACCGGGTGGCAGGTGGCCGGAGAGAGAGCGAGGGAGCGAAGGGCGGCCAAAAAGGCCAGGAAGCCGGAGCGGAAGCGCCAAGAAAAGAAGCGGAATGGCGCTGCTAGGCTCAGCGCCCCGAAGACCGCAGCTGTAGTGATAACACTACAGCCGGAGGCGGAAAAGAGGGGCGTGACCTATCGCGACGTGCTCGCTAAGGCGAAGACGATGGTGGATCTCGGGGAGCTCGGGATCGCCGGGGGCCTCCGGCTTAGAGTCACCGCAACAGGGGCTCGAGTGCTGGAAATCCCCGGGGAAACCCGTGGCTCGTCCGCTGACGCTCTGGCTGAAAAGCTTAGAGCGTCCCTAAATGCGGACGAGGCCCGAGTGTCCAGGCCCGTCAAATGCACAGACCTGCGCATCCTGGGTCTGGACGACTCGGTGACCGAGGAGGAGGTGGTGGCCGCCGTCACCAGGACCGGTGGGTGCCCTGCCGAGCAGGTCAAGGCAGGCACCTTACGTCCGGACCTGTCGGGCATGCGAACCGTAACGGTAAGCTGCCCTGTGACGGCGGCGAAAGTCGTTGTGGAGGGCCGAAGGCTCTTGGTGGGCTGGGTTTCGGCGCAGGTGAAGCTGCTGGAACCCAGACCTCTGAGGTGCTTCCGCTGCCATGTGGGGCACCACGTGTCGGTCCGGTGCACCTCGGAAGTGGACCGCAGCGGCCTGTGCTTCCGCTGCGGCCAGCCTGGTCACGTGGCCGCGGCTTGCTCCGCCGCGCCGCGCTGCGCCGCATGTGCGGCAGCTGGCAAGCCGGCTGATCACCGGGCAGGGAGCAAGTCCTGCGGTACTCCCGCCAAGGCCAGGGGCAAGGGAAGGCCCTCCGCGACCACCGCCAAAACCCCCACTGTCGCCACCACCGCAGCCGCCGCCACTGTCACCGCCGCTGCCGCTACTGCTGCAACTTCCGCAGCGGGGCCCTCGCAGGGGGCCCGGGAGGGGGCTGAAATGGAGTGCCAGTAACGGCCCCATTACGCCTTCTCCAAGCAAACATCAACCACTGCGCCTGCGCTCAGGATCTGTTGCTCTAGAGCATGGCGCAGTGGTCGATTAACATCGCCGTGGTCGCTAAGCCGTACTTTGTCCCGCCCAGGGATGACTGGGTGGAGGACCTTAGCGGCTCAGTGACCTTAATTGCGTCGGTCGCCGCCGGTACCCCGACCCTTGAGAGTGTCAGGAAGGGTCAGGGGTGCGTAGCAGCACGGTTCGGGGAGATCGTTGTAGTGGGAGTCTACTTCTCCCCGATCCGAACTCTCGCCGAGTTCCACAACTCCCTCACGGAGTTGAGTGTCGTCATCGGAAGCCATTCCCTCCCCGTGCTTGTGCTCGGGGACTTCAATGCCAAGAACTTGGCTTGGGGTTCTCGTTACACGGACGTGCGGGGTAGAATGGTGGAGGACTGGGCTCTGGAGATAGGCCTGGTCGTCCTAAATCGGGGTTCTGTCCCCACGTGCGTGCGGATGCGGGGCGAGTCGGTGGTGGACATCTCGTTCGCCAGCCCCGCTCTGTCGCCGCGTGTCGTTGACTGGCGCGTCATGGAGGGGGTGGAGACCTATTCCGACCACCGGTATATCCGGTTCGACGTCTCCACCCAGTCCTCAAGCGTGCCGGTCCTACAGGCCCCGAGTGGTCCGCGATGGGCGCTAAAGCAGCTGGACCGGGAGCTCCTCCTGGAAGCCTCGATGGTGCAGGCCTGGGTGTCATCACCAGTCAGGCCTGCTGACATCAACAACGAGGCGGGTTGGTGAGGCCATGTCCGAGATTTGCGACGTGGCAATGCCCCGAGTTCGGCCAGGAAGCGCCCGGCGTCAGGTGTACTGGTGGTCGCGAGAGCTGACGTCTCTGCGCAAGGCGTGCGTTGCCGCGCGGCGCCTGTACGCCAGGCATCGCAGGCTCCGCATCCGCCCTCCGGATGCGGCAGCCATTGAGGCGGAGCTGTACGAGGGGTACAGAGCGGCGAAGACCGCCCTCCAACAGGCTGTCCGGCGGGCCAAGAGTTTGGCCCGCGAGGAGATGCTGGAGTCTCTGAACGGAGATCCGTGGGGGCGCCCTTACAAGATGGTGCGGGACAAACTCCGCACCCGGGCCCCCCCGTTAACGCAGAGTCTCCGGCCTGAGCTCGTGGAGGACGTGGTGAGCGCTCTGTTCCCTTCGCGAGGGGAGCATCCTCCCCCGCCTATGGCTCCGCCGCGTGCGGTGCCGGAAGCGGACCACACCGATGACGATGACGACGTTCCGGAGGTGACTAGGGTAGACCTGAGAGTGGCGGTACGCAGGCTGAAAGCCAGAAACACCGCCCCGGGACCCGATGGCTTGCCTGGCAAAGCCTGGGTCCTGGCCTCTGAGGCTCTCGGGCCCCGACTGGAAGGGCTCCTAAGCGCATGCTTGGAGAGAGGCCAGTTTCCGCTTCGTTGGAAGACTGGGAAGCTGGTCCTCATCCGGAAACCAGGGCGCCCTGCGGACTCTCCGTCCGCATACCGGCCCATCGTGTTGCTCGACGAGGTGGGCAAGCTCTTCGAAAGAGTCATTGCCAACCGCCTTGCCGGGCACCTTGCGGGGATGGGGCCGGATCTTGCGGAACACCAGTTTGGTTTCCGCAAGGGGCGCTCCACGGTGGACGCCATCATGCGCGTGAGAGCCCTCACGACGGGGACGCGGTGTCCCGGGGCGGGGTCGTCTTGGCGGTGTCTCTTGACATCGCCAACGCCTTCAACTCCATGCCCTGGAGCTGCATTGGGGAGGCACTCCGGTATCACCGGGTGCCAACCTACCTTCGTCGTATGGTCGGGGACTACTTGACGGATAGGGCCGTCATCTACCCCGGTCAAAGCGGAGAATGGAACCGGCGAGAGATATCGTGCGGTATTCCACAGGGATCGATTCTAGGACCGGCCCTGTGGAACATCGGTTACGACTGGGTGCTGCGCGCCGACCTCCCTACCGGCGTCAGCGTAGTTTGCTACGCTGACGACACTCTGGTACTGGCACAAGGAAGGTCGCACGAGGCGGTGGCCGAAAACATGACACGCGGGCTTGCGATAGTCGTGGAAAGGATCCGGCAATTGGGTCTCGAGGTGGCATTGCACAAGTCCGAGGCCATGTGTTTTCATGGGCCTCGGAATGCGCCACCGTCGGGATCCCTACTGACGGCAGGAGGGGTTTCCATCGGCGTCGGGTCGATGTTGAAGTACCTAGGACTCGTCCTCGACAGCCGGTGGAACTTCGTGGAGCACTTCCGACGTTTGGCTCCCAAACTGGAACGGACAGGGGCTGCCTTCAAGCGGCTCTTGCCCAACCTGAGGGGTCCAAACGCCTCCTGCCGGAGGCTATACGCGGGGGTCGTGCGGTCCATGGCCCTTTACGGGGCCCCGGTGTGGGCGCGTTCTTTAAGGCGGCAAGCCGCCCACTACCTGAACGCGCCCCAAAAGGTGATAGCCATAAGGCTAATCCGGGGGTACCGCACGATCTCCGGCGAGGCGGCTAGCCTCCTTGCCGGATTGCCGCCATGGGATCTGGAGGCGATAGTACTCGCACGCCTGCATGAATGGCGCGCGGAGGCACTACGTCGGGGGGAAACTCCGCTGCCGCGGCAAATTGCCGCTCAGCGGACAGACCTCCGGCGTGATATCATGGCGACATGGAGAGAGCGACTGTTGCAACCCCGTGCAGGGCACGCTACCATAGTGGCAATAAGACCCCTCTTTGAGGAGTGGCTAGAGAGGCGCCACGGCGTCCTCACCTACCGCCTGACGCAGATCCTCACCGGACACGGTTGTTTCGGGAGGTTCTTGCACCGAATCGGGCGGGAGGAAACGCCCGGGTGTTTCCACTGCGAGGATCGTCCGGAGGACACGGTGGAGCACACCGTAGAGGTCTGCCCCGCTTGGGCGGAGCACCGCCGTGTCCTTGTAGCGGCGATTGGCGGCGGCGATCTCTCCCGTCCGGCCCTGGTTCAAGCCATGGTCCGGAGCGAGAGGGAATGGGAAGCCGTCACCACCTTCTGTGAAGCAGTCATGCTAGTGAAGGAGGTGGCGGGACGTGAGAGGGAAAGAACCTCACGTCCCAGCCGCCGCGGGAGACGCCCTGGGCGTCGGGGGTCACGTGGTGGCTCCCGGCCACCGTAGGCGCGGGCCTGTGAACGGCGAGTTATGGGCTAGCTCGCCGTCCGGCCGTCTTATGACGACAGGCCGTGTCGACGGCGCGTTCGTGTTCCACGCGCGCCTCAAAGAGATCTCAGCAACCGAGTAGGGGTCCGCATGGGCCGATGCCTGCCAGAGCTGCGGGACTGTTCGAAAGAGACACCGTGGCCCTGGAACACAAAGGGCAAAGAAGGAACATGGATGGGTTTTAGTCAGTTCAAGTCTGACACTCCCTTCCGCTCCGCCCAGAGTGGGGGGGGGGGGGGGTCATTTGATGATATCCCATCCAAAAAAAAAAAAAAGCCTTAATAAATTCAATTTTTTTATAAAACGTAAACTTTGCCAGAAAGCCTTCTATTCTGTTAAAGATTATATTGAGGACAAAAAAGCTTGGGATTGAACTGCTCCAATTGAAATCGATATTAAATTGAATTTGTACCCATTTTATTTTATTTTATAACAGTTTGACTTTTGTTTAATTTTTTTTTTTTAGTTGACATTATCTACTTTTTCAAATACCTATGGTATTATTATTATTATTTTTATTTTTATTGACTTTATTTACTTTTTCAAGTGTCGTTTTATAATTATTTTGTTTACTACTGTGAATATGAGGACTACGTAGGTGGTTATTATTATTTTTTAGTTTAGTTAGTTTCACGATTGTCTGGCAGTTTGAGTACTTTAAGCGGCCTACCCAAATGTTCTTTCTTTGGTATTGTTCTTGGATTATGAGTCGAGCTACACGATCACTGACAAATGCTTGCACTGTCTGGACAGGTCCACTTAAATCTGTGTGGTTATGTCTTCAAAAGACCATCTCAGACATTAATCTACATGGTCCTCATATGACTTGAGCAATGTCTGGACTTTAAAAGAGACGGTGATCTCTGAGTTTGTTTCGGATGTTTTTTCTCAGAGGAGTCAGGTACGAAACACCGACCCCATCTAGCTTTAAAACAACATGTTGACATGTAAAAGAGTTTTTTAAACCAATTTACAGAAATAAATATGATTTATGATTTATGTAGTAACAGCCGATCTGCATGGCCGGACCGTGGATGGATGATGTATATCGAGTTTCCGCCGTGACTCATAAAATCACGTTAAGCGGTTGGTCCCGGCTGTCATTTGTAGATACATTTAGTCAGGGGCCTGAAAGTCTGATAACCAGTCTTAAAAAGGGGAATCGTATTATCCGGTACTAACTGGGTTGTGGAGGCAGTCCATGTAAAATACTAGTATTCAGCTGCATTTGGTTATACTGGAAGTTAACCGCAACGTAATTTGGGACAAGGTTTTCAGGCAGATTGCAGTACAGTGACTTTTTTCTCGTTGTCATAAGGTTTATCTCAGAGGTAAAATAAGGGTGAACAGACTGTATGGTTAGTATGGAAACCATGAAACCACGAAGCTTTCAATATTATTTATTCCCAGCCAGTAAATTGTGGTCGGTACTTACTACAGTTCGACCAAAGAGGTTACACAATCATTATTTTATGACCCTTTTTAAAAGATTGCCTGCATGTAATGTTTCTTTTAAAGGCATTTCCTTTACGGAACTTGTTCGCAGTAATTACTGAAAGTATGCCAGACCGTTTATGTGCTTTTTCCTTTTTTTGTAACTGACGTAGGTATGACTCGGTTGAAATGAAAATATTAATAGAAATGGAGTAGTATTTTTTGAGGAAAATTAAACGACAAATTGCCTAAAACGTTGTACTCTTTTTAATTTAGACACTCAAGTGTTTATTTTGTTTTGCTATTTACGCCCTAGTTTCTGCTGCTTTTGGTAGCTCTCCCTTTAATTAATGAAGGTTAGTCATCAATTTATCACTCCTGGTAGTCTGCGAGGAGGAACAGCTCAGCAGCATTCGTGGCTGTACAAAACGACAATAGAAATCAGGCAATGCCTCATGGCGTTACCAAGCAGTAAGCCTAATTGATTAAAGGTTTACATTCATAAATGTATCTTTAAAGCTCGGCTAATCTACCCGATGCGATGAAAGCTTTAGATTTTGCCCGGAATAATCTAACTCTTTTTATTCATTCCAATTGATGTATTGCGGTCACACATTTTAACGATTTTGTTTTATGAATAGATTCAGCTTTGTTAGTGTATGAACAATGGCCTATACAATTCACGTATACGATTTAACCTACCTATATGTATAACTTTTGTTTTTAAATTTTGAAAGATGTGAAGAATCATCATCTGCCTAGCCTTTTCCCAACTATGTTGTGGTCGGCTTCCAGTCTAACCGGATGCAGCTAAATACCAGTATTTTACATGGAGCGGCTGCCTATCTGACCTCCACAACCCAGTTAATACTGGGTAATATGATACCCCTTGGTTAGACTGGTTGTCAGACTTTCGGGCCACTGACTACCTGAAACGACTGTCAAAGATCTACAAATGACAGCCGGGACCAACTGCTTTCCGAAACACGGAGGAAACTCGGTATGTAATGGGCGGTCACCCATCCACGGACCAACCCAGGCAAGCGAGGCTTAACCTTAAGATCGACCCGAGCGGCTGTTATTATTTAGCCACGAGCTACTCGATGTGAAGAGTATCATCCATGTATTCTCGAATAGTACCAATGCAGATGAAAAAGCGTCCTTTAAAGAAATTGTTATGCCAGTCCACACATACATTCTGACAAGTAATTTATGCCGTAACAAAATTTATATTCTGATACGAAAAACCTTCAATACCTATCGACATTTGAGAAGATATTTTTATGTGAAATCCCTTGACATAGCCGTTGGCTTAGGTATCCACTGGCAAATACTAAATCAAATATTTTTCGCACCGAAATAAGAGCTTAGGTCTATCCTAAAAAAGGCTCTCTCTGACCTAAACCATCACGTTCAATTTGGGGAAAAAAATAAAGATTTTCCCAAGTTCAAACACTCATGTTTGCTTGGTTGAATTCAATACAGTTTAATAATAATCAAGACCCTTGAGTCAATGCTCTGCCGATTCGTGAAGAAGCCTTCAATTCCGACTGAATGATAAGATTGATTTGTACATTTTTTGAAGGCATTGATGGCTTAATTCCATTGGGAACTTGAATTCCTCGTTGAAAGTATAATCTCATTAAGAAAACATGATGTGGACTCTCTATGTTAATGAAAGGTTAATGCTCGTTATAATTTACACTACGCTAATCCTAAATGTAATGTCGTTTAGGCGCTAAGTGGAGCGTTGAAAATCCAACAAAATACTTTTATGAGGAAATATCTACTTTTAGATGACGGAGGTCGTCGTTAAATAATAACAGCCGCTCTGGTCGATCTTTAGATTAAGCCGTGCTTATCTAGGTTGGTCCGTGGATGGGTGACCACCCATTACATACCGAGTTTCCTCCATGCCTCGGAAAGCACGCTAAACCATTGGTCCCGGCGGTGATTTGTAAACCTTTGACAGTCGTTACAGGTAGTCAGTGACCTGAAAGTCTAACAACCAGTCTTAACAAAGGGTTTTTGTATTACCTAGTAAAAACTGGGTTGTGGAGGTCAGATAGGCAGTCGCTCCATGTAAAATACTGATACTCAACTTCATCTGGTTAGACTGGAAGCTGACCCCAACATATTTGGGAAAAGGCTAGGCAGATTATGAAAAACCTTTAGATGACGCCTGGCTTAAAGAAAACAGTATTTTTTACCTTTTGGTAACTAATTCAGTGTCTAAACATTGTATTTTAGAAGAGCGTGTAATAGCTAAGACTTAAATTTCATATAGCTGTCAATCGAGGTATATTATTTATTTTTCTCTTTGACTGGTCATATGCGAGGCCAATACTCAGCATTGAACCCACTAGTAAAATAAAAGGGATTTGATTCGAAGCGATGGATAAAATGAAGCGTAAAAAGAGATAAGTAATCAAATAAATCAGCATCAATCAGTGTAGTTGGGTGACTTTAAAATGCGATTAATTCAAAGGATTATTGAACCTAAAATGTTTGGATAGTCTAGTCCCGATTGCCTAAACAGAATCTATCATTAATGAAATAGGATTGTTTGAGAGTCAAGCTTGTGTTGTGATGCTGGTGGTCTAGATTAAATAACACTGCCTCTTTCGATATGGTGGGTTAGGGTGGTTACCAAATTTAATGTATAAGTAAATGGCCGATGTTTGCGCACGGTAAATGACGGCAAGCGAGTGTCCTTCGGTATGGTTGAGGGCCTAGCGTAAGGTGTAGCGCTTCGATGACGTAGCACCGTATGACGCGATCCCACTGGCCGGCGCGATGTAATTATCCGCAACAAAAAACGAAAACATCCGATAGTAACATGACATTATTTTACAATCGTTTGTGCTTGTTAATTGTGTAAGTGCCAGATGTCGCATAAGCGAAGAGTTTCCACCGATAAATCAAAACAAAAATATCTTCGTTCATTCAAAAGACGCTAGAAAAGTTACTGGATGGCTTTCAGAAACAAATTAGAGTACATTAATCATAAAAGCGTAATTTGAAATGAGATCAATTTTATTACAGACACAGTGAGCATTAAACAAATTAAAATGCTAAGAGCTTTTATCCCAAATTAAATATAGTCCTGTTATATTGCTGCTAACATTCTGTTTAGATCACCAAGTAAACATCTTTTCAACACCAATTAAAACAACTCACAGCTTTTAGATTCACTGTCAAACAATGTTAGTCCTCTCAGCCCCTTGTTTTACAAATCGAATTATTCGCCATTCTTCTCTAATATCTGTTTTTGACAAATCCATTACTCCTTATTGTCCTCCAAATTACTCAGCCATCGAGGTTTATTCTCGTCACGTCGATAAGAGACTACTAAAGTCTTACTTACGTACAAACAAATGTTTTGGAACTGTCCCCAGCCAATCGAAATAGCCATTATTTTCGGTGGGAACAGAAAAATTGGTGCTAATGCATCTATTGTTCGTATTTGTGGTACGGCCGGACCGCAGCCATTTTGTGGGCCAGATGAAACAAGGCTCGAATAGTGTTGTGTGAATATGTGATTGGACAATTTCGGGACATTCGGTTTTTGGCGGGACGAATTTACATCAATTTTAGGATGGAAATAGGAGCGCCGATATAGCTCGAATAAATAGGTCAGCTAATCAACGTTGCCCTCTTCCTAGTTTAACGTGTTTTGTTTACATATTGTGGTAACGTTTTATGGCTAGAATTTTGGAAATAAAAAAAAGCGAGACACGCAGTTAAAACTACCTTGATGTGAAAATGGTCAGTTATTTACATTTTATGATCTTAACTAACTCTTGGAGAAGGCAAATACTGCAAGAGCCGTGATAAATTGTTCAATTTTGCATACTTTAGGAACTTCATTATGTATGCTGACAATTTCAGGCACGCGGCAAGTTACTGGATAGTGTTGTTGAGTGTTAGTGCTTAAAATAGTTTAAATATCTGCTTAATTGATATCTTGGCCAGAGACTTGCAGACCTTTACCTAATAAACACCAAAATTGAAGCAATACATAACAAAAATATACCTTTGTCTCACAGTAATCAGTACCCCCACCTCCAACCGTTTCGTAAAATTACATAAAAGTATCAATTTTTAAGCGGCATCGTATATACAAGCACTCAAACCTTCAAAGCGTTGTGGTAACATTATTTAAATATGCACCCTCTGTACCCTGCCTACCTCTGTTTGACAACAACGACATAATATACTCGAGAGGCGAGAATGTCGGCCAAGGTTAAGATCTTGGGACGTCGTTTTAAGTTATGCATCATAGTACCTACTTACATAATCTACTCATAGGAAGTATAATCTTGGGCTTATATAATCTTACCTATATCTTGTTTAGACAAAAATAGAAATAAGTGTTCGCAGTATTATAAATATGGGATAAGTGTGTGGATATCCGATCGTCGATGAAACGAAAGATGGTTTTATGAATGTATCCGAACTGTTAGAATGTGGCAACGCAGCAATGAATGCAGAAAACAAATGAAGGTAATATGAGAAGAAAAAAGGAAAGACGCTCGTTTGAATTTATAATTTCTGGTCTTTATTTTGTGAAGTGTGAGAGGAGCTCGTGGCTAAGTAATAACAGCCGCTCGGATCGATATTTCGGTTAAGCCGCGCTTGCCTAGGTTGGTCTGTCGATGGGTGACCACCCATTACATACCGAGTTTCCTCCGTGCCTCGGAAAGCACGTTAAGCCGTTGGTCCCGGGTGTCATTTGTAGATCTTTGACAGTCGTTATAGGTAGTCAGTGGCCCAAAAAGTCTGACAACCAGTCTTACCAAGGGGTATCGTATTACCCAGTACTAACTGGGTTGTGGAGGTCAGATAGGCAGTCGCTCCATGTAAAATACTGGTATTCAGCTGCATCCGGTTAGACTGGAAGCCGACCCCAACATAGTTGGGAAAAGGCTAGGCAGATGATGATGGTCTTTATTTTGTGCTAGTCAATTAAATAAAACCCTATATCATGAAGAACGGAAGACAGAAAAAAATGTAATGAAAGAAATTGTCCCAAAACATCCACCATCTATGTTTCCGCCAAGAAGCATTGGTGATTTTCAGATAAATTGGCAAGCCAAAGGTGGGACGCCCTCGGGCTAGGTGGAGCAAAGATCTCCGTAGGGTGCGTGGTAGCAGCTGACTGACAGTCGTCTAGAAACGAGATGAGTGGCGTGCAGGAGGAGAGGCATATGCACCAGAGGACTCACTGTAGACCAATGATGAGATAGACGGTGGTGACGATCGGCAATCGTTTTTTGTTTTATATTATTATCAGCAATTCATCCCTCTAACATAATGTTCTATAATACTCTTTTACGGTAGCTGGAAAAGGCCGTCGGAATTATGTAAATTAGGTTTATAACATTAATTCTATTCAGCAACATTGTGGTTAATATTGCTAGCAACGCATTGCGGTTGTTCAAGTAGTAATTAGTGGTCAAATGATCGTTAATGAGCTTCATTTGTGAACCTGTACCCTCGTGTTGTTTTGACTCCTAAAAAAATATAAAAATTGATTTAGACAAAAATGAAGTTGAAGAAATTGAGTCTAAGAAGTATTGGTGAAGGTTCTGTTTTGATGGAATAAAAAAGAAGAATAAGCGATTAAGCTTTACCTTTTGCTTCGCTTGCATAAAAGTCGGAAATTATGTCATGGGAACAAAATACCGGAATTTAAAGTATTCTACTTCAAAAACTTTTCAGCCATTGCTATTCCTTTTAACCGTTAAGGAGTAAAATGGTAACACACAGAGTAACACCCGCGTTTGTTATACCACGGTGCCACAGTGGGATCGCTGACTATGCGTTAACCTCATTTAAACCTAACAACACATTGCATCAGCCACGGACACAAGGACGGTGCACGAGATGCTGACTTCGCGCAACGTGACAACCATCACGCCACCATTTCCATGGCATCGAAAACGGTCACTTCGGTTCGAACTTGGAGCGTAGTCATAATCTTTAGTCATAGTAAATTAATGTAATTTCTCTCTTATTAAATTCATTATAAGTAAATTGATTTTTTTTACCCGACTAGAGCGAAGCTCAAAAGGAGGGTTATGTTTTTAATACTCCGCCTGTAACCGCCGTAATTCGTTTATAATATAATGTATAGAAAAGAAATGTATGTCCCACAAAAATCATAACATCGGTACAGCACTAGTGGTAAAATTGGGACGATCTACATCCGCGTGTGTTTGTCATTGTCTTTTCCTTTTCAATTCACGGCTATTTCAGTATCGGCCTGTTTTTACCGTCACTAGCTGTTTCATATACAAAAGAACAAAATGTACATGTGTTTGAAAATTGAAGTGCTTGTTTTTGATGGAACTTTGATCTGTTTTCGATAGGTGCATTTAGCAGGTTACGTCTTTTGTTTTACGACGCTCACAGGATGAGTTTCCAGCTCTACACCCAGAATTAACTGGGTTGTGGAGGTCAGATAGGCAGTCGCTCCATGTAAAATATTGGTTTAGCTGCATCCGGTTAGACTGGAAGCCAACCTTAACATAGTTGGCAAAAGACTAGGCAGATGATGATGGGATATGAGTTCGGATAGTCGCTACATGACTGGTGTTCGACTGTATCCGGTCAGATTGAAAGCTGAGCTGAACATAAATGCGAAAAGTTTAGATAGTTTATGTGAGGTTATGTCACATCATCTGCCTATCCTTTTCCTAACTCCGCTGGGGTCGGCTTCTAGTCTAACCGAATTTAGTTGAATACCAGTCTTTTACACAGAGCGTCTGCCTCTCTGACCTCCACAACCCTGTTACTGCGTAGCATGATACACCTTAATAACACTGGTTTCAGATTCGGACCTATTACTACCTGTCCCGACTGTCAGACAGCTACAATTGACAGCCACGAAAAGGCTTAATGAACCCATGAACAAAATAATACCCATGAATGAATCAATAATAATTGAAACAATGGATGGACTGTGTGAAGGATGATATGGCTAGAAAATTGGTGACTGCTGAGAAGACGAGTTATTGAGAAGTATTTAAGAAGAAGACATACTGCGCCGACGCCAAGTAAATTGGCATAAGGGCAGGAGAATTATTATGATGATGATCATCATCATCATCTGCCTAGCCTTTTCCCAACTATGTTGGGGTCGGCTTCCAGTCTAACCGGATGCAGCTGAATACCAGTATTTTACATGGAGCGACTGCCTATCTGACCTCCACAACCCAGTTAGTACTAGGTAATACGAAACCCTTTGGTAAGACTGGTTGTCAGATTTTTGGGCCGTTGACTACCTAACTACTGTCAAAGATTTACATATGACAGCCGGGACCAACGGCTTAACGTGCTTTCCGAGACATGGAGAAAACTCGGTATGTAATGGGTGCTCACCCATCCACAGACCAACCTAGGCAAGCACGGCTTAACCTAAAGATCGACCCGAGCGGCTGTTATTATTTAGCCACGAGCTTCTCAATTATGATGATGATAATTGAAATAATAATGACAATCCAAATCATTTAAAAACGATAACGTCCAAATCATTCTAACTTCCCATTATTAATGGCGACCTCATTCAAAGTGATACATTATTTAGTTATGAAATATTCTTTAATTTTGTTTTCCTTTGACAGGGGATACAAAAATAATTAACGGTTGGAATTAGACCTCGAGTGCCTCTTTCCTTATCTCGGCGGCAACTGATGGGGGAGGACCTCCAACGAAAAAATAACTCTATTTCCCTCAAGCTAAGGTAGCGTTTTATTTGTAGTTGTCTAAGTTACAGCCCCCAACATAGCCTTATTTAATTTAATTGAATGTTCATTTTCTTTATTTGATAGCTAATATTTCACACTTATAATGAAGACAATAAAGCTCTTGGATAGTTATGACACTTGTGTAATAAGGCCCAGCTGGTACTTGCTAACTTTATTATATAAAGTTTTTAATAGTTTTTCTTGAATAAAACTGGTATTAAAAGCTAGGAAGGCCTTGGAAGTTGGTACCTTGGAGAAACTGTTTTGCTAAATGAACAGTTATAGGTTGAGCCTGGCTGTTTTTCCATGTGTGATTTGTATTAGTATGTATGTGTGCACCCACTGTGAGGAGCTCTTGGTCAAATAATAACAGCTGCTTGAGTCGATCTTAAGGTTAAGCTGCGCTTGCTTAAGTCGGTCCGTGGATGGGTAACCATCGATTATGTATCGAGTTTCCTCCGTGCCTCGTAAAGCACGTTACGCCGTTGATCCGAACTGCTATTTGTATATCTTTGACAGTCGTTACAGGTAGTCAGGTAGCCCGAAAGTCCAACAACCAGTCTTACCAAGGAGTATCGTATTACCCAGTACTAACTGGGTTGTGGAGGTCAGATCGCTCCATGTAACATACTGTTATTCAGCTGCATCCGGTTACACTGGAAGCCGACCCCAACATAGTTGGGAAAAAGCTAGGCAGATGTGGTATGTGTGCACCCCTGTACCAAAGAAATTACGAGAGATCGCTTATCATCATCTGCCTAGCCTTTTCCCAATTATATTGGGGTCGGCTTCCAGTCTAACCGGATGCAGCTGAATACCAGTATTTTACATGGAGCGACTGCCTATCTGACCTCCACAACCCAGTCTGTACTGGGTAATACGATACCCCTTGGTAAGACTGGTTGTCAGACTTTTTGGGCCACTGACTGCCTAACGACTGTCAAAGATCTACAAATGACAGCCGGGACCAACGGCTTAACGTGCTTTCCGAGGTACGGAGGAAACTCGGTATGTAATGGGTGGTCACCCATCCACAGACCAACCTAGGCAAGCACGGCTTAACCTAAAGATCGACCCGAGCGGCTGTTATTATTTAGCCACGAGCTCCTTACTCACGAGAGATCGTTTATACGGTATTGTAAAAACCAGAAAGGAATGTGAGCCTCCTTTGAGCATAGTAGATTGCTTTATAAAATTTTGTGTGGCGAGAAACAACTTCTATGATTATACAATTGTTTGAGTAGTGTGCATAGAATCAGAAAGTATGTAAACTTATACTGTCACTTACGGGATATCTTCCGTGATTGGTCATTTTGAGCTCCCGGTATTTCCCGGTTTTTTTATTTTTTTTATTTCCCGTAAGTGACAGTATAAGTATAGTTGTAAACCGTGAAAGCTTAAAACAGTGTTAGATAGTATGTATGTGACATGGGACCATCGGAATCCCAATTAGTTATGTTTTGCGACAAACGATACAGGACCTCCCTGTATCGTTTGTCGCAAAACATAACTAATTTAACCCTTTGAGTACAACAGTAGTGTGACTGTCTGTCACGTACTCCTAATTATTAAGTAGATATTTTAGTATTGATTTTTATTTAAAATCATCCCACGGTTTGGGCCGCTTATAAACACATTAAACTTCTATTTTATGGCTTGACAGGCTGGCAAGTGACCGTAATTAATAAAGATTTAGTGAGCTTTCTTCCTTGAATTGTAAAAAATATTGCATCACTTAGAAACGCTTAATGGGAAAGGGACTAGAGAAATCTTAAGAAGAGATAAAAAATTTACTGATTTCTAAAGGATACTAACGCCACATCTGCTGGACAGTCATGGGTGTCGCGCGGCCCGGGACCCCTTAAAACAATTGAGACGGTTGCACAAAAAAGAGGCGATTTAAAAAGTATGGGAACATGCCAAGCGTGGTGGGCTTTTGGAGGCTGGGCCGGAGAAAGCTGGGTGGATTCGGGGCAGTTGGTTTTAAGTCGCGGAAGTGTCGACACGTGGAGTCGAGTTAAGTCAGGGAGTCGGTCTAAAAACGGTTAAAAAGCTAGGACGAAGTAGGTTAGGTTCATGTAGTTAGCGTAATCTTGGTACCAAGATGGACATGTCCCAGAGGACTGTCGTAAGAGAGCGATTAGCATTTTATAATTTAAATATAAGTAGAAGCTATATGCCTAGTTAAAGTGAGTGACGAGATCCTGAAGGAGATGCTGTAGCGGAGGCGAGGCTGGTAAAGTGTGCAGTAAGTAGCTCGGGGATTAATCCTCTTCAATGAACAATGAACACGTGGTAAGTGTTAACTATAATTAACTCCTAGCTTAAGTAGCAGTTTGGCGGAAACGCAGCGATGTTAATAATTATTTATTTCAGCATGACGGCAGAGCCGCTTTATCATCACAATGTATAATATTATGTCCTGTGTTATGTGTCCTAATAACTCCTAACCTTGGCACATATTCTTCATCTGCGTTTGGTTATAGGGACGGAGACCGCCTTTCGCAACACTATACACCAACACACCCGACTATTGACGAAAGTTGACTTTTATCTGACTCACTACACATGAAAGGCCGAACCGTAATATTCACATTAAAATTGAGATAAAATATATTGTTCAGTAGTGAAGGCAACACCGTAATATTCACGAATTTATTAAGACAAATTATACTGCTCAGTTATATAATGCCGACTTGTACTTGTGGTACAAATCAACCAAACGTTGCTGATGAATACTGCTTCCTGTAAAGGTCTAGCTCAGAAACATTGCGTAGAGATTGTTGGCGCACATTTCAGGGAGCGGGGGTAGGCATCACGAAATATCTCAAACCACATCGATAACTCCGTTCTAAGGAACGCTAGGGACAGAAAGTCAAACCCCGGCTGTTTATCTCGTTAAACCCAAACCCGGCCACTGGTTGGCAAATTACTGAATCGACATTACTAACGAGATACGCAACCATGACATGGGGAAGAGTAAAGAAATGTGAAGTGACGATATATCACCACTTCGGCGTCCACCAATAACAAACGCAATATGTTCTGCTACAGACTGAATCTACGGTGCGCTTGCGCAAGTTGTGTGTTATCTTAGACAAGGGGTAGATTGCCGTAAAGAGTGTTACTAACATAAATACGCGTGTAGGGAGAACTATTAAAACGTGTCTTCCTCAATGGCAGTAGGACTTCTCAGTACTCTGTCTTAGGATTGAAAAAGACAAGTGAATGATGCTTAGGAAACGTGTTCGGTTAGAATTCGTAGCAGGATCCTTAGTGGGCCTATGCGCTTAGGTCTAACCGTCACGTACTGAGGCAGTTATTGTAACCGGTTACATGCCATAGAGTTGGGTTCGTAATACGTTTGAACCACTAAATTAACGTAACTGTAAATAGTGAATCTCTTAAGCGCAAGCGTAACGTTTCCTTTCACCAACCTTTAATCATATATATATCTTTGCGCCCTCTTGCCTTATTAGCTTCATACTTTATTACTGATTTAGTTTTATAGGATTTGATATTATTCATGTATATGTCTTAACTGTGACCTCCCAATATTAAACTACACCTTGTACCCCTCCCTGTCCCTTAGCTTCTAAAGTCGGGACAGGGCTGGAGTTCAATTTAGTAGTCGGTGGAAAGATGACCAGTTTGGTGTCGAGTCTTACAAGGCCGTGCGGACGGAGGGGCACGGCCTCTCCTCCTTCGGGGGGAGCCGACATTAATACTAATATGTGCATGATTTAGGAAAAACGAAAAATTTATCAGCCTAGGGTAATTTACGAACAGTCACATGGAATCCCAATTAGTTATGTTTTGCGACAAACGATACAGGACCTCCCTGTATCGTTTGTCGCAAAACATAACTAATTTAACCCTTTGAGTACAACAGTAGGTATGATAGCAGTAGGGAAATGCAAAAATGACTTCATCTTTATACACAACTTAATAAACAGAACCTGCCAAGTTCTCGAAGTGTGTACTTAAAAAAAAAACACTAACGAATTTGAACCTTCAGAGGCATTCAATTTAATTACGTAAACAGTCAGATCTCCCTGAAAGCCTATAATTCCACCGTTCAAAGAAAGCCACTTGAAGTCAAAAGATACTTTTATTAATCTCGTCGGGATGTAACGTTTTCGCTTCTTTCCATTTTTGTTGAGTTCAGGTGTCCTTTAGTCCTTATAATTTTATTTACCTGTAAACGATGCAGGCACGTTACTTTGTGTTACTCATTTTACTAGCACTGCCCTCATAACAGTGAAAGAAAAAATGATAAGGAAACTGGCATGTCCTAGACCCAAAATTCGAAGACATATAACATCTAACACTGCTTCTTTGGGCGAGTGGTCGCAAGCGCGACTGCTGAGATTGAGGTCCTGGGTTCGGTTCTCGGGTCGGTCAAAGTACTATTGGGTTTGTCCATCAGGAATTTCTCAGTAGCCGCGACGGAGTTTCAATTCGGACGGAGTTTGGATTCGTGCCCGGATGATGGCAATAGGCTCATCCCCTTTTACATGGGACTTAAACATAACACATAACAGGCGAAATGTGTGTGTACTATTAAACCCTACGGAGATTACAGGCGTGATGTTGTGTATGCATGTTACATAACTTCTAACAAGCCGCACTGGGCCCATGTGGTTGATTATGGACCACTTCTTCTAACAGTGAGGAGACCTGTATCCCACCAGTGGAATTATTGTTCTCAATTATGTTTAGTTTCGAAAGCTGAACGCAGTAATGCAATTAGACAGCCAAATAAATAGAAGCAATAGAATTGGAAGAATTTTCCGACACGAAACCCTATCGCAAATTACTCAACTACTTTTTAAACGGATTTCACATCAAAGTCATCATCCACAGACAGAACTTTTACATATCAGCCACACCATCAAATTCCCATAAGTAAAAACCGTTCAAACACTCAAAATTCTCCCTAAACATTGAGTCGGGTCCAGACGTTTCTCAGATAAATTAGTAACTCGGAACTTGCCAGCAAGTTACAAACCGTCATCAAAAAGTACGGAACCACTTAATTCCGACGTCAGTTTTATGAAAAATTTATACTCCACCCATAGTTCCGTGAAATGAAGTTGGCTAATATAAGTTTGGACCGGCTCGGGCAAGTTTGGACCGGTCTAAGGCGGATTGAACCGGTTATCGTGGATATTGTAAGTTTTTAGTTCGGCGGAGGGAGTTTGCAAGAATATTTATTGTAGGTTCCCCCAAAAGCTTGTGTTGTAATTTCGCAAAGTTACTTCCAGATCGGAGTTTAGGGTTTCCTTGCGAAAATTAAATTTATTTATAAGTATTTATATAGAATAATAACCAACTTTCCCAAAAATTGATTGACTCGTTATTGCTGTTAAAACATGTTTAAATGGGTTCTTAATGGAGCGGTTTGATTGGAATTCAGAGAGAAGCGAAATTAAAATTTCTCCTAGGCTTCCCGAAGGGATCGATTGTAAATAACTTTGATTGCTTTCCTTCCCTTCGAAATATCTTTAATTAGCTACACATCAAATATAAAGGCCAAATAGAAAATTACAAGTAAATCCACAGTCTGAATGATTTTAAGATCTACATCGGCCGCCACAAAATTCCATTTACTCAAGGGCTGTGATAATTTCTGATAAAAAGGCAAGACTGAAACGCGAAAGCGACAAGATTTGCAAGATTAATCTCTGTTTTACCTGAAATTTTTCCTGAAACACTCAGACGCGCTTTGTTTCGGAAGGATTACATTTAAACCTCTTAACTGTGTTATCAGTATCTTTTGGTGAGAATATTCGTGATTTACATCTTAACTAGCTTTTTGTGGCTTAGTTTTTTCGGTAATAGATATTTTTTTAGGGGTTTTGATTTTAAATCTAGTTTTAGCGGATTTTAGATAAAAGCTGCAGGTCCAGGACAAAGGTACAAATAGTACATGTTTTTTTTAACATTTTTTATTTATTGTCTATAAAGGTATTGAATGGGGAAGACCGTTAAAAAGTAATTGTAGATGGCGCGACCATAGCTAGATCTCAATAGTCAATAATGAGGTCAATGTATATTGAGATATAAAATGACATTACCAGATTTTCAACCAATGACGTTGTTTGGCATCAGATATGTTGGGGCCATTAATTTCATAGTTGCCATCACAATTGTTGGCAGACATGGTCAATAAAATGCCACTTCAGCATGTCAATATAAACTGATCGTAACCGGTGCTCAGCGGTTTAACTATTATGAGAAGTTTTATAGTTAAAGCTCCTGCTTATGATATTGTGACAATAAATAAGTTTTTTTTTAAACTTGTGTGATAAATGAAATTATTGCTGTATCACTGGTTCTCATAAACTAACTAAAACAAATGTACAATAAAGCAAAATCTGTTGCATTAAAAATGTACAGCGGTTCCATCCACTAAAAAATGTACTAAACCTCGTTTAACTAGGATTAGCAGAACCCTTTTGGTTCGCAAAGCCTTCTAAACTGCGAGATGACTTAACGCCGGGAGAGGGACACTTTACAAATGCTCAGGTTTGTTACTAGACTTCTTTGGTGGCCAAAAAGGCGGGTGACTAATGAGGATGGATGGCCAGATACGAGCGTGGTGGGTAAGTACTAATTAAATAATGATTCGGTGACGAAACCACGGAGTCAGGAAATAGCTGATATGTTTGTATGTTTTTGTTTATTTCTCGTGGCTAAATAATAACAGCCGCTCGGGTCGATCTTCAGGTTCAGCCGCGCTTGCCTAGGTTGGTCTGTAGATGGGTGACCACCCATTACATACCTAGTTTTCTCCGTGCCTCGGAAAGTACGTTAAGCCGTTGCTTCAAGCTGTCATTATTTTGTAGACCTGTGAAAGTCGTTACAGGTAGTCAGTGACCCGAAAGTCCGACAATCAGTCTTACTAAGGGCTATCGTATTACGCAGTACTAACTGGTTGTGGAGGTCAGATAGGCAGTCACTCCATTTAAAATACGGGTATTCAGGTGTATCCGGTTAGACAGGAAGCCGATCCTAATGACATGAAACCCCAGTGAATGAAATTTTTTGTTCTAATTGTGTCGGAGTAGAAAACAATCAGTCAAAAGAAGAGTAATGGTTTAACGAAGTATTCATGAAGAAAAATCTATTGATCTTGTGGGATTATTACATGTTATATTCACGAAAGGAAATACCATTCACACCTAAGATTAGTTGATGCGTAAAACACAAAAAATAATATGAGGAAAAATCAGTCACTTGAGCACAAAACGTCTTTCACGCAAAATTACCAAAATCGTAAGAACTACATCATGGTTTTAAAATAAAAAGAATAAACAGGTTCCCAAAAACAAATGACAACTGAAACATGCATTGCAAATAGGCTTACACTATTCTTTCTTTGTCATCTCGTTTTAAATTACAAATCCTTGCAGGATACAACGAGTGCGTACTGCCTCAGGACATGAGTGTAGTTTCCTCTTTTAACTATGTAAGTTTAGCTGTAGCTTGAACAGGTTGTACACACGGGGGAGGGGACTTGATTAGAAAGATTGTGATAAGAGAGGTAGGTTGTAAAGGAATTGTGGTTTCTGTTGATGTATGGAACTGTGAGACCGAGATTTAGAAACATTCTATTTCAGATTTGTACCGATACCGTACCGCAAGGGCTGGTTCGTCGAGGCACGGGAAAAGAGTTGGAAGGAATTGGGGGAGGCTTTTGTCCAGCAGTGGGACAGTACAGCCTATTAAAAAAACAGATTTATACTAGTCACGAACTTTGGCTATGCGTTGTTCCTGTTTCAAACTACCAGTGCAGCAGTGCCAGACAGAAAAGGCACTGACTTTACAAAGAAGCTAAGTAACGTTTATAGAGAACGGGCTGAAAAAATAATCTACTCTAATATCCAGCAAATAATCGAGGCACCTTCACCAACTTCAATATTTCACGCAAAATAACTCCCTAAAATCAGAATCCAACATCTAATCCCTCATAATCAACTCGGCTCATTCCTGCATCGTTGTCGCGATCCATTCATTCATTATTTATAATTAGCTTCAGCCGCACGCATCCGAGAGAGACATTAATCATTTCAATTACCAAGTCCTCGCCAGACGAAAGGGCGTCAGGAACCTTCCTTGTTTTTTAGGAGAGGATCGCTTTTCGGATTAAAGTTTTAAGCTTGGTAAGTTGGGTCTTTTCGTTTTCTGTCAGCGTTTTCTATTATGGATGTAGTTTTTGAGTCTTTAACGATATAGTGGTTTATTTGTAAACGGTAATTTTTGTTAAGTAAGGACTAACGCCTGCTTAACCATACATTTATAGTGGTATGAGGCACAGGGTATAAAGTTCTTCATTCCCCACCGAAAGGGAGGATCCTCCGACCAGACGGGTGTTGTTTGGTGGGCTACTGCCCGACAGTTGTTGTCGCGTTTTTCTATATAGATTTATGAATTTGATGTTAGTTCTTTATTTGTGTCACGCACACTATGTAAGCAAGTATATTATAAGTTGCACGATTATATCACTGATAAAAAGGCTTGGCTCAATGCCGGTCCTGCTCCACAAGGACAGGGGCGCATAAATTGATAGCATTAAATAGTATTGTTGGAGCTGCTGAAGATTGTATAACTATCTTTGCATTGTATAAATTCAATCTCTTTAGTATTATATAGCCGCCTAGCCCATATTGTGTGAGTACTATGTACTAGAAAGCTGTCATTCGCTGGAAACCTACGTCTTTTCTTGACTTGAATGTGCCCTGGCGGTTAGGAGTATGTCATGCTCACTCAAATGTCTCACTGATGGTGGCACGTGTGTCGGATCATTTAGTTCCCTTCAAAATGAGTGAGTTGAATGTTCGTGAACGGGCGCTGTCAGTTGTAACTGGTCATCTCTTATTTGCTATGGCTTATTTGAATTAATTATTTTATTTTTGAATTGTTTTTACTATGGACACTTTTAACGCGCCCATCTTGTTACATTGTTCTCACATAATGTATCATCTCAACATGAATGATGTGACCAAGGTTTTGTAAAAGTATAGTAAGATTTATTAAAAGTATTGAATGATCCCGCTTAGCACTTCGCTTGTCACCTAGCGTGTATAGAAGTAGCGTGCAGTGCGACCGGGTGCGAAGAGTTTCGAACGTTTGTTTCACTACACTGCTCGCAAGCCACCTGTCAGTGCGTACGTCACCTTATTAAACTTTTTAGTAATGAGGCAAGAGCATTTAATTGCTGTGTTTCTCTGTTATAAACAGGTTGAGTTAAAGACCGATTGATGTGATTACGGTTGTCGTGGTACGACAGTGATGCTGAGGAATGACAAAAATGTCGTGAAGAAAGTTTTGAGTATGAATGTGGATGGGTATATGAGTAGAGGAAGACCAAAGAAACGATGGAAGAACTGTGTGAAAGATGATATTCCAAGAAATGAGTGTCTGATGAGATGACGAGTAATATAGAAGTATGGAAGAAGACATGCTATGCCGACCCCAAATGAATGATGATAATAATAATAACATCATCTGAAAACTCTACTGAACACTCAAAACGATCGATCCAATCTGTTATATTTACCTACAGACCCTTTATAAGGGCTCAATTTTCCAAAGTAAATGAATAATTACTTAAATCGTTACGAAACATCGTTAATTATGATCTTGAATAAATATAACTCTTATAGCCTATTCATTGGGGCGGGTCTTCTTACGTTTTTTTTCCTTTTTGCTTCATTTCGTTCGGGTGCTAAATTATTTCCCCTTCAAGATGTTTTTATTCCTTTAGATTTTTTAATTACCTACCCATTTTTATGCGATTGTATTTCTAAGGAACATTTTGCATTAAATAAATTACGTTTTGAGGCGGTTTTTATTAATGCTTGTTTTTAAATATCATTTAGGGGTTGTCATTGTAGGTCGTTCTCGAAGACTTCATCATTATAATATGATGATGATTTTAATAAAATAGTTGACAATTGAATAAAAGAGATGTGGACATTGGACATGGTCATTTAGTCAGGGTCAAATAGTCTATCTATCGTTAATCGTCAGTTTCGTCTAGTAAATCAGATATTATGTTCTGTAAGATAGGCAGTCGCTCAATGTGCTATTTAGCGGTACCAGGTAAGACTGGAAGCCAACTTCAACACAAGGAAAAGCAGATGATCTTCATCATCATCATCACTTCAGCTGAAAGACGTCCACTGTTAGACAAAAGCCACCCCCAAGTGTCGCCACATTGACCGGTCCCGTGCGTCTCTCATCCAGCGGATCCCCGCAACCTTTACCAGGTCATCGGTCCACCTAGTGGGAGGAATTCCAAGGCAACGCCTTCCAGTTCGCGGTCGCCACTCAAGAGCTTTTCTGCCCCATCGGCCATCCGTAAGTAGATGATGATGAGGTACAATACAATACCTAGCATTTTTTAACAACTAAACATTTTTGTTACCTAAGTCAATAGTAATTACACAACAAAAGCACCTAATTCGCAGAATTGTATTACTAGGCTGTCGGAAAACAAAACAGAGTATTTCTCGGAAACGAATTATTTGATTTAACCTGGTTTTGTTTGTTGGTTTAATTGGCATTTAGTTAATTACAATTGTTGGACATACAAACTGACCTACATACAATTACAAACTCATTTATTTCCTGCTAACGGAGACAATTTGATCTATGAAACTGGTTTGTTGTGTGGACATTACTATTCTAGTTTCTATTTTGTTTAAAATTAAGTTCTGGGTATTTGTCTGTTAATGCACCATCAGTCATGGTATGTTCATTGCTAATTATTAACAATTCGTTTTGCTATAGCCTACACTAGAAAACACTACTACAAACGGTTTTCGATGTCTGACTAGATTGAGAACAAGCTACATCGTAGCGCATTTGATACCCACTACGGCGTAGTGCTACGAAACGCTACGGCGTAGCGCTACATAACGCTACGACGTACCGCTACGAGACGCTACGAAATTGCAGCGATCGTAGAAACTACATACATCCAGAATAATTAAAGTCTTGTATTGAGGGAGATGAAACCCCCACTAAAATATATGGAGGTTAAACCTTCAAAAGCCCCATTGCAAAACCGTAATAATATGTGTTAGGGTCGCAAGTGCATAAGTGCACAAGTCGTAAACAACAGTTGTAAACATTTTATTTATATCGTTGTACGTGTTATGCATGCTCTGAATTTAGTAGCGGTACATTGTAGGAAACTTGTTATCTTTTCGTCTTTCTTGGAAGAAATAAATGGTTGCTCATTAGTAAGTTTTAAAACTACTACATATTTTATTTTATTAAATAAGATTTTACGAGTTTTAATTGGAGTTTTATTACTTAGTCTTGGTAGCTCTATTACCGTAGACCGTGGAGGTTATGAATACTTGATTACTGTAATTGGGATCACGAATCTTTTTGTAGGCGCCGTGATTGGCCTAGAATGTTCCTTCTGCTAGGCCACAGGCCGCCTCTCTACGTGCGGGAGAATGCGGTAATCCATAACGACGATCCGGTAGTGTAGGTGGAAGGATGTAACATGTCTTCGACTTTGTTTTAGGATAAGCCTTTACTGTTCCTTTACCGTTTTGAGAGCAGTGCTGATTAAATTATTTACACGACGTTTAGTGTCTGCTTGGGTTTGGACGGCGTTATCTCTGAACCACTAACTGGTCCTAGCTACCTAGCAGTTACATGTATACCATACATATCTTACATCACACCTGCTATCCCCGAAGGGTTAGGCAGAGGTGTACCTAACTGTACACCTAGTTTTCACCAGTTATGTTTAAGTCCTATGTAATAGGGGTGAGCCTATTGCCATCAACCGGGCACAAATGTAGACTCCGTGACTGCTACTGAAAAATTTCTGATGGAAAAACTCAATACGACTTTGCCCGACCTAGGAATCGAACCCTCATGTTCAGCAGTCGCGCTTGCGACGCAGTTATGTAGGATAACAATTTTATCATAACCTAGTAGATACTAGGCTACCCATATTCCTGCTAAATTAACCTTTTGAACGCCAGAGCATAAACGCACGCGCGTGCCCTCCACGACAAGCCACAATTTCACCGCAAATACCTACAAAAAGAATAGGGATTCCAAAACAAATTCATTGTTTATTTCGTGTTATAGTGCACTGCATTTTTGTCACATATTTGTGTCGGCGTACAGGATACGCACTTGCTTGTCACGTATATGTGACAATGGCAAAAGGTTAATCAAACAGCAACATTGAACCTAAAAATGAATCCTCCTAATAGTCACGTTCATCTGTCCGCTCCCGATACAGTTTACATAATTATTTCTGTTAATATGAACATTAATTAACTGCCGGGTGTCAGTGACAGCGAGAACGCCTCGTTCACTGAATATTGAGAAATGGTGAGAAGTATCTAGTTCAGCGATGTTCAAAGTTCGGTAGTTGGGGCAGGGGGTCGCAGATTTCGCGTCTTTTTAATTTTTAGTGGACTGCTAAGGGTGGGAATCAGTGTGTTTTTTGCGTATCCACATTTTGTTTTGTTGTTGGATCCTTTAACCTCGCAACATATCATAAAACGGGTGGTTATATTATTTTAGACTAGACCTACCAGAGGATCACGGACAAATGAGTTTTCGTAAAATTTCATCGAATCAACTAGTTCCGATACACCTTAAGAAACTGAGGTTTTCATAGAATTTGAGAAACTGGATTCTGAAAAATTTTGCTTTTATGTCATAAAACAAATGTGTAATTTTATTAGGTGAGGACACTGGCTCCTGCAACACAGTTTCAACTACCGCAGGAGTCAAAGAATTCCACATACTATCTACAATGTTTTATGAATATTTTTTCAAGTATTGTTTTTTTTTTGATGTAATATTAATTTCAGTAAAACAATTTCTTTTAGGTAAAATATTGGATGATATAAAATAGACAAATGATTGAAAAACAAATCACCGAACAGCGAAACAGATAAGCCCAGTCGATCACAATATTCCCCTCAGATTGAGAACCACTGTACTGACGTTGTTAGCGAAAGTGAAATAGTATGTATGCAAAGTTGTTTAATGTGTTGTGTGAAGGTGAGGGGTGGAAGGGGGGTGAAGTGTATTGATTTGTGTTCAGCGGGGGTGTTATACATGGTATATGACTTATGATTAATTAAAATAATAACGGTAATCATTTGCGAGTCATGGCTTGTTAAAGGTTAAATCAATAACATACTTTTAAAATCAAGTGAGTTTTCATGTTGGGTTTTGTATGGTAAAAGTACCATATCAAACACAACATGAAAAGTTTATTCTAACGTAACGTAAAGTTTCACTTAATTATTTAATAACAGACTTCAACAAAAAGTTTATTCGATCCGATAAATCATACACCCAATTCTTCATACACCAATAAGTATTAATTTAGAAATCCTTCATTCTACTTGAGCTTTGACACTACACAATAAAAAATCTTAAAAACAAAAAACAAGCAAAGACCACGGAATGTCTGTTCGTTCCGTGTAACGTGCACTTGTAAATTTTCTTTTTTTTTACCGCATACAGCAATTCGTAACCTAGTTGCGATAGTTCGAGAGCTTGCTGCTAAAATATTACTATTATAAAAATGAAATAGGAATTATACAGTTGCATCGTAAATATATTGTAGACAGGTTCTTACTAGTATCGATAGATATTTTATGGTAAAGGCTAAAACATTTTATGAAAAACTTAATAAATTTCAAATGATACTCGGAGTGAATGCGATGTTTTCGACCAGGCCTCAGCCCTCTTGTTGGAGTGTCCACAGGATCACTACACCTACACTTCAGAGGGCTTAAAAATGCTACTGACGCTGTGATCATCATAACCACCTATTAGTCCCAAGTAGTTAATAAGACATACCATTAATATAAAAGAGGAAGAATGCTACACATGCTTCGGCGTTGCTAAAGTATTGAATAGATTTGGTAAGCAGATAATTAAGTATAAAAAGAAGTGATAAAACTATTTTTTTTTAATTTAAAAAGACTGCTGAGCCGATTTCAAATAAGCTGCATTAAGAGCAGGAGGAAGATGCTATGCAACTTTCCCCACTGTTTTGATGAATTATTTGTAAAAGTTGGCTTTACTTGCATGCTCTCGAACTATAACTAGTTCCATACTATTTCAAAAACTACAGGCGTGTAGAAATGGCTGTCATAAATCTCTAGCCTGAACTTTCTGCTTATCTTATAAAATGCAACGATATATGGTTAAAAGTTGCAGGTAACCCCAACAAGAATAATATATCGGATAAAGCCACCACTTACATTACGCGATCATTCGACATTTTTTCCTCAATTTTATTGTAGTCTACGAATGTAATAGTGATCAGCATAAAATTTTATTAAGCTTTTTATTTTAATACCGCTTTTCCGTTTTATTTCGAAGTTGGGTAGTAATGCTTTTTATATTGATTTTTAATTACTTTGAAAAAGAGAGTATTTTTTGTTGGAAGTGTGTAAATCGGTTACTTTTATGGTGTAATTAAGATAAGAGAGTCAGGGCCGTTTAAGCTAGGTAGGTGATAAAGCGATCGCTTTAATTGCGTTATGGAGGAAAATATTAGGCAGATATGTACTTATCGTTTTTATCAAACGTTCCGAAGTTAATGTAAGGTGGGGCACATTTTCTCCATATCGTAATGTGGGGGCGTTTTGGTGGAGGTTTATTCGTGTATATGTATGTGTGCCATAATGTCAGTAGGTATTTCTTGTGATAATTTTAGCAATCCTTTACTGTATAATTTGGAACTGTGGATGATGATGATGATGTATAAAATCATGTAGTTAAGTCTGCTAACTAATAAAACATTAAATCAAAGTGGGTAGACTCAATCAAACACATTCAAACAATAATAATGAACCTATCAGCAACACAATCCCCATAGCGTTTCCTTCAAACTCCACTACAAAACACAAATACAGCCATTGTATCCTTCATTTGTATACCCAGTTCGATTGTGCTAGCTGTTAGCGTAGAGCGGTGTGACGTCACATGATACAGGGTCAAATTGAATTAGCTAGCAAGAGTCCTCGGACGTGTTGAATCACGACGAAACAAAAAATCGAAGATCTTAATTTCAAGTATCTAACATCTGACCACAGGGTCAATGGACGTTGGCAGTGTGTGTTTTTTGGGTATAGACATAAACTCACGATTTGGAGGTAGACAGAAACAACGGAACGCTACTTATTGCGATATTTACTCACTCCTTTTGCTTATACATCATCTCCTTTAGTTCATACATCATATCTTAGACGCACGCTGGCTAATTTTTTACCCAACTGAGGAGGGTAATGTTTTATGTTTATCAGCCTATATGTATGTTTGTTTCTTTGTGGTACACTAAATACCAAAATCGTGGGCTGATTTTGATGATTCCTACGTCAATCGATTTGTCTTATTATTGCGAGCGTCACTAAAGTCATGATAGTAATCAATTTCATATTATCAAACTAAAAAGCTGGCAAAAAACTAAAAGGGGAACCTTTTTTCCAGTTTTTCAGTAGCTTTTATGTCGGGTTTTTTAGTTTTAGGATTTTTATAATTAGTTTTCTTTTGGTTTATCTTCATTTAACACACATTATGATTCATGATTTCATGATGATGGTTCTTTATTTTTTTTTTCATTTCACACTTACTAATTTCATTTCACCCCATATAGCGAACATAACTCATCAGATACGCTGTAACGTTACGCGTAAATGAAGTACAGTCCTATCTTAAAAGTAAAACTTTAGCCCTAACATAGTGCGCCGGGGATTTTACAGCAACTAATGGTTATGTAACTCTCTTGCATATTGTAGTTTGTTTGTAAGACTGCCGTTGACTTCGAAATGAAACTTTGCGTTGTAACAACAACAGAATCTCAAATTTCGATGGAAATAAGAACCGCAATATTCAAAGGCTGTCTCTATTTCTGGCTCGTATTCAATTATTCGATTCGAAGATTTTTTCAAAGGGTTGTTTGAAGATTGCGATATTGAAGATAGAGGTGGAACTCGCCTTAGGCTATTTTCGTCTTGTAGAATATATTCCTAAGCGTTAAGCGGTTTTCTTGTCCCTTGACATATATACATTTTGAGTGTGTGAAAATAGGATGTTCCATGTTTTAGTGGGTTTCGAAGATCGTTGAGAATATCGGTCATACTTGATGAAAATTCTGTAGCTTAATGGTAACTTTTTTAACAAACCAACCTTATATACATCATATAAATATGTGTAGTAATTTAAGTTACTCTTGTATTTATGGAATGTAAATGGCCCCATGTGAGAGGGTGAATGTCAAATGTAGGACCTTTTAGTTTCCTCACATTGCTTTTATTTGTAAATAGAATCCTAACGAACCAAAAAAAGCGAGTGCTTTGACATACACAGAGAGTCGAAAAAAAATAGGTTACCTATTCATTAAATATTACATAAACCTAGAACCTACCTAATCTTCTCATTCAGTATATAATAAACAAGAGAATTTCCGCTCAACATGATACATACAGATTCCTCAAGGCTACAAGAGAGACATACCAGCATTTTATCGTGAAGAAATATGTAGTGCCCGTGGGATCGCGGGGAAATAATTCATGCGAGTGAAGCTGAACCACTTAGGCATTCATCATTCATGTCTGTGTTTACGTTAGATGCTTTTTCTTTAGCGGAATTATAAGTAAATAGATAATAATATGTTTCTAGGTACTTAAGGAATTAGTACTTATTTCTATTTGTGATTAGTTGTCCCTCAAGGAAGTCTAATTATTTTATAAAGCACTAGCTTTTGCTCGCGGTTCCGCTCGCGATAATTTAGAATTTGATAATTAAACTCTTAACACACAACTAAAGTTTCTATAATAATATAATTCAATCATGATTCGAAAGACACGTGGCGCCATCTATTATCATAAGAACGTTATTGTTGTTTTCCTCGGGAACAGAATTTTTTTTTGGGATGAAAGGTACCTTGTGTCCGTTTCTGTACACCTAACAACGTACATGCAAAATTTTAGGATGATAGGTTCAGCGGTTAAGGTGTGAAAAGGAAACAAACACACAAACTTACTTTCGCATTTATAATATTAGTTAGGTTGAACAAAGCCCAGGCAAGTGTATCTGACCATCATTTCTCCTGCCTTTGTCCTCCGATATTTGAAACCAGGGGCATATGTAAGGAAATCATCTTAAGGAAAAATAAGTGTACCAGTTTAAAATTGACACATGATACCTACTCTAAATTGACCGTCGTGTGAACTTTTTCTCAGCAAACTCTAATCTGTAGTAGTGCGGACAGTAGGCTCGTTTTTTTTAAATAAGTAAGTTTATGAACACGAAGATGATGATGAGGTGTATTAGATAGAACTTAGAATTACCTGCCTGCTTGCCTGATTCCAAACACTCAACCCAGTTTACTGGAAATGGGTCTGCAAACCGCCAGACCTCACGACACGCCAATATTAAGCTATAATTTATATCAACAGATTGGGTACCCAAAAATAGACGCCCACATAACCTGAACCGCGGCAAAAAGTGGTGCGCACATAAATTTATTTGGAACAAAACTGTACTCGTTTATTTCGCAGAAAACTAAAGGCGAAATTGTTCGATGAAGATTTTTTTACGCGTCATAAAAATGGTTTCCCCTCTCGATTTATGTTTAAACCTGTTTTTATCCGCGGGACCGCTTGTGTATGAATTATTTTCGTGTTTTTCTATAAGTTTTATAATAAAAATTGTGATAAATAAAATGTACATTTTTGTTTATGGTTACTACTTTTATTTATTATGTTGTCGATGCTGTTGTGAAGTTTCAATGCAATGGTTGTTGCTATTTGGTTTCAGTCAATCAATCAATCAAGTTTGGTGCTGTAATTCCTTTTACATTCTGATACCAATTAAGTTTTCCACAATTTCCAATTCAATATATTTTATTTCTTAAAAACCAACGTGAACACTTATCAACGCACGGTTATGAACGGACGGAGAAGAAACTACATGGTTTCGTACTCTTTTAAAATCGAGAATCAAAGCGCAGAATTCTCCAATGCGCAATCAAAATTGGCTGACGTCATTTCTCAGAATCTCAAGATCTTAAACGCTTTTAACTAAACAGGAAAGCCCCTGAAGCATGGAAATTAGTGTGCCTAATTAATCACAGGGAGTTACTTGAACGTGTCTGTGTCAGTAAGTGTCAATTCGTAACTTTGAGCAGTAGGATCAACAGAAACTGACACCGCGGCTCTAGCAAACAGTCTTCAGCTTCCTAATTTACTATTCGTCGCTCATAAGACTTATTTAGTTACACTTAATTGCTTAATCTTTTGAGCTGAAAGTTGGAGGAAAATGTTAATTAATTTAACGTTTAAGTTTAATCAGAATTAGGAGCACTAACTAACTTCAAATGGCGAGCCTTTTAAGATTAACTGAGTTGATCTAATGACGGAATGAACAGAAGATCGTATTATAGTCTTTGATCATTCTTGATTTTACGTTGTCAATGGTATAATCTTTTAATCTCTTTTTGTATTAAACCACCAAAAACGATTTACATGGCAGGCATGTCAGGCTTTAGAGACAGAAGTAAAATTAATTAAACAAATTCAGCAACAATCAGCATGAAAATTGATCAAAATGAGTTATCTTTGAGTTATATATGAGTATTAATGTTTGACAATCAAAGCTGATAAATATTTACCGATTCTTCAGTATCAACGTATTGAAGAATCGGTAAAGAAAAAAAAATAATATCCTACAATGTTTTTCTTGAATCTAAGCGAACGAAATATGAGGCCTGAATAAATTAATCCCATAAAAACCTTTCAAATGATACAGAAAAATGTAAACGACTAAATAAATTGACCGATATGGGGTAAATAGGATTATCTCTTGTTCAAAATATTCCACTGGCGTGAAATGGATATTATAGATTTTAGTTTTTGTTCAGCGAAGTCAATTCGACATTGGGAAATGGGTCACACATGCAATTATTTCGAATGATACAATTCTTTGTGAGTTGTGCATCAACAGATGATTTCAGAAATAAACCAAAATGATCTTCATATGATCTGAGCATTATTTCATGAACTTTAAAAATGACTTCGACCGCTGAGTTTGTTTCTGTTTTTCTTGTTAGAGTAGTCAGCCAGGAAACTCCAGCTTCATCAGGTTTTAATAAAAAAGGTTGAAATGTAAAAGTGTTATTTTATATCATACTAGATTAAGCCCGGAGCTTCGCCCGTGTGAAGTTCGGTAACTGTCTCACGGGATCATACTGCCGGGATAAAAAGTATCCTATATGTTAATCCAGGTTATAAACTATCTATACCCCAAATATCATCCGAATCCGTTCAGTAGTTTTCGCGTGAAAGAGTAACTAATATCCATCCATCCTCACAAACTTCTGCATATATAATATTAGTAAGATAACAACTGCATTTCAACTGCAATCAGTTTACTTCCACGCAAAAAGTGATTGCAAGGAAAAAAATAACCTAATCCCCCAAAGAAAGATCTCGAAAAACATCTCAGTAGGCACTCCAACCTGATCCTATAAACGAATAGCAGCGTCAGGCCACAGATACGATAATATTCCGGTGACAGATCGTCGGCTTATCTCGCCGTAACCCTCTCGTCCCCAATTTTACGACTCACACGTGATGATAAACTGCCGACACATGTTTATTCATCCCCCGATCAACATACAATTTTGGGGGAAAGACAAAAATCTGCTCTAATAGTTTCTGGGACGAGGAATGCTTGCTAGCAAATTGTTTGTCCGTAAGGATTGGGACAACATATTTAATGGTTATTTTTTATGTCCATTTCGTATTGTTAAGTGGCCTTTTTATGTGGGTAGTATTCAATAAATCATGGTAGTGGCTGATGACCTACGATGATAATAAAATCGTCTGTCCAATTACAAAAAATGTAAGTGTAGTTTTATACGAAATGTATCCAAACCAAGGCAAAATATACAAATCCGTGATTAGACCTGTCTTACTATATGGATCGGAAAACGGAATGCTAGGCTGTGAAGAAGATGTATGAAAAAAGATTGTATGTAACGGAGATGAGAATGTTGAGGTGGATGTGTGGTGGTATATTAGAGGAAGATTAAAAGTTGCGCCAGTTACTGAAAAGTTGAAAGGAAATCGACTATCTTGGTATGGACGTCTGATGAGGAGGGACGAATCGCTTGTGACTAAAAGAGTGATGAATATAAACGTTGATGGATGGAGAGGTAGAGGAAGACCAAATAAACCATGGATGGATTGTGTAAGGAATGATATGAAAGATAAAGGAGTAAATGATAGAGTGATGGTTGACAGAGGAGAATGGAAGAAAAAAACGTGTTGCGCCGACCCCAAGTAACATGGGACAAGGGCAGGAAGATGAAGTATCCCAACCAAAGCTAAGTAGCGAAAACACGCGACCGTCGCGATCATTTTGACCGACCAATATATCACTTTGATGCGGCGTAAGTCATGTATGTTGATGTCTAAGTAGTTAAAGCTAACAAACATAAAGAAGGCAAAGAAATAGGAAAACTGGACTAAACACTAGACACATTAAACTCAGTAATCGTAAAAGTAACATTTTGAAACGTACCTCCAGAAAACAGCCCCCAATCTGTATTCCCACGAATGTAGGTCAACACTCAGCCCACTATAAACGTTGAGACCTTCTCATAAAGGTCAAGTTTCCCGATCAATCCCACCCAAACGGTTCGCCTACAAAATTAATTAAACTTTTCACTCCAAGGTTCGCAAATTATTTTTATCTCGTCATTGGATGGTGTTATCGAAAAACAAACGGTGCTGAGATAAGCCCGGTGACAGTAACAAGTGGGTCTAATTTAACTTTAGCGGATCTTTACGAGTTCCCGACAATCGGGGACGAATCCCAATGAGGGACCTCCGAGGATTATATTACGGACGTGAAATATTTTTGCTTGTAGGTGCTATGATATTTACTGACGAGGCTGGTTCATTCAATCGTGTTTCAGTTGCTGTTGTTTAATAAATTATTTAACTGTCTTCTCACCCGTACGTGATGCCTATTGAAGCCGTTAAAATTTCCTCGTTGATTATTAAGAGTTTCGTACTATTAGGAGCCCAATGTTTATGGAGTGACACCACATTTGTCCCATTTAGTTCGAGTCATGTCGTCCGAACCGAAATGTAATAAATGATGTCTTCATCGCTTTTATTTCGTGGGCATGAAATTCTTCAAAAAAATTCTGCTTTGATATGTAACTCGGTGACCCAAAGATGGCCGTTTAACGTAAAATTAATGAAGAAACCTATAGCCCTCTTCGATAAATGGGCTATCCATCACTAAAATAATTTTTCAATTCGAACCAGCAGGTCCTGAGATTAACGCGTTCAACCAAACAAACTCTTCAGCTTTATAATGTTAGTATAGAAGTATTATGAATTTAAGCTTTAGAATTGTTGTCTGCCAGTACCTTACTGTCATGAGCATGAGACATTTTAATTGTCAGCTATCTTGAAACACCTTAATGAAAAATTACTCATAACTTACTTTACAAAAAAACTTTTTAAGACGCGTTGCGAGACAGTTTGAGAGCGAAACAATTTTTGTGAAGTGAAAACAGAGTGGTGGTTACTTTTATTAAAGGAATTATATCGAAGCACCTTCCCCGTGTAACTTGGAGGGCTTAGCTTTTGTTGCTCGAGTCGCCATATTTAAAATGTAATTTTCGAAATAGGAAATATGTATTGTGAGGGTATTTGAAGGGTTTTGCAATTTTCCTTTTGAAAATTAAGACAAAACTGTCACACGGGTATGAATTATAGAAAACTCTAAAATGCAAAAAAAAATCCTTCAACTCATAGCCCAGTTCATCATAAGCCTAGTCTTTTACAAACTATGTTGGGGTCGGTTTTCATTTTAACTAGTTGCAGCTAAATACAGTACTTGACCTAGTGCCTATCTAACCTCCACAGCTGAGATAATGAGTAACACGATACCCCCTGGTAAGATTCTGTATTACAAATACATATCATCACGCATGTATTCCACGTAGAGTTAGGCAGAGAAGTACCTGTCTGACTCCTTATCAAACAGCTATGAATGATAGTTTTTGGCATTACATACATATGTCGGGTCCGGTCATTGGTACGGACATAAAATGAATCGCAAGTACGCCAGTGTGCACTGTTGACATAATATCACGCGACTGACTTACCGGTCTACCCACAACACAGTGTACTTCTACAGAGTCCAGGTGTTTACAGCTCGCGGCGAGGACGAGATGGAGTGTCTGATCGCAGTGGAGTTGAGACGTCCCGTAACTGTACCCGATTCATTGTGCCCCGTGTTGAAGTGTTAAGCTGTAATTTCAAGTAATTTGCTAAAAGCGGTGTTTTCATTGCACGAAACCCATCTTCTGCCCCACATGATGTACGAGCCTAACAGAATAAATCCTGACAATCGGATACATACACATAACTCAAGCCTTTTTCTCATGGGGGTGGGCAGAAACCACAAAACGCCACCTGCTACGATCCTTGTTTAGGTACTCCTTTCGCCTTGTCCAGATCTGGTCATATACACACGCCGTCTGCGAGCACTACGCACCTGACCTTTCTGAAGAACCTGACCAATAGTAATTTTTGATATTAATGGCATAAATTTTCGTTACGAATGTTTACATGAATAATTTTGTTATAAAAGCTTTCTATTATCAAAACTCACGACTTCCTTTCACAACAGTTTTCCTGAAACTACCAGCAAAATTCCTCATCCTCGCTAGTTATTTATTAAGAAAACTGTATAATGTAGCGTAATGTATCTTATTTATAGGCGAAAGTCTATTGTTTCGAAGAATGGGAGTCATATCGAGCGAAAACTGCGGAAACATGGACGGATAGACGAAGGAGTTTATGTTGAGGCTGTTACATACTTGCGGGCGTATAATAGGTAGTGTTGCCATGCGTGATAAATAGAATATTGGAAGGATTTGATAGTTAAGCCGTTGGTCCCGAGTGTCATTTGTAGATCTTTGACAGTCGTTAGGTAGTCAGTGGCCCAAAAAGTCTGACAACCAGTCTTACTAAGGGGTATCGTATTAACCAGTACTAACTGGGTTGTGGAGGTCAGATAGGCAGTCGCTCCATGTAAAATACTGGTATTCAGCTGCATTCGGTTAGACTGGAAGCCAACCCCAATATAGTTGGGAAAAGGCTAGGCAGATGATGATGATGGAAGGATTTGATAGGTACCTTCATCGTTAGAGTATTTTTTTTATTTGTATATATGTTGTGTATTCAGCCTGTACTGCTATATATTCTGCCGTGGTATAACTATAATGCCGTTATCTGAGACTCACAAAGTTACTTAATGTTATTTTTGCTCATTTCACACGTGAGAAATATGTACTTGACGGCGTTTTTAAAATTATTATTACATTATTCGCGAACACAAATCGATAGATTTTTTTTTCTCATTAATATAGCATCAAAAGTTGAAAATCGACCAGATGTTGGATAACGGCATTTTAGTTATACCACGGCAGTATTGTTATATTATCCTTTTATCAAAGTGATTTATTGCGACATTCTGCAGAAGGAGAGTGTTTCGCGGAATTACAAAAATATAACTCACTAGCTTTTGCTCCCAGATTCGCTCCCGTCGGAACGTTTTCAAATGTAACCTGTAAAACTCAGGAATAATTTAGCTTCCCGTAAGTGAAAGAATTTTCGGTATCAGATCAGTAGTTCTGAAGATTACCCCCTACATACAAACAAATACCTCTTTATTATATTAGTATTGATCTATTTTTGAAATTCCGTGAAACAGTTTCTTCCAATCACTGAGAGGATGCCTGTGTGTCCCAGCAGTGGGAATATGTTCCCATAGGCTGATTATCCTTAAGTTATGCTAATCTCGCTAAAAAATTACACATTTTCACTTAAAACATTAATTAAACAACCATCTACCGTTTTGTATTCCTAGAAAATATTTAATAGTATGATATCAAAAACAATTTGCAATAAAGACATATTTACAGACCCGTTTAAAACGCCACAATGGTCTTTAAAATGAAACCAGAGATACAGATTTTAATGCGTACTCTCAAACCTAATATTGTCCCTTATTACTGTCGTCAAAAGTCAGTGTTGCTATTATCGCCACAATTGGTGATAATCGCTACAAATCCAAGCTACAAGCGATAATTACGCGGAACAGAGATGCGATTAATATGACCACAAATTGGTATAATTATTACATGTATTTAATTAATTGCTAAATGAACCTTTAAATTGTGTATTTTAGTTAATACCTTGAATGACGTTCTATGTGATAAACTGTTTATGTTATGGTTGGTACTTAGATCATTAATAATTTCATAGGATGCACTATTTCACACACTTGGCAAATTATTAATTCTGTGTTTTAAGCTGTAGAAGTCCGACAAAATAATATAGTTGTAGGTCATTATGACCGCGACAGCGGAGCCATCGACATCACAAACTATGCCCCACCTCCTGTGTCTCTTTGTGCAAATCCAGGTGCATTTGAGGGACCTGTCCGAAGCCACTGGTAACGCTGTCGATGTTAAAGACTTCTGGACGGGGCTCAACTAACTTGGATACGAGAATCATCGACAAGCCGCAGGAAAAAGAGAGAGATAATAAACTTTTTAAAAACTGTTTTCAGACTAAAATAAATAACTGTTGCGTCAGTAGACCATGTGACAAACAGTGTAATTCATGAAGTCTTCTTCTTAGCGTGTCGATGGCAATCTAAATGGTGTCGGCCCGGAACTGAGCCACGAGTTTGGCGCTGGCTGTTTGACGAGAGACAGAAAAATCCTATGACCCCTAACATTATTATACTACTGTTGGCCTGTGTCATCCCACTGCTGGGCAAAGGCCTATCTCCATGAAAAAAAAAAAAAATTCTTCATAAAAATTCTTCGATCCAGGGCCAATGTGGACCACTGATCGTTAGTTTTGTCCAGCTCGTCCCACCACCTCCTGCGAGGTCTACCGCGTCGCCTTCTGGCTGTGTCAGGACTCCTAAAAATAACCTAACACTATTATTTAACATTATTAGTTTCAGCTTAGAAACACGAGCTAAAAACAGGCCTTTCAAGCCGACATACCACTCGCTTGTTTGTCCTACTCTCAAAAACAACAGTTATACCCAAATTGTTTCACACAAGCATGTTTGATACTTTCTCCTAACAGCTATAAATTAGTTTTATGTGAGGTTTATGTAAAAACATTGCAATAAAACCGTTTTCCTTTGAATAGAGACGTCTGAGTATATTTCTGTGAAATTGACTTGTATACAAAAGAGTATGGAGATTAATATTATAAAGATGTTGTCGGTATGCCTTTATGTGGGTTGTGGCTTTTCTTGGAGATCACAGTTTTTTATCAAAGCTTTATTTGTTACAAGTTTAGTAAGCCTGGAAGATCTTAAACCGATTGCGAAGCCAGGTAGGCCGCTGCAGATATAACTTGGTCCAGTGAGGGTATTCCGATGAAGCAAGGTATGACTACGGTGCCTCAACACAAACTATGGCTCACTTGCACTTTAAGAGACCTGTTCGAAGACACCACCAACGCCAGTCGTCGAGGTGGCACAGAGTTCTGATCGAAGCTTATTGACTCATATATAGGGAATCATCGACACGACAAAGAACAAGATTAGCGGTATACGTTTGACTCTTCAGTATTCATTTACGTGGTACAAGAAATCGCTGCTGGTCTTTTTTTTGGACCAGGAATCTACTACAAAAATAATTAATTGGTCTAAATGTATGCATTTAACAGTGCATAAAACTGACAGAACTGAAAACTATTATCTGATCTATCAAGTTTTACTTACTAACGAATCCGGCTTGAAGGACTATTGTTGAGATGTTATGCCAAAAGGCTTACAAGCCATTACCTAGCCTATCTTCGTCAGTAGCAAATCATCTTCTATTAGCTTTTTTCCAACTATTTTGGGGTCGGCTTCCAGTCTAATCGGACGTAGTTGAATACCAGTATTTCACATGGAGTAATTGCTTCATATATCTAGCCTCCACAACCCAGTTAGTACTGAGATATATGAAGCCCCATTTTTGTCAGACTCTAGGGCTATTGACTACCTGTAACGGCTGTCGAAGATCAACAATTGAGAGCCGGGACCAACGGCTTAGTGAGCTTTCCGAGGCACAGATGAAACTCGGTATGTAATGGATGGTTACCCATCGACGAATCAATTATTACAACTTATTTAGCCACGAGCTCCATATCTATCAGCACTTCTTTAGAAGCGGATAGTCAAATCCAAATTACAGGCTTTGTGGAAATACGGGTAATCAAATTCTACCCGTAATTAAAAAAATACAAAAAAGCATATTACGTAACAAACAAAAAGGTACCGAATCGAATAGCACCGCAGCAACTGTTCGCTAACTATTGTAAAAACTCTGGCTATTTATTATTCAGATTCATTTCAAACCTTGTGTTATTAATGGCTTTTAAAAAAACGAAACAAAGCTACGAAATGCATTTTCGTTTCACCTGTTGAACTGAATCCGGGACAATAAATTTGAAATTGTATGTATTTTTATGCGTATACTTTACGATTTTAGATAAAAGTATCAGAGTTTTTTTTGTCTTAGTTTAAATCACGTAGTGTCAGTGCACCACTTTCAAGAAAAACTTTATTCAGGTTTACTTTAGGCATCCTAAATCTAAAGAAGAGCATAAAGTTTCCTCGGAAATCCTTATCCTATACATACAAATGTTTCTAATGTTCTAAGCCACAGATAAGTAAGTAAATGGAGCAATATGTAGGTGCTTTTAAGGTTTCAAACGTACACTCACTAAACACAGCTAGCTTGTTTTCTTACTTCTTACTACTATTATAAATGTAAAAGTTTGTAAGGATATTTGATATTTTTTTTAAATTTTTTTTTCTCTTTCACGCAAAATCCACAGAACTAATTTTGATGAAACTTTACAGTAATATAGCTTATCCACCAGAATAAAACATGTGCTATAAATTATAAAGATACCGTGCCATAGAACAATGATATGGACTCCATTTGTTTAGGAAACCATATTATCCTAAAATGCTTTTAAAGAAACGCAGGACAGCCTTATCCCAAAAGCTTATACAAAACACCGTTTTCTTCTGAAAATAGCATGCCACTAGCTGCAATATCTTAAACCCCGTCCTGTATTCATAGAAATTCCATTTTACTATCTCCTCTGTGGTTTCCAAAGCGGATCGCATTTTAGGCAACGCCACGCAATCCGTGTTACGTAATTGGAGGCGGAATCAGTCTAGACGCAAGACACGTCTGGCACACAATTATAGCCGGGAAAGCGCTTAGATAAATATGGGTTTCAGCTCCCTCGTGAGCATTTACCGTGATTTGCTTTTATAGGCGATGAGCGTTATAGAATTTTCACTGTTTTGCTGCGGTAGACTTGAATTGAAATGAAGGAAATGAAAGTTAATTCTGAGTTTATTCTGTGGTTGGTTTCCGATGGGCAAATGAATGAAACTACTGAGCTGTACTTATATGCGGACTGGTTGATTAGACTGGATACGGAGGGAGGGGAGTATTGTGGTGCAGCTTTGCAAGCTGGCCTAGCAGTGGACTAAGATTGGCAGAGTTTATTGATATGCAAAGATAGAATATGTTTCAAGGTTCTCCTTGAAATTAGTCGATATACTCTATCCGTTGCAAACCGGAAACTTTGTCGCGGATTTACACGACTGTCCAAAAACGATGTGTTATGTTGTCAGTGATCAGGTATGTTTACGTGAGTTTCTTTATTTCACGATAGCCTGTTAGATTTTTTATATGTATTTTTTTGATTTCGTGGCACATTCTAAGCGGTGCCATCCGTTGTCAAAAGTAATGTTTCTCAAATTCAAACCAGGGCAGGTAACATGACGAAAACGCATTTCAGCGCTGATATAATTATTGCCAAAGGTTCAATGCTGACTGCAAATGGTGCCCAGCAATCATGACGGACTGCGGAATCAAGCGTGATTGCGTTGCAGACTATTTTGGTTCTAGTTTGTACGTACATACGTGATCGCACGTCATCGATATTGCGGTTACGTTTGTACGGATGACATTTTGCGTTTGTGAGTAAATGATATTATAAAGAGCGTATCTTTGCTACGTTCATACTGAGCGGCGTCCAAATATCGTTGTTACGACTGCGATAGATAGTACGGAACGTATGATATAGAAAGAGATGACTATTGCGCTTGAAGTACTTAAATTACGACAATTGTCTGAATTTGTCTGCAGCAATTTGACGCGCTAGTGCGATATCTGCCTTTTTTATTTATAATATAATTTTTGTGAGTGATGTTTATTTGATTTGATTTTAGTATCAGTTGGTTTGAATGAGAAACATTGTATAGTGAGTAGCAGAAGACGAGTGTCGTCGCCAAGGAAGGCCCAGAAAACACTGTCGTGACAACTTTGAGGCGTTTATGGGTGATTGGTCGGAGAAAACCACACATAAAACTTATATGTATATTTATATAAGTTAGTTAAGGCACATATTATACACATTATTCTCTTCCCTTTTTACACACTATTGTCTACATTTCTTTTTCATTTCTCCTTTTTGCGGGTCTGCTGGCAGAAATTACTTTTGAAATAAGCAGTACCTTTGTACTCATATATTATAATGTTATTTTCCTGTGTTGTCTTCTGTGTGTGCATAAATAGTTAAATAAATAAATAAAAAAACATTAGAAGGCTATGGGGAAGATCTTTGCCTCTCAGTCGAACAATACTGTCTGTCGAAATAAGGCATTCAGGAAGATATAGTAGTCATGAAACAATTACGCGTCGAATTAATGTCTACAAAAAAAATTCTTAAACTTGCTAACTCTTTCTACATTGTTGAAACTAGTTGTGACTTGTAGTATAATAGAATTTTTCTGATGAGATATAGAAACAGCAGAAAAGAGTAACAGAAGTTTATTTCCTAACAAAATACTAAAAGTTTTATACAACAGTTAGCATCTAACTGGACAGTCTATGAAGTAAGACACAATTTATTGAGCGACACAACAAATTAGCATTCTACAATTTTTTTTATTTGACACAATACGTTTCAGGTGCAGCGAATCTGAAAACTTCCTACGTGAGCGTCAATTCTAAGAAAGCTACGCGATGTGATAAAAAAGTTCAGTTCGTAGTTCGTAGTACTTGTTGTACTATTACGGATAAGGGAATAATTAGGTACTTTTTTTTTTTTTTCGGATGGGAAATCATCATATTATTATGACCCCCCCCCCCCCACTCTGGGCGGAGCGGAAGGGAGTGTCAGACTTGTACTGACTAAAACCCATCCATGTTCCTTCTTTGCCCTTTGTGTTCTAGGGCCACGGTACCTCTTTCGAACAGTCCCGCAGCTCTGGCAGGCAACGGCCCATGCGGACCCCTACTCGGTTGCTGACATCTCTTTGAGGCGCGCGGCGCGCAAGGCTCAATATTGGGTCCTTTCCTCTTTCTAGTATATATAAATGATCTCCCCTATTTATTGAAAAACCCACCTCAAAATATGGTGTTATTCGCTGATGACACTTCCCTAATTTTTAAGATAAATAGACGGGCCCAAAATCTAGATGACGTGAATAACGCCCTACTTCAGGTCCATAATTGGTTCACAGCAAACAATTTAGTGTTAAATGAAAAAAAAAACGAAATGCGTAAGATTTGCTTTACCGAATGTTAAAAGTAGCGATTGTGATATAGTATTGAATGAAGAGAAACTTGAATTTGTAGATAAAACGGTTTTCCTATTCGATAAAATGGTTTTCTCATTACGCTTGATTCAAGGCTACAATGGGGTTCTCATTTAACATCTCTTGCGGGGCGGCTAAGTTCAGCAGCGTATGCTATAAGATAAATCCGTCAATATACTGATGTAGATACCGCTAGACTGGTCTATTTTAGTTACTTTCATAGTATTATGTCTTATGGCATTTTAATATGGGGACGGGCTGCAGACATTGAGTCTATATTTATTCTGCAAAAAAGAGCCATCAGAGCCATATACAATAATCTTCGTAGGCGCGATTCTCTAAGGGAATTGTTTAAGGAAATTAACATCATGACGGTACATTGTCAATACATCTACGAAAACATAATGTATGTAAGAAAAAATCTACATCTTTTTAATAAAAGGGGTGACAGACACAATTACAGTACTAGAAATAGAGACCAATTAGTTCAGCCAGGCTTCAGACTCGCTAAAGTAGACTCATCTTTCATGGGGTACTGTTTGAGATGCTATAATAAAATTCCACAAAGTATTCTTGAACTGAATGAAACGAAATTTAAAACATGCATTAAACGCACACTATGTAAGAAAGCATATTACAAGTTGGACGATTATATCACTGATAAAAATGCTTGGCTCAATGCCGGTCCTGCTCCACAAGAACAGGAGCGCCTTAATTGATAGCATTAAATAGTATTGTTGGAGCTGCTGAAGATTGTATAACTATCTTTGCATTGTATAAATTCAATCTCTTTTGTATTATGTAGCCGCCTAGCCCATATTGTGTGAGTCTTATGTACTAGAAAGCTGTCATTCGCTGGAAACCTGCGTCTTTTCTTGACTTGAATGTGCCCTGGCGGTTAGGAGTATGTCATGCTCACTCAAATGTCTCGCTGATGGTGGCACGTGTGTCGGATCATTTAGTTCCCTTCAAAATGGTTGAGTTGATGGTGCTGATACATGCGTCATGTTCGTGAACGGGCGCTGTCAGTTGTGACTGGTCATCTCTTATTTGCCACGGCTTATTTGAATTAATTATTTTATTTTTGAATTGTTTTTACTATGGACACTTTTAACGTACACATCTTGCTGCATCGTTCTCACATAATGTACCATCTCAAAATGAATGATGTAACCAAGGTTTTGTTAAAGTATTCTGATTTAAAAGAGTGTCCATGGAGTTTCTTGCCCGTTCTTCTCCATAGAGATCTACGTTAGGGAATGGGCAACTACAGTACTTTCACAGTTTTTGTGCCTTGTGACTGGGACTGTAGCTATTTTTTACTGTTGTCTTTGTTTCGACAATTCAAAAGTGCCTGTAACTGGCCTACTTGAAATAAATGCTTTGATTTTTGATTTCGTGGGACACGAACGCGCCGTCGACACGGCCTGTCGTACTTGAAGGTACTTGAAGTACATGCTGTTATTCGTCATTGTTTGTTGTTCAGTCCTACGTATTCTCACTTACACACACATCCCATCTTCTTTTTTTCTGTGGTTAGTGCCTAACCTTGTGCCTTTGACTTGGTTTTAAATGCCGTTGAGAAATATCTCTCAGGCATGCCGGTTTCCTCACACCCCTAAAATTAAAGAAATTCTTAACAGAAAAAGTCAATTACAGATTTTTTACCAACTTTGGATTTCGATAAATTAATATTAGTAACTTAAGGTAGGTCAGGCCATAGGCTAGGTGAATGGAAGATCCTCGCTGGGTGACAAGTAGCATCTGGAAAATAATTTCAGAGAATCGAGTGGGGAGTGGATGTGCCTATGTCCTCCAGTGGACTGCTGTATGATATAATGATGATGATGGATAAAAACTTATACTGTCACTTACGGGATATCGATCGGATTCGATCGGCAAAAAAAGAGGGATAAAGAAAGAGGGTAGATAGATTTGTCTGCTCTTAACAATTCATTTTCCATCCACCCACATTCTCCAGTCAACCCGCGATCATGGCGCTTGCAACAGCGCCGAAATATCGGGAGCTCAAAATAATGAACAATCACGGAAGATATCCCGTAAGTGACAGTATAAGTATAGTTATAAACCGTTAAAGCTTAAAACAGTGTATGATGCTGGATATAGGTCAGTCTTCATATTCGTTGCAAATGGATGAAAAAATTGCATTTATTTAGTAGTGGAGGCTTTATTCCTTTTTCATACCAACGCTCTAACTATACCCACCTAAGACATTACAATATTTATGTCTGCCGTACAGTTAACGAATGTTCGAGTGAATGCCGGTGTGCCGAACAATAATGTCAGGACGGCTAAGGGTGCTGCAGTGAAGAGGAGCAGTACAATGGAAAGAATATTGACGTGCACGAGTAGGTAGGGAGGTTCGAATGCGAATGATGTTATGGAGTGGGTTATATTATGGAGATATGATAAGAGTAGGATTGGGTGACTGGATGGAAGTTATAGAACTTTGTCAGTATCTACATATTTATTATATTGTAAAATAGGGGACTGTTGAAATCTTCAGTGGGTTAGTGTTACCAACTAGTGGAGGTCTGCCCCGCTTGGGCGGAGCACCGCCGTGTCCTCGTAGCGGCGATTGGCGGCGCGATCTCTCGCGTCCGGCCTTGGTTCAAGCCATGGTCCGGAGCGAGAGGGAATGGGAAGCCGTCACCTCCTTCTGCGAAGCAGTCATGCTGGTGACGGAGGTGGCGGGACGTGAGAGGGAAAGAACCTCACGTCCCAGTCGCCGCGGGAGACGCCCTGGGCGTAGGGGGTCACATGGTGGCTCCCGGCCACCGTAGGCGCGGGCCTGTGGACGGCGAGTTATGGGCCAGCTCGCCGTCCGGCCGTCTTATGACGACAGGCCGTGTCGACGGCGCGTTCGTGTTCCACGTGCGCCTCAAAGAGATGTCAGCAAATAAGTAGGGGTCCGCAAGGGCCGATGCCTGCCAGGGCTGCGGGACTGTTCGAAAGAGATACCGTGGCCCTGGAACACAAAGGGCAAAGAAGGAACATGGATGGGTTTTAGTCAGTACAAGTCTGACACTCCCTTCTGCTCCGCCCAGAGTGGGGGGGGTCATTTGATGATTTCCCATCCGAAAAAAAAAAAAAAAGTGTTACCAACTACAAGCAGAGGATTCAACACTTCAAAGTCATGCCAATCATGCTTTCGGTGTTTATTGTGACGAATTTTAACCACATTACATCACGCCTGTTATCCCCGAAGGCTTAGGCAGAGGTGTACCCATTAGTACACCCACATTTCGCCAGTTATGTGTAAGTGCCATGTAATAAGGATCTGGCACAAATTCAGACTCTGTGGCTGCTACTGAGAAATAGCTTAGCATAGCATAGCGGTAGCCTATAATGTTCCCACTGCTGGGACACAGGCCTCCTCTTTATGAGAGGGAATGGGCTATAATCCAACACGCGGGCCCAGTGCGGGTTGGTAGATGTCACATGTCTTCGAATTTTAGGTTCTAGGACATGCCGGTTTCCTCACGATGTTTTCCTATACCGTTTTGAGAGCAGTGGTGATGAAATAAATTACACAAAGTAATGCGCCTGCCTGGGTTCGAACCCACGACTTACTGCTCGTAAGTCGGGACCGCCACCACTGGGCCACCACTGCTCTACTACGGGTAGTTACTGAGAAATACCTGATGGAAAAACACAATAAATCTTTGCTCCACCCGGAAATCGAACCCAGGACCTCATGCTCAGCTGTCGCGATTGCGATCACTAGACCAACGAGGCAGAATTTGAATCGAAACGAAAACAATATTTAATTTAAAATGACCCCACAGCAAATTAAGCACTCACTTTTAACATAAGTAAATAAACATTTTAAATCACGATAAAAAACATAAAAAGCACACGCAAAGCCGTACATCGTAACTCAAACCACATTACTTTTAAATCGCCTCTTAACTTACGCGGGCAGAGTTAATGGGCGCCATCTTTCTCTGGTGCAAGCGAACAATGTATTTAGCAGATTAATCACATCTGCCCCTAGAGCATTCTTGGAGCATTCTAGGTGCATAGCTTAGACTATCAGACGGACTGCAGGCTTTTCTTTTTTTAAATATCACTAGAAACGTGGTGTTTTTTTTTTTTTAAACATTGCCTCACAATAGGAATTTCTCCTGTATCGTGGGTGCGTTTACAAACATTTTAACTCACATACACAAACAGCCAGACCCGGAACAACTTCCTGTAGGCCACACAGATATATGTTTCGTGCGGGAATCGAACCCGCGACACGAAGCGCAGCAGTCAATCGCTAAGCCACTGCGCCGATCGTGCCGTCTAGGTTGTATTCTTAGTAATCCTTATGAAGAAGCTAGGTATTTCTTGGATTTGATTACCACAAACAATGCAGTGGACGACCATGCCTCGGCAGTTCAGTAACCGAAATACTTATCATGACTACGTTACAATTATGACGGGTAAGTTTTCTTAAAGGGTGTAAAACTCTCATAACGAAGCCGAAACGTACTTGTTCGTATCTTTTTTTAGTTTTGGACCATACCTGGTAACCTTCTGGTTACGGAGATATTGAAGGTCAAGGTCCGACTTTTTCACACGTTTTTAAAAAATAAATTTTAAATGTTTTAATTACTTTAAGTACCTGCATGGCCTTGTACCATTCACCACATCCATCGGCAGAATATTTTGAGTGGATACGGTTGAGTGCTCCTGTAAACCGTGATTTTTCACACCAACAAAAAAGTCGGTTTTTGTTTGATAGCTTAGTAAATGGTCTATTTACACCCTGTCTTCAAAACGGTAAAGGAAATTGCGTCCTACTCCCTATAACAGAGAGGGGGTTTGAGTTCCAGCAGTGGGCACATAATAGGCACACTATGATTATTCTTAAATTCAATTCAGACAGACACTGTAAGTGGTACCATCAATAGCTAGCAGCAACAGTTTTTAACAGCGATGTAGCTGAAAGTTCTGGAGTGGCGACCGCAAACCGGAAGACGTTGCGTTGCGCTAGGTGGACCGATGAACTGGTGAAGGTTGCGGGGATCGGCTGTATGCGAGACGCACGGGACCGGTCAATGTGGCGACACTAGGGGGAGGCCTATGTCCAGCAGTGGACGTCTTTCGGCTGAAATGATGATGATGATCAGTTTTCAACATGCTTATTGCAAATTTACGGTACAATACTGACAGTCAATAAGAACCTTCAAGAAAGAATTTTTTGGTAATTGAATCTTATACAATACAATAGAAGTCCTCAAAAAACAATAAACTACTATTCAGTTCTATTTTCCAGGTAAAATGCAGTACTTACATACATCTGTATAATTTAGATTTAGAGAAGTCTTTGTTCTGCCAAAAGGAGCCAAACCACAATCTTTTAATCATTCAATAAAATCCGTCAAACTAATTCAACATTCTAAACGTGGTTATTACTTTTCAGTTTAATCAATCCATTATAAATTCAAAACGTTTACTTATAGCAGATTTAAAATTAATTAGAATCAGTACAATTTCTGTACCCACGTCTTCGAAAAAACGAGAAAGTGGGTTGGTACGGTTTGTCAGCACTAAGCTCAAATAGTAGTCAATACTAAGCGTTGAAAGTGTAGTAATTGAATCTTTCAGCAGACAGTTCGATATAAAATGCGGACATTAATGATTCTTTATAGGCGAGAAGCCGGCGACAAAACGTTTTACTCAATGTTTATTGAACAGGGAGTTTTCTTAAACGTTTGCTGTAACTTTATGTTGATTTACAACCTTCCGTGTTTTGTGTGGTTCCTTTGAAGTGTACGAATAAATCAGTGATTAAATACTCAAGGGTGTTTTTATAGGTGACTAACGAGATGTGAAATTCACTGCCGTATTCAGGCTAATAAAAACGACTGCCACCAATTAGTCGGCCAAGTGTGGTGATTATGATTGATACTTATAAGTACCTACCTACTAAGGTTGACAACTTTTTTTTTTAATGAGAAGTATGGAAGAAGACGACATGCTGCCGACCCCAAACAAAGGGATAAGAGCCAGAGAATGATGATGAATGCAGTAAGGTTAAGTTCAGCAGGAATGAGGACATAATTATGTACGACTAACTGTCTATATATTGTAGCAAGAGAAACACCATGTGGCTTCGTAGGTCATATCTGAAAGAGCTCTCAGTCTTCAACAAGGTGAATGAAATCGTTGAAAATGTTCGCAAGAAAAAGAAAAGTAAGTCATTCTAGCAAAAACAAAAAAAAAAGATTGTCGTAAGCTCTTAGCCTAGTGGCTTGTTATTACGTAACCTAAGATCTAAGTAGGGTCGCAAGTGAAGTTGTACGAGTAAGTTAGGTCATTGATTAGCTAGATAGATGAGATCTCTTGCGGACCATTGCGGATACACGTGGACCAAAAGAAAGAAAGAAAAACAAAATGGCCGAATTTCCGATGGCGGTGAGATATTTGAATTGTACGTAATGAGATAGTTGCCTGCTTATTTATTCATTAACTTTTACTTTGGAGGAAAATAACTTGAAGTAATGATGTTGGTATTTATTTATAAGGTAGCTTTTTGAGGAAAGTGATGTATTGCGGGAGTTACAGGAATTTCTGTATTTATTTATTTATTACATAAACATAACATCATGCCTGTTACACTCGAAGGGTTAGGCAGAGGTGTACCTAATAGTACTTTTCACCAGTTATGTTTAGTTTCATGTAATAAGGGGCGAGTGTATTGACATCAACCGAGCACAAATCCAGACTGGCTGCTACTGAGAAATTTCTGATGGTAAAACGCAATAACATATTACACTACCTAGGAATCGAACCCAGGGCTTTGTGCTCAGCAGTCTTGCTTACGACTACTAGACTAAGGAGGCATTCTTATTATACATAGTTTATTAATACACGGGCCTCAGTAAAATTAGAGAACATTTCGCTTCTAGGAACAATAATCTATGGTAACATTGACCATTGACCATTCCGTCATGAGGTTCTATCTAAGTCACACAGTACGGCACATCCAGTTAAAATTTTACAAAATTGTATTTATTTATTTATTTAACTGTTTATGCACACACAGAAGACAACACAGGAAAATAACATTATAATATATGAGTACAAAGGTACTGCTTATTTCAAAAGAAATTTCTGCCAGCAGACCCGCAAAAAGGAGAAATGAAAAATAAATGTAGACAATAGTGTGTAACAGGGAAGAGAATAATATGTGCCTTAACTAACTAACTTATATAAATATACATATAGGTAAATATTAATATATACTTATATAAATACATAATTCTAAGATCTATAAACTAATAAAAATATATATGTATATTATAAATCATAATTGAGAGGAAAGGTAATGCTCTTTCACTCTGGTTTTAAACAGTGAAATGTTCTTCAGATCACGGATGCTAGGCGGAAGTGAGTTCCACAACCTTACAGCATGGACGGAGAAGGAGTAGGAGTAATAGCTGGATTTATGAGGATGGGATTTAAGTAGGGATCTAAGGTGCGATCTACACGGTGCGTCCGTAGGGCGAGCATATGAAAAACGCTCGCGCAGGTAAGAAGGATAGGACGGGTTGTGAAGAATATTGAAGAGGAGACATAGGATCCTAGTGTTCCTGCGAAGGCGGATTGGGAGCCACTTGAGTTCTTTGCGAAGGTGAGAAACGTGGTCATATTTACGGAGACCAAAAATAAAGCGAATACACAAATTTTGCAAGCGCTCAAGCTTATTTAATAGCTCCTCGGTAGCATCCAGGTAGCAGGCATCGGCATAATCTATTATCGGCTGAATAAGCGTTTGAGCCCAAGAAATTTTAGTCTTCAAAGGCAGGAGACTCTGAAGGTATTTCAGCGAATGAAGAGAGAAGTGTACCTTACGGCTTACCTCATTGACTTGAGCTCGCCACGACAGATAGGGATCAATAGTTACACCCAGATCTTTGACGGTATCTGTATAATCGATGCGAACACCATCGAGGTACAACGGCATCAAAGATGCAACAACGGCCGCACCACGAACAAATCGGCTGCCTATGATCACGGCCTGAGATTTACTTGGGTTAATTTGCAGTCCAAATGATTTAGCCCAGGCGCTGATACCAGCCAGGTCATGATTCATAGCAGCAATGGCGGAATCAGCATCAGCTACAATAAAATGCCGATAGAGCTGCAAGTCATCTGCATAAAGGTGGAAATTAGAAGTGATTGCACTGGTGACCATGTTTATAAAAATTGAAAAAAGGAGAGGAGAGAGAACGCTACCCTGAGGAACACCCTCGGTGAGGCTACACCAATCGGAGAAAGTCTCATCAAGGCGGACACACTGAGAGCGTCCCCGAAGATAAGAATTGAACCAAGCTAAAGCAGAAGAAGAGAAATTTAAAGATTTGAGGATACCTAGCAAGATGTCGAAATCCACTGAGTTGAAGGCACTACTAAAGTCAAGCAATACAAGGACGGTAAGTGACTTACTCTCCATAGCCCAGCGGATATCGTCAGTTACTTTCAAAAGTGCAGTGACAGTGCTATGACCCGAGCGGAAACCAGGTTGGAAAGGGGATATTAAAGAGTTTGACGTCAAGAAAAATGTTAATTGTTTATGAACTAAGTGCTCAAAGAGCACAAAGAAAGCCATTCCATTTCTCAAAGAAATGGGAGAATAGAAATAGGTCTAAAATGGGATAGCGAGGAAGGGTAGGGTTTGTACTAAAATAATCTAAATATTTTTGCCTTTTCTTTAGATTTTATTGTTTACGATTTGTGCTGATTATACTCGAATGAAATGTAAATAACTGAATAAATTTAATTGAAATGAATATTGCTTATTGTTAAATTAACATTGACTAACAAAAATCTCTCAAGTTTTCGTCATAAAACACTGCTGCTATATTTTATTATTATTTTTACAAGATGCGCAAAGCTCTCAGCATAACGTACGTCATACCCTCGGCCCTCGGCCGAAATGTATTGTCTCTCTTTGTACAACCCTCTTCATTACAGAGCTGTCAATATCAGAGTAGCCAAACAATCTCCAAAACATATTTCCGTCAAAACTTTATGAAGGAAGACAATGCTTCCTTACTGCTACGGTAAATAATATCTAGTGCAGTATAACCGAGGACGATACTACGCCATCACAACGTTGCCTTTGGTTCCAATGTTGGCCCCAACGTTTAAATCGAGAAAATGGGATTTCCTTACATTATTCGTATAAATGCAGCATAAGTTAGGCCCCGTTAAAGACCTCGGACAATGCTACAAGCGATAAAAGACACGCGTGCGTTTATTTATTTATTTATTTAACACTTCAAGCACAAAGTACAGAGGCGGACTTAATGCCATAGGCATTTTCTTTGGTTTCCATTTTTCTTTCGCGTGATATTTAATCGTGATGCGGTGACAGACGTCGCGTCGCGTCGTAGTGTGTAGAAGAGCCGCATGCTTTTTATAGAAATTGTAAATGAAGATACCCATGTATGACTCCGAATTGTGTCGTTATCGCGTCTCTCGCGTCTTTTTATGAGCCTTTAAACAACTTTTTTATTTGTTTATCCACAGTTGCCGTTGCAAGACGCATTCGCCAAGCGTGAAGGTCGTGGTCAAGCAGTTACGCGAGTGATGTTGGCTCCAACGTTGGAACCACCGTGTGCCGCCGTCGTAACAAAATAAAATGGCGGATAATTCGCACGTTTTATACTCCGCCTTGAATAAACTCGGGGATATACTTGTGTTTTACCGTTTATAAGCGGTTTATAAATGGTTGGTGCTGTAAGCGCCGTCTGGGGATGGTGGCTGTCTATCAGTTCATGCAGCTTGAGAGTCCAGGAGTTTTCAGTTTTAAAAGGATATTGTATGGGGAAAATGTTTTGCAGAAAGCGTGCAGTTGTGGCAATCAAATGATCATATTATATCTTCAGCAGTTTCTATGCTAAGCATGTGCTTACAATAAACGCGAATGCTCCCGATGAAGGAGCACCGTAAAAAACGTATATTTGGTTTTAAATAACGAACGATTCGTAAGCATTATACATAGGTAATAGTCGTTCGATTCTGTATTTTAAAATGATGTAGGTTGGTACAGATTGAAAAGTAACATTAAATGTAATACACGTTGAAACTAATTCGCCTCGTTGTTAAATCATACAAGCATAGCATAATCAGCCTATATCGTTCCCACTGCTGGGACACTTGGTCTCTTATCTATGACAGGGAATGGACTATAATGAACTGAACGTGAATTAATAACAATAAATTAAATTAATACGAAGACGTGTGACATCTACCAAATCATAAATCAAATCATATTTATTTCTGTAAATTGGTTTCCAAAAATACTTTTAACCATAATTATTTTATGTTTTATAACTAGTTGTGATACTTTTCACGAATCTAATACTTAGCATTCCCTCTTGTTTGTAAAGATCCAATTTTCACTATAGTGTCCTAAAAATAGCACGATAAAACACAAACAATAAATCCAATAACAAATAAATAACACATCACGGCAGGGTAAGAGGCTGTCCTTTCATAAAACTTGGTAAGTGCGTAATTCCCTCCGTGCGTCAAGTTTCATCGCTCAGTTCTTCTTAAACTTGTTCGGTAATACGGGTATCTTTATCTACTATAATACTACACAGAGTAGGTAGTTTGTTGTATAACTTGTTTATCTAATAACTAGTATAGACTTCGCCCGTGACTTTACTACAGAATTTTAGAAGTATTACAAAAAGTGTACATTTAGGCGCAGTAGTATTATTTCTCATACAATGGTATAATAGTACTTCTAAGTAAACTATAACTAAAATATATTCAACAGTTGCAAGTAATGTTAGTTCAATTCAGATGTTAGGTACCGACCTGCGCGATCTACGGTTATTTAAGCCTGTGTTTCAGCACTCGCTTGGCGATCGGAAATTATCCCAGATATTTATTAGATAAGTGTGATCCTGTAGAAGTTCGGTAACAGACATAAAGTTCTAGTTACTTTCGCATGTATATTATTGAGTATGAATAATTGACTAGGTACTGTATGGTAGTTACAAGTTAGACGTAACTTGTTTATACTTAACTTGAAGGTCTGAAGATTTATTTTCTCTAGTCTAGTTTTTGTTTGTTTTGAGTCTTGGTGATTTGTTTGTATGAGAAGAAAATGTAAGAGCAACACATAGCTGCTTTTGATTGATACACTTACAGGGTTTCTAGGACAAAAATTACCAGCGTCATGGGATTGACGCTTCGACGATTGCTAAGCATATGTGATGGTTTTCGTCCCAGAAACCGGGAGTAAGTCATTCATAAAGAATTCTATGGATGTAATGCATAACATAACATCACGCCTGTAATCCCCGACAGAGTTAGGCAGAGATGTAGGTACCTAATTGTACACCCACATTTCACCAGTAATGTTAAAGTTCCATATAATAGGGGGTGAGCCTATTGCCATCAACCGGGCACAGATCCGGACTCCGTGGCTGCTACTGAGAAATTTCTGATGAATGAACCTAAAAACACTTTGGAATCGAACCCAGGACCTCTAACTCTTGCTTCCGTTTTCTCGTCTTGATGTAAAACATAGTGAAAAAATCAAACTAATGATATCTTAGATTACAAAATATACAAGAAAGAATACTAGCCACTACACCATAAATATTGTATCGAAACTTATTTAAAACAAATAAAAATAGCACTGTAAGCAGTTTATGAAATTTTTCAGCCCGTTCGGTATTACGTACGCCTAGCGCACATTACACCTGCATGCTATTCTAGGGGGAGCCACCTGTCTATCAAGCTGGCGCAGCAAGCGGCTATAAGAACGAGGCTGACAAGCATTTTGATTTAAACAGGATATTTATGAATTGTTCTGATTCTTTCTTTCTTTTCTTGAGATTGTAAAAAACTCAAAACCCGGGCTTGTCTACTTAATTCATTAAACGCGTGTGTTTAAAAAGTGAATGGTCAAAATAAGTTATTAAAAAAGTTACTAAAACAGCCAAAGCAAAAAAAAAATGATTACGAACATAGTTACTGGCTTGAATAAACGAAACAGCATGATCTTTAAAAAATAAAAAGAAGGGAAGAGTAAAAATGTTTGATATCCAAATCTTCAAAATTACAATAGGTATTGTTCAAACAAAAGACCATTGTAGAACTGACATACAAAAAAAATACATACATTAAACACCACGACTATATTACTCTAAAGGGTTGGGCAGATGTAAGTACCTGTTCATAGAACTGAACACAAGACCAAAATTTCGCCAGTTATGTTTAAAGTCCCATGTTGCTAACAACGGGGCACAAATTCAGACTCCGTAACTGCGACTGAGAAATACCCAATAATGTAAATTATCTTCTGTAGTAATTACAAAGCACTAAAACGTAGGCACCTCATTAATTAAGTGCGACATGCGCTTAATTATCGGAATTAAGAGCTCTTCCAAAGATCTGGCTATCAACACGGCTCGTAAAAACTTTGAGGTTAAAGACACACGCATTTTTTATGTTCTATGAGGCAAAGATATAAAAGTTATGTTCCTTATACGTCAGTTACTTTGACATCATCGTAAATGTTAAATTAATAGGATTTAGGCGTGCTCATGTTTGGTGTGAGGCGACCAAGAGGAATGATGAGCATGTCATGTGAGTTGTCAGCAACATCAAAACGAATGTCTTAATAAAAGTAACGTTCGGGTCAGCATCGAGAATTGAAATTCCAATAATACTTTGGCATTCGTTCAAATACCGCTGTATTAGTAAAAATAGGGATAACATAATTTATATAAAGTAAGAAACAGACTGGCTTCACTGACGGATTAATCAACGCACAGCTGAAACCGCTGAGTCTAGAAGCATGAAATTTTGCACACACGTTTCTTAAATGACATAAGTGTGCACTAAGAAGGGATTTTTGGAAATTCATCCCTTAAGGGGTTAAAACGAGGGCTGAAGGTTTTATGAAACTTTGCCAATTTTGAGAACGAAGTTAACAGCTAGTTTTACATAATTAGCAGCCATAGCTAGTCGTAATTATACAAAGCTTGGAAAAACAAAGTGTCCACCTCTAATTTTTTTAAGGTTTTCTCAAAAGCATTGATTTAAATGAAACTGTGAAAGCCGCCACTAAAACACTTAACTCCCCCCTTAACACAGTAATTTAAATCAACACTATCCCACAAACACACAACATGCAGTTACCCCACTCATAACGCCACGTCTACACAGTTGTGACGCGGAAATATTTATCCCACAGCCATTGTAAGCACTTAGCCTTATTCTCCTTGAATTTTGTACGCAGCGAGAATAAGCCTGTTCGTCGGCACAAGATAAGCCATATATGGTAATGTAGTTTCCTCAAAAGCCTCCAAGAACCCACTTTTCAGGATCACGGGGATTCTTCTAGATACAACGTTTTTAGATTCAAATTGTGTCACTAAAGTGGCACTCCTGTCAAATTGTATGAATTATTCAGAAGGGGACTTAATTTGAATGAGAGCTTTTTTACAAACGTATTCATGACCTCTTTACCCTGTCTGTGACGTGTCGGGTAGACGTAGAACTACGGCTTAGACCCCGTTTTTGTCTGGTTGAAACTGATTTCGTGGACATTATTTTTGATGACATTGTAGGTTAAATTCTTATTGCTTGTCAACAAGTTTTACGAAAACATCAGATAATTCTGAATCGGATGGTAAAAAGTGACTAAATTAAACCCAGCCACTGCTTCGTTGGTCTAGTGGTCGCATGCACGACTGCTGAGCATGAGGTCCTGGGTTTAATTCTCAGGTAAATTGTTATTGGATTTTTCCATCAAGAATTTCTCAATAGCAGCCATATAGTCTGGATTTGTGCTCGGTTGATGGCAATAAACTCGCCCCTTATTACATGGGACTTAAACAGAACTGGCAAAATGTGGGTGCACTATTTAGTACACACTCTACCTAACCCCTCTGGGATTACAAACGTGATGTTATGTTAAACCCAGCCAAAATTAAAGTTGAGCGTCAAAATTACCAGTTTTATTGCATATCTAACTAAATTTTAGTGTAAACACAGGAACATTTCTACTGGCTCAACAATGGCTAGTAACTGGCATCCAGTTACTCCGATGTTACTAAGTCAATATTATCCTTTCCTTTGTTATGAAAGAGGAAACGTTTTGGTTCTGTAGGGGTAGTTGGATCATGTTGGTGAATTTGTGTAGGGGATTAGAATGCATAGTGTTAAGGGTGGATGTAAATAAATTATGCTTGTTGTCAATCCAATATGTGATGAGATGAGGGGGTTATTTCTTGTTGTTTATTTTATTAAATTAATATTATGACACAAAACGATGACGGTAGTTACAAAGAAACGTGTATTCATTACAAAAATAACGCGCATTTCTGAATAAAATACAGGTAAAGAAGCCTGACGTCAAAAAGGTTAATATCAATGATATTATAAATAAAAAGAGGTTGATATCGCAGTAGCGCGCGCAACTTGTTGCAGACAAATTCAGACAATTGTCGTAATTTAAGTATGAACGTAGCGTATCTTTCTTTATAATATCATTGGTTAAAATACTTTCAAAGAGCTTTAACCTAAATAAGTAACATTTTCATACATACAGACACTGACCTTATTGGTCTGGTTCTTCAGAAAGTTCAGATGCGTAGTACTCCCAACTGGCGTACGTGTATGATGATGTATGAACGTGGACGAGACAAAAGGAGTATGTACGGATCGTAACAGGTAGCGTTCTGTTTCTGCCTAGCTCCATGGGAAAAAGACGTGTGTTTATGTATGTAAATAACATTTTATAAAACCAATACTAAAGGTAAGAAATATTTATGAAGTGGTTTAATACACACCAAAATTTTTCCCGAACTTGAGAATTCTTATATTTCTCGTCATGTTAAAGCTGAATTTACAGAATCCCTCCGAACGCGCTGTCTGCGCTTTACAGCTTGCTACTCTGAAGCGCTGCAGCACATCACGCAAACATGAGTGGAACAGTTCACTTTACAGCTTGTTCTAAAATATTCGTCTAGAGCTGAGCTATAAACTTAGACTCCGAGAGCTTTCTGAGCTACCATAAAAATAATCGCTTGGAAATATTTTAATATTTCTTTTTTTTTATTATTGTTGTGGAATCGGAATCAATTACTCATAAAAGCTTTATTGACTGAAAATTTTCGATGGAAATACTGGTTATGGGTACTAAAATCAAGCCATGTTTGGCAAAGCTACTGGTTCATTTAATTCCTTGCATTCGTTTGTTAATATTTCAAGATCTTCAATGAAAAGCATGCGCTTCGGGAATCATCGTCTAAAATACGAAAGCTCGATGATAAGAGCACAATCCCTCAAAAATTTTCTTACTTTGATGACTATCTGTGACCGGAGTAGATAACCTGACAGAAACTTCATACAAACGGACAATGATAGATGCACCACAACAGCGCCTCAGGATAAAACGTTATAAGTCACGATGTTCTTGCTAATTCAGAAACACGAAAATTTTACCACATACTATAAAACACACATTACCATTCATCACATACCATAAAATCGTCATCATTGTAATTATTTTTAGGGTGTTCAGAAGTACACTTCCGTGTTTTTTTTAATTCGTCTTATCACCGAAATCATGCTGAGACCTATCACAATTTTCGTTAAATTGAATTAACCGTAGCCATATTCATAGCGATTTTCATAAAAATAATCTAGTCGTCGGGTTGTTGAACGAAATTGGGCAATGTTGCAGACAGAAAGTAATATCCGCTGTGAGAACAAACCTCTATCGTACACCAGTGGTATTGGTTCTTTGTGCTCTCTTGTTCAGATAAAATGCAAATCTAAAATGGACTGACATAGAAAACACAAGGTTTTTTTGTCTCTTTGAATTGGAAAAGTAAGTATTTGATATAGTTTTTGTTATTTTTCAATCCAGTAACCAGAATTGAGACGTTTTTTCCAGAACTTCGAGAGTACTAAAAAACTTTTGCCTCTTTCAAGAATGGGGCTGTTTACGAACTCCTGGTCTGAAACTTACTTAGATCGTGAATAAGTGGTAAATTTCTGGCAGATGTATGAAGAATAATTATACATATTTATAAGGACTACTCTACGAAATAACCAGTCCATTTTTTCAATATCAACAACATCTTTATTTGAAAGATGGGCGCTTTATAATGGGTAATATTAGCCTCATTTTTCTGGGCAATTTCTGAACTATTCACAAGTTAAAAAGCAAAACATATTTTTCACAGTATTTTAATTTCACATAATCACCTGATTTCCCATTCTCCTACCAGGACAACTAATTGTAGTACCGTAATCATGTTGTGACATTAGGAGCTGACAGAACAATGCTATATAACTAACACTTCACGGTCATCGAGTCAAACGACCGGTTTAATGGATGCTTGAAGAGCTTATAATTGTCAACCTTTACACTCACAGTGTGGTTCCGTTGAAAGGTAAATGAAGATGGAGGTAATAATGATTATATTTGTGATTTCACTATTTTATTCGAGTCGGTAGACATCCAAACAAGCTGTTTGGTATACTGGCACCTGACTTGCAACTAGGTATTTTTAAACAATGCTGTGAGTGTGATGAGAAGTATATTCCCTTAGGTAAGCTCAAGGTTTAAGGGTAGATCTTTTATAAAAATATTATCGGCGTAGAGTTTTTGCACCTTCTCTCTTTGAGATGAATCCACCTAGCGGGATTGGAGAGAGTTGGTGGATGGCAAATACTTTCGCATCCCGAACGAGGTGATCCGACAGAGAATCAGAGTTGTCGTCATAGCTCACAGAATAAGTAAGCTCAAGTGGCAATGGGGTGGCCATATTAGCCGTTGAAGAGGTCTATGTCCAGCAGTGGACTGCTGTAGGCTGATGATGATGATGACATAGAAAATCCCGGTTTTCTCAGTAAAGCTTTCTTGACCAATTTCAGAGTCTATTTTAAACGCGCTCTAAATCAGTCCATTGACAGAACCGCAAGGAAACACGTCACAGCTTTGTAAAGTGCCCAACTGTCAGTTACAATTGTTAGTTAATTTGTATAGTAAGTTGTTTGTGTGAAATAGGTTAGTGGGGCAGTAAGGGTAACAATCTAAAGACAATGGGGTGTTACGCAAATGGCTTGTTTGTTTGTATGGTGACATGCGACAAAGCAACGTGAGAACTTGGGGGGTGCTTCAGTTTGTATGGAGAGTTGGGTGATTATATTGTTGTATCAACCAATTATTGTGACTGTAAAATTTTCAATACTTACGTATAGCAATATAATTTAAAAAAAAAACTATTTTTTTTTCATATTTGGGGTTTGGCCTTTTTTTTTCTGGGTTTGGCCTCAAAAAGAGTATTAGTACTCTTTATATTTTTTTAAAGCCATTAAGTTTGAGTAGGTAGCTTGATTAGTACGTAATAACAATACTTTTCTAATAAAATCCATTTTTAGCCAGTTTTTTATCCCTTGACTCTTTACACTGAATTAAGTTTCTCAATGTGTTCAAATAAGTCAGCTAAAATTAAGTTCATATTTCTTGCTCTTTTTGTAGAAAGTTGAACTAGCTTACAAGTTCCAAATTCTTGAAATAAATACGCTGAAAGGCGAAGTTTAGGTTATTTTAACAATCTTATAAGCAGTAAGCTACGCTGTCAGGACAGAAAAAGAAGAATGGAATAGTAACTTGTAAAAGATGAAATTCAAAGCTGATTTTCTCGTAAACTATGGATCAAACGTCGGTGAAATTGTAAACGTATATCTGCAAGGTAATACGAAATTCAAATGTGAATCAAACGTTTTCGAGAATACATTACAATTTCAGGAGATGCTTTCGGGAAATTGCTTTCATATTTCTCTGTACATACCATACATGTCTTTTTAAATGTGATTGTGCAGGTCAAACCCATATATGAAGCTTAACTTCTTGAAAATAGAAAACCACACTATAATTATGACCAGGGAATCGAACTCAGGACTTACTGTTAATTTGGTAATGGTCGTAGTATTATATTATCTGTGGTAATGGTGTAAAGGTATATCCTCAATTATAATTGTAAAAGAAACCCTTAATTTAACTTAAAAATATTCTAATTATGTTTCTGTTTTTTTTTGGACTTATTTTTTTTTGCTAAAATTATATTTTATGTGACCTTTTTTGGTTGAGGTATCCCACACAAATAACGTAAAGCGGCCCAGTAATCACGAAGAAATCGGTATATTTACATAAAAAAAAACATATACACGAATATAGAAACTCCTCCTCCTTTTTGTAAGTCGGGTACAAACCGACCGAGAGACCTGGATCAAATTTGCCCTTTCTCAATCAATATCGACCCCATACAGATTCCTGTCTTAACCAACATACCTATTTAACATTAATTGACAATGTCGTAACCCGTTAAGTTCAGGTGGCTGGTAAACTATTAGTTTATTACTTTGAACTTGGCCAAGTATTATCAAGTTAAAGCTTAAGGGATTAAGCAGAATTGTGTGATTGTTGAGTAAGTTGTATTTAGTTTGAGTTTTGTGAAGGTGAAATGCAGGTAATAGTTAGTTCAATTTATGGCTTAAATGTGTTTTAACTATAACCGGAATTACATAACCTATAAAATAACATCACGCCTGTTATCACCGAATCGTTATCGTGAAGCGTTCCATTTTTTTTTTTTTTGAGGAGTTCCTAGAGAGGCGCCACGGCGCCCTCACCTACCGCCTGACGTAGGTCCTCACCGGACACGGTTGTTTCGGGAGGTTCCTGCACCAAATCGGGCGGGAGGAAACGCCCGGATGTTTCCATTGCGAGGATCGTCCGGAGGACACGGTGGAGCACACTGTAGAGGTCTGCTCCGCTTGGGCAGAGCACCACCGTGTCCTCGTAGCGGTGATTGGAGGCGGCGATCTCTCGCGTCAGGCCCTGGTTCAAGCCATGGTCCGAAGCGAGAGGGAATGGGAAGCCGTCACCACCTTCTGCGAAGCAGTCATGCTAGTGAAGGAGGTGGCGGGACGTGAGAGGGAAAGAACCTCACGTCCCAGCCGCCGCGGGAGACGCCCTGGGCGTCGGGGGTCACGTGGTGGCTCCCGGCCACCGTAGGCGCGGGCCTGTGGTCGGCGAGTTATGGGCTAGCTCGTCGTCCGGCCGTCTTATGACGACAGGCCGTGTCGACGGCGCGTTCGTGTTCCACGCGCGCCTCAAAGAGATGTCAGCAAATAAGTAGGGATCCGCAAGGGCCGATGCCTGCCAGGGCTGCGGAACTGTTCGAAAGAGATACCGTGGCCCTGGAACACAAAGGCAAAGAAGGAACATGGATGGGTTTTAGTCAGTACAAGTCTGACACTCCCTTCTGCTCCGCCCAGAGCGGGGGGGGTCATTTGATGATTTCCCATCCGTAAAAAAAAAAAAAAAAGGGATTAAGCAGAATTGTGTGATTGTTGAGTAAGTTGTATTTAGTTTGTGTTTTGTGAAGGTCAAATGCACGTAATAGTTAGTTCAATTTATGGCTTAAATGAGTTTTAACTATAACCGGAATTACATAACCTATAAAATAACATCACGCCTGTTATCACCGAATCGTTATCGTGAAGCGTTCCATTTTTTTTTTTTTCTTTTTTGGAGGAGTGCCTAGAGAGGCGCCACGGCGCCCTCACCTACCGCCTGACGCAGGTCCTCACCGGACACGGTTGTTTCGGGAGGTTTCTGCACCGAATCGGGCGGGAGGAAACGCCCGGGTGTTTCCATTGCGAGGATCGTCCGGAGGACACAGTGGAGCACACTGTAGAGGTCTGCCCCGCTTGGGCGGAGCACCGCCGTGTCCTCGTAGCGGTGATTGGCGGCGGCGATCTCTCGCGTCCGGCCCTGGTTCAAGCCATTGTCCGGAGCGAGAGGGAATGGGAAGCCGTCACTACCTTATGCGAAGCAGTCATGCTAGTGAAGGAGGTGGCGGGACGTGAGAGGTAAAGAACCTCACGTCCCAGCCGCCGCGGGAGACGCCCTGGGCGTCGGGGGTCACTTGGTGGCTCCCGGCCACCGTAGGCGCCTGTGGACGGCGAGTTATGGGCTAGCTCGCCGTCCGGCCGTCTTATGACGACAGGCCGTGTCGACGGCGCGTTCGTGTTCCACGCGCGCCTCAAAGAGATGTCAGCAACCACGTAGGGGTCCGCATGGGCCGATGCCTGCCAGGGCTGCGGGACTGTTCGAAAGAGATACCGTGGCCCTGGAACACAAAGGGCAAAGAAGGAACATGGATGGGTTTTAGTCAGTACAAGTCTGACACTCCCTTCCGCTCCGCCCAGAGTGTGTTTTTTTTTTTTTGCGTATGGGAAATCATCAAATGACCCCCCCATAAAAAAAAAGGTTTACCTAATAGTACACCCACATTTCGCCAGTTACGTAAGTCTAGTGATTGCAACCGCGACTGCTGAGCATGAGGTCCTGGGTTCGATTTCGCAGGTCAGGCAAAGTGTTATAGAGATTTTCCATTAGGCATTTCTCAGGAGCAGCCACGTAGTCTGATTAGTGCCCGTTTGATGGCAATAGGCTCGGCGCCTATTACATGGTACTTAAACATCGGGGATTACAGGTATGATCTTATGTTATGAGATGCTATTAGAAAATTATCTCACATTTTATAATATCATCAGTCTTTTTTTTTTAAACCTGTAGAGATAAACAAAAACAACAGTAATACATTCAGAAACAGCACGTAATATAGAAAGAAATGACTATCAGCTAATAGAAATCATATTGAATGAGTTGGGATTCTTGCCAACGGTTCTAACATCCATCAAGTCTGTATGCCATGTATGTGCGAGGTTATAGATAGCAAAATATTCCGGGCATGAATGTAATTTAGCCATGGTCAAGGTTATCGTATATGTTTTGGGTGATCTATAACCTGCTGGAGAGGTGGAGAGAGATCTGTTGAAGACTAGCTTGCACCCACGGCTTTGCACGCGTATTTTTTTTTTTACACACTGTCCTTATAATACAGGGTGAATGAGACACCGACGCACAAATTTCCAGATACTCAGTACATCATTGTGAACCATAGAAATTTTTCGACGGTTAATAAAAAAACAGCTGTTTGCACTCTTGAACAGCAGATTTAAAAAAAAATACCGATGACAAATTTCTATGTGGGGATCAGAATGATGTACTGAATACATGGTAAGCGTTTGTGCGCCGGTGTCACCTCCACCCTGTATAGCCTGTATTATTCTGATGTATACAACTATGATGATGAAGTGACATCCCATTCGAATTCATTAGACTACTCCGCTTTGACTATTAACTTCACACTATCCTTATAGTGGTCTTAAGCTTGACACAAATAGTATCATTACAAGTCTGTTTGAGCTCACTTACTAAAATCCAGTTTGAAGATTTCCCATGATAATAGAAATTGATGAAGGGATACCGTTTTTAAAAATCAACGTCATATAAAGTCGAAGGTCGATATTATTCAGAGATGGCGGAAATGAAAAATGACACGGTTTGTAAATTTATTCAAAGACTATCGTCCTCCCGTGGCCCCGTTCGTGCCGGGGTCGGTAATTTGACGTATATTCACTTTTTGGATGATTCGCTTGTGTCCCCGGATAAGGAAAGTTTTAAATATCAGTAGTTTATATGTTTACTGATTTTCGTGTTGCGAATTAATCTGATTTTTAAAGCTGATTATTGCTGGGTTTGTGCCCGGTTGATGGCAATAGGTTCGCCCCATATTACCTCATTACATGGTACATAAACATAACTGGCGAAAAGAGTTGATGTTATGTAAACATAATATTGATTGTATTTTTCTTGGTTTTCAGGCATTTCTCAGTATCCACGGAGTCTGGATTTGTGCCCGGTTGATGGCAATAGGCTCACCCCTATTACATAGGACTTAACCGGTAAAATATGGGTGTACTAATGAGTAACCTGCCTAACCCTTCAGGGATTACAGGCGTGATGTTATATTTATTTTTCCTCTTCTACCGTGAAGTTCAATTTCGGTGAAATAATGATCTTTCGGCTTCTAAGCCTGGTCCATAAAAGTATTCAGTTATTCTTTCTTACATATGATAGATAAGTTTGTACTATAAGCCGTTGTGAATTGGTTCCATTTCAGCTCAAGCAATTATTAAATTCTTTGTGTGAAATGCTGCAATAATTCACTTACCAACATACAAAATAAACCAGAACAGGGACTGCAGCAAAGGTATAAGCACCAGCTTTATACTTTACAAAGAGACCTTTACTGGATTCTCAGCTCAAAAGCCGGACTCCAGTGCTTGTAAATTAATTAAATGGCGTAACGCATTGTTGCCTCGTATAATTGCTTTGAATAGGTAAGTTGGACTTTCCAAGGGGGCTACCTAACAAGGTTGTGGAGGTCAGATAGACAGGTGATCCATGTACAACACATCCAATCACCCATGTTAGACTGAAAACTGACCGCAATTTTGTTGTGAAAAGGCTAGGCAGTTAATGAAGTCGGATTTATTTATTTTTGCTCTTAATTGTACACCAAATTACACGGTAGTAGATACGAGAACAATTGACGGATTTTTCACTTTCAAAATTGTTTTTCAAGCTCGCGGCTAAAATAATAACAGCCGCTCGGATCAATCTTCAGGTTAAGCCGCGCTTACCTAAGCTGGCCTGTGGATGAGTGACCACCCATTACATACCGAGTTTGCGCCATGCCTCGGAAAGCACGTTAAGCTGTTGGTCCCGGCTGTCAATTGTAGATCTTTGGCAGTCGTTACAGGTAGTCAGTGGCCCGAAAGTCTGACAACCAGTTTTACCAAGAGGTATCGTATTAGCCAGTACTAACTTGGTTGTGGAGGTCGGATAGGCAGTTGCTCCGTGTAAAATTCTGGAATTCAGCTGCATCCGGTTAGACTGGAAGCCGACCCCAACATTGTTGGGAAAAGGCTAGACAGGTAATGATGATGAATTATTTTCTTAGGGCAAACAGAATTAAATACACAAAATTGTATCTAAAATAACATCTACTTTAATTCCAAAGGCTGGCAAAGTATTCCACACCATAAATTAAATCTGGCTACAAGTGTACAAACAGCACAACTGCAGTACAGTAAAAGACAAAATAAAATCGTCGAGCAATCTGTGTTGGTAGGGGACATATATTGAGCAACATGTCAGTGCGATGTAACTGACAGAGTAAAGAAAGAAAGAAAAAATAAAGAAACTGTAGCTGGCTTCATTGGTTCATATGGGAACGAGGATGGAGGAAAAACGAAGGAAGGGTACAATATTCAAGCTGTGGGGGGAAACGAAATGCATATGTGAGTAGAAACATTGAATTCCTTGATGAAGAATTGAAGAGCCATTCAGTCTTACAAAAGCTGGTATCCGAAATCAATTATTTTGATTCTCAAACTTTCAGTTTACTCACATCATGTCGTTCAGCTTAGAAATACGTTTTAATTACTGTATTTAATGCTAAGCATATTAAAAACAAAATTATGTCTCTGTCATCTTATTAAAATTGACGCGAACTGAACGCGGTCAACAAATCTAAAGCGAGTTCTCAAGTTATCAGTTTCCTAATTCTTAAGGAACAATCTTATATTGTCTTTTATCTTCAACGCAGATTTAAATGTGCTAATTTTATTGATCTGCGTCCAGTTTCATTAATCAAAGAGGTGTCTTAGATTGTATCTTATCTGCGTAAAATCAATTAATTATCTGCCTAGCCTTTTCCCAATTATGTTGGGGTCAGCTTCCAGTCTAACCGTATGCAACTGACTGTCAGTATTTTACATGGAGTACTGGGTATTACGATACCCCTTGGTAAGACAGGTTGTCAGATTTTCGGACCACTGATTACTTGTAACGACTATCAAAGATCTACAAATGGCAGCCGAGACAAACGGTTTATCGTGCTTTCCGGGGCACGGCGGAAACTCGGTAGGTAGTAAGTGGTCAACCATCCACGGCTTAACCTAAAGATCGACTCGAGGGCCTGTTATTATTTAGCCACGAGGTCCTCAAAAATGCGTAAAATCAATTAAAAAACAAAAAGACAATTTTGTTCATTTTGTATTCAAACTATCCTTAATCCTAAGTATCCATCGTAAAAACTAAACAGTAAAGCTAGCCTTTCGCATAACCTTAAACATTATGCTCGTACAGACGACTTTTGTGACCCATCCACTTTATATAAGCCTTTAATCGCATCTTACGGTTCCATGTGGACGGACTTATGTACCTTCCGAGCTATATACTGAACATACAGTTATTACTTTGGTCTAGTAACATTAAAACAGGGTTTCGTAATAAATGCCAGAGGAACGAATGTCGTAGGACCAAAATTGAGACTAGATAATTCTGAACTGGCCTATTTGACGCAGACCGTGAGACACACAGTAATTATCTTTTCATTTTGTGTCTAGATTTAAGTTTTTTTGTTATTTTTTCTTTAATTTTGTTAGCACTTGTGCCATGTGCCAAATAAACTTATCTTCTTTCTTCTTTTCTTTCTAATATCTACTATCATACATACTACGTACGTGCAATGCACCCACGGACTTCGTGCAATAATGTTGGTAATTTTTAGACTAAATAAACAGCTTTTTGTAGTGGATAATAGACTAATTATCTCATTAAACAATGATCCACTTATCTTCTACCTCAAGGTAGTGTATTGGGCGCATGCTTGGAGAGAGGCCAGTTTCCGCTTCGTTGGAAGACGGGGAAGCTGGTCCTCATCCGGAAACCAGGGCGCCCTGCGGACTCTCCGTCCGCATACCGGCCCATCGTGTTGCTCGACGAGGTGGGCAAGCTCTTCGAAAGAGTGATTGCCAACCGCCTTGCCGGGCACCTTGCGGGGATGGGGCCGGATCTTGCGGAACACCAGTTTGGTTTCCGCAAGGGGCGCTCCACGGTGGACGCCATCATGCGCGTGAGAGCCCTCACGACGGGGGACGCGGTGTCCCGGGGCGGGGTCGTCTTGGCGGTGTCTCTTGACATCGCCAACGCCTTCAACTCCATGCCCTGGAGCTGCATTAGGGAGGCACTCCGGTATCACCGGGTGCCAACCTACCTTCGTCGTGTGGTCGGGGACTACTTGACGGATAGGGCCGTCATCTACCCCGGTCAGAGCGGAGAATGGAACCGGCGAGAGATGTCGTGCGGTGTTCCACAGGGATCGGTTCTAGGACCGGCCCTGTGGAACATCGGTTACGACTGGGTGCTGCGCGCCGACCTCCCTACCGGCGTCAGCGTAGTTTGCTACGCTGACGACACGCTGGTACTGGCACAAGGGAGGTCGCACGAGGCGGCGGCCGAAAACATGACACGCGGGGTTGCGATAGTCGTGGATAGGATCCGGCAATTGGGTCTCGAGGTGGCATTGCACAAGTCCGAGGCCATGTGTTTTCATGGGCCTCGGAATGCGCCACCGTCGGGATCCCTACTGACGGCAGGAGGGGTTTCCATCGGCGTCGGGTCGACGTTGAAGTACCTAGGACTCGTCCTCGACAGCCGGTGGAACTTCGTGGAGCACTTCCGACGTTTGGCTCCCAAACTGGAACGGACAGGGGCTGCCTTCAAGCGGCTCTTGACCAACCTGAGGGGTCCAAACGCCTCCTGCCGGAGGCTATACGCGGGGGTCGTGCGGTCCATGGCCCTTTACGGGGCCCCGGTGTGGGCGCGTTCTTTGAGGCGGCAAGCCGCCCACTACCTGAACGCGCCCCAAAAGGTGATAGCCATAAGGCTAATCCGGGGGTACCGCACGATCTCCGGCGAGGCGGCTAGCCTCCTTGCCGGATTGCCGCCATGGGATCTGGAGGCGATAGTCCTCGCGCGCCTGCATGAATGGCGCGCGGAGGCACTACGTCGGGGGGAGACTCCGCTGCCGCGGCAAATTGCCGCTCAGCGGACAGACCTCCGGCGTGATCTCATGGCGACATGGAGAGAGCGACTAATGCAACCCCGTGCAGGGCACGCTACCATTGTGGCGATAAGTCCCCTCTTTGAGGAGTGGTTAGAGAGGCGCCACGGCGCCCTCACCTACCGCCTGACGCAGATCCTCACCGGACACGGTTGTTTCGGGAGGTTCCTGCACCGAATCGGGCGGGAGGAAACGCCCGGGTGTTTCCACTGCGAGGATCGTCCGGAGGACACGGTGCAGCACACCGTAGAGGTCTGCCCCGCTTGGGCGGAGCACCGCCGTGTCCTTGTAGCGGCGATTGGCGGCGGCGATCTCTCGCGTCCGACCCTGGTTCAAGCCATGGTCCGGAGCGAGAGGGAATGGGAAGCCGTCACCACCTTCTGTGAAGCAGTCATGCTAGTGAAGCAGGTGGCGGGACGTGAGAGGGAAAGAACCTCACGTCCCAGCCGCCGCGGGAGACGCCCTGGGCGTCGGGGGTCACGTGGTGGCTCCCGGCCACCGTAGGCGCGGGCCTGTGGACGGCGAGTTATGGGCTAGCTCGCCGTCCGGCCGTCTTATGACGACAGGCCGTGTCGACGGCGCGTTCGTGTTCCACGCGCGCCTCAAAGAGATGTCAGCAACCGAGTAGGGGTCCGCATGGGCCGATGCCTGCCAGAGCTGCGGGACTGTTCGAAAGAGACACCGTGGCCCTGGAACACAAAGGGCAAAGAAGGAACATGGATGGGTTTTAGTCAGTACAAGTCTGACACTCCCTTCCGCTCCGCCCAGAGTGGGGGGGGTCATTTGATGATTTCCAATCCAAAAAAAAAAAAAAAAAAGGTAGTGTATTGGCCCCACTACTATTCAACATCTACACTAACGACCAACCAGTTAGCCCAAACACAACCCGCTTTCTATACGCAGACGACCTTGCACTAACTTGTCAAAACACCAAATTTGAGGATATTGAAGCCGTACTTTCCACAGCTCTTAGTGATCTAAGCCACTATTATGCTGAAAACGCTTTGAAACCAAACCCCTAAAAAACGCAATCGTGCGTTTTCCACCTCCGAAACAGACAAGCGGGTCGTAAACTAAATATCTCCTGTCAGGGGCTACCAATCGCCCATAGTGATCACCCGAAATACCTCGGTATAACTTTAGACCGGTCGCTTACATATAAAAATAATTGCCAAACTATAAAAATTAAAGTGCATACCCGAAATAACTTGCTGCGCCGCCTTACATCTACCAAATGGGGAGCGTCTCCTCAAGTTCTGCGAACAACTGGAATGGTGCTCTGCTTCTCCGCTGGAGAATATGCTTGCCTAGTATGGGACCGTTCTGCCCACGCCAATCTAGTGGATACAGCTCTAAATGAGACGTGCCGGATTATTAGTGGTTGCCTGAAACCGACCCCGGTACGAATGCTGTATCCACTAACTGGGATTGCCCCTCCAAAAGTCCGTAGGACCATAGCCAGCCGCACCGAGAGGACAAAGCTTGTAAGGTCCCGTAGTAGTTGGTACCTTACACTTGTAGCTTTAAGTGAGAAGTGGTAAGTCAGTACTTGGAGTTAGGCGAGTTGATGTAAACACACACAGATTTGGTAACACTAAAGGTTTATTAGAGTACCGATCACAACAAAGTAAAAGTGGGTTGGATGCTAATCCGCGGTGTTCGCGTAAGTATGTAATTCGTCAACTAACTTAAAATCATATTAAACATTGTTTTAAATACCAAAGAGAAAAGTAGGTTGCTGCGTTTGCAGCCTGACGGAATGTACGTAAACCGTACATGCTCCCGAGGGAAAAGGCGGGATGAGCATCCAGTACATAAAACGTTTTAAAGTAAAAATTCCAAAACGCAATAATAAAAAAGTATAGACCGTATAAAAGTAGGTTAAGTAAGTAAAAATATAAAAGTAAGACATCCCAGAACGTCACAATAAAAAGTAAAGACAGTAAAGTAAACATTAGTAAGTAAGTAAAATTAAACATGTACACATAAAAACAATAAGCTTTACTGCTCCTCAAAGTGAAACAGTTGTTTCGGCCTCGCGTCGCTGTATAGTGGCTCCGGCGGTGTCGAATGGCGTATTTCTTGCATCTCGATTTCGACTTTGTTGTCGATTCCTGTAGGTTGTCTTGTAGGTGGCCTTTTAGTTTTCTTATGCCATAGTCTCCTAATCCAAATGTAGACAGCAAACGAAGCAGCTCCTCCCAACAGCAGAGAAGTCACAGAGTAGAGATATATGTCGTGACTCGATATATCTATCCCTTGTGGTAGTCTTTCCTGCTCTTTCTGCTGAATTATTTGCTTATCTATGTTTCTGATATTTATTGCAGATGTATACAGTTCTGTCATATTCAGCTGTGCGTTTTTCCAACTTAGATCAAATAAATTGTTGATAGTCGTGTTAAGTGTAGGTACTTCAATATCCGCCTCCATGTGAAATTTGCTTCCTAAGTGGTTATAGGTGAATATTGTCGCATCTTTCTTTTGTAGTATGCATTTTGGTTTCAAGGCAATCACCCCAGTACCGTTGATGACTGCTGGCGTAACTTGATCGCTACATATGACGCGCATCAGCTGTCTGTCGCATAATGTAAACAACCACCAGTTAGGTTTATGTAATTGGATCCAAGTTTCTTTGCAAGTTACATCATTGATGACACAGGATAATGAAGTTTGTTGACTGAATACCTTGGCCTCGCAAGGTGCGTCCTTGTCTTGTAAGCTAAATACCGGCTGACGTGAAATGCATGTGTACTCGTCTTCTCCGTATGGCGTGCATTGGCGCATGTCTTGCTCTTCCATAGTGATGTACGAATTTTTCACGAAGTTTATGGCGATATAATTGGAGAAAGGCTGCACGATTCTCAATTGTCCTTGTTTCTGGAATGGTATAGGTATTACCCGGTATATTTTGTAGTCCTCATCGCTCAAAAGTGGAATATCCAATTCGAAAAGTAGAAAGTTGTTTGTAATCCGAGCCTTGACATGGATTAGTTCGTAGATGTCACGGAAATCTTTTTGTATGTCCTTTATCGGTAAGGCTAGTCCCTGTGGAAGTTTTCCAGAGATGATGTTCAGCTGTTCTATTATTTGAGATGCAGGAAACAAGTGTGTATCCAAATGACCTCGATAAATGTTGGCGAGAGCATTCATTAGCATTTCTTGAATTCTATGCAAGTCGCTCAAAATTAAAGTTGATGATAAAGCGGCAGAGTTCACGTCATTTGCTGTGTATAAAATTTGTGCTCTGTTCTCAATTTTTGTGATTATGTTGCAAGTCTGATTTATGTAGGTTTGTATTGCGTGAAATTGTTTGTCCATAAATTCCGTATTGTTTTTAATTACATTGTTTTCAGCCTCTATGATCAAAGTTTGATTCTTCATCAACTGTAACAAGTAATTATCGTTGATTTGCAAGTTTTGGATATCCTTCTCGTACTTTTGCGCAAAGTCTTCATCCAAAACCCCGAAAAGTGTTCTGGCTAATTTTCCGATTCCATCAAAGTAGCCTCGTTTTTGTCGCGAATGCTGAGAAAGTAACATAGTGTTATAATTCTCAAGGTGATGCATTTCATGACGTAGGTGTCTGACAACTGCTTCGCATGGTGTAAACTCGTGCGCGATTCTTTGACAGAGTTTATCAATTTGGTTTATGTAGTCGTTCATGTTATTCGCAGCTTGCCAGTAGGACGTTAGGTTGTAATAGATCAGTAGAGTCCATTCATCATGTATAAGTTGCAGTTTTCCGGCTTCATCGAAATAAATAGGTTGATTGTTGGGTATAGAGGTCACCTTATAGTTGTTTGTTACTGGTGACGATTGTGCAGTTCCTAACATTCCTATTAAAGTTATAAGAGCGAAAGTCAGGAAACTGTACTTGTTGGTTCGCGTGCTCCTTTTTCTTCTTTGGTTTTCAGTTATTGTATCTTCTTCTCTTTTGTTATTTGTTGTTTCTTCGGTAGGTAGCAGTGTTTCTTGCTGTGGTAATGGAGTTAGTTTAACAGTGGGTCGTTTTATCACTCCAGTTTTTGTTTTAAGGGTGGCCACTCGTACTAGACCATCCTTACCGGGATGAGTTTCCATCACTCGTCCCATGGCCCATTTGCCAGGAGGTAAGTTTGTTTCCTTGATTAGGACCACGTCGTTTAGTTTGAGGTTTTGTACAGTTCTGTTCCACTTGCTTCTAGACTGTAAGGTGTTCAGGTAGTCATTGGACCAAGCTTTCCAGAATTGATCCAGCATGTGCTCCGTTAGTTGCCAACGTTTTCTCAGATCCATCTTTCTGTTGTCAGGCTCCGGTTGAGGTAGAGACAACGTAGCACTGCCAGTTAGAAAGTGGCCAGGAGTGAGAGTGCTGTAAAATTCCTCCGGATCTTCTGTTAGCTGACATAGAGGCCTCGAGTTTAGGCAGGCTTCTATTTTCGCTAGTAACGTAGTGAATTCTTCCCAGGTCAGTTTTTGATCCCCAAGAACCCGCTTCAAGTGGTGTTTTAATGATTTGACGGCTGCTTCGAATATCCCCCCCGCACTAGGCCAAGCAGGGGCGTTGAAGTGCCAATGAATTTCTAGTTTCCCAATCTCGTCAAAGAACTCAGGAGAGAGTAGCTTCTTGAAGTTACTGAAATCCTCTCTCAGTACTTTGGATGCTCCAACGAAGTTCGTGCCGTTGTCTGAGTACATGTGAGCAGGCGTTCCGCGCCTCGCGCACATTCTCTGAAGGGCCGCAATAAACGCTTCCGTGCTTAGTTCTGAGACTAATTCGATATGTACAGCTTTCGTAGCCATACAGACGAAGACCGCGATGTATGCTTTTGAGGTCTTCACTCCTCTTCCTTTGTTAAGTTTCACGTCTACGTGACCAGTAAAGTCAACACCAGTGTGAGTGAATGGACGGCTTGGTGTTACTCTTTGTTCTGGCAGATCGGCCATTAGTTGAGCATTGTCCGTAGAATTGTAACGATGACCTTTCACACAGCGTCGTATTCTTCCCTTTACCGCCCGATTTCCAGAGACTATCCAGTATCGTTGCCGTATGTAAGTAAGGGTCAGACGGGCTCCTCCATGAAGCGTCATCGAATGTGCTTGGTCGATCAGTAGTTCAGTGAAGCGGCTGGAGTAGGGTACCACTGCGGGATTCTTCATATTTGCAGGAAGATCAGAGTGCTGTAGTCTTCCGCCTACGCGAATGATTCCCTTGCTATCCAGATAAGGTTTGAGTTTGTAAATGTTGCTTTTTGGTGACACAGTTTTATTTTGTTTCAACTGTTTGTGTTCTTGCGCAAACTCGCTTTGTTGAACATATTTTATTATATATTCTGCTGCGTATTGTAGGTCAGTTGTTGTTAGGTAAGTAGCGCTTGGTCGTAATTTTTGCTTTAGTGATGCAATATATCGCACAATTCGAGCAGTAATTCTTATTACTGAAGTCAGCGAACTGTGGTTCTTCAACAACTTGTAAACAATATTTTCAGTGTTGTAGTTTTTCGAACTGACGTCATTGGGTTCGACCCTGTTTGCTTCGCTTGTAGTAAAGTGGCAATTCACATTATGAGGTGTTTCTGTTTCTGCAAAGTTTTTCAGAAACATAGGTCCGTTACACCATAAGTTGAACTTGACTACTTTGCTCGGTAGCAAGCCTCTCGAAGCGCAGTCAGCTGGATTAAGTTCCGATCGTACATAACACCATTGTTGAGGTGGAATTACGTCTTTTATTTTCCCCACTCTGTTAGCTACGTATCTTTCCCATCTTGAGAGGTCTCCCTGAATCCAAGCTAGGACCACCTTGGAGTCACACCAACCATAAGCTGATATCTCATGCTCCGTTAGTGATTTCTTCACTTTTTCCATGAGTTGGGAGAGTAGTAGTGCTCCGCATAGCTCAAGTCTGGGCAATGAAGTTTTTTGAGTAATCGGCACTACCCTAGTTTTTGATACTAGTAATGTGATCCTTGGGTCGCCCTTTTCGTCGATTACTCGGCTGTATATGACGCAAGCGTATGCCTTTTCGCTTGCGTCACAAAATCCATGTAGTTGGATATTTTTCTGCGTACTGCCAATCCATCTGTTTATTTTAATGTTTTTAATTAGATGTAGTTCTTTGTTTAGATGCCGCCATTCGTCTTGTAACTCAGTAGGTAGTTCAGCATCCCAGTTTATTTTAGTTAGCCACACCCTTTGGAATAGTAGTTTAGCTGACACAGTTATAGGCGCCAGCCAACCCAAGGGGTCGTATAGTTTGGATATTTGTGATAGCAGGTTTCTTTTAGTTAGTGGTTCGTTGTTGTAGTCGTCTATGGACCAGTTGAATATGAAAACGTCATCTTTTGGATTCCAACTCAACCCCAACGTTTTCATTGATTCGTCGCCTCTAAAATCAAATGTACTTTTCGATATTTGATCTTCGTCTAAGTGTCGTAGAAGCTCAGGATCGTTGCTTGACCATTTTCGCAGATTCATTCCGCCTCCCTTCAGTAGTTTTATGATCGATGTTTGAATTTCCTTTGCTTGTTTTGTAGAGTTGTGGCCGCTGATTAGGTCATCGACGTAGAACTGATTTAGCAATATTTCAGCGGCCTTTGGGTATTTGTGGCCGTCATCGATAGCAAGCTGTTTGAGTGTTCGCATTGCTAGCCATGGAGCACTTTTTGTCCCATATGTTAATGTTTGCAGTTGATATTCTTGTAAATTGTCTTTTGGTTGCTTTCTCCATAGGATCTTCTGTAGATGTTGTTGATCCGGATGACACCATATGGAACGGTACATTTTTTCAATGTCCGCTGTGTAGACGTATTTATAGCCACGCCATTGTAATATCAATGCTTGGATGTCCTTTTGCAGATTAGGACCTTTTTCCATTACGTCATTTAGGCTACATCCACCCATGGTCTTCTGGGAAGCATTAAAAACAGCTCGTAGTTTTGTTGTTGTTGATTGTTCTCTCAGTACTCCATGATGCGGTAAGAAGATTGCATCTTTGGCGGGTGTCGTGTTTGAAAGCTTCATGTGACCTAAATCAATGTACTCGCGGATGAAATCTTTGTACATTGATGCAAGTTTAGGGTTTCTGTCGAATTTTCTTTCCAGTTGTAAGAATTGAGAGATTGCGATCGACTTTGAGTTTCCCAATTTTTCTTCATAACGAGGAATCAGTGGCATCTTTACAATGTATTTTCCGTCGCGATCTCTTTCAGTAGTCATTTTGTAGTAGTTTTCGCACCAGTCGTCTTTAGATGTGTCCTCAGTATTCTGAATGATGTCTTCTGTCTCCCAGAATCTCTTTAAGTCGTTCAGGTCGACAAGAGCGACATGGCAGTTAAAAGTTTCTAGCTTGCCGCATAAAATCCATCCTAAACGGGTTTGCTGAGCTGTCGGCGTTTGGGCATCTCCCTTTAGGACCCCCTCTAATATAACTTGCGAATAGATATCCGCTCCCAGCAGCAAATCCACGCTCCTTGATAAGTTGAAGTCAGGATCCGCTAGTTTCAGACCTTGTAGCTGAGGCCAGTTTTCTTTTTTAAATGTTTTGTTAGGTAAGTTGTTCGTGATCCTTTTCATTATTAGAGTGCTGACTGAAAATGCAAAGTCAGTGCATCTTGATTTACACTCTAATTCTAGTCGTCCTTTACAATCTCCCGAAATCGTACCCACGCCGGAAATTGTAGCGTTCATCCTTTTTCTAGGTAGTTTCAGTCGTTGAGCCGCGTTCTCCGTGATGAGGTTTACTTGAGATCCTTGGTCCAGTAAAGCTCGTAACGTTATAAAGTCTCCTGTTGATGTCTTTACTTGAAGTTCTACTGTAGTAAGTAATATTTCCATAATGTAGTTGTTTGATAAATGGTTCGAACTATGTTGGTTTGTTGATGTTGAAGGTTGATGTTCCCGTTGTTGAGAACGTTGACCCATATTGTTCATATTGGAACTTGGCGACAGTTTTTGCGCTGAATAGTGTAACATCGTATGATGTGGTTTATTGCACTCTTTGCAAGTTTTGTTCGACGTGCATTCTGTGTCTCCATGCTTATACAAACAGTTTTTGCATATTTGTAATTTCCTTACTGTGTCATTCCGTTGCCGTGTGTCCATTTCAATGAACTTTGGACACTGCATGATCACGTGAAAACCGCTGCACAGAAGGCATTTACCGTATGACGCATGGTATATTCTTGATGTTTCTTTTCTATGTGGTTCATATGATGGTTTATTGGAGTTAAATTTCGTTTTGTTGCTGAATATTTGTTTATGTTGGTTAGATGCATCTTTTTGGTAACCCTTTGCTGCTTCCAACGCCATGAATTTGGTCTCCAAGAACCCCAAAAATTCACTCAGCTCCGGGACTTGCTTTGGATGCTCTAATTCTCTAGTGTATTCAGTATATGATGTTGAGTCCAACTTCTGTGCCATCAAGTACACGATTATTGGATCCCAGCTTGATGTATTTAGACCGATGTTATGTAGGCCATTCATGCATTCGTTGATTACGTCATGCATTCTCTTCAAGACAGCAGCATTGACCTGCTGGATGGATGGTAACTCCATCAAAGTATTCATCAAGTTCGTAAATTGGAGTCTCTTGTTGTCGTATCGCTGAATAAGAATATCCCAACAAGTTTCATAGTTTTCAGCGCCGACCAAATGTTGAACTAATCGTTCCGGCTCTCCTTTAAGCTTAGATTTTAAGTGTTGCATTTTCTGCGCTTTCGAAGAATTTGCATTGTTGTGGATTGTCTCCAGAAACATATCCTTGAACGTAATCCACTGACTGTAGTTTCCAGTGAATTCCGGTAGTTGAATCCTCAGTGCATAGTTTTGGTGGTTTACGCTTGTCCATAGTTTCGAGTTGAGAGATCTTTTCATGACATCGTACTTTGTTGGCGAACAAGTCGTTGTATATTTCGTTTGACCCTTTCAAAATAGCTTCTAGCTCCCAGTGACATTTCTCTACAGTGTCCCACTTGGTTTTCAGGACGCTCAGGTGATCCTCTAACTCCCATTTTTCAGTTATGGAGTCAATTTCTATTTTGGACATCGCCCGTTCTAGTGCTTTAATGTGACATTCTTGTCGATCAAGCAGTTCCTTGGTCTTGGTATCTACTCCCGTAGGATGAGGAATGACAACTTCAGCCTGTTTTCCTTCCCAGACCAACAACCGCTGCAGTATATCAATCCTGGTGGATTCATACATATGTTTCGTCTTTTCATAAATGTTTCCAGTAAAATATTGGATTTCTTTGTCCTCTCGTTCAAGTAATACATTGTGTCTATTGCCAAAGTCTTGCCAGAGGTTTTCCAATGACACTAACCTTTGAGTCAGGTACTCCTTTCCTTTCCGAGACGCGCTGTCCTTTTGGTAGTTAGTACAGAGACGTTTGATTGACTCGAAGACTTCGTTTTGTGCAGTGATTTCGCTCATCTTGATGTAGTCGTTTCGGTAATCGAAAGTAGTAGTAGTAGTAAGATGTAGTAGTAAAGTAGGTATTGAAGAACACGTAGTTCGGTGTCTTCTAGTTTGTAGGCCTCGTATTACCCGCAGTTCACGTTGTAGTCCGGAAGCTGTAGTAGCAGTAGTCGTAGTAGTAGTTGGCTTGTTGCCGCAGTTGAGTCTTGTTTTTCCGCTTGATTCACGAAGAAGTTAAAAAGTATCCCCTCTTCGTTGATTGCTCAGAGCTCTTGTACTCTTTTTACGAATATGCGCGCTTTCTCAACTTGACTGGTGAGCTCCGCTTGTGGAAGGCCAGCCAAGCCGATTCGCTGTCGTTCCAAGAGATACAATTACCCCAAACTGTGAAATACTCGAAGGACCATTAAATGTAAGGTCCCGTAGTAGTTGGTACCTTACACTTGTAGCTTTAAGTGAGAAGTGGTAAGTCAGTACTTGGAGTTAGGCGAGTTGATGTAAACACACACAGATTTGGTAACACTAAAGGTTTATTAGAGTACCGATCACAACAAAGTAAAAGTGGGTTGGATGCTAATCCGCGGTGTTCGCGTAAGTATGTAATTCGTCAACTAACTTAAAATCATATTAAACATTGTTTTAAATACCAAAGAGAAAAGTAGGTTGCTGCGTTTGCAGCCTGACGGAATGTACGTAAACCGTACAAAGCTACAAGCTGATTCACGCCACCCAATGCACAATTATGTTCCAGTGCTCCAGAGGCTGAAAAGCCGTAAAAGCTTTTTTGGGTGCGTTGGCCTAGCTAGCCCAGCGAATAGTAATGCCTCCACAGCGAGATGTGATCTCTGGCGAGAGCTGCTTAAGCCACCTGACGGTTTCATCGAGCCGTCTGAAAGCCTTCCATCTGGACATGCTATGCCGTGGCCGACTTGGAAATCTCTGAATAGACTCCGAACCCAAGTCGGCCGTACCAAGGATAATCTCTCTAGACGGGGGTTCATGGTCGGCTCAGATCTCGAATGTGTATGCGGCGTGTCTCCACAGACAATGGGCCATCTTCCATCTTGCTCTGCATGCCCTAACTCTTGCACACTTGACGATCTTATGACTGCATCAGCGAGCGGAATTTGCGTAGCTGAATTTTGGGCCAAACATATTTAATAAAAATTTGCCATCGACACGCTAAGAAGAAGACTTATCTTCTTTAACTATCCTGCCCACTGAGCCTCAAAAACATACAGCAAAAGAGAGCAATTTATTGAAATTGCATAATAATAAAACGGCTTACTCGACCAATACCTGAGGAGGATCTCGTTAAGGAGCTGGATCAAGGGCTTGATAAAGAAAGCGGTACTCCTGGACACGTCTCGTATTGTTAGGAGGTTCGTCTCTCTGGAGCCCTGACCGCCGGTAACTTGGACCCTGTTCCCGATACCGGTGGGCTACTATTTTTATATTTTTAAATGTTTTTTTGAAATTACTTTAGATTGAAATATTTAAAAATATTATTAATGTTTACAGAAATAAATAAAGGAAATAAGCGGCTTAAAAAAATCTGAAAGCTATTCTTTCAGAGATAATTTACCTCTAGGTATGAAGTTAGCTAACCTGGGGTAGGAAGAATTCTCCTGTAGAAACTTATTTCTTTAGACAAACCTCAGGTTCACCAACTTCATGGCTAGAATAAACATGACTATGAAAGGACTGTAACACTTAGGCTCTGAAAAAGAGATGGAAGATTTTTTATCAAAAAAAAAAAACACTAACTTTTTTGCATGATTGAATGATAAAGTAACAAAACGATACAATTCGGTTTTTTGATACGAAAAAACCTCTCTGATATTACGTTGTTTTGGTTCACTAGATCTATAGAAATTCGCCTTTACCGTGAGTACCACAGAAACAAATCTCGCATGCACAAACTGTCCGACCCGGAAGCATCTGTAGGCCGTACAAATATTTGTTCCGCTCGGGAATCCATCTCCTGACCTAGTTGGTCCTTGAATGATGAAGTATTGTAAACCAGCACTGTGCCTTTACTGTCTATGTAGAGCAGTGGTGGCCCAGGAGTATCGGTACCGGCTTACGAGGCGTGGGCTGTGGGTTCGAATCCAAGCAGGCACCATACTTTATATTATTCATCGACAGTGCTCTCAAAACGGTGAAGGAAAACATCATGAGGAAACTGAAATGTCCTAAAACCAACACAATCGAAATGATGTGACATCTATCAACCCGCACTGGGCCCGCGTGGTGGATTACAGAAGATTCCCTCTCATCTAGAGTAGGATTATTTCCCAGCAGTGCAAACGTTCATCATCATCATCATCATTTCATCCGAAAAACGTCCACTGCTGGACATAGGCCTCCCCCAAGTGTCGCCACATTGACCGATCCCGTGCGTCTCGCATCCAGCGGATCCCCGCAACCTTTACCAGGTCATCGGTGCACCTAGTGGGAGGCCTTCCAACACGACGTCTTCCAGTTCGCGGGCGCCACTCCAGAACTTTCCGGCCCCATCGGCCATCCGTTCTGCGAGCAATATGCCCTGCCCACTGCCACTTAAGTTTGGCTATTCTTCGGGCTACGTCGGTAACCTTGGTTCTCTTACGGATTTCCTCATTTCTGATTTGATAACGCAAGGATACTCCGAGCATAGACCTCTCCATTGCCCTTTGGGTGACTTTAAGCCTTCTGATGAGGCCCATTGTGAGCGACCACGTTTCGGTCCCGTATGTAATCACTGGCAACACACACTGGTCATAGTCTTTCGTCTTGAGACATTGCGGTAAGTTGGACGAGAAGATACCACGCAACTTCCCGAACGCTGCCCAGCCGAGTCGGATTCGACGATTAACCTCTTGCAAACGTTACTGGATGATTATACTTTGTCTATAATCTTATTAAGCTTTGTGAAAGCGAGGCTGCAACGTTTATTGAGTTAAGTTTCAACTACAAGTGCAACTAAAATTAATCACTTAACAACCTAATTGCTCTGCCACTGAGCTAATAACTTAATTGGGTATCGTTCTCGCAATTGCTTTAGAGTTCATACTGGAGCAATGTTTGTTATACCGTTGCCCACTCATCATCACCTTAGCTTTACCTTTCCCAACTATGTTCAAATTCAAATTCATTTATTTCGTGAACACAGGGTACACACAGAAGATGTTATAATAAATAAGATCCGAGCTGTGTTCCGCCAAAAAGCATACAAAATAACAATGGTATGTTGGGGTTGGCTTCGAGTCTAACCTGATATAGCTGAGCACCACTTTGAATGCTGAACAACAACATTTTACATGGATATCTGACCTCCACAAACACAACCCAGTTACTACTAGGTTACGGATATGATACACTAGTCTGATGTTGGATTTCAACCCGATCGGACAACCCGTAACAACTGTCAAAGATTTACAATTGATAGCCGGAACCTATGGCTTAAAGTGCTTTCCGAAGCAAGAGGAGGAACTCGGCATGTAAGGGATGGTCAACCACCCGCGGAACGACGTCATCAAACTTCGCTTAACCCTGAAGATCGACCCGAATGGCAATTATTATTTAACCATGAGCCATTTGTACACTATAGTCCACTATCTACAGTTAAATACGATACGGTCGATTTTTTGAAGCAGTCACAGCGTCATTTGGTACTTAACTCTTATATTTTAAGTGAACTCGTAAACGTAAATACGACCTCCAAAACCTCGTTTCCGTGATCATTCAAAGAGCTATATTTAATCTTATTCCGAAGACGGATTGGTGAACACGGTTCGACAGCTCGATCTACATTATAATAATAGATTGATAGCAAAAATTATTTCAAAACAAAGTTTCTGTTTTATAATTCCCGGTCCTTTCTCCCGGGATTAGTGTCGGGTGGATGTCTCTGAACTTTTCCCGCAAACAGGGAAACTTTTGGTCCTTTGATCCGATGTGACGTGAGAGAAGACAAATAGACGCGTCGTGTTCTATAGAAGTTCTGAGTTAGCAGATGATGAAGCGATCGGTTTTTGTAAATGGCTTTTAAAGGTGTGGAATGTCTGCAAGATGTTGAGAAGGTTTTGTGTTGTCGTTTGAGTTAATCATGTGGGGTCATCTGCTGTGACTCCATGATGAACGTATATCCGATGAACTATTTCTCAGTAATGATGTAGAATCGATACGAATGAAATGAACAAGAATATTTGCAAAGATGCTGTGTTCTGCAAATTGATTGATTGAATTATTTGAAAGGCACTTTAATAGTTTTTTTTTTCATTATATCATCTTATTTTATTCTCAAGAAATGATGGAAGCTATAAATGATTATTATCAAATTGTTTTAACGTCTGACAAATCCGAAGTTAAAAAGATTAAATAGAAACAGCTAGCGCCAACGAGTCTCATAAATTCAAAAGAAAAGAATGTCGTAACAAACAAAAACCTAGAGAGAATACAATAAAAAAAACTTCAATATAGAACAATTAAGAAAATATCCCGAGAACAATATAACAATAATTGGGCCAAAGAACGGAGAACAATTTCAACAAGTTGGAAAAAATAACGCTGGAATTTCAATCGTCGCTTTATGCACTTTCCTTTTCGTCCTGTTTCTCAGCGACGCCATTGCCCCAACATTTTATTAGTTCCAAGGGAGAAATGTATTATTTTTCCTCGAGAGTTTTTTTTTACGACGTCTCCCCAGTATTTTTGGTATATAATCTACGCACATATATACATTTACGTAAGATTTTTTCGCTTTTTATGTGGTTGCGTTTCTGACACCCGTTTCCTGAATCGTTTCAGGCAAGAAGTATTTCGAATCCACTCAACGTCAGTCATGGCGATGTTGTCAAAAATTTCCTCGATTTAGCAGAACTTTCGGGCAAAAAACCTTAGGATTGGTCCTCTGAGAATTAACTATTTCCTCTTTAGGTATTTTTTTCATTAATCAATTTTACCAATAGTTGTCAGACTGTCATCTCAGGGTAGATTTAGGGTTTTAAGAATATATCGGATAGATTGTAGGGTGAAAAATAATAATAAATTGAATAATGTGTGAATAATAATTGCGCCCCCTACATTAGACTTAAACATAACTGGTGAAATGTGGGTGTACTATTAGGTACACCTCTGTCTAACAATTCGGGGATTACAGAAGTGATGGGTATTATGTTTATGTTATAGATAGTGTTGTCTTAAAGTAAATTTAGTTGTATATTTTCTTTTGTTTATTAAGTAGCTATAAAACGATAAAACTGAAATCGAAAGATAATGGGGAGATAATTAATAATAAGATAACCTGTTTTCTCATTCTAACATGTTTAAAAGTGTTGATGATCAAAGAATTAAAAAAAAAAAATGGTTGCCAACAATACTAGGGCAATCAACGAGTCTTTCAATGAACACAAAAACAACCAACAGAGCAAGCTAAATACAAAACAATTTACGTACGCGTCGTTGCGTTCATTTCTTATGAAGGGGAGGAGAAAATGCCGCGGTAACACGCACTTGATTATAACAGCTTGATGTATGTGGAGAGATGTACGTATATGTGTTTACGTAGATTGGGTGTTGAGTGTTCCAGTCATTAAGGTAACCAACCATGTGTGTGTATGCTGGAATACGATTGCTTTCCTGAAGTCACGGTTAACAAGTATCCCCAGAACTCAGTGAAATTATGTTTGATAATATTAGACATAATTAATCTGACTACCTTTATAAAACTTCCTGGAATATGTCCGAACTAACTTCTTCCCACAGGTTCACCCGCATGGAATTCGGAAATTATCCTACGCGAATGAAACACTGAAACAAAAAGAATTCCATGCCTTAACCTGGTCTATCTAATATTTATTATAAAAGGGTGTAAATAGACCCTTAACATAGCCGAAAGGCACTTGTTCTCCCCATCTTGGCGATCATTTTTTTGTTCTAGACCATACCTTCCCCCTTCTAGTTACGGAGATATTTTTAAATACATGTTTTTAATGTAAGATTTTTAAATTACACACCTCCACGACCCCCATACTATTCAATCCATCCATCAGAACAATGTTTGAGTGCTTTCCATCGAGTCCTATCGTAAAACGTGATTTTTCACCCCAAAAAAAAAGTTGATTCCCAGCAATATTTTTTGGGTAAAGTTACTTATTTTGATGTACAGAATGCTTGGTTGACGGCTATGTGAAGGGTCTGTTTACACCCTGTATTAACAGTAGGTAAGAAAAGCTCACTGCAAAAGAAATGACTTTTCATTTGAAGCAAGTAAGGTTTTACAAAATACTTCAGTAAGCTACTAGAAATTAACCCTTCTAAATCAACTCTAATTACAGTTAATTTAAAACAGCACCCATCCAATTTCTATCAATTATTCAACGTATCAGAATAGATTATCCCAACTCCTAAATCCATTATCAGATGTCACTATAACCGCTTGTCCACGAGCTCCGCGTTCAAACGACATGCGTGTTGAAAACTAATGAAAGAAATCGATAACAGCATGCGTCGCACAAGACACCGTGACGCGACAGTAGTCATGCGAAGATAACAACTGACGGTAGTACGTGTCTCTTGAGGCAATTCGCACCGCTAGTCACATCACCCGAGGTTGTGAAAGAGGGGTAACAATCAGTGTCGTATTCAATAGTGTCCGGCCGAAGGTCGATTTCTGGCTGAACCGAAGCTGATTTAATCGGCTTTAGATGAAGCCTATTAAATCGGCTTCGGTTCGGTAAGAAGGTTTAATAACCCTAAGAAATTCAGTTGAAGACTGGCTAAAAGTAAAAAATATATTTAATGATATTTAAACTAAAAGTAAGCTTCACCTTGCCAGCTTGTAAAAAAGTCTTAGAAGTTAAATTTGACCCACTTCCCGGTTTCCGATTGAGCTGAAATTTTGCATACATGTTTAGTTTGGATGACAATGCGTGGTTAAGTGGTAAGTGACGTCATTCCAAATCTAATATGGCGGACTTTCCATGAGATGTGTATCAAATGAAAGGGTTCGCTGAGAAGAATACAAGATATAGAATGACGTCACTTTGAAGAGTGTTGTTAATATAATAAAATAAAATAATATTATTTCAGTACTATTTAATCTAGATAATACATTTATTTAATTAAGTAGAGTAAACTAACTAAATACATTATTAATTAAAAACAAAATTGTTATATATTTACATTATATACAGACTACAAATAGAACTAAACTAAAGATAAAAATAAGACTAAAGTAAGAAAATATAAACATCTAAACAACGACGACAATAGGACACTTAGGCATCAAAGTACTACTCCGCATCGCTGTCATCTGGAAACGTGCCCAGAAGACTGGCAGCATTGCCACGCTGAATGGCAATGCTAATTCTTTGGCCAAAGAAAGAGCCAGCCCTCTGGTCACGCGAAGTGTCGACCAGTCGGCGAGAGATTAATACTATTAAATAATTTTAACATATTCCCTCAGATAATTTTACAAATCTTTACTAAAAGCGCCCTACGGACAATGTCCTTAAAGCGCCAGTACTGTCGTGTGTGTTCACTAGTTTTAGTTTTTGAATGAGATTGTCCTAACCAGGTTAGCTGAGCGTGGAGCTGTAACATGTTTATCTACTGGATACGTTTGTGAGTGAACTGTGTCGACTGTCGAATGATGGTTTATACTGGATCGTTTAGTTAGGTTTGATTTTTGAGTTTTCAGTGATATATTTTTATCGGCCTAGAATCATATAGTGGAGTCTGACTTATTTACTTTGTAGTTTCGGGTTGAGATTGGAAGCAAAGCCTTTTTTATATCGTAGCAGTAAGAGCCGTTTTCATTCTTCTGACATTTTTGGCAGTATACAGAAGAACATATTGCGACATCGACTGCGAAGAAAATAGATTACTTGAGTTTTATGTAATTACTTATGCAACCATTTTTATTTAATAGAAAAAAAAATAACGAAGTTAGAACCGCCCAAGAAGTCAAAGCCAAAAATTTCACGCACACATCATCATCTTTTTTATTTTTTTTATTTTGCACTCTTTTAACTATCACTGTTGTCACATATTTGTATGTTTCCTAACTTGTGAGTGTCAATAAATTGATTTATTTATTTTAACTTTTGACAGTTCCAACTTCAAGCAATTACTAAACTACAAATAACTACCACACAACCACTTTAAATAACTACTTTCAAATAATCACTCTGACTTGTTTATACGAGTATGCCACTGGTCAAAGCGATACAACTTGCTGATACGATAAGAAATCCCTGATAGAATTCACTAACAACACAAAACAATTTAAATTTTATTCCCGGATAGTTTTATCACAAGAACATTTCCAAAGCAAAGAACTATTGACACTCCAGCACAATTGACACTTAAACGGAAAGCCCTTCAAGAAAAAATAGAATATAAATCCTTTATGTATAAGGTCTTTGGAATAAAATGCAGAACTAACCAATATTATAGAAGCGAAAGTAACTCTGTCTGACTGTCTTTTTTATGCCTTAACGGCAAAACGGCCTTCAACGAAAATTTGAACACACATGGACAATGAACTAGTTCAGGGCATTATATTAACTCGACAATTTTCTCATTTAAACCTACCACAGCTTTTCCCCGCATCACCCAAAAGATGACTGGTAGAAAATTTCATTAGAATTAAAGTCCGCCTCTGTACGTTATGTGTGCTTAAAGTATTAAATAAATAAATATATTTTTTCCTCAGTATTACGATCCCGTAACATAATTTCCGACCTCTATGAAGGCGAATCCGCGGGCAGAAGCTATAGTAAAATATAAAACCTTCACGTACCTATAAAATAATTCTTAGTACAGAAGGAATAAAACGCAGAATACTATTCGCTATAATAATATTTTTACTGTCGCCTCGTAGACACAGCATTATTCTGTAGTCGTAAAAGAGAAAACAATCTGCGAACGACGAAGATTACATTAACGATTTAGATACGTTTGTAGGTATGAATACTTGAATAGATCAAAATACTTGAGCACTTTATATCTGTTTAAGTTAAAAGTTAAGAGATAAAGTTTAAAGGGCTGTTATGTGGTTTTGTTTTCATTACAATGCTGGTTTGGTTGTGTTTAAAAGTGGCCATCCAGCTACCAGCAGCATATCGTAAGTAACGTGTTGCAAACTTAAATCACGCATCATCATCTGCCTAGCTTTTTCCAAACATTGTTGAGGTCGGCTTCCAGTCTAACCGGATGCAGCTGAATTTCATTATTTTACATGGAGCACTCTGACCTCCACAGCCCAGCTGGTACTGGGAAATACAATACCCCTTGGTAAGACTGGTTGTCAAACTTTCGTGCCACTGACTACCTGTAACGACTGTCAAAGGTCTACAAAAGGCAGCCGGGACCAACGGCTTAGGGTGCTTTCCGAGGCACGGAGTAAACTCGGTGTGTAGTAGGTGCCTACATACCAGCCTAGGCACCAACAGGCTGCTTAACCTGAAGATTGAACCGAGCGGCTACTATTATTTAGCCACGAGCTCCTCAAACTTAAATCACGCATGACTTACCAAATTGTCACAGAGTAAGTATTAATAGCGGCCCCTACACGACGCAGTCAATCTCAAACTAGTTTAACCTTTAGTCGATAGGTTAAACTAGTTTGTGGTTGGCTAAAGCGTTAGTAGATTATATTCAGCCATGTAACATCATTGTAGACACCAGTTAGCTAGTTTTGACGTCACGATACTAGCTCGCTTTACTGGGTGTGCTACTTTTGAAATTATGTATACAAACCATGTTTAGCAACATGTTTTATTTCATTATGTTAAATATCCTATGGTAGAACCATATACCATTAAATTTTTACCAATAGTAACATAGCGTCGAAATCGCAACATAAAATTTTAGTCAAGTCCTCACAGTGCGTCATATAGAGAATGCTAAATAAGGTAGTAAAGAATATAAAAACTGGGAGTGTATATTAACGATAATTATTTGTCAATTACAACACACTCTTCAAATTAACGCGTGACCTTTTCTTGTGTCACGCTTACGATTCTGCGACAGTGCGTATATTTTCCCTACGCTAGAATTTTTTGGAAATCTCTCCCTGACCCTTCATGGTTTTGGGGCTGCCCTGCGTTATCTTTTTTCTTCACTTCGTATAATTTCATTCAACCTTATTTTAAAACTGCTGGATGTAGTCATACTTCCTTACTTTGATTCTTATTATAAAGGAAATGTCAGTCTGTGTGTATTTTACCTTTTCACGTACATCTTGACCTGGGTTGGAACATAGAATTCTTTGATCCCGGTACAAGCGGGACAAACCGCGGGCTGGAAGCGAGTGTTTTCTATGATTTTTCCACCTGACCGAGAGTCAACTCTTATATCGCCTGAAGCAGGCATCATCAAGAAATTGTAGGTCTACAGGGAAACTAAACTAAAGAAGACTTTGTCACCATTCCAGTTTCTGAAGTCGTTTATTACTTTACCCGACTATCGCGAAAGCCCAAAGGACGGGTCATATTTTTCAAGACTTTCCTCGATCCTTACGATTGCTTATGTCAATGTAGTCTCCGAATTTAGCTCGGACTAATATTTGTGCTTTATAATAATAAAGCAGCGGTAAAATTCGTAGTCCTAAATATACAGCAGAGTGGTAGACCATTCTATATTTAGACCATCTGACCTGACCTTTTTTTGGTAGAACTTCTCAAGTTTTATAAAGTAAAAAATTGTGGTTTATTTTTTTTTAATACAAAATAATATTTTTTTATAATATTTTTTTTTATAAAAAATATAAAAAAACTTTAATAAAAACTTTTTTTTTGGATTTTTACAAAGCCTACTTCAAAGTATCTTTCAAATTAAGTCAATTGCTTATTCGTGGACACAAAACATAGAAATAAACAAATTAAACTCAGTAGAACTAACACTTTAATAGAATCAATGTCCATTTTAATAATACGTTGAATCTATTGAGTCGGTCTATCTATTCGTATTTGTTTAATTTACAAGCTTTTTAAGAAAACATAAAACACCTACCACATCTTTGACAGAGACGACAGAGATTCGCACAAATTCAAAAACCACAAACATTTTTCAAAGCATCAACACTGCAACCACAATATCCTTTAACACAAACATACTTGCCTGCCCTAATGAGCCGCCGTGGATCCGACATTAAACGGCAGACACAGTCAACCGACTATAAATCAACCCGGTTGCTTTGCATAACAACCAGGGACAATAGCAGTTTGTGCCGGTTGCTGTGTACCGTGTTGACGTAAGCGCTGACTTGGGGAGAAAAATTGTATCGGTTCGGCTGTTTTATCGAAGCGGGTAATCTGTGGACAGGTTCGATAGCAGTTTATGGAGATGGGAGATATTATTATTGAGTGTTAGTTTGTAGATATTCCTCGTTGGTCTAGTGGTCACAAGCATGACTGCTGAGGAAGAGGTCCTGGGTTCGATTCGAATTCGATTCCGATTCGATTCGATTCTCGGGTCGGGCAAAGAGATATTGGATTTTTCCATCAGGAATTTTTAGTAGCAGCCACAGAGTCTAGAATGGCGCCCGATTGATGTCTATAGGCTCGCTCCCTATATAAATGGTGAAATGTGGGTGCACTATCAGGTACACCTACTGCCTAACCCTTCGGGGATTGCGGACGTGATGTTATGTTATATTCATCAATAATATTTGGTTCACCCTAGGTGAACAGTTCAACACGCGGGGAACACCCAAACTCGTAACGTAACTCGTTCAAGAAGAGGCCATAATATGCAGTCGTTTTTCGATAACACGGAAAAGCAAATATCTGTTAAATTGGGACAAAGTAAAGAGTATACATGAGAAGGACCAGCTTTTTGATAATTCATGGTTTTAAATTTCATCTAAATCCGTTCAGTAGTTTTTGCGTGAAAGAGTAACAAACATCCATGCATTCAGACATACAGATATCCTTACATGCTCACAAACATCCTCGTAGAAATATTGCTAATAGCGATAGACCCCATAATTAGCCTTTAAGTACCTTACCCTGTAAGTAGATTTTCTGAGACACTTATACAGTTTTCGTTGAATATTTTGAAAGTAAATATCACCACCAATTCATTATTTTTTTTTTTTTCATTATTTATTTATTTCCTAACTAACTGATCCCTGACAAGAAATACCGAAACAAACTCAAACCTCTTCAAAACCATCTCACAAGAATCTCTACTAACTCCGACCCCTCATCTTCTATTTTTAATTAAGTCGGTGTTATAGTGAATCGGCGCCATTGACTCAGCACACCGCTTTCGACGGGGAACGATAAATCAACTCGCTCGCTTTACATAACAGGCAAGGACAATAGCATTTTGTGGCGCGTTTTCTGAGCTTTACTGAACTGACGGGAATGAGAAATTGCATCTGTTTTATATTCTAGAAGTCAATATCTACTTTGTTATTTGATATTGTCGACGGAAAACTGTAAAGAAAACGTTGTATTCCATTTTGTTTTGACCCTATTGCTGCGGTACCATTTTAATTCGAGATTCAACTGTCCAAGGAAGCGTATTTAACATGATGCTAGGGGTATACTAAACAAAATGCAGTAGTTAAAATATTCAGCAACTAGCTTTTGCCCGCGGCTTTGCCCACGTTAATTTAGAATTTAACAATTTTTTTTTTGGTTAATGGAGGCGCTTTCTGTTATCATAAAAAATGTTGTTTTCCTGGAAATAGTACTCTTTTTCGGTATGCCCTATGTCCGTTTCTGTACACCTGACAACGTATATGCAAAATTTCAAGATGATCGGTTCAGTGGTTTAGGCGTGAAAAGGTAACAAACAAACAAACAAACTTACTTTCGCATTTATAAGAGTAGGATTATAACAGTTAGCAGCAGTGATACTTTCTTAATGTTCCATCAGAATACTTAGGTATTTTTGAAGCTTTGACTCAAACGAAAGGCATTTCCTACTGTAGGTGCACCAGGCGATCTTTTGAGTAAATTGACGGCTAAGAAAGTACTAGTTTAAATACTCCATATATCAGATCCGTAGATACCTACGTATTAAACGTTAAACTCAAACCGTTTATCTCAAATGAACCAGTCACTTTTGAATTGTCAAGGAGTCGTCAGTCACTAACAAAAAGATGTGGGTACTACCCTTTTAGAGCCACATCTCATACTTGTAGAACCGTGGGTGTGCGCCCACGCTTTAGACGAATAAAGTGTCATTTTCCTTCAAGCAACATCGTCGGGTTTATGTAAATAAAGCCTAACAGCGTAGTTTGAAGTGAAGTCTAATATACTGCCTATACATACACATCTATTTATATACAGGGTTGTCAGGAACCGGCAAGTTTGTTAGGCGTACGTTTACAAGGATACCGCTTGCGAAAATTTTGTCACCCTGTACAGTTGATGTAATTGAAGCAGGAATTGGATTTCAATGATGACGTTTGTAATAACAGGAATATAATTATTGACAGCCTTGTTGGCCAAGTAGGTGCAAGCGCGACTGCTGAGCATGAGGTCCTAGGTTCGATTCCTGGTTCGGACAAATTGCAATTATGTAGTTCCATCAAGAATTCCTCAGTAGCAGCCACGGAGACTGGATTCGTGCCCGGTTCGCCCCCTATTACATGGGACTTAAACATAACTGGTGAAATGTGGGTGTACACCTCTGCTAACCCTATGGGGATTACTGGCATGATGTTATATAATTATTATAGATCAATGGTAGCCCAGAAGTAACGGTTACGAGTATATAGGTCATGGGTTTCATCCCATGCTACCTTTCTTTGTATAATTTATTTTTCTCATTTTATTGGCAGTTGTCGAAGCGGCCGAGAAAAACATCCAAAAGAAATCACCATATCTTAGAACCAAAAAAAACGAAGATACGTGACATTTTTTAAACCGTACTGAGCACTCGTGTGGTAGGTTACAGCCTTAATGAGAGGGACTCATAGACTAGAGACGATGAGGCCTGTGCCGCAGGAACATTACAGGCTGATTACGCTATTCTTTGCTTTACATAATTTATTACGACGTTTCTATTTCATTCAGAGCTTTATTAAGTTAATCACAAGATATAATACCGTTAAGCTGTCGTTTAATCAGTGTCTGATGCATAATACAAACTCATCATCTTCATCAATACGGCGCAACACTTTTTCTTCTTCCATTCTCCCCTGTCAGACGTCACGACATCATGCCAGTTTTGAATCGTAAACTATTATTTAGATGTCCAATTTTTTTTAGATTACAAGCACATTATACTAGGTTATGAAAATACATACATAGGGCGTGGTGGGAAGACAGATTTTCCAAATAGTACGCCTGACTATTGATAGATTCTTATAAAATATTTATTTCTTTAAAAATATTTTTTTTACTGGAAGACGTTGCGTTGGAAGGCCTCCCACTAGGTGGACCGATGACCTGGTAAAGGTTTCAGGGATCCGCTGGATGTCAGACGCACGGGACCGGTCAATGTGGCGACACTTGGGGGAGGCCTATGTCCAGCAGTGGACGTGTTTCGGCTGAAATGATGATGATGATGACGATATTTTTTTTTCAAGAGACATGGGTGTGATGCTTATATTAAAATTTATCAACCCTACCAGTGCTCGAGTAATTCTTATGTTAATACTTTAAAAACTTGGAGTACTGTTTACTATGCGCCGATGTGCGAAGTGTTATTAAAGACTTGTTCAAACTCAAGGGTTACGCTTAACTTTAACACCACTTGACTGTGTGAATAGTTGCTTAGAACTAAGCGCTCTATCTAAATTGATTAATTATACTTGGTAACTTTGGATGCTGCCCTTGCTTGGGTCGGTCCATGGATGGTTGTCCATCTATCATACTGAGTTTCCTTCGTGCCTCGGAAAGCACGTTAAGCCGTTGGTCGTTTATCGTTGGTTGGTCATTTGAAGATCTTTGACAATCGTTACAGGTAGTCAGTGGCCCGAAAGTCTGACAAGCAGTCTAAGGGGTAATGTATTACCCTTTACTAACTGGGTTGTGGAGGTCAGATTGGCAGTGCTTTCCGAGGCACGGAGAAAACTCGGTATGTAATGGATGGTCTAACCATAACCATTTTTTTTTCGGGTGGGAAATGATGAAATTTTAATGACCACTCCCGCTCTGGGTGGAGCGGAAGGGAGTTTCAGACTTGTACTGACTAAAACCCATCCATGTTCTTTCTTAGCCATTGTGTTCCAGGGCCGCGGTATCTCTTTCGAACAGTCCCGCAGCCACCTAACTATAACCTTGAGATCAACCTGTGCGGCTGTTATTGTTTAGCCACGAGTCTCTCCATCCCAGAAATTGTTAGTTGCTTTTAAGACATTGTAACTGAACCAATAGCGTCGATTCATCGACAAGCACCCTCAAGTTCCAAGCAATCTAAGTTATTGAACTGAACAGTTTGCTTACTTCTTTGTAAAGAAAGTAAGTTTATTGTTGACATAACCTAAGTTTTGTAAAAGTTAGAACGGAAACAGATATGTTAAGTTTTATGGAGTTGTTGTAGACTTGTATTGTTATAATCTATTTTATATGTTACCGTTTGTCGTAATCGCATGTTTGGCGATGCATGTGCTGCCAGAGGGCTCTTCTCGTTTTCCCAACAAATGATTACATGGTCACCTATTCGCGACACTACCACATACTATACCGTGTCTCACAGGCCTGTCACCATCATTTTATTCGACGAACCCGAATGTGGCCTCGCTCCGATCCAGGACGTTACAGTATTCCGAACAAAATATTAGTGACATATGAACGCGACGATCACGTATTCGCGCGTATTAGGACACGGTTAACCTAGAAAATGTCTAGCTGTCATAAAAACACACAAAACTGAAAGTCGGAAAACAACAACAATTCGGTTTAATTGTATCTCATAATCATTTATTAATTACCACAAAAGCACCCACGCGACCTTCTCACTATTTCGCATTCGTAAACCAACAGTATCTACCTGCTCTGTAGTTAGTTATATATTGTACCATAGTCACGTCGTGTCGCCTGCGGTTATTTCCTCAGTTTCTTTGTCCAACCCCATATCAAAGCAATAAACCACGCTACCTATGTAGAACTACCCCTAAATTAATATAACGTGTCGTGGTAAGCTTTGTTTTTGGATGCAAATACATGTACTATAATATTATGAGTGGTCTAGTGGTCGCAATCGCGACTGTTAAGCATGAGGTCCTGGGTTCGATTCCCGGATCGGGCAAATTGTTATTAGGTTTTCTCATCAGGAATTTCTCAGAAGCAGCCACGGAGTCTGGATTTGTATTTATTTGTGTCGTAACTTGTGATTTTAGAATGGGAGAACCTGAAATAAATGTATTTTTTTTTAATAGGCTCACACCCTCTTACATGGGACATCAAACATAACTGGCGAAATGTGGAAGTACTATTAGATACATCTCTGTCTAACCCTTGGGGATTACAAGCGTGATGTTATGTTATATTATGAGATAGATATAAAATTGCTAAGAGGCATATGAATGACGGAGGCTTTCAAATGTTTGAGAGATAGAGTCCAAGAGAGATCTAGTTCTCTGAAATACACAACTAATCTACTAGAACTAACACAGGAAACTGCTAGTTCTACCCTTACACTAACCCTCTTACCTCACCTTCAGTGTCTACTATCTCTAGCTAGATCAACGAACAACTGAAATTCCTAGCTCTAGACAAATAACTGTCTAAGTTATTTTAACTCATCATCATCATCATCTGCCTAGCCTTTTCCCAACTATGTTGGGGTCGGCTTCCAGTCTAACCGGATGCAGCTATTTTATATGGAGCGACTGCCTATCTGACCTCCACAACCCAGTTAATACTGGGTAATACGATACCCCTTGGAAAGACTGGTTGTCAGACTTTTCGGGTCACTGACTACCTAACGACTGTCAAAGATCTACAAATGACACCCGGGACCAACGGCTTAACGTAAGCTAAAAGCGGCGGTAGCGGCTTAAGTTATTTTAACTATGAAATATAAAAGTGATTCGCCGTTGAAATCTTCCTGGCAAATAACTTTAAAGAAAATCAAATCAAATTAGAAATGAAAACTCCTACACCTTTTTCTAAGTTGCTCTAAAAACGAATACCACAGACACAGTAACCAAACACTAAAACAAAACAAATACTTATCGAGGTCTAAAATTGGAACCAGTACACTATAACGAACTTCAAAACTTCGTTCTAAACAAATCACCATCTAGCTCGGCTCCAAAACCTGGCAATTCATTTAAAATCGATTTTGTTTTAAGAGTTAACTCCATTGTGCCTACCACAATATAACGAGAACAGAAAACCTACTCCAGCGAACAATCGAAGCCAAACTTAATTATTTATCTACTAGCACTTCCCCCGCGACTTCATCCGCAAAAATTGTGATAGCTTCACTAATATGCATGATATAAATAAAATTTAAAACCTATAGCACTCACTAATAATATTAAAAAAAAATAGAATTGGATCATTGCCTCTGGAGATTACTCCTATATTATACAAACTTATTTTACCTCATTATAATATTAGTATAGATTTCAGTATTTACTTAACAATATCCACACCCTTGTATTCTCCAAAGGGGGACTACGAAATGTGAGTGACAGTTCGTCATCATCATCTGAATAGCATTTATTGGCTGTACCTGGTATTGGTTTCCAATTTAACTAATTGCAGATGAATACCGGATTATATCGAGCTGGAGCACCTACCAATTTGAACTCTAAACCTAGTGGCACACGTAACACAGGGATACACAATTCCCGTGGTAACAATGGTTGTCAAATTTTCGGGTTTCTAACTACTCATCACGACTGTCAAAGAAATTTAGAATTACAGCTTCAAGCAAAAACCGAGATACGGAGTGGTATCGATGTGCAATGGACGCAATGGTCACTCATCCATGGACCTACCTCGGCACATGCAGTCTTAATTATTTAGCCACAAGCCTAAGTTCTGTGTTATAATTAACGAGCCCATAGCCATTATCAGCACAGAAAGTCAGACTGCGATACGAAACTATAATAGAGAATATGTATATGAAGCAGAATTCATAATTCATTTATTTATTGTTTGCCACAGGTGAAAAGACAGATCTTATAATTAGCGTTATTGTATCACTGTAACATACCCATGAGGTGTACAATATTTGTAAAATAAATGCTTTATTAATTACATTATATACAGACTACAAATAGAACTAAACTAATGATAAAAATAAGACTAAAAGTAAGAAAATATAAAAATCTAAACAACGACGACAAAAGGACACTTAGGCGTCAAAGTACTCCTCCGCATCGCTGTCATCTGGAAACGTGCCCAGAAGACTGGCAGCATTGCCACGCTGAATGGCAATGCTAATTCTTTGGCCAAAGAAAGAGCCAGCCCTCTGGTCACGCGAAGTGTCGACCAGTCGGCGAGAGATTTCCTTAAAAAGGAGACGCGCACTCGGGCCCCATGACCCGAGCGTTTCGACCCCAAACGGCTCAAAACTGTAGTTACCAATAAGGTTACAGTATTTGCGCCGTTTGAGGATCTCAGCAGCCGCAGCAGCAGCGCCTGCACAGCCCGCCGTGCTTGAAAGGTGAGATGGCGCAAGGGTGTCGACACAGGTTGCGTCCCACACCAAAGGCCTACCCACCTTCCAAGGCACTAACGTCATGCCGTCTGGTCTCTTGCCATCGTCACGTACCAAGCCGTTTGGTTCTAAAACCGCTGGTACGCCGGCGCTGGCAAGGGCTCGACGAATAATGTCGTTAATGCTGGCGTGCCGTGCAATGCGACCTGCGCTCCTGTAGCAGGACAGGCCATGGTGTCCGAGGCTGTCAACAGCTTCACCGCAGTGACACCGATGCGGAGCAACACAAGGAGCGCCTAAGCGTAGACTCGTAAAATAAGTAGTAAGTAGTAAGTATAACATGTATAGTAGTAAGTATAACATGTCATTTTTTGTCAACCTCATGAAACATTCATTAAAAGAAATAATTAAGTCGGTCATGCGATTTACATTGAATAAGTCAAAAAATAAATAAAAATAACTTTAACATGTCAAGCTTTAGTCAACCTCATACTACATTCACATTATACATAATTCTTACGGTCATACTATTTACATTAAATAAGTGAAATACAAATTTTAGTCAACAATTCGGTCTTGTAGAAATTCATTAATTGAATAATATGTTTTACATATGAGAAATTCTTTTAGCTTTAATTTAAAAACATTTAATGATGTGATATTCTTAATGCAGTTTGGAAATTTGTTATATATTTTAACTCCAATACCGAAAACACTCGATTCAAATTTTACTGTTCTACATTTAATGCCTTTAAGTTCAGTTTTGTGTCTCGCACTTCTCAACGTTTCATACTTATCTATATCGCGTTTTATCATCATTGAAGCTTCAAATATGTATAGTGATGGTAGGGTTAATATTTTCAACCTTTTGAAAACTGGTCTACATGAATCAATCTGTCTAAGTCCGCACATGCTTCTAATGCACTTTTTTTGTGCTTTTAGAGCACACTCTCTGTTCGTTGAATTACCCCAGAATAAGATACCATATTTTAGTGTGGAGCCTACATAATTATGCATGGTAAACACTTAGTAAAGTACTCTCATTTTTGACTTTTCTTAACATGTAGAAAAGTTTTTTGCAAAAAAATTATAAGGTATTTTCATACTGTAAGGTCACAGGCCTCCTTTGTATGATGTCAGGCCTCCTATGTTGTGGGCTATGATTCACTGTTCGAGCCCAGTGCCGCTTGGTGTCGCATATCTTCGCCCTTTTAGTTCTAGGTTATTGGTTCTAGGTTTCTTCATGTTTTCTTTCTCTGTTTGTATCCTGGGGGGTCTAAATTTTGCACTGAAGCCTTGGTAATATTTGTGTAACGTATTCACGACGTGCTTAATACCGTGTGTAATTCTAAGTATTCAAGTGCACGAAGTGGACCTTCTCATTCCTCTTCACGTAGTGCCCCAGCCGTCCGAGGCGAGTGAATTGCAATTAAAATCCAGTCTACCACCTGCCATTAACATTAATTGTTATGTGCATAATATGGCGATATTATTAATTTTACGATACCAAACGTTATATATTTATCAGGGAAATTCTGAGAGCGTGGTAATGAGGGCGATATGTAACGTTAATATTTGGAACGCTGTTAGTGATGTAGACGGGAACTCACGCTGAAATTTTGATAGATTTGATGTTATTTTGCTATATCATCAGCCTATGACCTTCCCACTACTGGAACACAGGCATTCTCTCTATGAGAGGGAGTCCAGTGCAATTTGGCTTTGCCATAAGTAGGATTCAAAATAATTATCAAGCACAAACTGAAGTTTCTGTGTGAGTTTTATGTGCTTGTTTAGATAACAATAAGAATCAAAAAGTCTTAAATTAACAAGACACTTTTAATTTCCGCAATTTGGACACTTACTTATTGGATGATTCTCACATGACACGGCACGTCCACGCTGTCGGGGGGAGACGGCGATGCAGATGTATTGGCAGTGCGCCGTGCGGAGAGACGGTGAGTACCGCTCGTCCGCGCGGTTGGGCGGTGTCTTGTGTTAGGCATAAACAGATTTCATAAATACATACAAGTCAATGCGTCGTGAGATCCGCTTCACCAGCCCTTCCGAGCGGTCTCGTGTGAGAATCGCATTAGAGAATATACCTCCTTAAACTCCTTCGAGTACTCTTTTCTCGCGCCACCTCGAACCAGACACGTATTGCGTACGCATGACACAATAGCTTATATGCTAAATATGACCAATTTTACCATACCCAATCGACAAGCTATCGAATGTCCGCTGTCTCTAGTTTCCATACTTCTTCAAAAGCCAATTCCACTCGTTATATCTGCGGAGTCAGGGCAAAAGTCGCGCGTGTTTATTGTGCATGTTCGATATACCAAGTAATTGCCTTTTGCGATGTTATTTCGATGGCTTATAGAATGGGGGCCCTGTTTGTATTGGCAGACACATTTTAGTAGCGATTTTGCGTGTTAGAATGACACAAATGTGTGTTTATATTGTGTTTCAATGATTTGTTTGTGTATTTTGTGTTTGATTGGCATGAGGGTGTATTTGTTTTCAGTTTAATATGTACGGGAAAGAGGCTGTAAAACAATGATTGGCACTGAATATTTATTTGATTTGAATTTCAGTTTGTTAATGCTGAATGTGATTTATTTACTATATCTATTTAAACTATACTACGTATTGAGCTGAAATAGAATATGAGGTCAGCTTATTTTTTTTTATTTCAGTCACGGGATCTTAATTACTACATAGTATAAAAAGTCGCTTCCCGCAGTCTGTCTGTCCGTATATAAAACTACGCAACGGATTTTGATGCGGTTTTATTTTTAATAAATAGAGTTATTCAAGAGGAAGGTTTAAATGTATATATTGCACCCGTGAGAAGCCGGGGCGGGTCGCTAGTATGTTATAAAAGTATCCATAGAAATGTTCAAAACGTGAATATGCAGTATGCATTCAATATTCACCTGTCAATATATCGCTTGCATTTTGCCGGCACTGATCTTTTGCATCTTTGTACCGATTTCAATCAAACGCCAGAATCTGTATAGAAATTGCATACATCAAAAATTCAGCCCGCACTGAGATCGTTTGATAGATTATTACATGTTTCCACTCCAGTTTAACCAAATTACTTGAACAAATTTACTTTAATAATACCGTTTAATCAACGTTTTAAACCCCAAGCTCATTTCTACATTCACACGCATAACCAGAGAAGTTTTAATACAGTTGTAACTGCATACATGTAGGAATAATATTAATCCTGCAGACCAGGGGTTCTCTGGGGAATGCAAAGCTTACTGAATGTAAGTGGACTCGGACTGATGACATTAATATTTCGTGTTGTGGACGCCGTTTATCATTCTGTATGTTATATTGTCTGGTCGCAAGTGTGACGGCGTGTGTGGTTTTTTGGTTAATTTTCTTGCTGGGTGTAGTAGGTTTTGTTACGGTGGAATATAGTGGAATTTTATCTTGGAATATCTTATGCCAGCGCTTTCGACACCGTGCAGTTCTGTCATTCTTCCATGGGATCGTACCAGGATAAAAAGTGTTTTATGTGTTGATCCACGTTATAAACTATCTTTTTTTAATTTCATCCAAATCCGTTTATTAGTTTTTGTATGAGTATTGTTACCGCCGTTGTTGTTGGCTCTTTAAATATCTATCTATACATCGTCACAAACTATCGTACTTATAAGTAGTGGTAAGGTTATTCTAACATAACTTTCTCATCATAATTATCTGTGACACCGACCAGTCATGTGCTCTCACAAGTAGAGGATCTTTTACTGCTGGGTTTAGCTTCTTTTCTTACCAGTTATTTAGCTCCAGGGCTAATGTGGACCAATGCTTGGAGTTTCTCTAATTCCAAAACTAGCACTCCGCCCGCGACATCGTACGCAAAAATAGTGATAGATCGGGTAATATGCATGGTATAAAAATAATTTATAGCTTACAGCACCCACGAATAAGCTGTCTGCCAAAGAAAGAATTTTTAGAATTGGATACAAACATATAAACTTACACACAATATCTCTTTGTAGTTAAGTAAGTATAGAAAAAGCTTAAAACTGAAATAAAAAATTGGTCTTTTTCCGTATAGAACTTGAGAATTTTCTTTACTGCGAAAAATTTCAGCTAATCTCCTCATTCATAAATAGCTTAGTACCATACCTACTGCAAAATCATAGTACAAATAATGAACTTTCTAGAATTTTCTTTAAAAATAAAAACGCGTGCCCCTATTTTATGATAAAACGTAGGCTGAACCGTCGAACCATGAACCACGATTAGGCTTTATCAATTCAAAGAACGAGTCCTGAGAATAAAGACCTAGACTTCCACATCATTAAACAAGAAAATGCCAATAATTTTTAGATTTTTTTTGGCGAATAATTGTATCTTCAATTGAGTATTTTATTTTATTATTACTTGGATAGGTTCTATGCTGCATTGCAAAATTACTTGCGATATAAATTTAGTATTAACTTATCAAGTCGTTGCGCCTGTAATCCCAGGGTTAAGCAGAGGTGGACATATAGTAGGTACACCCTCACTTTGTCAGTTACAATTCTAAGTGCCACGTGTATTATGGGGCGAGCCTATTGCTTTCTATCTGGCTCTGCTACTGCTGTTCCAATTCCTATTGAAAAACCCGAGTAATGTACCTTTCACCAACTATTCCAAATTAATATGTATCACATAATTATTCGGCAAAATTTCACCTTTCACAAACACAATGGTTTAATCTCCACACTAGTTTAATTTTAATTACCAACTTCAATTAACTCGGTTCATTACCTAAACGTTTCTATTTCCTTTATGTACCTAATACATTTATGTATTTACTATGTACTTCTGCCAAGGAACGGAAGTCACAAAATTGTTGCGTACAGAAGGCTGGTTCTGTACAACAAGCATGCGTCTATAATGCGAAAAAGACGTCATTAACCACGACTCGGTTGGGTTGGGATGATGCGACTCGACACCTTGTCAGACTATTCGCTGTTATTGTATGAAAATAAAGATATTCCGACCGCCTCAAGTCAAGCCGGCTTTCAGCAAGCCAGTCTGAACTGTCTTCATAAAGTATTCATTCACGAGACTAGACTAATGAAAAAAACGCTATCAACAGAACTGACTTGTGAACCAGTCTCGAAGCCCATAAGTGAACATTAATCTCACTGCTGGACACATTTGTCCAGCAGTGAGATAATGTAACGGAAATGAACGAAAAAACTGGAAATCATGAGAGGCATTCATCTCATGATTTCCAGTTTTTTCGATTCAGTGCTATTGTGGACCACTGGCTTTGTCCAGACCGTTCCATCATTTTCTACGGGGTCTGCCGCGTTGCCTTCCGACTGTGTCAGGGCGCCACATGCTAGTTATTTTGACCCACAGCTCATTAGGCATACATTGTTTATTCATTATCTATAGGTACCAATATTATAAATAGAGAGTGCAAATTTTGTGAGTTTGTATTATGTCTCCAACAACGGCACCTATTAGGCTACTTTACCCAGGTACCGCGTACGGAGCTAGTTTTATTCTAAAGGCAAGCGAGCCTTCTGTACTTTTCTTTTTGTGTGGCATTTATAAGAACAAACTTGGCGAACAAATATTGGACTGTGGAATATATTACATAAAATATTGCATTAAGGGATTACTTGGTTCGTTCAATAAGATTATTGTATATCTGGAGATGTTTTTGAGCTTACTGTAGTACAACGGGTTTCTTTGTTTCGTAGAAAGACAAATACTGTTTGTTGTAGAAAAGCTTTCTTGGAAAAACCATGGATAAAAGCTACTGCCTACTTAACGTATGTATGTTATCTGTCGTCTGCTAGACTGCATTAATGTGAAATTGTTAAATAAATCATTATTTATCAATTTTACATTACTTATCGGTGTTCCAATATAGGTTATATTCATTTAAAAAAAGAAGAACTTCTGGCGTGTGGCCAAAATCAACACCAAGACGCCATCTTGTTTTATAAATTCTTACTAATCAAAAACATTCAAACATTTACGAGCGATAGACCGGAAAAGACGAAGAATATCGTAATCCATTACCGGTACTTATTACTGCTTTATAACAAGTCGGCCTGTCTAGTGTCATACGCCCGCTTGTCAGTAGCATTTGTGTGTCAGAATCTAAAAAAAATGTTGACCTCAAAATTTGTTTATGACAGTATTACGAATGCTTCTTAAAATCCTGACAGACCCGACTGTGCCCCTCTGATCACCAATAGATCTTTATATTACTGCACTTAAGAATGTTTTAATCATTCACTTTCTTCTTTTTCTTCTATGTTTGTTGTATACCTATTTAATTAATGTTCGATTTAAAAAAAATATTTATACTTGCTTCAAAATAATAAATCTACTATCCTTTCTCCAATTCACAAAGCAATTACGGGTGCAGTGAACAACGTTAATTCGAAATTATTTACGTCAGTATTAACTTACAATAGAATTAATTAATTAACTTGCAGACTGGAAACAAAAGCAACATGCATTGTAGGTTGTAGAAAAACTTGAAATATAGTAGATGTATAAATATTTAAACAGGAAAGCTTGGACTGAGTGAATGGGATAGGTAGGTGAAAAATAAATCTTATTCGTTTATTGTGCGTATTTTTAACATAACCGAAAGGCACTGGTTCTCCCCGTCTTTGCGATCATTTTTTTGTTCTAGACCATACCTAGTTACGGAGATATTGGGGGTCAAAGTTCCAACTTTTTCACAAGTTTTTTTTTAAATACATGTTTTTAATGTAAGATTTTTACCTTACACACCTCTACAGCCCCCGTACTATTCAATCCATTCATCAGCACAATGCTTTGAGTGCTTTCCACCGAGTCCTACCTTAAAACGAGATTTTTCACCCCAAAAAAAAGTCGAATCCCAGCAATAATTTTTGCGTAAAGTTACTTAGTTTGATGTACAGAATGCTTGGTTGACGGCTATGTGAAGGGTCTGTTTACACCCTGTATATTTATTTTTTCTTAATTTATCGCCTCACTATTTGGTCTAGTGGTCGCAAGCCTAAACAGCGCAGCGGAGGAATAGTATGAGCAGTTTGGAATAAGGTTGATGAAGAATAATAAGTGAATTTGTGTTCATCGACGGTATCAGTAGAATGCTTCATCCTTTCTTTGTCTTGTACCCTACTTAGTTATAAATGATTAGCTGTTGCCCGAGACCTTCGTCCGTGTAAAATATTAAAACCTATAACCTTCCTCGATAAATGGGCTATCCAACACTAAAATAATTTTTCAAATCGAACCAGTAGTTCCTGAGATTAGCGCGTTCAACCAAACAAACAAACTCTTCAGCTTTATAATATTAGTGTAGATTTCTGGAATGTCTAGAAGAGACCGATGACCTTCGTTTTAAAGACATCTCAGTCTCATCATAATCATCGTTATGCTTCATACATACAATGTTCCTCTGATTAAAAAGACTGAGTTGACAGACTGATTAGATTTTGAATTCAATAACAACTGTCTATTTGTGCTATTTGAAGTTTTTGATCCAGTCTGGTTGCCATCGTCAAAGAAAAGCAAAAATTCTGAATTTATGTGAGATACTCACTCTAGTCCGTAAGAAACGATAACTTCACATACCCAGATCTTGGCACTACCTTATAACTCGTCGACCATTTCAGTCTCCCTCACGTAACAGTGGAGTCCAGCTCATAACGAAGCCGGCCATCAGTATGACAGTAGGGTCAGGACACATAAACGTTAAACGCGCCCAATCCACCTAATGAATGTGAACCGGATCGAATGTACTGAGGGCTTTAGAACAGCGGACGAATACTATGAGCGTTTTGACAAAGCTTATGTTAGGATGTGCACAGAGAGGTTTGCCACGCGTAGCTTAGTTATTCATTTTTGTATTCCAGCCACGCATTCGCGCGTAGCAGGGTCCTGGGTCACAAATCACAGCGGACGCTGTGGACGATCTTGCCTACGTTTTCTTATAGTGAGGTTTTGTACACGTGCCTGGCTAAGCCAAGGGCTGTGCAGCGCCTCAGGCATTTTCTTGAGGTTGATAACAGATCTTCTCTTGCACGGGTACGTCGCAGCGGCCGCATTCTGTGAAGCGCGATGCGCATGCTGTGATCTTCGCCAACGGTGTAAATACGAGGAAATAAAATCATATATTCATTTGCATTCCATAATGTGGAAGATCTTACAATGGGCTTAAACCAAAGGTACAATTACGGACCCTGTAGGGCACAGCAAAGAGTATAAAATAAAAGTGTGAAATAAAATGAATACTGAATCAATTTACAATTTTAAAAGATGTGCTTAATATTAATTAACTAAATTACATTATAAATATTGTTAAGATCAAGTTAAAACATAACAATTATTTGGTAAGATTACATTAAAACATCATCATCTGCCTAGCCTTTTCCCAACTATATTGGGGTCGGCTTCCAGTCTAAACGGATGCAGCTGAATACCAGTATTTTACATGGAGCGACTGCCTATCTGACCTCCACAACCCAGTCAGTACTGGGTAATACGATACCCCTTGGTAAGACTGGTTGTCAGACTTTTTGGGCTACTGACTGCCTAACGACTGTCAAAGATCTACAAATGACAGCCGGGACCAACGGCTACGGCTACGGCGATTACATTAAAACATATTTTATAAAATAATATTTATCTATATATGTATGTATGAGTGTGAATTCTAAACGACTAACAATGTATGGTGTCTGTTTCTATCAATTAGCAAATAATGGAGTTCATAAGTAAATATCTGTTTACGATTGAGATAAACATCGAATAATTAATATTAACAGGAAATAAACGTAGATTCTAAAACAATAAACATTTTGGTTTTGGACATTGCATAAGTTCATTATCATCTTCCTGACATTATCCCATGTTATGTGGTGTCGGCGCAACACGTTTTTTTCTTGCATAAGTAAACATAAACATACAAAAAAGTCATACAAAAAAAAAAATTAAATCTCTTTTCTCCTGGCCACACGTTTAGGGTTTTAGGCCATTACACACGACATTTGTGAGGAAGCAAGACACTGAAACTGGCTAATAAGCCTAAATCGTCACGCGTGGCGCGCCTTAACTGCAGTTTGACCCTTTACCTGGACAATTGACACTTAAGGTCTACCTGAAATTAAAGAGTTACAAGAACTCTTTGATTTCAGGTAGACCATACGTGCTTTTGAAAACCAAAATGTAGATTTTACCTATCGATGGGTATATGTAGTTGTTTTACAATATTATGTCCCTGATTGTATCACTAAAACTGCATCGTTGGTCAAGTGGTCACAAGCGCGACTGCTGAGCATGAGGTACCGGGTTCGATTCCCAGATCGGGCATAGTATGTTATTGGGTTTTTTCCATTACGAATTTCTCAGTAGCAGCCACGGAGTTTGGATTTGTGTCCGGTTGATGGCAATAGGCTCGCCGGTTTAATAGCCAATGGGACTCAAACATAACTGGCGAAATATGCTGGCGTGATGTTATGTGTTATGTTACGTTTCATGATAAAAAAAAACTTTAAGAACAATTTAATGTCTTAACAAGCTACTTAATATTTTAAATACCTAATTGATTCATCTACTAGAACTTTTGGAATCCACACGAGTAATCCTGATCTTCTTGGAATCCACGCGAATGATCCTAAACTTAAACTGAAGTTCATAATATAATACCAAATCCAAATTAAATTAACAATTCAAACATAGTTTAACCCAGACAAAGTTTATGAAATCGCAATAAGTCGCCAATTAGGTTCCCTGTTACACCGAGAATATTATAAACAGACTAAATCATTTCTTAATATAATAAGTAGCAGTAGTACTTCTCTTGCAGTTCAAAAGATTTTTTTTTTAGATCTGTGGTTTGGTTAGCCGAAGATAATCTATTTGTCGGATGCGGTCATTAGTACGGACATAAAATGAATTAGAAAGCGCGCCAGTGTGATGAAATTACGCGACCTACTTACCAGTCATAACACAGCGTGTTTCTACAGAGCCCTGATGTCCAGCTCGGGGCGAGGGCGACATTCAGTGTCGGATCGCGGCAAAGTTGAGACGTCTTGTGTGTGCCTTTTCATTGTGCTCCGTGTTATTGTGTTATGTTGTAATCTTAAGTAATTCGTTAGTTTTGCTAGAAACAGTGTATCGCACCCAGTGTGTTTTCATAGAACGAAATCCATCGTCTGCCCACATGATGTACGAGTCTAATGGAGTTAATCCTGACATATCCGACATATTCATAATAGTTGGAAGCGATGCGGTACTAGATTTTGTAAGCCTAATGAAGACAAGATTATGTTTGATGTCCATTAAAATTATTGTATAGAACATTCTACCAATCATTTAAGGTTTGACAAGGTATGACCTTGGATTTATAAATCGCTATCTTCCTGACCTTATCCCATGTTACTTGGGGTCGGTGCAACGCGTTTTCGCAGATTTATAAATGATATTTAATTTTATAAAACTTCTTTCTTCTTTATCGCGTGGTTAGTGCCTGACCTGGTGTCAGAGTTTATATAAATCATATTTATATCTGTAAATTGGTTTTACAAACCCTTTTACACGTCACATCATGTTATGTTTTAAAACTAGATGGGGCCGGTGTTTCGTACCTGACTACTCTGAGAAGAATCAGCCGAAATAAACTCAGAGGTCACTGTCTCTAATAAAGTCCAGACATTGGTCAAGTCATATGAGGAAAATGCAGACTAGTGTCTGGGGTGGTCTTTTGAAAAAAGAACCACACAGATTTGAGTGGACCTGTCCAGTCAGTGCAGGCATTTGTCAGTGATCGTGTAGCTCGACTCATAACCCAAAGACCGCCCATGGACCTCTATCTTGGCTTTACATGCCGTCAAGAAATATCTCGCAGTCATGATGGTTTCCTCACGATGTTTTCCTTTCCCGAAGCAAGTAATAATTATACAATACGCACATACATCCGAAAAATGAGAGGTGCGAGTTTTAGGTTCGAACTCGAGACCTATGACTTGGCAGTCCGACGTTCACACCACTAGGTTATCACTGCTATATTATTTTAGGTTGAAATGCATTAATCCAGAATCTAACTTTTAGCAACTTGGGACCAATTATTTTAAATGTGACTATTATTAACCCTATTCCCATTTCTACTAACTTATTGAATAGATTTCTAAGTAACTTACTTTAAAATGGACTGAAAAACTAAAACTTTCAAAATTAATTTTATTCCTAAAGTCAGAATCATTTAATGCTCCACTGCGTCAAAAGTTCTATCCAATTCTATTCAAGACTAAAATCTTCGTGCAACTCGAGAAATAATTAGCATTAATAAAATAATAATTACATCAAGCGTCGCAATCTACACTATATATAAATAGGTGTGTTTGTATGTAGGCGATAATCTTCGAAACTACTGATCCGATTTTGAAAATTCTTTCATTAAGAGAAAACTTCATTATTTTCGAGTTTCATAGGTTTTTTTTTTACATCTGGCTCTTATGTCCCACTGCTGGGCAAAGGCTTTCGCTATGGTTTTCCAATTTTGTCCATTAGCCTTCTCCGACCAATTCCTTAAGAATTACTCCAGATAGTCACGCCAGCGGCTCATAGGCTATATTTAAATAAATTCACGAAGTTCTCGGGGGATAATTATGACCATAACGCAAGCGAAATCGTGTACAAAAGCTAGTTCTAATAATTAGAATTATTTGCAATGAAGGTCAGAAACCCTGAGAGTTGCAATTTCAATTTTCGTAGTGTTTGCAGACGCCTCAGCCTCTGGGTTAGGGATGGCAAACATTTTACTGTTGACTTTGAAGCTTTTGGAGAAAATATTGTTTGTGTTCGTGATCTTTTATATTAAAAAACTAAATGCGTCCAAGGGTTGACTATATTGATCTTACAGGTAAGTGTTTTCTATTTCTGTCCTCGATGAGTGTTTTTTATAGTTTCCGAGTCAATTTAGGACTTGAAGGAAAACTTTTCCCGCTTAGAGTTATTTTGTTGATTATTAGGTTGAAATTTCAGGACTTACGATATCATAAGTATCAAGACGAGTTAAGTTTTTGCCTGATATTCTTTCCAGGAATCTAAGACTTTGCCTAACTGCCTCTGCATAGTGGCCACAACCTACCTAAGTTACAAAAAACCTCTACCATAATAAATTAGTATGGATTTTTTGTGATGTTTAATCACTGTTGGACCGACCCACAGTTGGTCGGTCCAACAGTGATTAAAATACAGACATCGACACAGTCTCATCCGCCTCTCTTGCTCACATGGACAATAAAAAGACGGCACGGTTGGCGCAGTGGCTGAGCGATTGGCTGCTGCGCTACGTGTCGCGGGTTCGATCCCCGCACGGAACAAATATTTGTATGACCTACAGGTAGTTATTCCGGGTCTGGCTGTTTATGTATGTGAGTTTAAATGTTTGTTAACGCACCCACGATACAGGAGAAATTCCTACTGTGGGGCAAAAAAAAAAAAAAACTAAATCCTGCATTACCCACACACACACATTATAATTAAAACAAAAGACTATTCTACGAATGTACTGCACAAACGGATATGGTATCTAATAATAATTTAAATTGCAGTAGCAGTGAGGTATAATAATATAATACTATAATACCTGATTAAATAGTCATTATAAGTTGAGACAATTCTGCGGAAAGCGTACCACATGTTTGCTACCCCTGCTCTATAATAATACCGCCTCTGAACAAATGTTATTAAAAGTTCTGATTATTTTCACTCCGTTTCAACCGTACATATAATAAAACGGCTTACAAACGATGTTGATGCGCCGTTTGTTGATTGTTTTATGCGCTTTGTTTGAAATTAAAGTTTGTAGCGGGCCTTAGGATTCTGAAAAGGTTTGAAATGCTCTGGTATTGAAATACTTAAATAAATTATTCGATTGAATGGGAATCCTTAACTTTGTTCACTTTTAGTTATTCTGTTTTTTTTGTAATATTTATTGTGTTGTGTTATTAAAAAAGTTTTTTTTTATATTGCCTGGATTTTCTAATTAACAGCAAATGACTTTGCGTCGAAATAGAAAACTTATACATTTGTTTAAAATCTAAATCTCATAAGCTAAGGTTGCCACTAACTTAAATTATCTACTTCAAAATGAATTCTAATCTAATATTTTAGAGTATACATTACTTTTATCTAATAACAAATTAGTGACCAGTGTTAACTTTCAGCACCATATCTTTCTAGCCAGTAACATCTTTAGGAAATTTTTGCTCACTTCAGTAATTTGCAACTGGCACAAAAAAGAAAAAGGACACCACCCAATGTGACCTCCACAGCACTATTAACCGGACAATTTATTCATATTTTTATCTGTACCGAGGGAGGCTGTCAAACGACACCTTTTGTTTAACTTTCATTTAGGCACCCTAATCTTTATTGTTAATCCTCGGCCATTTTTATTTTAACAAGAATCCCTCCGTCGAAAAGAAATTAAGGGCCCTCGCCCACCACAATTTTTTGCGACGCGGGCTGTGTACCTTCGCTCACGTTACCTCTATTCTGTTTCGCTGCCACGCTTTAGTCGCAGTTACAGTGCAAACGCGATGGAACCTCCATGTCACGCGTTTGTATCGATACAGTGACGATACTGACGCGAGTTTGCAACATTTCTGTCGCGTATTGCAAATGCGACTTACGCGCGATAGCAACAATGCTGTCGCGCGTTTCATAACCGAGCTGCAAAAAGTCACCGTAGCCGAGAGACCTTTTGTAAAAAAATAGCAGCCATGTTGTATTTCATTTTCGTGAATCGACGTTCAGAATATCGTTTTAATTTGAAAGTGGCGTGCGACCGCCCGCGCCATATCCAACGGACTCGTTAATGAGAAGGGAGGTCTGGTCGTGAAGGGTACATAAGGGGCAATAAGGCCGGTTCGGACGTATACATATGGGAAGGTCTGTTTTTGGGTCCGTAAAAAGACAATGGATTGTGATTATTATTTATTATAGTTTTGAATAGTGTGGGATTCTGTTTTGATAAGTTTTGTTGGGCTGTCCTACTTTTGTCCCTAGTAGCGTCGCGAAAGCACGTATTTTCAGATGGAAAATGTAAAGTGATGATAAAGATGAGATTATTGTAATTGGTTTTATTAGAATACGACAAACCAAACACGTACATTAGAGGAAGTTTGAAAGTGGCGCTTGTTACAGAAAAATTTAAAGGAAGTCGTTTGTCTTGGTATGTACATGTAATGAGGAGGGATCAAATGCATGTGACTAAAAGAGTGATGGTCATGAATGTTGAAGGATAGAGAGAGAGAGAGGAATTCCAAAGAAAAGATGGATGGATTGTGTGAGGAATGATATGAAAGAGAAAGGAATAAGTGATGCCGTGACGTGTTACAGGGTAGAATGGAAGAAGAAAACGTGTTCTGCCGACCTCAAATAGAAGGGCAAGAAGATGATGACGACGAACCAGACATAGATTGTATTGAAAACAAACATTAATTGTTGAATGTGCTGCTCTTAGTAACTTTGTATTTTTAAGAAATTTGATTAGACCTGAGTACCTATTCAAGTACCATACCGAATATGTATAAGTTTCGACCTCAGTCTATAACAAAACTTATTATGTACTGTTCTACCTTTGATACTCGTAGCTATGAAACATGTGGTTCTAAGCATTTCGACCCACTATTCGCTACACCACCGTCGGGTACAATTTGTCCATGCATAAACTTTTTGCCTCACGAATCAATCAGTCGGTAATACATATTGGATTCTTCAATACAACAATACAATTTTAAAAAATCTCTCACAAAATTACGTCGAAATATGAAAGAGTTTTAATTATCACATTTTGTTTAAATATGCGTAAAAATCATATGTTTTAACACTTATGCTACGCTACAATTTATTGCCATCATTAATATTATGTTTAAATTGTCGGCGTTGCAAATGATTTCGTGCAATATAATTTATAATTTTCGCAAAATATTCAGTCTCATTTTAAAATAAAATACGGTAATCTCAATTGCGGTGGTTTGCTAAAATTCAGCTGATTGGCTTTGAGTAGCAAATTAACTGTAATTTCTGTTAGTATTTTGAAATATTAACTGACATTGGTGCACCTATTGTTTTGGGATAAACCTAAGTAGCTTACTGTGGCTGTCGTATTTGAATGATTTATCGAGTTAATCAGCTAGGTATGCAAGAATTTCAGGCAGGTATTCAGTAAATGGGTTATCGTATTTTATCAGCTCGGTTATATCCGGCATTTACGTTAGTATGGACGATCAAACGAATCATTAATTTCGATAAAATATTAGCGGACTTGCGGGGAAAATTGATTGAGTATACGGTCAATTGCTTTACAAATTGGGTGTAGTTTTTCTATAAAAACTACGCTTATAAATAGTATAGTTTCATTTCAAGGGATATCGTATTACCCAGTATTAACCAGATTGTGGAGGATATACAGTCGCTCCATGTAAAATACTGGTATTCAGCTGCATCCAGTTAGACTGGAAGCCGATGCCAACATAGTTGTGAAAAGGCTAGGCAGATGATACAGTACCTGAAGATCAACCCGAGCGGCTGTTATTATTTAAAGAGCTCCTCCGCCTCCTCTGAATTACAAACATAAAGCATTTGATATATTTTAATTAATTATTTTAATAGTTTTTGCGATGATGACGAAAGGTGACAAGGGAAAATTCGTTGATTTCTTCAGTCTTTGACTAATAGTAGATACTGTTAATGCCAAAGTAACTCTGTCTGATTGTAAAAGACACATTAATAACTTTTCACGAATAAACGAATTTCGTAAAAGTTGGTACGTACCACGATTTACGTTCATAGCAGGATCGTTCTTATCCCGGGTATTATGGTCGTACTTTCATACAAGCCTAGGAGCTTGTCTTACCCTTATAACCTACTAGCTTTTGCCCGCGGCTTCACTCGCGTTAATTTAGAATTTGTCAGTCAATTCGGGTTGTACTCTGCTTGTAATAAATTAATCATGATTCGAAAGACACGTGGCGCCATCTATTATCATACGTACGTTATTGTTATTTTCCTCAAGAACAGTACTTTTTTTACAGGATAATACACGGACATAGGGTTTTCAGGACTTTACAGGATGAAAGGTCCTGAACTATGTCCGTTGATGTACACCTGAAAACGTATATGTAAAATTTCAGGATGATCGATTCAGTGGTTTAGGCGTGAAAAGATAACAAACTAACAAACTTACTTTCACATTTATAATATTAGTTAGGACTATTCTTCGTGATGTTAGAGTTTCTAAACAGTTTGGTTGCCCTAGGGGCTTACCGTATTGTTTGCCCCTAGGCAAGCCACTAATCCCGAGATTACGTGCCGGTTGTATAATTTCCGAAATGCATGCAGTAATTATTAAAGTAAAAACTTCATAAACATCACATTTAGAATGTATTACTCCAGTTTCCAAAAAAAATACATGACGCTCCCTAGATTATCTCTCCCTTGTATAGTGTTAACAAGAGATTTTTTGTGCTCACCCCGGATGAGGTTATTATTTTATTCTCACGCTTGGTATTATTTATTTTTATTTTGCTTTTTCTCATTATCATCCTCCCGCTCTTCACTTTTATGCTTTTTATGCCTTTTATGCTTGACGGAAAGAATGTTTGGGGTAAAAGCTGTTGTATGTGTGATAATGCTTTAATTTTTTACGTGTTTGTAGGAATCCCTTTGACTTTAGCGTTGAATTATGTGCGATTTCAGGGAGTATGCTTTTTAATTAAAATGAAAATTACTGTTACTATCCTGTCTCATCCCACTGCTGGGCAAAGGCACCTCCCTATGATTTCCAAATCCTACTATCCAGGACCAATGTGCAAAAATGAAAATGAAAGTAATTATGTTAAAAAGGCAGTTCTACAACTGAGGAACTTTAAAAACAGCGTCAGCACATTTTTTTCCAGAAGTCAATTTAAATTAACCCAATGTGAAAGTCATCACCGAATATATTCATATTGTATGAATCCACTGTATCCTAGAGAAGCTACTTATGCATCTATTTTCATTTTTGTATGTCTCGAATGGGTTCATTTTGTTCACATTTAGTACTTAAGCCACGTTTGTCATTTAGCCATCAGATCCTTGTACTGCTACATTTACACTTTATTTCCCACTAGCTTTTGCTCCCGGCCGCGCTCCCGTTATTTGGACAGAAATTAACTCACAGAAATGTTTTTTAAATATAGCTTATGAGACTCGGGGATAATGTAGATTCCCGTTACTGAAAGAATTTCCACAATCAGATCAGTAGTTCCGAAGATAATCCCCTACATACAAACAAATTCCACTTCTTTATAATTTTAGTATAGACTTACAAAATACACGAGCACCGAAATATCTCCTAGCTTAACGCCGTGTAGACGTAGACGTGCTAAGCTATTCGGTTAGCAATGCAGTCAGTATGCAAATCAAGCGATCGATTGAGGGTAAGAATAACCTTCGCCATTGTGTCGGTGTTGCCAGACTCCAGTCAAGTGTGGACGCAGATCTAGACTGATTAAGACTGATGCTTTCAGTGTTTAATTCAGGTCGAGGTCGGAAATAGCTGGTAGACTAAGCTTGTTGTGGACTGTTCTCGGTTATGATGCATGGTGAGTGGAATATATACTGTTATAAGTAGTTTTAATCAAAATGTAGTGACGTAGATTGATACGAGTTGAGAAATTGAGTATACCTACTTGGCAATAAACAAACTAAACTAAACTAAACCAATGATTGCAGGACGAGTAAACGGTGATAAACAAAGGGCATGTACAAGACATACCACACACATGCACACCACACACTTATAGGTAAATTTACTTTAACTTTCACAATTGCTCTGGATTTGCAAATGTTTACTGTAGCCTAAAAAATCTAACCTGTACGATGCTATTGTACCTACCTACTACCTATTTATCTTGTAAGAGGAAGGAGTTAAGTCTCCACGACACAGGGAAGCCTGGTGTGGAGGCTATTATTTTTTATTTGATTGCAATGCTAGTAGAAACACTGTCAGAGGGTGGTTTAGAATTTAGATGGACACTGACGTTATTGGCGATGGTCTTCAGACAAATCAGGTGTGTAGTACTGGCAACTGGAGAACGTGTATGACCAGATTTCAATCTTATATAAAGGTGAGTAGCCTGCTTTATTCATTAAACTTTCCTGATACATGTTTTCCTTTACACGATAAACCATTGAATTGGAATTGTGAATTGATTTAATGTAATAACAACGAGCATGCCCAATCTCTACCACATTATCAACCAACTCCTGATAACACGAACGAGTTGACAAATAAAATAATGTCGCACAAATTACAACATTGCGTCCCCTCGTCAATTCACTGAATATAACGTTATCTGATTTGTCAATTTGAGCAACAAACAATAGCGGTAATGTACTTAACAAGCGACGCGTGATTTCAAATGAGTTTGTAAGCCCTAGTACGATTTGCGACTTGCGTAAAACCCATGCGACCGTCATTTGTTTAATTGTCGTGGCTACAAGCCGCGTCAGTGTCGCTGTCGCAAGAAGCGTGCCACTTTAATGTGTAAATCGAGTCGATATTTCAACCACCCACTGTATTTTCAATGCTTTGCTTAGCGTCGAGAGTTGGAAATAAAATTGTGAGTATTTTTAACGCTCTGAGATACATTCTGTTGGATTCGTATGGGGATAAGTCCGGCTAAGTACGGAGGGTAGAAAATTCAGTGCGCGACAAAAATCGCCCGTGCGTACGAAGGCCTATACGCTGAATGTTGTCTATCAAGTCTCATTACCACGGTTTGTTATTAAATCGGGAATGTACAGTGTTTGTATTTAATTACGCACATTTAACGATAGTAATCCCTAATGAGTTACAGTCCATGTCAGTTTGCTTTAAAAGCAATTTGTTGGAACTGGTTATAGAGAGCTGTGAGGTGGAAAATTGACAATATATTATTACCTGGTTAGGTTCTGTATAAATCGTAATGTCAAGTTACTAATCCGTTGCTAATCTTACTCGTTTATAGTGTGTGGTATAGTGTTATCCATTCAATGAATAGAAAAAGAAAATAACATTGATTCAGCAAAAACTTTCCGCAGCAGCATTTTAAAATAGTATGGATATCAGCAGCCCGAATGTACCCACTGCAGGTTATAGGCATCTCTTTGCTTGTGCCAAGCTCCACGCTCCTGTGTTAGCCTAATCCAAAATTGACCTGCGATGGCAATAATGTCATCTGCCCATCTGTCGGATGACCAACACTTCAGCTTACATTCTTGGAGGGTACTCAGTCACAGTTCTGTTTCATAGTATATATGTATAATACCTATTTGACATCAAATCCAATATGTACGTTTATACAAAAATAGCCTCTGAAAATGTCATAATGTTAAATCCGCCTTTGTACAAGCAAATTTTTATTTGACATGTTTAATATTTGTTTTGAATTTCCCGATATTTCGGCGCTCTTGCAAGTTCAGTTTATCTGTGCAACAGCGCCGAAATATCGGGAACTCGAAACAAATAGTAAACATGGTAAATATCCAATTTTCAGTGGTAATGATGGTGTTAGTGCCCATGACAGTTTAAAAACTAATATTTTTATTTGATTTTGCGTACTGTTGCTAAAATTTAATGAAAGATCGTTAAATTTAACCTGTTTTAGAGGACCAGATATAGACGAAAGGATTCTTGTCACAAGGGATCACAGGACACCAAGTTTCAAACCACTCAATCGGCCCATGTCTCCCACTTCGTGAGACAAAGATCAATCTAATACGACAAACAAAACTTGGAAACTTGTACAGAAACCCTTCTAAATTGATACAAAGACCCAGCACTAAAATGAAACCGCACAGAACTTGGTGTATTAATTCCGATCAGTTTAGTGTTAAGGACAAATAACTGTTAGGTCTATAGTCCACGTTGCTACTCAAAAGTAATCAATTACAAACATAAATATATCTAGCACTAGTAGTTCGATGCGATCAGAGGTCCACACTAGCTCTAGATCGAAAGAATTACAAGTCGGGGAAAGGCCGTTGCCCAGCAGTGGGATGATACAGACTAACATCAACGGTATTTCAATGGCGTTCCGTACACGACGCAACCAATCACAAACTAGTTACCAATACGTTAACGATCGTTCAATCCGGTATGGACAAATTGTGGACACTCCGCAGTTTGCCAGATATTATACTGAAGTATCTGTCAGTGTCCGGTATCCGCAGCCGGTTTGGAGTTACAGTGCGGTCCAACCGTGTGGACTGGAGAGCGGACCTGACTGCGGACAGTGGACATTCACAAATCATCTGCCTAACCTTTTCCCAGCTATGTTAGGGTCGGCTTCCAGTCTACTCGGATGAAGCTGAATACCAGTATTTTACATGGAGCGACTGCCTATCTGACCTCCACAACCCAGCTTGTACTATGGTGATTCAAGACACACACTTTACTTTTGAATAACGGCGTGTAAGATGGGCCTTAGCCACGGAATATTATGTTTGCTATTCTGCTATGCTACTAACAGTAGTAACAGTAGTTCAAAGCAATAATCCTAGATTATAATATGGCAATTCAATTCCATCAATCGTATTATATTTGATGATTAATTGAATATGTGTGTTTACGGACATTTGTGTAGCTTCAGGAGTATGATACAAAACAGAGACTAATACCCGTTTACATTACATATGTGGAGAATGAGTGTATCAAATTACACGACTGAAATACTTTTTCATGGTGAAAATTTTTGCTTAAATATAAAATAGAAAGAAAGAAAATATGTCTTTTTATTTTTTTTAGTTCTGACCCATAGTTTACTTAAATGCTGAGGCTGAATATTGTCATTGCTAGTCAGTGAGGTGACAGTAGTGCTGCTAACCACATGTGTGTCAATTTAACTAACGTCACTTATGAAAACTATGTGTGACCATTCAAAAAACACTAAAGGAAAAAGTAGTAAAGTGACTGAAAAATGCTCGAACATTTTGTTCGTATTGCCTTGCCATGTAGTAGAGCACCTACCCATTGTGCTTGATTGCTTGGAATCTATCGAATATCTAGACATTGTGATAGGAATTCTATTGATCACACTTTCACTTTGAGCTGGCCTAGCGTAGTACGAAGTTTCAATAGAATAAGTTATCAGCTTATACTGGTTTTATTACCGCTAATATGCGGCCTACTGTACCAATAGCTCAACTGAATTTTGGACCAATCGTCTTAGAAGCTATCGGTCTCTGTTACGTATTACTCCTGTAGTCTTGTTGAAGGAATGTTTAGTCTACCCAAGCTTAAGGGAATTGAGACAGCCTATGTAGCATGTATTTGTGTGTGTGACCGACGGAGGAAATGTTTTGTCTGAACGCCTTTGTGTGAGTGTCATGTGAAAGGCTCGGATATTGAGATTATGAACGTTCCCTGTGTATGAAAATCTTAGGGCAGAGTTGGAAAGGGGTGCGTTTGTAAGATAAATTCATAATAGTTTTGAGGGTTTTCTTCCTACGCTAGGCTGCAATATTTGAGTATTAGTGCTACTTTTGTATAATATAAAAGATCTATCAGGGAGTTCTTGAAACTGTGGGTACCAAAGCACCATTCCTGCTTTTTAACTTGAAAAGTGTGAGTGTAGTGAAATTATTTCAACTCCTAATGGAACAAGCTACTGACTCTAGGCCCCTTATTAATTGATTGATTTTTTTTTGTTTTGGCTCTCTTTATTTTCTTTAAGTGCTGTTAAATAAAGTCGCTCCTTGTAAAATACTGGTATTCAGCTGCATCACTGGAAGCCGACCCCAAAATAGTTGGGAAAAGGCTAGGTAGATGATGATGATGCTGTTAAATAAAAAAAAACGTCAATTTCAAGTCTTAAAATACATCTTTTAAAAATTAAACATTTCGTTTCAGGCTGGTAAATATCGAAAATTCTTAGAGTGAAATTCAAAACAAATATTTCCGACTTAAAAGAAGACAAGCAAGCAAATTAAAATGCATAAAATAAATAAAAACGTTCTATTCCGTAAAACAAACCGTAGTTTCTTGTTCACCAGGAAATAACTAAAATATTATTCGTACTAAAGTCCAAAAGATTTTCGCTGCGTCCGCTGCAATCTTTCATTATCCAGGAATTATCTTAGCTTTGCTGAAATGATTACTAGGCTAATGTCTGTGTTTTGCTTTCCAGTGTTCTCGTAAAAGTGCAAGGCGTAAGTTATGTTAAAATATAGTTCTGTTTTACTTATTTTATTTAAAACCTTGTGGATAAAATAGTTTCCACCAGCTTTTAGATAGGATGGCTTGACAGGTTCATTATTTTAAGGTATTATGTCAGTATGGGCATAGAATAAGTACTAGGGCACCAGGTTTTGGTAGAGGTAAGATTTATTTTATCATATCGTAAAATACGGGTCAAGCTGCATCCGGTTAGACTGGAAGCCGACCCTAACATAGTTGGGAAAAGGATAGGCAGAAATGATGATGATCATTTCGGATCGATTTTCAAAATCTTAATTTGAAACTTCTGTTTCTGACATGTGTTAATGTCTGACCTTAACCCAAAGTTAAATTGAGAAATTGACATTTTCAGGAGAAACCTTGTTTTCCGAAAAAGTAATAAATGCAGTTTACTTAGTAGCAATTTTCTTCCATGGAGCAGCCAATCTGACCTCAAAACAGTAACCGGGTAATACAATACCCCCTGGCTTAGCAAAGGGTATCGTATTACCAAAATTTCAATATACCCGAAAGTATGAGTAACAGTCTAATGGTAGTCTGACTATCGGACAGATTCAAGTTCAGACAAAAAAAAATTGTCTTCTACAAAAACTACTCATGGAACTTTTTAGAAAACTGGTACTAGCTATCCTTCAAAACTTAAACAACAAACCACTGTTATAATAGTCAGCAAATAAAACGTGGTTCTGTAAACAATTCGGGCCACAAGAATCACAGGCGCATACAACAATATCAGCATCCAATCTGTGCTGAGAGCAAACGGCGTATATTTCGATAAATAAATATTATAGGGACGCGGAGTCGTTGGCGACTGTGAATTTTTTAAACTATGAATATTTTTCTGTTCTTTTTTCGTGGACAATTTATTGGAAAATATAGTGGATTGGACGAGACTGTTCAAATGGACAAAAACGATAAAGAATTGATTGAAAATAATTAAAAAAGGTTTTGTAAGAGCCAAACGAGTATATTATTACTTACATTACATAGCATGACATCCACAACAGAGAGCAGAGATGTAGGTAGGTATCTATAGTTCAACCACCTGGTTATCATTGTAAACTTTAAGTTACAACAATCAAAGATGTTCTACAAACCTTCTATTTTAATTAGAAAGAACAGACAACACCCAATATTACGATAAAAATATTGCAGTAGGTACAAAACTTACAGTTTAACTTGCGTACTTATTATATTCTAGTCATAATATTGAAGAGAGAGACCGATATATATATAAGGTCCCATTAAAATAGAAAGAAAAACGTTTAGAAATCATTTAGACCACCAAAATAAGGACAATTGTAAAAAAAAATAAGAAAAACGCATTAGAGACTTACAAGAAAAAATCAGCTAACGAAAATACACTAAAAATGTTGGTTGGCCAATGATTTTAGATCAAAATAAAATCAGTTTAATCACTATTTTTTTTGGTTGGATATCTTTGGTTAGACGTACTGAGCGTTGTGTTAAATATTTCCACCTATTTTAATGGGACATTATTTATTCCTACGGCCTTAATGCTAAACGCCACCTGAGTCTTTGTCTAGAAAACAAAAAAACAAAATTAATATTGATCACCATTAACGAGAACTTTTAATAGGCATCTTACTTGAATTAAAGACACTTCAATTTCACTACTTTTTTTAAAATTGACATTTTTCTAATACACATTCTTTGTGAGCCATCTTTTTAATTCTTTAAAGTTAAATAAATAATGTTTGTACAGTTCTTACAAAACGAAAACAGTTTTATGAAATTAATTTATTAATCCTATACCCTAGAGCCAACCTACTATCCAACTTTTAATATTGAAAACATCTTTTCGTTTTTTGGATGAGTTTGTCTGCTTGCAATTAAAATAGTTAATTAAGCAGTTTTCTGTACACTTTTTAAGTCAATAACTAAACTATCACGAAATAATGAACAAAGGTAAAAATAAAACTTTTTCACATTTTTATCAAAAATATTCGCTACCCGCTGCTACCGATAACAGTCCACCTCCCCCTATCAAATCTTTCAACACAAAAGTGCATCGAGGCATTTCGCCGCAGCAATTGCAGGCCAGGCAGACGTCTAGGCAGGAGGGAGGCATTACAGCAAAACATTTTTATCTTCTTTCAATTTCCGTACGAAGATACCTACAAAGATTAAACGCTGTATCGAACTATCTCGAACTTCGATTAAAATCGCTAGCTCGGAAAACGGACAAACTTCTCCCTGTAAATATATTTTTGCAGACTGGCTTTGGACCGAGTTTCGAGTTTCAACTTAATACGTAGTGATATTAAATTTTTTCTCGACGTTTGAGATGCATCTCTGAGAAGACGGAATTCTGTGGGATTCGATGCGATTTTTCAGCTAGCAGGCGAAGTTTTATTTATACCGGCTGAAGAGTCGTAAAAGTTTTGTTTTGTCAGGACCTATTTTTACAAATTTGTTAGTAAACCAGAAATGTTTTATTTTGACTATTTACCAATGGGTATTGTTTTACAAGATTCTGCTGGCGCGTGGCCGTTATTGCAACTAATACAATCTTAAAAAAATTCTTATTCTTTATCTTATTTTTTTTTTATATTTAGGTTTGCTGACCTTTTCAATGTAATTTAAGCACAGTAATTTTTTTGCCTAACTAACGTCGTGCCAATATAGTATTTTTATCATTTTAATCGACTTTTTTCCACTATATATTTTTAAAGGGTTAAGAATGTGTCTGTAAACTTGATGTAACTCATGACAATAGAAAACCATGGGATTATTGAATCCTTTCTGAATACTTAACAATAAACTTAACAACCACGTACAAAATCCGCCAAACCGCATTTCCATCGAAACCATCAAAGAAAATACAACATGCTCTCCCAGAAAACCCTCAACAACGAGTAGGAATACTGGAAACATCTTTAAAATATAAAGCACATTATTGTATCAAACAGACCGTCGGTGAGCACCGTTGGATTTTATCACAGATCTCATCACATACCATATAATTTTATTATACCTTCGCCTAGCGTGTTAAGTCCTCAGAATATCTTGATTTTCTTAATGGTTTCTTAAATGCTACACATTATCCTCACTTATTTTTATTTACTCTTAACTTTGTAGGTATGAAAGTGTTTTTTTCTGGATCTGGAAATGTACGTTCATGTCATTATGAGACCATGAAGTTGCCGTTGACTAGCCGCTGCACACCATTTTTCTATATTATTATTAGCGTCTGTCTATCTGACCTTCACAAGCCAGTAACTGGGTAATATAATATCCCTTGGTAAGATTCGGTTTAACTTGTTTTCCAAGGCACGGATAGAACTCGGTATAAACAAGGTGTAAACGGACCATTCACGAAGCCCTCAACCAAACATTCTGTACATCAAACTAAGTAACTATACGCAAAAATAATTGCAGGGAAACGACTTCTTTTTTAGGTGTAAAAAATCACGTTTTACGGTTTAAAAATTAAAACTGTTAATAATTGAAAAATGTTATTATACGACTGATGAATTCCTGAATGATAAATTAATGTAGACTTATTTATTTATTCTACTGGAGAATACACACAATTTTTTATTTTTATTTAATAATGAGACTAATTGGAATTTATGATTATTTATTTTAGCATTGACTGTAGAAATTACTCTAAATTCTGATATTCGAATTTTTGTTTTTATTTTAATTTTTTTGTTTTTTTATTTTTTATCATCATTCTATTAATTTTGGCATACCTACCAAATAATTTGTGTTTATTCTCTCGCATGATTCATAAATTTTCATTTTATTTGCATGCAACCATATATTTGTACGCCGCTTGGCATAACATAGCGACCTATCTTTAATTTAAGAACTGTATTCAACACCTTTGTTACACAAAATAAAAATGAGTTTGATTTTGATTTTGACGGTAGGTCTCAATTGTAACGCATTCAAAACATTGTGATGATGGACGCATTGAATAGAACGGGGGTGGTGGTGGTATTTATAGTAAAGTTACAAACTTGTGCATATTATTTAAAAATAATTAAAATGTTGGAACTTTGACTACAATGTTCCTAGGCATGGTCTATAACAAAAAAAAAATATAGCAATGACGGGGAGAACAAGTGCATTTTGACTTCATTAAGGGCACTTTTACACCCATTATGGATCTATTAACCTTGAACACCGACCCGAGCACCTGTTATAATTTAGCCACGAGCCCCTCACACGTTCAACACAATCGTAATCAGGTAATCCATGAATATATCACAAGATTGTATCTCGACAATACAATTTGGTTGAGCCAAGTCTGGTGTACAGTCGAAACCTATTTAGCAGAGCATTGTAAGCTTGCTAGTGTTGTGCTAGATCTAATTAATGAGTGCAGTACCGAATTGGAATAGAGTTTGTCACTAAATAGTTAGTCTAGATTGAAGTTAATGTTTGTTGAATTGGGTTAGCAGGGACGTGATTAAGAAGTGTCGGTAGTGTTTGCTTATAAGTACTTACCCAAGGTACAAGTAGAAATAGGTTGTTAGTTTGTGTAGAGGGTTGCAAAGGTCATTGGTGAAAGTGAGGTTGGAAAAAGAGTCTATTATATGTAAATTCTCAGCAACATCTGACAGCTACACGTGCAAGCGTGCACGTCTAGCTTACATGAATGCAATTGTACGTCGCGATATGCAACTTACAACAACGACCACGGAGAAGACTAAAGAAGTTACTCAGTGTAGCGACGATGCGACAGTATGAAACAAGTGACGCACACGGGTGTGGCTTGATGCAAATCGTGTCTCAAGTAGTATCGCTCGACGCGATGATAGGAGCCTTAGGACCGGAGCCGGAGGTCTAGGTTTCAAAATTAATATTGGCACATCCACCAGTTGACATCGTTGAGGCGGAGTTTTTTGATGCTCGTTTATAGTTTGTTGTTGTCAGTATAGTTATTTTAGTTTATTTAATCGTTAGTGTATTTGATTGATGAAATTAGGCTTCAAAAAGTCATTAAATCTGAAAAAAAAGGTCAAAATATGCACGCTACTTATTAAATGGCAATTACAGGCGTCATAACTGGCAAAACGTCTTGTATGGTTTTTTACGTTCCTTTCAGAAATACAAGCGTGGTATTTCCAATGCTCAAAAATTTCGATTGCCGCACAAGTTGGAAAATGAACTTTATCACATTTCCAGATCCAAATGACTAGGTAGTTTTATATTTAGGTAATAACGGAACTGGCAGGTTGCCCACCTCATGTTGTGTTAAGCACCTCGTTACCTAAATCTATTACAACTGCATTGCTAGTCCCGTCCATCTAGCTGGAATTCTAGATCTAGGTCGTACTCAATCTACGCTCAGAGATAAAGTGGCACACCCTTGTTTGTTGTCGTGTCACTTAGTTTTGCGTATGCTTGAACAATTTTTCTGTATACAGGTAACAGGCAAGGACCTGGTGGATCTAGGTACATTCACGCACACTCCTCATCTTCAGGCTTTGTCATCAAGTAGTATTGGTTTGTTCTGGTTGATAAGATAATTATTATACATAATAACACTCCTGTAATCCTCGAACGGTTAGGCAGAGGTGTACCTAATAGTACACCCACATTTCGCCAGTTTTGTTAAAGTCCCATGCAATAGGGGGCGAGCTTATTGGCATCAACCGGGCACAAATCCAGACTGAGAAATTCTTGATGGAAAAACCCAATAACACTTTGCCCGACCTGGGAATGGAACCCAGGACCTCACGCTCAGCAGTCGCGCTTGCGACCACTCGACAAACGAGGTAATTTATATTATTTTCTGTTTTTTTTTTGTTTTTGGAAAGCATGAGGTTTTGGGTTCTATTTCCATGTCGAGCAGTATTATTGGGTTTATCCATCAAGATTTTGTCAAAGCTTGGATTTGTACCTAGTCAATAGAAAAAGGTCAGATTACATGGGACTTAAACATAACTGGCGAAATGTGCATAATGGCCATAACTAGCGGTAACCGCTTCACACAGTATCAGTTTGCTTATAGAAATAAAACATTAGTAAACTACAAAATTGCACATACAGCAATCAATACAAAGAGAAAACAATAACAACCTCCTAAGCAGTTAATAAGGACATAAAGAGATAGGAAGGCGATCGGAAAGTTCCATATTATCTCCGTCCAAACTGCGGGTACTTGGAAATTGAATTCAGATATTATTATGTTTATTCGACTATGGGTCCCCTTTATTTTATTGAGCGGAATGGTTAACGCGATTTGGAGGCAGAACAACGCGAATTTCTTCTCCAATTGTTTTTTCGTGGTTCGCGAAGAAAATTGAAAAGGTTTTCGCGAAATAATTGATAGATTTATTTATGAGTGAAATGGGGACTTATACGTTATTCAGGGTAGCGAAATGCTGGGTGTAAACAAAATTGTCTCTTTCGATTTACAATATTGTCGCTATTTTGTTTCAATTGTTTTGATAAGGAGAGTAGTTGTTTGTCTATACTAGAAGACTTTTCATGCTTACGAAATTAATGAATTCTTTGTTTTCTCACTAGCGATAGTTTTTTATTATATTAGCAGTTATGATGCAAAAATGTTAGCTGTCAAACAAATAATTTTATTTGGCGTGTGCCAAACTGTGTTTTACTCCTTGATCATATTTTAACAAAAAAGTGTGCATTCTCAAAATTATTAGATGAAACCCGTTTAAACACATTTTCTAACTGAAATATTTTTTACAGGACCAAAATGTCTTCTTTACCTAACTCCTTTAATATCTACTAACAACTTGAAAACATTCAATCAATCCCTGAAATTGATTGTAAAAGTTACTGAACGAGCTGACAGATTCAATTTCCTTAAATTCCCCCAGGGGAGCCGAATTCATAACGGCCTGAATATCAAAATTAATAATTTATAGAATAGACTCGCAATCAATCGGAATGAGACAAAATAAGTGATTATTCTCCATTAATAGTCCGTGTGAGTTTCAATTATCACTTATTTGGTGGATTGAAAATATAATTAAGTCGCTAGTCCAGGGGGGTTACCATGACGTCTCTAAGCAGGAGTAATTCCAGTGTGGGAAAGAGACATGGCTATACAGGTCGTCAAGCGACGTTATGGTAGGCCACCAGGTCGGGTGCGTAGTACTTGCAACCGATGTGCGAGTATGACCAGAGGCCCTAGCACGAGCGCGCGGTGGAAACGTAACGTAAACACGTCGATTTTTGAATAAAAAATACAATAGACAATGAATAAATTCTAAAAACTGGGAAAGTGATGTGTAACGAGTATTTTTTTATTTTAAAATCGACGTATTTACGTAACGTTTACACCGCGCGCTCGTGCTAGGGCGTCAGATGTGTGAACTTAGACAAAGCAAGACGTTGCAGAATGTACAGTCGCAAGCACTAATATGTAAACTCTTAGCAAAATTCCAAAGCTATTTTCACGTGAAATAACGTTTCAACTTTGAGTAAGACCTATTTCGTAATACGAGCAGTCTGGCTTATAAAATACAATGTTTATGAAAACATAAAATGTTAATCAATACAGTACAAGAAAATCACATAATATATACATATTAATCCTCGTGACTGTACCATAGCAATAAAATAGGTAATCATAGCACCTTCTGTAGTTTCTGCTTTCCCTCATCGGAACAAGGCGTGATGTAAGTTACTTACTATTTGTTTTGAGTCCCGATATTTCTAGTTCTTGATAAATTCAGTTTATCCGTAATCATGGTGCTGGCAACAGCGCCGAAATATCGGGAACTCATAACAAGTAGTAACTATGGTAAATATCCCGTTTTCAGTGTTAATGAAATGCAAAATAGTTTATGTTTTAATGAATGTAAATCAACTGTCCACTACTTCGTAAAATGTGCACAGAGGTGTGCCACAATAACAACGCGGTTCATTAGTTTGCCCGTCACGCAGTCGTGCGTTGCGTGGCCGTGGCTTGCAGTGGACGGTCCCTCCCACATGTTTCTGTGTTACAAAAGCGGAGCTAAGTACTCGCTGCGTAGCTCAGCTGTGGGTTGCTGTGGAGCGGTGCCTTTAAAATTGGTTTGTTCCCACATAACATGCGTTTTGTTATAATAATTGGGCCATTATTACCGTGCTGATTAACATGAATATCGGGCATTAGCAGGTTAGTTTTTAATATTGGTAACGTCCTGGGGTTTGGTGTTTGATAATGGTAATATTAGAGTACGGAATATAAAACATTGAGTTTGTATTCCCTAAGGGCCTTTTAGGCTTGTAATAATAACCTCTGTGCAGTTGAATATAACTCTGTTTATTTATGTTGGTGAATTATTATTTTAGCCTGCAACAGACATAAAACTGTAATATGATATCGTATTCACGCAATTCAAAAACACGTTATATCGTTACACAACTAAAACAGTTTACAAATACATTCTGTTGGAAAAACTTTAAACCAATTTCTGCTTTACCGATACTACCTTTAAACCCCAAAGACAGACAAATTGGCAAGTTTAACCGAACACGCGTTCACACAGCGTTAGCCCACGTTACCATATATTTCCGCTACTACTACTCGTCCAAAGGCAACTTCGCTGTAATACCCCAGTCACGACCTCAGGTGGTGCGACATGAGACGCGAGTTTAGACGTGACTTCCGACACGACTTGCGCCGTGACTTTCGACGTGACATGCGACACGACTTTAGTCGCGAAATGCGACACCAGTTGAGAGAGCTACATGCGACACGACTTTCGACGCGACATGCGATGCGAGTTAAGAAGTGACATGCAACACGACTTGCGACGCAACTTGCATCAAGCGACACATGCGTACTTCACTTGTTTCCTCCGCGTGAATACCGTACAATCGGTAATCACGTCGCTGTGTCCAGTGGTATGCTGTCACTGTCGCAAGACGCGTGTCGCTTGACTGTATAGTCCGTGGCCAAGCAGTAACCATCATTTCTCGCTGTTTACACTAAGGAAACTTTGCCTGTAAGACTAGTCAAACATATTTTAGAAAGATATTATTCAAGCGTTGCTCCGTCAATAGTGATTTATTTTGAGGCGGAGGCACAATCTCTAGATAAATGACCTTTCTCAATACTTGGGGCGCTGAACGGAATACTGAGGAGGTTTAGTAGGGTAGTTTTGGACGAATATTATTTGTAATGAAATTGGGGTAATGTTTGGCTTAAATAGTTTAGTCAAAGAGATTCAGTAATAGTGGTTTATTGAATTGTTGTTAAAAATAATGATTAATCAGTGGAGTAAGATTTAGATAACTCTAATTAGTCCTAGATAAGTTTGACTGTTAAATAACAGTTTTTTTTTTATTTGACAGCTGAGCCTATGTCGAAAATTCTGCCAGCGTTTTATCGTGAAGACACTGAAATAACTATTATTTTTGGACGCTGTATGCAAATATAGCTAGAGCGAAACAGGCTATCCGTATGCATAGTTCCACCACTGTTCTATAGGTTCACTGAACTCATTTCCTGGATATCATGACAAAGCTTATACAGGCTGGAAGGGACACCGATGTGAACAGCAGTTTTTTTTTTTAAATTACCGATGAATAATTTCTATATCACTTTATATGTTAGGCTTAGTGTGTTTAACTTGAAAAATATCTAAATATACCTAACTACCAGCTTGCTGCCTGCTATACTCGAAGAGAAAGTAAAAGAGGAGGTGCCTGCATACTTGCAAGAAACGGTCACCAGTATAGAGAGATAGAACAAATTGCAAAATTGTCAGAAACAGGAGTATTCGAGTGTTGTGCTTTGGAGTTGATTTGTTATAGGATTGCTATTGTATGTATCTACAGAGTTCCAAAAATAACTAACTTCAATACTTGTATGGAAAAGTTACATTTAGTCTTACAAGAACTTGATAGGAAACCATATCATAATATTGTAATTGCAGGAGACTTCAACATCGATGTCTTAAAAAGAACTAATCAAACGCTAGATTTTGAATGCTTACTGTTAAACTACAATTTAAAATTATCTGTGTATCAACCTACTAGACTTAAAAGTCAAACATGCATAGATAATATAGCGCATAACCATAAAAAATCCTGTGACGTGCAAATATTGGAATTTGCATTGTCGGACCACACCGCACAGCTAATAAAAATTCCTGTCCAAAACGGTTGTTCTATTAAATATTGGCGTGTAAATAAACGTAATTATAATATAGAGCATGTTAAAAAATTTAAAGACTGTATCCGTAGCTTATCATTCGCCGACATATATGAAATAAGTGACCCCAACGTAGCCTATAATAAGTTTATGGAAACATTTACTCTTTTTTATGATTTATGCTTTCCCTTTGAAATGTCAACCTTATATACGACAAAAAAATCGAAATGGGTATCACACGGCATAAAAAAATGTAGTAAGAAAAAAAGACAACTATTATGGCAATACAGACGTAACCCTAACATTTCAAATAAAACATTATTCACTAAATATTCCAAGCTATTAAAAAAAATTATGAATTTGACACAATTTGCTCAAAATAACTACAAAATTAATACAGCAAGTAACAAATCCAAGGCGAGCTGGAAAATAATAAATAGCTCAAAGTATAATATGCCACGACAACCTATTACAAAATTAAGAGTAAATAGTGATATCATTACAGATCCCGTGAAAATTGCTGATGCATTTAATAATTATTTTATTGAAAAAGTCAATCCAATACCAAGCTCAGGAAATAATGTCACATATCGAATACCTTGGAATGTAAAATCATTTTTCATGCCACCGTGTGTGCCACAGGATGTACTTAGAATAATCAAATCTTTGAGAAACACGAATAGTGTCGGTTGTGACGAAATTTCAACAAAGATAATTAAACTGATCGCTGATGATATATGCTCACACCTTAGTTACCTTATTAATTTAACCATCAGTTCAGGTATATATCCAGATGCTTTAAAGAAGTCAAAAGTAATACCTGTATTTAAAAAAGTAAATAGGGAAGCTATGGAGTACTATAGACCAATCTCACTCATCAGTATTATTTCAAAAATTTATGAAAAATATATATATTTGAATATAAGCAACTTTATGGAAAAAAATAATATACTAGCTAACGAGCAAAAAGGATTTAGAGCAAACAAAACTATAAATATGGCTATTTATGATTTCTTGCACAAGGTAACCTCGAGTGTTGATAAGACGAACCCTGTATGCACCATATTCTGCGATATGACCCAGGCGTTCGATTATGTAAAGCATGATATTCTGTTGGACAAAATGGAAGCATATGGAATAAGAGGTAACGTTCTAAAATTGATTCAATCTTATCTCGAAAATAGACAACAAGTCACGGAAATATCATCGATCAATGCTAAAACTAAAAATGAAGTCAAACACCAATCAGAAGAACGAGTAGTGAAGTATGGAGTACCTCAGGGCACCGTGCTAGGCCCTCTACTTTTTATACTTTACATAAATGATTTACCAGAATTTATCGATCAATCTGTAACACTATTTGCCGACGACAGCACTATGACAATTGAATATAATAATAATTTAAATGATTATAATACTGACATTAATAACTCTCTTGTATCAATGATTAACTGGCTAAATAATAATAATTTGAAGATAAACCTTGACAAAACTAATATAATCCATTTTGGCCAACGCGTATCAACCTTATGTAACCTTAACATACAATATAATAATAAAACTATCGTAGAAGTTAATACCGCTAAATTCCTTGGAGTGACGATTGACAGTAAATTAAACTGGAAGGAACACATTGCGGCTCTGTGCAAAAAAGTGAGTAGCTCGGCGTATGCCTTACATAAACTGACTGCAGTGCTTAAAGTCGATTCGCTACTTACCGCATACCATGGCTTAGTTGCATCACACCTTAGGTATGGAATAATCTTCTGGGGCAACTCGACCAACAAGGAAATTGTTTTTAAAGCCCAAAAACAATGTATTAGGGCGATTTTTAAGTTAGCTACAACCGAAAGCTGTAAACCCTACTTTATTAACTACAGAATACTAACACTGCCCTCGCTATATATATTGGAAGTGGTCATGTTTGTGAAACATAACCAACATCGGTTCCCACGCATATCAGAAGGAAGTAGCCGTAGCAGACGCGATGACACTATTCTTCGTGTACCCCAGTCAAAAACCGCATTAATGCAAAAGAGCATTTTTTGTATGGCCCCCATAATTTATAATAAACTACCAAAAGTGTGGAAAGAACTTAATGTCCATAGATTAAAAATGAAGCTAAAACGACACTTACAAGGGAAAGCATACTATGACATACGCGACTTTCTAAATGATAAAATTATTGAAATATGAATGACCTATTAAATTTATGTCGTGAATGAATTTAATTATGCTATATTGAATTGAATCGGATTATAATTATACTATATTGAATTGAATTGCATTGTATTATATTATATTGAACTGTTGTGTAAGTTTGACTACTTTATATATTTGTACGCCTTATAGGCCAAACGTGACAGCTCATTTATAAAGTGCCACCTTGCATGCTATACTGTATGTACACTCATGTTTGCACAAATAAAAATTAAAAAAAAAAAAACTGCAACATGTTTCAACATGACCACGTTTTGCCTGTTTCTTGTCCAGAGACCTTAAAGTAATTTTTATTTGTCCCGAAAAAATCGAGACCTATTCATTCATTGCCCTTCTATCTTAACTACTCGGTTCAGTGGTCATGCGCATAGAAAATGTACAGAGAAAGTGCACTCCATACTATTTGTTCGACGCTATCTTATTTATGTGTTCTATCGCCGTCTATCATGGTGCGATGGATACTATTTGTGCTGGAGATATTATGGCTTTTGCGAAGATATAGGGGCAGTTCGGAGGAACTTAGGGGTTTAGATGGTGATGATAAAGAGTTGTTATGATTGTACAGATAAATAAGATATTAAGTTGGTATGTAAACCTTAGATTGTAATTTCTCCGTTTATTTTAACAACAGCTGTTATTGGGACTGCTCGGTTTTAACCCCTAAAGTCTGTGTCATGTGGGGTACGCATTAGTAAAAATAACAACTGAAACTTACAACAAAAACTACCTAAAATGTGATTTGTAATTAGTTCTCGGCGACTATTTTGGATGACAAATACAAACAAACCTATTGTTCATCATCATCATCATTTCAGCCGAAAGACGTCCACTGCTGGACATAGGCCTCCTCCAAGTGTCGCCATATCAACCGGTCCCGTGCGTCTCGCATCCAGCGGATCCCTGCAACCTTTACCAGGTCATCGGTCCACCTAGTGGGAGGCCTTCCAACGCAACGTCTTCCAGTTCTAGCCTATTGTTACAAAACTATTAAAGGAAGCATTATATTCCATAAATATCTTATTCCATAAATATCTTTAGAGAGTGGAAGGGATACCGACGCGAAAATGGTTACGGTAACGGTTACCACGTACTCAGTACAAAATAAAATAAAAAAAAGGTCAAATGCATGGAACAAGCTGATTTTTTTTTTGTAAGAACCGATGAAAAATTTCTATGCAGAGAAGCCCATCTGCATAGAATTTTTTTAGAATGATGTACTGAATACGTAGTAACCGTTTTCACATCGGTGTACCTTACACCCTGTATACGTAATAAAGGTTGAACCTCATCTATCAGCACGGAATCGCACTTTTCTATGGTCCTATGTCGTTCAGAACCGTCATTTGCTAGAGTGAGAGACAGAGCAGGACTGCTCTAGCACGCGGCAGCATCGACGATACTGTCGGCAGCACACTCTGTTTACAACCCTTATTTTCTATTTTATTCCATAATTATCTATCTAAAATGGATGAAACTAAAATATTTAACAAATTAGAATATCAATCTTATGCCGTGTTTAAAAAACAGTAAATATAAATACTCCATAGCTTATCCAAAACACTATAAAAGTTAGTGAAAGACGAATTGCATTTCATAAAAAAAACTATTACACATAGTAAAATTGTTTCCATTTTCTCGGAAAACCTATATCAATTTTATTGGCTTCAACTAATCGTTTATTAAATGCACTACAGGCTGTTAGCTAAGTATTTTCTAGAAAATACCGAGGATACGCGAAGACAAATCGCAGGTATTTCTCCACGTCTAGATTTGCATAACAATGCTTTTAAAAGGAGTCAGAACATTTGCGAAAAAACAGATTTTACTATCTTTCTAACGATAATAGTAGCTCGCGTATACATGAATAAATATGTCTGATTTTTTACCGCTGACATAGCTGGAGATATTTAGAAGAATGGACTCATACCCTAGAATTATAAACACTTTCCATCAGAAGGAACACAGACAATTAAGTACTTACTAGTTTATTATTTTAACTAATGTTTCGAAATAGTCGAAAGTATGTCAACCAGTCTTATCAAGGGGTATCGTATTACCCAGTACTAACAGGGTTGTGCAGGTCAGATAGGCAGTCGCTCCTTGTAAAATACTGGTATTCAGCTGCGTCCGGTTGAAAAGGCAGATAATGATGCTTCTGAAGGTTGCATCATTATAATTTTATACGTATGACTGTGTTGTAGGTAGAAGCCGGCCAACTGCGATGCCCGAGACCCTGGGTGTAATTCCCAGGTCGGGCAAAGGAGTTTCTTAGCCCGTAGTCTGTGTACCCAGTTTTTGGTAGTATATAACATGAGATTAAATATACTGGCGATGTGGGTGTACTGTACTAACTATAAATAAACCTGTCTTACCCTTCGCGGACATACAAGCGCGATGTTATGTCGCTGAGATAGTTGGGGACATTTACTAGAATTGTAGTTTGAAACTCGCAGCCAATACATTTCACTTTCGTTGGGATCAGCACAGAATTATGCGTTATGTGAGGGGAATAAACAAAGATATACGCGGACGAAACAAACTGAAATAGGGGACGAGGTAACTCAGACGGACCGGTTTTGACCGTAGAATTCCTAAGTTAACAGGCTAGGACCTTAGGTCTGAACAGGATCAGTATAACATCGTTCCTTGCTGCTAAGCAAACTGTTGATGAAATTATTCAAAAATGAGACACTTTAATTTTTCTGTTAGATTAGACGCATTTAAGAGACGGACGAGCGTAAAACGAGGTTGGGATACAATAGATGCGGAAGCTGTAGGACAGGGTATTATAATGCAGCTTGATAGAAACTCAGGTCCAACAGTGGACTGCGACAAACCGAGTTTTTTTCAAAGTAAATAATTAACTTCACATTTTTCCATTCGGGTAACCTTAGCATTATTTCTCATGCTTTGGAGAATTATGTCACCAAATAATACACACATATGACTACGTTGTAAATGGTCAGAAGCACGTGATACCAAGAACTGTAACCCGAAATTTCGCATTATAAACTTAGGTAAGTTTCACTACGAGCCTTGAGTTTTCCTGGAAAAAACACAAAACAGCCTAAATGAGGGTACATTTAAGCTGTTTTGTGTGCAAGGTAAGACAAGTTCAGCAACAGTTTCCTTTGCGTTGAGTAATCAACCTTAATCACGAGTTTGAAGCCTCTGTAAAACATGAGTTCGTATATTTAATAGTTAAATATATTAATCATACCTTAATAATTAATGATACGTCAGATTTTGACGGACGCTTGGCATTCAAAATAATTTATTATGCTTACCTACATAAGTAGCACTTATTACTAAATTAATTACTTATTGAATCAATCAAGTTTTCTGACAGAGAACTATCTGGAGTGCATTGTACTGTAAAATTAATCTAATTAATTTATTAAGTAAAATATTAGCAATTTAGTAAAGTGTTAGATAATTTATTATCGGTGCAATGTGGATTTAATTCGAGTTATAATGTGTTCTTGAGTAATGAATGTAAAGTCAGAGGTGTCAGGAGAGTAATAACATGATTTTATAAACCCATTTTTTTACAAATTCGTTATTAATTTAATGCTACTTGCTTTTATCGCCCCGAGCAAGAACCCGTGTTTATAACGAATGTCTAAAGATATAAAATATAACTCAAACCAACTAGGTTGTGAAGGTCAGATAGGAAGTCGCTTCATGTAAAACACTGGTATTCAGCTGCTTCCGGTAAGACTGGAAGCCGACCCCAACATAGTTGGGAAAAGGCTAGGCAGATGATGATGATGATGATAAAATATAACTCAAAAGTCAACAAAATCATTTACACTCATATTTCGCCAGTTAAAACTCTATGTCGGAGCAGGCTAACGAAAAAACCATCTCGGACACAATGCGAGTGTGGAGCCCCAACACAGGATACACCACACCTTCTCTCTTGCCGGTCGTGCGGAACTAATTTCACCCTCCAGAACGAGGCAAACGACAGAGCTGTCGAGGTCGTTATATACTGGTCGGACAAAATATGAGTCATCGATTGGAGAAGAAGAGAAGAACGAAAAAACAAAAAAACTCATTACAGCAAAGCTCCTGGTGTTTAACTTATATGATGCGTAGATACGTACTCATTGTTCTAGTTTAGTGAACACATACAATAGTCTAAGTATTATCAATTCACTTGTCATTTTACTTTCGAAGCTACCAACAGGCTACATTTCTCGAAACAGTGTTCGTGTGAGTCCACCCACACATTAAGTCGAAAAACGCGAACATTCTTGGCGTGACGGCTGAGCTCTAAACAATGTCGTTACGGCCAGCGTGCACAGTAAACTGACATTTATGGACCATTGCCCCTATTAAATGGGCCGAACACAATGACACAACTTATATAGGAATTATCGGTGTGTTATTATTTTCTGGGGTCGGATGGTGATGGATGGTCCGTGTTTGTGGATGTGTCAATTAGTTGTAGGGATTGAATTGGGTAAGTTATGGTTAAGGTCGAAACTTTACTGACCGCCTCGTTGGTCTAGTGAGCTGAGCGTGAGGTCCTGGGTTCGATTCCCGGGTCAAGCAAATTGTTATTGGATTTTTCCATCAGGAATTTCTTAGTAGCAGCCACGGAGTCAGGATTTGTGCCCGGTTGATGGCAATAGAGTCGCCGCCTCTTACATGGGACTTTAACACACTGAAATGTGGGTGTACTATTAGGTAAATATCTGCCTAACCCTTCAGGGACTACAGGCGTGATATTATGTATGTTATGTTATGTCGAAACTTTAGTTCCAGGTTCGCAGTACGCGAACGAAAAGATGTGTGAACGTGGACAAAAATCGTAGCCCAGTCTTAGGCCGATTCAATTTAGATTGCCATTGACACACTAAGAAAAAGACATGGATGAATCGAAAGGATTATGTGAGGATCTTAGCAGGTAGCTTCGTTTTGTAGTTTATGTTCAGGGAAAAAGGCGTGAGTTTTTGTATGTATGTTTATGTGTGTATGCAGCGTGTCTCCACTTCCATCTTGCGTAGCATACCCTGACACCTGCGCACTTGACGATCTTATGAATGTATCAGCGAACGGAGTTCGCATAGCTGAATTTTGGGCCAAATATGTTTAATGAAAATTTGCCATCGACATGCTGAGAAGAACATGTATGTACATATGTTACACTAAATATGTGAATTTTTCCAACGTATTCATAATGAATTAGGAATTTCCTTCAAAATCCTTCGGATTGTGATAGAAAGTTGGTTACGCAATTGGAGTACAGTACAATTTTCTATTTTGTGCGGCTTCAGGGCAGGAAGCAGTTTAAAAGTGCATTGCCATGATAATATTGAAATGTGATATTTTACAGTCGAAATTGTATAAAATGCAGTAAACGTTATTTTGTGTTCCACTGAATTGTCAGATAAAATGTTTTTATGTCAAGCTAGCAAACCCATTGGCATAGAGAAATGATTATTGGTTTCAGTTACAACATTTAAAATAATTATTCAAATAATTAATGTTTTCAGAGCTCAGCTGAAAATAACTACTGAAAAGGCAATAAGCTGTCGATAAAATAAATTCATACTAATTAATGCTTTTGATTTGCGAATTAACATTAATTATTTACAATAGTACATAATTAACAATTAACACGTTTTATTTTAATTAAATTGCCGTCTTTATTGTTTTTGGATGTCAACGTTGTAAATCGTTTTATTTATTTAACGTTCAGAGATATCATGTGTAAGGTTCCTTATCCCCGATTGGAAAGGGAGGATCCTCCGACCACCCAACAACAACGTAGTCGGGTTGCTGTATTATCTTTAACTCGCGGATAACTCTGATATCGCGATACAGGATTTTAGCTCTTAGTTTGCCTCATAGATGTCGCTAGCTTATTTTTTTGACAAACCGATTACGCTTGCTACAAACATAAAAATCAAGAGAAACAAAATCAAGAGTTTCACAGTTTAGTTCGCTCAACGCACTTTCGGCGCCACCCCAGGCGCTGTTGTTTTCCGACTCGGTAGGTAGCCCGGCCATTTGCGGAATGTGTACCAGACATAACAACAATTACTAACAATTGACGAAAAGAACGCTAGCGCCATCTATGATGCAAATGATAAACTAAAACTCCTGCATCGCGATATCATGATTATCCTTGAGTAAAGCGCATATATCAGAATGCGACAACAAATGTCGGACAGATACAACACCTGTCTGGTCGAAGGATCCTCACCTCACTTATCAATGGAGAAATTGAGGATCTTTACATTTACACCTTACGAAAAGGGCTCAGTAGTTTGACAGTTGCGGACAGCGCAGTCATAGTGGTAAATGACACTATTGACGAATACTTCAGTGAGGAATTAATTTAGAAATACTATTATTTCAAATTTCAGATTTGTACGCCGCTTGGCATAACATAGAGCCCTGTTTAACTAACCTAAGATCTGTATTGCTTTTGTACCTATGTTAACAAATAAATAAATGATTGATTGATTGGCTATGTTTCAGGAAGGCGTACGTCCAGTGTTGGCCGTCTTTCAGCCGAAATGATGAGAGCACATACAATAGTTCAAGTGAGTTTCAATAGTACAGTACAGTGATCTATTTTTATAACTCAAACAGAAAGTCAAAAGCAGCAGCTTTAAGTACACTGAGATATTTTTAAGTTGAAGACGAGCGCTGAGGAGCGGCAAGCTTGATTTAAAGAATAAACTGCATTTTGTTTAATAGTATTTTAGAACAGTGTCAAGATCAAAGGTTTTCTTATTCAAAGTTTAAATCTGAGAGTCTGTATAAATGATGATGACATTAAAAAAGTACATCGCAACAAAATTCAAAAGAGTGAAGAATCTAGTATTACATTTAACCTCTTTACACGCATGATTACTTGATGAGCAAGCGGGTTATTACTTATTTCACGTACATTTGAAATTATGACAATCATTTGAATGCAGAAATGTGGTAATTTTTTGTCATTACTATAGTAATAAAGATATTGTAAAATAGAAAGTTGGTTTTTAAAATTAAACCCAAATGCTCAAAAATAATTATATTCCCTTTTTAGTAAAAAAACACGCAGTTAACTAAAAAATGGTTACTAAATTGCTTATCTTTACTTAATAGTCAAAGTACTTAGGTTTACTCTTTTGATGAATCTTATTAAAGATTTTTCAAACTGTGATAGTTACTAAATTGTTCTTGAGATTTTAATTAGGATTCCTAGCTTATTTTTGAGATCATAAATTCAAATAACAATCGGATTTTAATTGTAACTTTAATCAGATATAAGTCACATAAAATTAAGCTGAGTAAGAACTTAAGTTATTCACACAAATTAATACTCAAATTAAATTCAAAACTAATAACTTCAAATCATACATGCGAGTAAAGCGAAAACAAATCATAAAAGCTAAATGATAATTAATTAGTATTACTTATTTATTTCTGTAAATTGATTTTAAAAACTCATTTACGCGTAAAAAATAACTTGTGTTTACAACTAATTGATTGCGCGGTCGTTCACCAACAAGATGGACCGACCAAATTTAAGACTCAGCATCCAAATTACACGATTGTAAGAGTCGCGCTGGACTGAAACCGGTGGAGGCAGATCATCCGTGCCAGATGCAACTCTAATGCTAACCATGCACGATCCTCAGATTGGGGGACCGACCCTAGAGAGAGAGAAAGAAAACTAGTGGGGCTTGGTGCTGCCTATCCAATGGAAATTACTTTTAAAGAAAGAATCACATTTATTCGACTAAACTGTTCGCTGACCAGTCAGGATACGCATTAGACAGTCATCGTCTGCCTAGACTTCTTCCAACTATTTTGGGGTCGGCTTCGAGTCTAACCGGATGCAGCAGCATACCAGTATTTTACATGGAGCGACTGCCTATCTGTTCGCCTTAACCCAGTTAGTACTGGGTTATAGGATACCTCTTGGTAAGACTGGTTGTCAGACTTTTTGGGCCACTGATTACCTGTAACGACTGTCAAAGATCTACAAATGACACCCGGGACCAACGGCTTAAATTGATTTCCGAGGCACGGAGGAAACTTGGTATGTAATGGGTGGTCACCCATCCACAAACCAACCTAGGCAAGCACGGCTTAACCTAAAGATCGACCCGAGCGGCTGTTATTATTTAGCCACGAGCTCCTCATACGCATTTGACAGTAATATCAATAAAAATAAACAATACATAATATAACATAACATCAGGCTTGTAATTCCCGAAGGGTTCGGCAGAGGTGTACCTAATAGCACCCCCACATTTCAACAGTTATGTTTTAAGTTCCATGTAATAGGGGGCGATCTTATTTCCATAAACCGGGCACAAATCCAGACTCCGTAACTGCTACTGAGAAATTCCTGATGGAAAAACCCAATAACTATTTACCTGACCCGGGAATCGAACTCAGAACCTCATACTCCGCAGTCCGCGTTTGTAACCGCTAGACCAACGAGGTAGTAAACATCTAGAAATAATATATTAAAAAACAATACCTAGAAATATCATATTCAAACAAAACATTTAACTCCAGAATATGAATATAATTCCAAGCCCTCTGTCTTCCATTTAACCCTCGTACGATAATGTATGTCGCATTTAATTCAAGGAGCATAAGTAATATTTTACGCTTAAGCATTAGGTACAGGCCTAATCTCTTAAATCTAGATCGTAGGCACAAGCACTTGATTTACTACTTTCAGCCTTTGTGTTTCAGTTCATATTAAATGTTGTACCTTTGGAAGGCTTTGTTTCAATATTAATTTGGAAAGGTTAAATGTTTTAAGATGTTTGCGTTATTGTTTTCTATTATAGGTAATGAATGAAAATGGTCTATTTTCGAGAAGAAAGTTCACAAATTCAACAGTAATTTGCGTTTAAAAGACTGTTAGGCAAGCTGTTTAGAAATATTGCCTTTAAAAGGCTGTAGACAGACGGAATGAATAGGAGTGAGAAAAATGTAAGTATCTATATACTTATACTGTCACTTACGGGATATGTAATTGTTCATTATTTTGAGGTCCCGATATTTCGGCGCTGTTGCAAGCACCATGATCGCGGTTTGACTGGAGAATGCGGGTGGATGGAAAATAAATTGTTAAGAGCAGACAAATCTATCTACTCTCTGTGTCTTTTGCTACGCGTACTACTGGAACTCGACACCAAGTCACGGCAAAACACACTCACAGTATCACCAGGTTCTGTGGAGCCCTTATTATGATGCCGGCTGCTACTTTTGAGCTTACTCAAAACTGGACTCCACGTACTTGACATCCTATGTCGGAAGCGAAATAGTGGGCTCCAATAGGCTGAATTACTTGATTTATTCAAGTATTTAGGCAAAGATTTTACCTTACCCTTTATAAGACGGCTCATATAAAGTGACCAGTAAACAGGACAGTCACTTCAAGGTCGCTATCTCATAGATTTTTATTTGAATATTGAATCTTATGAACATCCCGCCAGCGTTAAGTTCGTCGCGCGCAATCACAGATTCGCTACTATTTTCAAGATCGCCTGTGTACTGGCCACCATTTTTAGATTCGCAAAATATATTTTCTCTCGTTTACAGTGATATTTGTAAATATTGTATTGTCTCGCTGGATCAAACTGAAAATCATATTTATCGTTCCATGCGGGATATGTGAGTACATCTTCGAATTAATGTGCCTAAGGCGCCACGCCCGTAGAGTTGGCGCCTAATAACGTATCGGTACGGTAACATACTAGCTAGACATAAGTCATACCTACACAGAAACCTTTTCAATACATTCATAATTCAGTGTAGATAGATAATAATGACAGTGACATAGGATTATCAGAATTTGAAGTGCGAGGTTCGACACGGGAATCAAACCCAGTCCCTCAGCGAAAGCCTGAGATATAAATTGTATTAACCCGAGCTCGGATCACTGTGACTATGCCAGATTTATTGAGTAACTAACCTTATTTAGAATTCCATCTTAGATTTTCTGCAGTCCATAAACAAGATTTTATTTTTATTTATTCTGTCTCGTGGCATTTTTTTTATTAGTGTAGGTACGTGTGCCAATATTGTTGCGCTGTGGACTCTTGTTAAAGTAAAAATCTTATAAAATTTGACCCACTTCTCACAAATTTTGGATGATAATGAATGGTTACCTAAATCTATTGTGGCGGATTCTCAATGATGGTGGACTAGTCATTTTTTATGCATTCCCAAGATATGGGTATCAAACGAAAGGTTTTGCCGAGAAAAATACGATAAATAAAATGACTCACTCTAAAGCGTGTTTTTTTGTTTTTTTTTTTTAAACTAATATTTTATTGTCTCTTAAATACGTGTTTCATTGTGATTCTGATTACTTTTAGATAAGTTTTACCGACATAGCCCGAAGAATTTCAAAAGTTAAGGAGCATTACCCGCAGATGGGTTGACTGAAGAAATAGTGATAAGTTCTGGAGAGGTGACCTTGTACCGTAAGGGGACAGCCCCTTACGGTTCGAAGGCCTCCCAAAAAGAGATCACCAGCAGGAGGCCTATTTCCAGCAATGTAAGCCTTCCGGCGGAAGGCAGTGTGAAGCTAGTAAAACTCGGCAAATATCAGAAAACGATTACCCTTTTACTGTCAAAGAAGTAGTTCCTACAAATAAGCATACGAATCCGATATAAACGTACATAAACTTCGCAAGGTGTGCCAGTTGTCGAGGCAGTTGACGGTCGCAGTGACAAATCACGCCGGCTGCTCCCCTCAAACACACGTTCAGAATATATTACTAAAGCATGTTAGTGTAGGGTATGTTTCCTGTTACAGGTGATTAAACTCATACGTGATGCGTGTCTCATAATACTGGGAACGGACGTCTTTTCTTACAGGGTTAGAATGTACATTTGATCGGTGTGCTTACTACAGACCATTAAGTACAGGATTTCTTAGTAAATGTTTTCCTTGAATGTGGTTGTGGCGTGATTCAAACAGAAAATGGGTGAGTACTTATAAAATTTATTTCATTCTTCTAGTTAAATGGAGGCATCGCATACGGTCCCAATACTCCATAGTACTATGACCGTTAACGAAATTCACCAGCGACTTTAAGATCTTCACTAAGACTTTCGTCGTGTCTTACATATCTATAAAATTTTTAGTAAGTAAATGGCATTAGGTATTTTTGTTGGTCCCACATTTTACTAAAGCTTTTTGAAACTTCATGTAATGGGGATTAACTCAACAATAAGGAATGAATGGGGCATGCAAAATCGGAATCATTCCCTCAATTCTTCCGAACTTCGGTGGAATGCGACAGGAGGCTTCGAGAAACTTCTCAAACAAAGATTTAATTAAAATATTTCTTTTCTTTATTTCCGTTGCGTGTGCTGTGGTATATAATAGGTAAATGGAACTTCCGCCACTTGAACGAAAAATTGGTTTATTGAAAAAGAACCTATAAGTGTACCTTAAGACTGCATCATCTGCCTAGCCTTTTCCCAACTATGTTAGGGTCGGCTTCCAGTCTAACAGGATGCAGCTGAATACCCGTATTTTACAAGGAGCGACTGCCTATCTGACCTCCACAACCCAGTAAGTACTAGGTAATACGATACCCTTTGGTAAGACCAGTTGTCACACTTTTTGAGCCACTGACTAGTAACGACTGTCAAAGATCTACAAATGACAGCCAGGACCAACGGCTTAACGTGCTTTCTGAGGCACGGAGGAAACTCGGTATGTAATGGGTGGTCACTCATCCACAGACCAACCTAGGCAAGCACGGCTTCACCTAAGATCGATCCGAGCGGCTGTCATTATTTAGCCACGAGCTCCTCGTAAGTAAGTGTACCTTAAGACTGCGTTCACTCCAAATGTATAGTTGGCCGCAGATTGCGAGTGTCAAGTTCTAAATTTATGAAACACTTTTCTCTATTTTTCGAAGGTTTAGGCAGAGAACGGAATACCTATGGTATATCCACATTTCGCCAGATATCTTTTGGTGATTTACGTCTTCGCGGACAAAAGTTGTTCGTCTCTGAATCGTCAGTGTGCTACATATACCTTGTGGAAGTAACTGGGTTGTTGAGGTCAGATAAGCAGTCGGTCCATGTAAAATACTGCTATTCAGCTGCATCCGATTAAACTGAAAGCCGACACCAACTTAATTTGGGAAAAGGCTAGGAAGATGATTATATACAGGTTGTTACCAGACCCTTCACGAAGCCGTCAACCAAACATTCTGTACAGCAAACTAAGAAACTTTACGCAAAAACTATTTCTGGGAAACAACTTTTTTTTTGAGGTGAAAAATCACATTTTACGGTAGGACTCGATGGAACGCACTCAAAGCATTGTGATGATGGATGAATTGATAGTACGAGGGTTGTGGAGGTGTTTAAATTAAAAATCTTACATTAAAAACACGTATTTAAAAAAATTACTTGTGAAAAAGTTGGAACTTTGACCCCCAATATCTCCGTAACTAGAAGGTTCCCAAGTATGGTCCAGATAAAAAAAAATGATAACAAAGTAGGGGAGAACAAGTGCCTTTCGGTTTCGTTAAGGGTCTATTTACACGCTTTAGATTATGGCATGAACTGATGTAAATATTAGTTAGCCAAGAACAGTGCACAAACAACTTCTGATAACAACTATTTGATATTCAAACTTGATGTAAGCGAGAGCACTGTAAGGTGCAGGTAGAAACCAACTAAGCACAAGAAGTTGCTCTGAAGCACTTAACTAATTACTTATTCTTTTGAGTTGTGAAGGATGAGCAGCAAGTTACAACTTATGTAACTTGGATGAGGAGTGATTATAGCAAAGTAATGGATATAATGTGCCATGTCTGCTAGTCTAGTCTCTTATTTATTAATTTGTTTTCCATTAACAGCTTTTAAAACTATTGAAATTACACCTAAATGGTATCGCTTGTAAAATATGTGCTTCTGGAGTGGCGACTATGTACCGGAAGGCTAACATAACCTTGGTAGGCTTCCCACAAAGTCGACCAATGACCTGGTGAAATCAGCAGGAATCCACTAAATGCGCAGGATTGGTTGATGTGACGCTTACAGGGTCTGCATGCTCTTACTTCCAAATTGTCCAATTTCGTAACAATGAAGCCTCTTATATCATTTTTTAATGTCCGGTCAGCACAGAAATGGCTTTTAAATGTACCTGAAGTATTAAGTTGTCCCACAATGCATCGATTTGGAGGCCAGCCAAAAAATAGATGCGGTCCCAATCCTATTGGCAGGCACTTGAGAAAAGTAAAGTATTATTATACTCGTAATATTTCAGTTTTTTATATTTGTAACGAAACGAGGTTTTATAAGTTTTTAAGTTAAGCACTAGAGTGAAGTAATTTAGTATTTCTTTCTTTATCGTGTTGTTATTGCCTAACCTGGTATCGGAGTTTTATGCTGCCCAAGGGCCTCTGACTTGGCTTTACATGCCATCGAGAAGTATCTCTTAGGCATGCTGGTTTCCTCAAGATGTTTTCCTTCACCGAAGTAAGTGATAATTATGCAATACGCACAATGCACATGTATCCGAAAAATCAGAGGTGCGTGTCATGGGTTTGAACTTGAGGCCTATGACTTGACAGTCCGAGGGTCACACCACTAGGGTATCACTGTTATTGCTGAATTCATTTAAATTAGACTGAAACTTAGCACGTTTTTCAGGTCAAAATTATATACGTCAGTTTACTAAAACGCCCGTTTATCACTTCCTAGTGGTTCTACTGGAGATAAGAAGTGGCGGTTTTAACTCCTGCAACTCACTCGTCTGTTTTGTTAGTGAAAGAAGGTGAATCTTACTAAAGCGTATCATGTGAAGTCGATGTTTTATCTTACCGCGAGCAGTTAGCTACAACTCTCATTAGGCTTTTTTTTTTTCGGATGAGAAATCATCAAATGACCCCCCCCCCCCCACTCTGGGCGGAGCAGAAGGGAGTGTCAGACTTGTACTGACTAAAACCCATCCATGTTCCTTCTTTGCCCTTTGTGTTCCAGGGCCACGGTATCTCCTTCGAACAGTCTCGGAGCTCTGGCAGGCATCGGCCCATGCGGACCCCTACTCGGTTGCTGACATCTCTTTGAGGTGCGCGTGGAACACGTACGCGCCGTCGACACGGCCTGTCGTCATAAGACGGCCGGATGGCGAGCTAGCCCATAACTCGCCGTCAACAGGCCAGCGCCTACGATGGCCGGGAGCCACCACGTGACCCCCGACGCTCAGGGCGTCTCCCGCGGCGGCTGGGACGTGAGGTTCTTTCCCTCTCACGTCCTGCCACCTCCTTCACTAGCATGACTGCTTCGCAGAAGGTGGTGACGGCTTCCCATTCCCTCTCGCTCCGGACCATGGCTTGAACCAGGGCCGGACGCGAGAGATCGCCGCCGCCAATCGCCGCTACGAGGACACGGCGGTGCTCCGCCCAAGCGGGGCAGACCTCTACGGTGTGCTCCACCGTGTCCTCCAGACGATCCGCGCAGTGGAAACACCCGGGCGTTTCTTCCCGCCCGATTCGGTGTAGGAAACTCCCAAGACAACCGTGTCCGGTGAGGACCTGCGTCAGGCGGTAGGTGAGCGCGCCGTGGCGCCTTTCTAGCCACTAATCAAAGAGGGGACTTATCGCCACTATGGTGGCGTGCCCTGCACGGGGTTGCAACAGTCGCTCTCTCCATGTCGCCATGAGATCACGCCGGAGGTCTCTCCGCTGAGCGACAATTTGCCGCGGCAGCGGAGTTTCCCCCCGACGTAGTGCCTCCGCGCGCCATTCTCCACGACTATCGCAACCCCGCGTGTCATGTTTTCGGCCGCCGCCTCGTGCGACGTCCCTTGTGCCAGTACCAGCGTGTCGTCAGCGTAGCAAACTACGCTGACGCCGGTCGGGAGGTCGGCGAGCAGCACCCAGTCGTAACCGATGTTCCACAAGGCCGGCCCCAGAACCGATCCCTGTGGAACACCGCACGACATCTCTCGCCGGTTCCATTCTCCGCTTCGACCGGGGTAGATGTCGGCCCTATCCGTCAAGTAATCCCCGACCACACGACGAAGGTAGGTTGGCACCCGGTGATACCGGAGTGGCTCCCTAATGCAGCTCCAGGGCATGGAGTTGAAGACGTTGGCGATGTCATACTCAATGAGACTCTCATTAGGCTAAGGCCGATACATAGCGACTGAAAAGACAGAGAAAAATATGGAGTTGAACGTTACAGAAAACATGAAATAAATAATAATAATCCTATAAACTAGGATATTGATTTTTCTTCACTTACTTCAATAAAATAGTTCAAAAAATAAATCTGAAAGCTAAAAATATCGAGATAAAAGTAAAAGCCATACTCTAATACTACTCTACACCCTCTCAAGATATCTATTACTTGTGCGTATCAGTTCATTCACCTTTCCCCTGAATTACACCCAGCGAAAAAAAGTATTACTATGGCCACTTAATTGAACATCAATACGACTCCGTGTTCGCGTCAGCAATTTTTATTTTACCAAAATTGGATGAAAGCCTTCTAAAAATTTCATTTAGTTGAAATAAAAAGATGAAAAATGTTTCGTACCATTTTGTGATAATGGACGCGACTATATATAGAAGGTTCTAGATCATGCTAGCACGTGAATCAATGCTAACAATTTTCACTAACTCCATCATTTTTACTTAACTAAATCTACTTAATAAAAATCTTAAATTCACTGATGGGAAGCTGCTGGGCTAGAAGCATTATGACATTTTGTACAAGAATATTTTTTTTCCCGAAATTCATCTCCTACAGATCAAATAGGAGATGAAAGCTTGTTTGAAAGTTTTTTAAGTTTTACCAATGGGGAATTCGATCGGGCGGCTTGTACAAGATAAATCTGTATTAAATGCAAATGTCGTTGTTGTTTGTGTGTGTGTGGTGTGGGGTTTGGTATTTAATTTTTGAGAGATGGGACTTTTTCGTAACTGCAGCAGTAACTTAATTATGATTTTAAAAAATGCACATTATCTCATCACTCGTCCCTTCATTTTGCGAACTACCATTGCGTTCATCTTACTTTCTGAAACTGATGAATAAGAAGATGAAGAACCTAGCATTTTCCCAACTATGTTGGTCGCATTTCAGTGTAACCAGATGGAGCCGGATATCGATATTTTAAATGGAGCGACTGACCTCTACAACCTGATTACTGTGTATCGTATCCTTCGGCAAGAAAGGTTGTTGACCTTTGGGTTTCCGACTGTCCCGTTACTAATGTCAAAGATCTACAAATCAGAGTCTCAGTTGCTTCCCGGATAAGGCCCGGACTCGGCGGAGCGGAGATGTGCGAAGCGGAGAGGAGAGGACATGTGTAAAAGCTAGGATGTATCCACCGATGCTGTGCGGAAATGTGCAAAGCAGAAAACCGCACAAAGCACACTACTCACAGTACACCGCTCACCGCACGCACCGCCCACGTCTCTTCTCGTCTGCGCTGGCTTAAACCATTACGAGACATCTCCTCCCCTCTGCTCAACCGTTGCCACTAAAGCTAAGCGGAGACGAGAAGTGTAAATAACGAAATTCTATTGGCGCCTTACTACACATCTCGTCTCCTCTCGTCTCGTCTCCGCTTCGGAATAGTCCGGCCCTAAGAAGGGACTCCGGAATTAGAATGCAAGTCGTGAAGTGAGTTTTTAACACCAACCTTTTTGGGATTCTTCACATTCAACATTCTTCCCGTAGATCTGAAAAACCAGCGAATGTAACATAAATAGTGGAAATCCGATACAAAATAGCACACGTTCGGAATGTGTTATTACCTCGGGTTTCCGTGATGTTTTCCCTAACTGTTTGATGCCGTGATAAATTCTTTAACACGTGTATCTATGTATTTTCATAGATAGATTTTGGTACAGGAATAAATTAATGTACAGAAATGGTAAAGTTTATCAAGTGAATGTGGAGGTGTCTAATAAGGCAGGTCCTTGTCCATGTCGTAGCATAATTAGTCGATTGTCTAAAAAAATCTTATTATTTGTCTATGGCACAAGCACTGTCTCACCTCACTAGAAGGCTTTTCCAAAGACTATAAATAGCCCCAACCGGTAATTATATTCCTGTTCAACTTATCGCCAGTAAAACCACGGTTAAATCGCAACTTAGGTAGTACTTTACTGTGTTTTCACTATTGACATCTATGTCATGGTAGCCACGTCCTATTTCGTTGGAATGATATTTCCTTCTATCTATTTGTGAGACCACATAAGTCGAGACAGTTTGCAATAGGCCACCACTGCTCCCTGAACGACTGAGTAGGTATAATATATGTATTATTAAGCGATTAAATAACGAAAACACATGAAATCCAAAAAGCATTGAGCAGATATACACAACATTCCTCTCTGAAATAGAATGCAAAAAAGTTTCAGAAAATATTTTCCTGGTGTGCAAGTGTAGGAAGCGGAAGGAATTGTGGCCGGATTTAAGAATGGAAGAATCTACATGTTGTAGTCGCATGGTTCGAGATTACTTTCTGTGGCGACAATCTGTGACTCTGAATAATCTTAATGTATCGTCCCGTAATAAATTCCGAAAAACGTTGTAAAAATAGCTTGGCGATGTTCAGTTTTAAATCTTATTTTTTAATACCAGATGTTCATTTCATTCGTTAAATTTTATTTGTCAATACGTATAGTGTCGTGATGACCACGAGGGCGTGGGTTAGATCATTAGGACAAAGAATATTATATTTTTTGTCACGATAGTGTGTTCTCGTGGGATACTTTCAGACCAAAGCACGGGTGAAAGCCCCCTTAGCTTTCACCCGTGCTTTTTTTGTATATAGAGATTTTGGCTGTCATACAAATTATGAGTTTTCTGTTACAAAAAAAAGGAATTCATAAATTACAATTTGTAGACTCCAGTTTGACCACTATTTAACAGATATAAGCGAAACTTCCGAAATGAACACAAAGACTTTTTTATTTTTTTGTTCTTTTTTATAAACTTTTTCTCAAGCTGTATTTTGGCGACGACTCCTCGTCTGATAAGTTATTTCAGGGATTATTTCGCACAGGCTTGTCATGACCTGGGTTAGGACATAGGATTATTTTTAACCCTAGTGTCGTGTGAAAAAGGTAGAAGACGATAAAAAGTATGAATTTAAAAAAAAAACGAAAGCGTTGAAACAACATATTTTTCCCTTTGAATTGAATGTAAAACTTAACGGAAAATAGTTTTTCTTTGTGCTCTATCGCAAATGTAGGAAAAGGAAGGAATTGTGGCCGGATTTAAGAATGAGTGAATCTACATTTGGTCGCATCGGTTAGAGCTTACGTTCTGGAGCGACAAACTGTGATTCCGAATAATCTCATCGTAAGTATTCTTATCTTGCAACAGACCTAAACAAATAGGTATTTGTAAAATCATCTGGAGATTATCACTTTTGAATCTTATTTTGACAGCGTCGCTTTTCGACGGTCTAGACAACGTGCCCAGCGTGGGTTTCTCAGTACTGCTGTGCAAGCTAAGTATACGTGTACTGGCTTAGCCTTAAGCAGCAGCCCACGCTAGTGCACGTGTACTTAGCTATGCTTTGTATGAAAAAGTGGGCGGGATCATCCACTGCAACGAAGCCATGCTACTAACGAAACCAATGGACAAGCAGCACTTCAAATCGAGGCATAAGTATTCACGAAATAATCACGATACCGATTCGTTGGAGTACTATTAAAAGCCCGGTTATTTGCAATTGCTCATCGCATACTGTGTTCCATTTAAGCGCTAAGATAAACAAAACCTTTTTGTTTCCTCCACCTTATTTTCTTTAGCTAATTTAAACACCAAGCATCTCGACAAACAAACGTTCCACGAAAATTATTTAATTCTTGAAGCTCTCGCTAATAAAGCAAGGAACACACAGTTGAAACGCCACGCCAAAAGTGCACAAACGAAGTATTTCGTATGCGTATCACGCCGTCTCGTGGAAGACTCCACTTTCAGTAAGTATATTATTATGTAGACGAGGTTTGGAGGCTTCATTGAAAGGGGAAGATTTCCTGTCACGTGAAAGGGTGTTTAAAGTACCTACGCAAGTACGTGTGTTAGTACGAAAAAACGAAAATCGGTCCAGTGCCTTCGCAGAGAAAGTGGAGACAGTCATCGTATGAAAAATAAAACACTTAGTGTGAAGATAAAATTTTATAGGACAACGATTTTTGTGGTTATTGATATTGGTTAGAGGAACTAAAGGGTGTAGGGTAACGGTCTAGAAGGAAGCGTTGAATATAAATTGAAGTTTAATTTTGCGGTTATCTTTTAGGAAGTACGTGGGAACAGAAAATCAAATACCTAATGTGTTGGTAAACGATAATATTCTATGCTGGTATTCTTTATCGATGGTGCACTATCAATATTAGTTGGTATATTGATAGTTTCGCAGTGTATCAGATGGGTTGATGCAGGCGTCTAGGGTTGTCGTTCCGATACAAATTTAAAATATATTTTTTCTTAGAAATCTTCGGGATTCTTCAAGTCTTGTGTAAGAAATCTATGCAACTTTGACCTTTTTTCTATCATTATTGCCACCGATCAAACAAAGGTTTTCTAAGCTTGCTAATACACCTACTCACATAACGTATAAGATTCATATCAATTAAAAATACTGCGTACTCATTGTCTCATTCATCGTCATCTCGCGTTCCGGACTAACCTTATCTAACAAAGTCAAGGACATCCCTGACGCACAACACGCCGTTCAATGTCACCGGCGTACTGAGAGCAATTGAAACTGTCTCGTGAGTACTAAGCCTTACATCAGGCAGTATAACAACTTGATTTATTAGATTGGGTTAATAATTTGGCATTAGGTATAGGTATCTATCTACCTATAATTAGATATTATAACCCTAAGTTTCACATTTATTTGCTTAAGACTATGACAATAGAGAAAGTAAAAAAAAAAAACCAACGACGAAGACAAAATCGCTGACTAAAAGACACGGAAATCAATCTTTTTCGGTTTTCGAATAGTCGGAGTCAGTGAGAGTCAGTCATGATGTGTGATTCTGGTTGTATAGCTCTTCTAGAGCTTTACCGTAGTCCGGTAAAACCTTCTGAAATATTTGAATATCAACAAACATTCCAACATTCTGCTATTTATGATGAGAGTTTTGTATGTTATTATAATGATTTTAAAAGGTTTGGCTAGAAGGTATTATTGTAAAACTGTTTTATTTACAGAATAACTAAACCAGAAGGATGCAATATGTACGTGACCTACTCGTACGTTTGTTGTCAAATAGTAATTACTTGAGTTGATAACAACAACCAATCACATTAGTCGACACGAGATTAAATTGAATAACCCCTCGAAAGTCGAGGGTAAATCCCTCAAACGACAGTCAAACTTTCATCCATTAAATATTGACATCATTTTCAGGTATGACCTATTTTCACTTGTATTAACTGAGTTGATGGAAACCGTCATATGGACTCTACACACCAAAGCATGTAGCGGCGAATTTGCTGTCGGCGGTCTACTTACCGGCTTCAAGTCATTGCAAGACGAAAAACATTGTCGGCGGCATGTCGGCGACACGAGACATGCAACTTTGTTTTACACTTAAAAGTGTCTCCGGGCAATTGAGCGCATATGCAAGTCATGCACGCGAGCGAATGCATGTCGTCAACATGATTCTTTTTATATGAGAGCGTTTTAGATTTGTGTATTTTCAGCGCGTATAAGCTCTTTTTTGCCACACGTTAGAAACGTACGAGCGTTGATGCGCTTCTTAGCTCATAAAAGAGCAAGCCGCAAGTGTTGCCCAACGCGCCAACATATCTTGCGCGAACGTTCTGGAATAGGTCGTGTAGGTAACCGGGTTCGGTATTTTGAAAGTGCAAACGGTAGCACGCGTGTAAGCGCGTAAGCTGATACGAGCATATACGTGTAAAAAAAATACATTAGTGTGAAACCGCTCCAAGACCGTCGGGCTGTGTCGGTGGGTCGGTGGGATTGGTGTGTACAGCCCTTTACCGACGGTTTTCATCAACTTTCATCTTTCGGAGATACTCCCCCAAAGGTGAGACGACGATAAATATTTATTACTCATTAGGAGGTAGTAAGGGGTTGCAAGGTGGTCATAATGTTCAAGATTGTGGTGTAAATGTATTTATAAGGAACCTTTCAACGGAACCCTAATCGGATCAAATGGCTTCGAGCAAATTTAATGGATTTCTAATTTATTCATAAAAATCTGTAGAAGGGTTTGGATTTTAAATACGTTTTAAGTGTCAAAGACATTGAGGTTACAATTTTACGTGATATAACATTTTGTACTTAAGTGAAATAAGATGAAGATGATTTTTAGAAAGTCGTTACGAGTTGACGCTATTGTTAAATTTGAATACTTGATTTCTGTCTATAATATTAAGGATTTCTAGACACCGTATAATATCTGTCGCTATCGTTATGAATGTGTGGTACTAGGTAAAGTTAGCACACATTAGCCCTAGATCTTAAGAACTGGATGTTTTGGGACCTTTGGCCAGCAGTGGGATGGCACAGGCTAACAGCAATTAAGTAAGTAAAAAAAAAAAAAAGCCTTAACCATGTTGGAAAAAACAGAGCTTTTATGTGTGCTTTCTCAGTGCGAATTCTTATTCTTATACTTTATTGCACACAAAAAATAAAAAAAGAATCGACGATTAACGAGCGAATCTTGATGATGCCTAATTATCATAACATCACGCCTGTAATCTCCGAGTCAGTCCGTACTTAAATAATGTCACTAAAGAGGGGTCCTAGTTCAGCGAGACATTTGATGAAAAGCGAAAATTCTTTATGAACACTTTGTACGACCTACTTTTATTAAGTTTGGTTAAAACTTCTAGATCAAGATTCACAGAGAAACGGTATAAACTATCGTTTAAAGGGCCAAAGTTTTTGTGACTTGTGGATAAAGTTCAACTTTAATCTCTTGAATATTCGAATTCTGGCTGAAAACGAAAGGAAAAGCAGGCTATCAAAATCTATAATGGTGTCTATTGATGGTATTAAAATTTTCCTTAACGAAAGGAACAAAAGGAGTCCGGCGAAATTGGACCCAAGGAATCTAAAAATTAACGAAGCTCCATGCAAGTGTAAATATAAAATAATTATAACTACAATTTTATGAGATGTTTATATAAAAAATATTGAATTTTTAGGACACAGGAATCAAAAGTTATAAATATTTTAATCTACTCAAAATTAAGTAATCGTGCAATTACAAAACGCAACATTTTTTCCAATTACGTTCCAATCCAATGACATGTGTTTTTGCTCAAGGGTTTTCTTACTATACATGGCTCTTTCTCTTCGTTTTTATACATTCTATAAAGTACAATATTTATAAAAAAACATGTAAACTTGAAATTAAAACGCCAATTAACAAGACAAAGTCATGTAATACTCGTAAAAATGAAACTATGGGGGTTTCGTAGTATATCTTATAAAGGAACGTTATCAATGGTGATCGATTGAGTCCCGTCACTACTGTCACTGTAAGATCCGTCATGATCTATTCCAGTGTTTTTCAAAGTGTGGGTCGCGACCCCCGGGGATAGAGATCGCGAAAACTACCTCAGTAAAAAAAAACATTAAAGTTTAAAAGGATAGATTTGTTAAGAAAATGTGTAATGTAACTTATGGATAAAAATTTTGTACGTTAATAAAAATTTACAAAAAAATTATAACGTATGAGTACTAGTCCATCTTAATAATACGATGGTTGCGCTTGTTGTTCATGAACTAATTTCACTAAACTTATACTGTCACTTACGGGATATCTTCCGTGATTGTTCATTATTTTGAGCTCCCGATATTTCGACGCTGTTGAACATGACGGCACGGTTGGCGCAGTGGCTGAGAGATTGACTGCTGCGCTTCGTGTCGCGGGTTCTATTTCCGCACGGAAAAAATATTTGTATGGCCTACAGATAGGTGTTCCGGGTCTGGCTGTTTGTGTATGTGAGTTTAAATGTTTGTAAACGCACTCACGATACAGGAGAAATTCCTAATTCAAACAGCGCACAGCCCGCCATATCCGTAAATGAATCAAATTGCAAGGACACAAAAGTTACTTTCTTTTATTTTCTACATAAATATCGCTTATCCTGCGTTGAATGGTATTGTCAGAGAGAGGTATACTTTTAAGCTTTTCGAGCTCTTGTTATATGTTACCATAATAAAATACATGGAAAAAAGCAAAGGGTCGGGGGTCGCGAAAAATTTTTTCTTACTATGGGGTCGTGTCATGAAAAAGGTTGAAAAACACTTCTATTCCATCGTTCGATACGTTTGTATTTTTGCGTGCGATTTTATGTTTATCATTGCGATTTTGTGGATTCTCGACGACACTTGGCCTTTACATCTTGATCTGACGATACTGCACCCTGACTTGGACTACCGCATTCTTCTTTGGACAACGAGTTGCTTTTGATTTGGACTTTGGATTTTAACCGCTATCATGCGTTGCATTAATTGCCATTTACGACTTGCGCGCTTACGGAGGCATCGTCTCTCTGATGAAGGTGCTCAGATGTTTCAAAAAGTGCAGAGATGGGTGTATATTTATGTATGATCAGAAGAAATACATCCTGTACCTATTACCTATCCTTTATTTCATGGCAACCACCCATTTACTTTACGTGCCAGAATTAAATCTATGCACATAGGAAGCAAGTCCTCTTATACATAATATCGCAGTAGATAGAAAGCTACAGGGGCGAAGTGGTGTATTAGGCTATTGTTGCCACTGTCCTGTTGGGACACGGACAGCGGGTTGTTGCTCTCATGTCATGAGCATATTATGCTATATGGACTCTGCCAGACACCAGAGCTATATCGCTGCACCAGCTTCCTTCTCAGATAATCTTTTAATAAGATAATATTTTTTTCTATAACACTGTTGAAAAATATTAAATAAAAACCATGTAAAAATACCAATAAACGAGATTTATTACGTCACAATACACATTATTTATTCAACAAACCCTGCTCTTTAATAGCTGTACTCGTAGATAGCTAGTGAGCTCTGGCTGTTATAATTTATGTAAAAGTATATCTTCTTTCAGTGTAGTAAGAATCGTTTTACTTGACCAAAATTCGCTTATAGATCAAAGTCGTGACAACATAGTTCTAATAGTGATTGAACTAATTACTAGGTTAGTAATCAATATAGTCTCTAGCCGCAGTCTGCTAGTTTTATGATACATCAATTAGGTACAGGCAATGAAGTAAAAAGTTTTGGCTTAAGACGAACAGCATCAAACGTACCGTCAAAACTAAAACTGCGAAGGAAATACAGTAATCTTAGAGACCAGAAGCGAAATAGAAAGTTATGTTTTTTTATAATTTGTCTTTAATCAACAACTAGCACATAAGTAAATAATAAGTACATCAGAATAATATAACACGACCCGAACCCAAATTATTACCTCCCCTGGCACCTGTCAGTTGCCTAGTACCAAAAACCAAAGAGAACCAAAAAGCACAGAGCATCATTCAAAGAGGCCGTGTACAACGCGGTATGCCTTTTAACTTCTACTCGGACCGGGTAGGTTGGAAAGGGAATTATCTAAGAGTAGTTTATTCGAATCTTCCTTTATGATTCATCCTAAACATTATTATTTTTTGATTCATTTTAAATAAATAAGCAGCCATTAACAGTTAAAAACCTTAATCGAAAGATTTTTAGGTTATCTTATATAAAGACGTATATCTCTTTTCTCCCAACTTGTGCGTCTTACTTTCCATTTACTTTTCTGTTAGTCTTTAGCCGTTTTACAACTATGTATAAGTTGCCATAATGAATGCTACCTCTAAGAGTGGGTCCCAAAATACATGGAACCTCGCCAGTGTTCTTTTACAAAATGCTTGATAGGTCGTCAATGTAAATAATTTTATACATACTCAAGACAGTCTACATGCCTGATTCGGCAGAAATCTGTACAGCCGAACGGCAAATTGTAGATTCGATCTGACCACGTGGCACGTGCCGTATCAGACCGACCCACATCATTGGGCTCCGATGCAACTAACTCACGAAAGAAACCAATTCTTTTGACATGAAATTAGACCAAAATTTTACGAACTAATAGCTGGGGCTAGGGCTCGTTACACATAAAAACGATACGACCTAGCATCGTGCTATGACGCGGCAAAAACAACAAACAATAAAGAATTATCCGCGTCGTAGCACGATGCGACGTCGTATCGTGTTTATGTGTAAAGGCCCTTATATATAAAAATCTCGTTTCACGGTGTTTGTGGTCGCACTCCTCCGATACGGCTCGACCGATTTAAAACAACTAAATTTATAAAGCCCAATTAAACCTATTTGTTATTCAAGATCTGTGTCTAATTTGGCGCAAACAATTACAAATCGGTAGTCAGGCTAATTAGATCTAAAAATACATAGCCAATACGAACAAAGACTTTTTCAGGCTACTAAAACGAAGGTCAATAGAAACCAAATATACCTATCCCTATATGACCGTCCCTGATTAAGACAAGAAATAGTCGCAAGGAAGCAATTCTGATATAACAAGCCCAGACTACCAATGAAGCCGATCAAACGCAATCAATTGCCTATTAAGGCAAATTAACATTCAAAATTACAGGGATCTGTTTCCAAATCACGTCTAAATCATTCCATTGGAGTTGTATCTAACAGCTGACTTAGAAGGCCCTGTTTAATCAGTATGCCGTGAGGGCTGGCAGGTGAGGTTGAGGGAATTATGGGTGTACCGCAAAATGATTTTAAAGGTGAAGTATATAAAATACCAATATGGCTACTCTTTGATAAGAATAACATCTTTTAAGAGAACAGACTGAAAAAATAGAGTAGGTCTGTGCGTAATCTGATCAGTGCTAAGAGAGGTTCTGGGAACACACGCTTTCGAAGTCTTTCGAATTTCTACGAAGAAGTTTGAATGTCAATCCAATACATTTTTGAGCCATCGTTCTCGATGATGAAGGACCAGTCTTACCTAATATTATCCAGTACTAGCTATCAGATAGGCATTCCTTCCATATAAAATTTCGGTATTTAGCTGCATCCGGTTAGACTGGAAGTCGACCTCATCATAGTTGGGAAAAAGCTAGGCAGACGACGATCATCGTTATCAATGATAGATTCTGTCACTTTGTTGATTTACAATTTCATATTAAAATGCACATTCTAGTTGGACCAATGACCTGGTGAAAGTTGCAGGGATCCGCTGGATGCGAGTCGCACGGGACCGGTCATTGTGGCTACACTTGGGGGAGGCCTATGTCCAGCAGTGGACGTCTTTCGGCTGAAATGATGATGATGATGCACATTCTTGGTAATAAAACTCGCCTTTGCTATCTTTGTAAGTCCCGTAAATAAATCTGTTCTAGAAACCAAATTGAGGTCCTGGAAACGAGGGCAGTTAACTTCACGTGAAAGCTAATTAATACTTAAGATTTCCGGGGATTCAAAATAGATTGGGAAACCTTGTGAAGTCTGTGTGTTACCACAATTTAGAGAATTATGTTGTTGTTCTATCTTGTTCTTATTTAATTACTTATGTAACATTAATCATATTTAACTTAGGCAATACTCACACGACACCACTCGTCGGCGCGGTCGGGGGTGAAGCAGATCTCACGTCACATTGGTTTGTATGACGACATCCGTTGATACCTGACACACGCACGTACGTCGATAAAACCAAGCTATGCAACACCAGCATAAGATCTCTTATTGTACAGGAAATCTATAAAAAGTGAGGCCATGTTGTACTGGAAATGTATAGCTTCTTCTGTTGCCGTGTGTACGTACACCGCCGGACCGCGCGGACGAGGAGGTATCGTGCGAGAATCGTCAAAAAGGTAAGCCCAGATATCTCAAAGTTACGGACATCTCCACATTAGTAGATTACTCCCGTGTGAAGCAAGGGTGGGTCACTACACAAATATAGCAGTTCTAATCTCCCAAGAGCATTACCCTATTCATTTGCTAAATTGATTGATTAGCCTTGCATAAATTGTACAAAATTGCCAAACCAATTAGGTAGGTATGTCCCACAGTTTCCAAAAGGAGGGCTCGTGGCTTTATAATAACTGCCGCAAGAGTCGATCAAAGGTTAGCTACGCTTTTCGAAGTCGGTTCATGGATAACCCATGCATGGGTAACCATCCATTACTTACTGAGACCCTCTCTGTCTCGGAAAACACGTTAACCCGTTGATCTCGGCTATCATTTATAGACCTTTGACAGTCGTTATGGGCACAGCCAGTCTTACCAAGACGTACCGTATTACCCAGTTTGTGGAGGTCAGATAGGCAGTCGCTCCATGAAAATCAATAGGTTTTAAAAACTGTGCTCTAAAGTGAAAATAAATAGCTGTAGTATTCTTGCAGATGTTCGTAGCAACCCTGTACGATCGCTCGTTCTGTTCGGACGCTTCTGTATCCCTGGTTTCCTGGTACCCTAGTGATTTACATAATAACAACCTCGCCATCGCATTGCTGATCACAGAATGTTGGTATTAGCGTACAAGATAATGTCGGTTCCGTTATTTGTTAGTTTACTTACTTTGATACTTCGTACAAATCGCTAGCAATGTTGCTGGTTTGATCTTTTAATAACTTACAAAAACAATGCCTAAATCTGTAAGCATTCACTATTTTGCGTTCTTCGCGGAATCCTGGCACCGAAATCAATAGCTAGGTGGGATGTTTATTTTATTCTCATCACTTATATTCTGAGCCTGGCAAATCAAGTAGGTGGAACTGATTTCCTAAACACAGAGTTCATAATTTCATGACACTTCAACTTTCCTGCCTTCTGTCAAATAATATAGTGTGTATTTATAGGTGAATGGTTATCTCTTAAACACGGATTAGCAAGTTGTAAGCAAAATAGACAAAAGCTCACTTTCCATAACTCAATTTCAACTAATTCTGCGACATATTACCGACAACTTTATATCCCAACCGCAGATTTCTGTTCCCCGACATCAAAAGAAAGTCCTGCGTCCCAATCATAAGAGATATAAGTCGAACACTCTAGAAGATAGCAGCCCTACTCAATCTGCGGGCTGCGCCGTCGCCGAATCATTTGCATAATAACACCCCCGACCACCATCGAAGTCGCATTGGGTACAAGTGATGAATGAACGGGGTTTATACGATTGATTTACCACGATTTACGATTAAAATGTTTTCGAGTTACGTAATTGAAGGAATTGTTCGGGAGTTGGGTTTCGTGGTGTTGGATGTACATAATTATATGTTTCGCGGTATGATTCATATAAGTTTTATCTTCATCTTTATGTAAGTCTATGAAAATTGGTAATTATACAATAATAGTTAATTAAAGTACTAGAATTTTTTTCAGATTGTGATTTGAGTTACTCATGTCTTTATCTGCACCTTTTGTTTTAAGTTTTTCATAATATTGGGTACCTAGTCAATACGTATCATTCATCTTAGCGAGAACTAATCATTAAAGCTGATTTTAGCAATTTTTTGTTCCCCTGTATCGTGGGTGCGTTTACAAACATTTAAACTCACATACACAAACACCCAGACCCGGAACAACTACCTGTAGGCCATACAAATGTTTGTTCTGAAAGGGGATCGAACCCGCGATACACAGCGCACCAGCTAATCGCTCGGCCACTGCGCCAACTGCCGTCAAACACACAATTAAACATAAAACTTTTACTTTAAAACAAAATCGTTTGTATTTTAACCTCAATTCCATAAGAATAAAACAACACAACAACAACACATTTACATCGCTCAGCGAAATTTTTACAAACAAAAAACAACAGTAATTTTCTAAAAATGAAAAAAATGTCACCATAATTAAAAGTAAGGATTTAAGGGGAGGCAGTGTCGGAAACGGTAATTTAATCAGGAATATTAAAAGGTGGGCACGAACCGTAGGCTCGTGATTTTAAATAGGCCTCTCCTTAAGTACCTGGTTAGGGGATGGCCCTTCATTGTTCATAGCCGATCGGCTAATAAATTGACACTAGAGAGATGAGAACAAGGTTTAAAAGGCCTCCGGTTGGAAATAATGAGTTTGTCTGTTTTTGTGTGGTATTTATGATGAAGTTCATGGAAATTTGTGATCTTTAGTGGATTGGTAGCTATTTAAAATGGTTCAGTATCAGCCTGCATCATCACACGGCTGGGCATAGGTTTCCTCATAACATTTGTCAATCGATTAAAAGCATAGCATGTACATGTATACATGGTGGAAGGGTCACCCATGAACCCCCCCTTTCATCGATAATTAAAGAAAAAACAGCTGTTTCTTACACAAGTGCAATACCTACACGGTGTATGAAACAGCTGATTTTTGTTTACATTGCCGATGGAAAATTGCTATAAAGAGTGTTTTCAGAATGATGTACTCCGTACTGACTACATGGTAACCGTTTCTGCGTCAGTGTTCCGTCCACTCTGTATAGTGCATGTAAAGGTTAAATCAAAATTAGTACGTACCTTGTTCAAATTTTAGAGCATTTGAGAGCAGCGGTGGCCCAGTGCTGGAGACCCCGACTTACGAGCAGTAAGTCGTGGGTTCGAACCCAGCCAGGCGCATTTCTTTGTGTAAGTTATTTCATCACCACTGCTCTCAAAACGGTGAAGGAAAACATCGTGAGGAAACCGGCATGTCCTAGAACCAAAAAATTCGAAGACATGTGACATCTACCAACCCGCACTGGGCCTGCGTGGTAGATTATATCCCATTCCCTCTCATAGAGAGGAGGCCTGCGTCCCAGCAGTGGGAACATTAATAGGCTCATTATGCTTATGTTTATGCTGTTCAAATTTTGGACGCGGATTCGTATAAATGAAAGAAATAATTATTTCAGAGTTTCCGTAGCCTGCCTGCAACTTGTGCGCACCGGTTCCACCGATACTTTTAAAAATCCGCTGACTTTAAGTCACAGCTTATTCATTTCAATCTTTCTTGATGAAATACAATATTTTTGATGAAAACTAAAAATTAGTTCACACAATCTCATAAGTTTGTAAAAAAGAGGTACCTATACCTCTTTTTTATTCTTCAAAAGATTTTGTTCGGTACAGCAAAACTTCGCAGATTTACCTTTTCAAGACTTAGAAATATTCAACTTTCCACGTGCAGAGGAACACGAGTGGAAAAAACCATCTCAAGTAAAACTCGTACGGGCAGCTTCTAAATATATTTTTAAACTCAATTTTTTCTGTAGGTATCTCTAACTAAAAAATATTTGAATATCTAAATGCAGACAGACTGAAAAGATGTATTTGAAAGCTTTCTTTTAACTTTTTTAAATCTTATTGAAATTGAGAGAAAGACATACGTTAAAGCGTTAATTTTATTGCCCTTTATCACCAAGAGTGAAGAAAGTGTTGTGTGTGAATGTGGATGGATATAAGAATAGGTAGTGGAAGAAGAAATTATAGATTGAATGTAAGAAAGCTGATATATGTGCAACTAATGGGGTGACTACTGAGATGGAGACGAATAAAGATATAGAGTTGAAGAAGACATGCTGTTTCAACTCCAAAGAAATTGGAATTAGGGCAAGATATTGGAAATCGCGATTCAGAACCCTAACGAAGTAGGGCAGGACACCTATCGGCGATGGCAGGTAAAGTAGAGCTGAGTTCGAGTGGCGTCCAGAAATGGAAAAAGAAGGGTTGAAGAATAGAAAGAGCCATCGCGGGTTAAACCTAGATGAGGCTGGGAAAGCGACGCTTATACCCAGCAGTGGGTAAAGTTGGGCTGTAGATGATGATGATGATGATAAAGGACCGAAGAATGATGATAAGATAAAGAATAAAATAACGACAATACGCTTCATCGTTTCCCTCAGACCTTAACAGCTACACTTGAATACTGCACAATATAGATTGTGATTCTCATAATGAAAGCTGTAATACTGTTATCCGAGATTTTATTACGTACAGAAAGCTGTTCCTGTTAATTGCAAGAATTGCATTCGCAGCACGACAAGGAATCTGCATGTTTAATGATGGCGCAGTTTTTCAAGTTTAAGGGGATCGGTTTTCTGGGTTGACGAAATGGTGAGAATTTGTTTCACCACGTGTCTTTGTTTGTAGCTATTTCATCAGCAGGACTAGACAACTGAAAATCCCTTGTAAAGCGTTTCTTTATTCTACAAAGAATTCCACCAATAATATTTTCGGTAGCTTAATGTTACTTTATGGATACATTTTTGACTTTTCATGTACATTTTTTGAAGCTTCGCTAATTCTTCTTCTCTTTGGCTAAGTATTTTCATTTTAAGGTTCCGTAGCAAAGCAGTATTCGAACATCTCTATCCTCACAAACAAATTACCGCAATTTATGCCCGTATAATATAGTTTTAAAACCTAAGGATGTATGGGTCAAAAAATGTTCCTTTGGGTAACAATTTGTAAAACCTTTCTGGATCCCTAGAATCGGAATTCACTTTCACGTTCGCTACCATTCGAAGCGTTAATGTCTGCCAATACGGGGAACAACAGACACCGTTGAGCAGGAATTAAAAGAGCGATGAACAGAAAGATAGACTGACACTGAGGGGTAAGCGAGCCGCTTTTCAATTTAGAATTGAACTCCTAAACGAGCATCCAATTTTGAGTTGTGCTTCAATTGAAATAGGTGCCAAAGTTGTTCCTAAATGTTCCTCAAACACAAGTAAATTAATTACTTGTGTTTGAGGAACACGAGATGCATGTCTTGGCGGGTCTAATTAGTCGATTCGCTCTAACTAAAGTTACAACAAGCGTGTAATTAAGCCACACTTGCCACTAGCTGAGTCGCCACGCATTGTAACTTATTTAAGTTGATGATGCAATGATATGGCTAGAAAGAAGGTGAGGACTAAGATGACGAATAATAGAGAAGTGTGGATGAAGAAGACGTGCTGTGCCGACCCCAAATAAGTTGGTATAAGAGCAGGAGGTCAGGTGTTCAACATTTTGAAGTATTGATTGTTTAATTTTCAGCTACAACTGTCATAACTATGTTAAATCCCAGTTATCGGTCATCTATTCTGCGAGAAACTTTCTAAAGTGTGTAATAGTCAGATAATACACCCCTTTTACATTCGAGTCCCCCTTTTCATCTGTTGTCTAAACATAAACACGACGCACACAATAATCAGACGATCCTTCATCCAGAAATACAATAACAACTCCTCAGGTGACTTATATACCAAAAAAAAGATAATCATGTAATACATTCCCACTTCGTAGAAATGAGCGGAAGGCCGTTAAACATCTTTATACACACTTCGGTGAGTCTTTAAGGGGTTAGTCACATGCGATACATATACAAGGTAAAGAATAACACTTTGATTATAAATAGCTTGAGATATTATGCTTTTATCGTTAAATAAAGAATAGGTAGGAGAGGAGGTTGACAGTTGCTCATGATGTTACAAGTAAACCAGTTTGTTGTTTAACGAATTCAATGAAATATTATTGAAAAACTCTGGAAACAGATCCTAAAATAGAGGAAACTAGGAACAACCATACTGAAAAATAAAAGAACTGAAGTCACCACCAGAAATTGAGCTAAGATTGGGAGAAGCTAGTTAAAATTTTGAAAGGGTTAGGCAGAGGTGTACCTTGTAGTACACCCACATTTTGCCAGTTAAATTTAAGTATCCCATGTAATAAGAGGCGAGCCTATTGCCATCAATCGGGCACAAATACAGACGCCGTGGCTGGTACTGAGGAATTCCTAATGGAAAAACCCAATAACACTTTGCCTGATCTGGGATTCGAACCCAGGACCTCATGCTTAGCAATCGCACCAATCGTCGAATATCTATAATTTTGACATCATCTGGAACTAGCCTGACCCACGAGTAGGTGGAACTCAGCCTGGTCTTTTCCCGTCCACTTTCCTGTATCCATCTATACTGATTGTCCTCCAGCGATAATTCCCAAATCGTAGAGAGTCTGGTTTTGATGTTCAGCTAAGAATGGGCTTAATAGTTCGTTCTGATCTGGTACGCACAACTTTCTCCTCCAAGACCACATCTTAAAAGACTTTATCTTTTTCTGATCCACTGAGAGACAATTCTCTAAGTGGATCAGAAAACGATAAAGTCTTTTCAATACAAGGATTGAAGCCTAACGTATACCGTGCACCACAGTCCTCAGCGACAAGCCGAACAGCCACAATGTTTCTCAAAGCACAATGACACATTACATCATTTCCGCGCAGTCGGTATATATCCTGACTTATCCCTGCCTGGAGAGTGACTATTACTCATGCACTGAGTAAATAAATACTTTGCAATTTATCACTTTGTTCCCCTAAGCAGAGTTGTCGGAAGAATCAGATGATTCTTGTAGAGATTCTCCTCATATTAATTTTGCTGGAAATTGGGCATGAAATTGAATTGGTTGTTTTTAATCTTATTGTTGTTCTTTTATGATGTTTGATGTTGAGAACATTAAGAGGAGATTAATTTGATTTGGATTCAGTGTTTTATTTTTCTTCTGGGGTTAAGGGAAGTTTAATTAATGAATGATGCTCACTCAAATGTCTCGCTTATGGTGGCGTGTGTGTCGGATCATTTAGTTCCCTTCAAAATGGTTGAGTTGAATGGTGCTGATCCATGCGTCATGTTCGTGAATGGGCGCTGTCAGTTGTGTCTGGTCATCTCTTGGTTGCCACGGCTTATTTGAATTAATTATTTTATATTTTCAATTGTTTATTTTTTGTTTTTACTATGGACAGTTTTAACTTACACATCTAGGTACATCGCTGTCACCATGAATGACGTAACCAAGGTTTTGTAAAAATGTTCTAAAGATTTAAAAGAGTGTCAACGGAGTTTCTTGCCCGTTCTTCTCCATAGAGATCTACGATAGGAAATAGGCAACTACAGTACTTTCACAGTTTGCAGTATGCCTTAATTGTGACTGGGACTGTAGACTCATTTCATTGTTGTCTTTATTTAGACTATTCAAAAGTGCCTGTAACTACTTGAAATAAATGCTTTGATTTCTATTTTTAATTTTGAAAACAGTGACGTTATAGGTCACTGTTTTCAAAATAAAAATCCTCTGTCAAAGGTCATAGATAAAATTAGCAATGATATCTTCAATTTTTAGAATGTCGTTTTATTATAAGGCAAAATTATACAAATAAATATGTAAACAAAGAAACATTTACAGGAAATCAAAGCTCTGAAAGACCTGAAGTACACTCAGATTTATTTTAAGAATGATCTCATTTGTTAAAGCTCACTCATGAAAGCTCTCGGAATGAATAAAAAGGTCATTATTAACATTTGTATGTAAAAAAATTATTCTATCTACTCAATAAAACTCATTATAATGGTGGATAGCTGATATTATTAAAATATAAATGCAAGTGATTCAATGCAACAATTCGAGAAATTGTAACTGAAACAATAGTGTATATTCCAGATTGATAAAACTTTTATTCAGTAAAACAAAAGACTCAATTAAATAGTTAAAACAATTTAAACAACAATATTTCAAATTTAACGTTACATAACAACACAGCTGGTATACTCAGGGTACGCAGATCTGTATTGTATACATGGTGTAAACGGACCCTTCGCGAAGCCGTCAACCACGCATTCTGTACACCAAACTAAGAAACACTGCTCAAAAATTATTTTTGGTGTGAAAAATCACGGTTTACGATAGCGCTCAATGTTGCCTACGCACTCAAAACATTGAGCTGATGGAAACATTGAATACGTGCACTCAGGTATCATTGAAGTATTTAAAGTAAAGTCAAAACATTTAAAACGCGAATTAAAAATAAAAACGTGTGAAAAAGTTAGAGCCTTCAAAAAACTTTTCGCAAAGACGGCAAAAACAACTGCCTCTCAGCTTCGTTAAGGGTATTTTTACACCCTTTATTATTGTGGGTATATTCTGTTTCACGCTGCTCCCATAAATTTAAATTGAAGGTGTAACCAACAAAAATTGGTACATACTATATGTTCCTCTCAGTCAAATGACATAAAACCATTTGTTTTATGTCTGACTCAAGTCATCCTACTCCGAATCTTCGCGGATATTCGTAAATTTCCGTGAATGCTCGTAAGTTTTCGTGCACGTACCCAGATAACGCGGGGCACCCCATATCGGGCCAAGTTTGAGGATTGGAGGGCCAAGCTGGCTGTAAAGTTGAACCAACTTTATGGAACTTGTATGAGACGTAAGTTTTTATCAATATTTATTTTGAGGGATGTTTGTAGTTTTGAGAGTTTTATAAAATGACCGCGACAGCGTAATCTTGTTTGTTTTAGTTTATTTAATTTTGGAGAGCTGTACCTAATGCTGATCTGCTGTGATATGTCAACAATTTATTTTTACCTCCTTTTATTTTGGTCCTTTTTTAACCTTCCTTTAATTTTGTTTACCTTGTATAATTCTTTATATTCACGTGACGGTGAAAAATAAATAGTTTTTCTGTGTTAAAATGAACCAGCTTGTGTTCTTCTAAAATCACAATGATTTTGAGCACATGATATCGCTATAATTTACCAATCAGTTCAATATAAACACACGCCTTTTAAAGCTAAAACGAAAAAAATCTCCACCACTAGGCATTCTTAAATTCTATGGAGCTAGAAAATCCATATCCACAAATAGCATTTAGTCCAAACTTTACCAAAGCTACAGTCCACTAACTTACATGTAGCTTTGCTTAGTCCAGCGGTATTTGCATTGGGAAACTGGAAACGGCCGGTAGTTGCCTGTAGCCGGGTGTAGCCTACCGAATCTGTAATCCAAATTGTTTGCTCCCAGTTGCCCAATTAATAGTTTACCAGTTAGCGGGTTGTCGAGCCAACTGGAATACTGGAACATTTCCACTGTATAATACACAGATAGTCATTTGCATATAAAAGTAACGAAGCTTGGTCAGTTGTCAGTGGGACGGGTAGATTGGAGTTTTGGATGGAAAGATTGGGTCATCACTGGAGGTGTCCTTTGAGACCTTGTGGTGGCAAATGGTAGTTTTAGTTAACTCTGCGAATGTTTCGGACAATGTCAGATTCACAGCGCTATTATTTCAATTGGAGTTTCCCAAATCACTTTCTTAGTCATACCCTGAGCCCGTAGTCTTTTCGATAATCGATATGCACCTTGCACAACACCAAAATTATCGGAAACTTCAAAAGCTGAACCAGTTACGTCTTCTAAGAGGTTACAAGGCTTCATATATCTAATAGAAATACTCTCCAACTTCAAGTCGAAGCAATCTCAGATTACGAACAGTTTGTATTTACAGTTCATGGCTCTTTACCGCAAAATCACCCTCCCTAACCTCCTGACCCCATTAAAATACAGACTCAATATCTTTGGAATACGGTTGTTATTAGAAATACTACTTCGCCGAAATAAGATCAACTTTAACAATTGGCAATGCCTTCGGCTTTTTTCTGGTATTTTTAAAGGCTTCAAGTTTTATTTCGGATATCTTTTATGCAAATCAATACAAATGATTCCTTTTGCCTATATCTACAAATTGTGGTTGCGAATAGTACCTATCAGTTTACTCAAGAAAACGTTTTAGTGCCAAATGTTACTTTTTGTTACGTACCTAATATTGAATATTTTGTATAAAGGTATAGTACCACCGCTTTAATGAGTCCTCGCGAAGGAATTTAAAAGGAATATTCTGAAGGTTGATCACGTAATGGTTCAATTAGCATCGTAATACCTACGTGGATTATGGTTATTTTAAAGCAAATAACCTAGGGATAGTGTTAGGACTTTGTGGACGCTTAATGTGCCTTTGATGCGCCAAGGCGGAAGACTCATTAAACTTGCGGTCGGTCTATATAAGTTTTTTTAGCTATGTAGGTTTTGAAACTACCTAATAACCTATAAAAGTAGGCGATAATTTAAGACCCAACAGCAAAACCAAAGGCCTAAAAAAAATATCAATCGCTTTTAAGACGGTTCGCATTTCAACAACTACTTTCAACGGGATATGGGTTAAGACTTCCAACATCTTATGGTATTTTTGTATGATATCGATCAATGATGGTACAATATCACTACGTCTAGGGCCTCAATACCACAAAATACCTAACAATAACTTTTTTGAAGTCAGAAAGATCCACAAACTCGAAAATAACAAGAACTAACCTTTAAAAGACCGCTCCTATCAGTTGACAGCGAAGCATCGATGTTGCCAATGAAAAAAAAAAGACGCGCGCGTTGACATCGTTCCGTTCAATTTTCGTGATTCCAACGCACATACGTACAGGACAAAATTGTAAAAAATAAAGTATCCCAACTAGTTTTCCGTCTATGCGATAAAAACAAACGGGTGAATTGAGATTTTTTGTAAAAAAAGATTTTTTTTGGCCGGTTTTTTTGAACAGCGCAGTTTTTAGACACAAGCTGGATTTTTTATGGCCTGTCAGATAACTATTTTGCTAGATATTGTAGCCGCATTAATGATGCACTATTTCTACACCCGATATTCTTCCTTGAACTGTACATACCTACAAAGTGTTTTTGTTTAGAAAAGAAAAGCATGCACGACGTTTACTAAATCTAAGTTAGTTCACAGTTAGAAGTATATTTTTGATCAAAATTGCTACGTCAGAAAGTTTTCATAAAACTATTTATAGCATGACATATCAAGACTTCAGATATACAGACAATTATTTCGTAATAGTATGTGTTCCAAAACACTGAGTTCAACATCGTAGTAGGAGTCAACACAGCTGGATAATCACTTTTAAAAGCTGAGTGAATACACGATACTGACCGTGACTGTACCTAGATACCTGATTGCCCAATCGTGTCTGTCTCCTCCAGTAAAAAAAAGCGGTTCGGTTTACGTCAAGCCTAAACGTAAGCTAAGGTAAAAAAATATTCAGTCAGGATTGCGGATGGGGACCCCGGCCTTTTCACGGCAAATACGAGACGTCGAAATGAATGTGACGTGCCCCGCATAGTTCTACGGATTTGTGAGCTTTAACTTTTGCTGTCGAGTTTGAAAATAGATATTTTATTTTGGGTTGGGGATGGTTTGATACTGTGAGGATGGTTGTGGACAGTTTTAAATTCAGTCAACGGCATTTTATGAAATGCTTTTTGTCAGAATCGGTTTCTATGAAAAATTAAGAATTTTTTGGAAATCACGGTCGTAGATGCGGGCAATGGCGGCCTATTGCTGTTTTTATAGAGTTAACATAGACACCACGCGTGACGCTGCGATATCTCATTGCAATTTGGCGGCATCGCCACTGTTGTTAGCGATTACGACATTTTTTTTTACTAGCCTTCATCGTGGCTTACTGTTGGGCAAAGACCTCCCCTTTCTCATTCTATTCGGGCGTTTATGTACCTTCATCTATCAGAGTAAACATGGACAAAGCATACGGAGTCATTGCCCAGTGAATCTTCAAGCCTTTACAAGTAATAGTCAAGATAAACATTAACGCATTCGCTAATTTATTTACTCAGTTTCGAGAGGACTTTAAACCCACTTACAAGTCATTGGCTTAAACTTGAAAGTTTCAAGACTTCTAAATAAATAGAAAATTTTGATATTTTACAGAATTGCGAGATATTTGGGTGATATTCAACTAGTTTATACGTACTTTTATCTATTCTGTAGTTATTTACAGAGTTTATGATCGATAATTACTGTTTCTGGAAATTACAGATTGGAGCTCAATGAACTGATATAATGCTGTTAAAAGCACTGCATCCTTACTTAACCCATTCGTTCCACCTGCTGAAAATCTCCCACCTGGACATGAGTTGCCATGGATCACCTGGAAGTCTTTAAATAGACTCCGGACCCAGGTTGGTCGCAGCAAGGAAAACCTGCTCAGGTGGAGATTCATTAATGACTCTGCCCCCGAGTGTAGATATGGTGCTGTTCCACAAACGATGGGGTACTTAATATCGTGTCCTGCCTATCCTGTTGTTTTTATTACCATCGACACGCTAAGAAGAAGAAGCACTGCATGGGCTTAGCATCGCCTCTACTCGAGCTGTTCGGAATTCTTTCTACATATGAAACTCCAAAACTTCACATGCTTAAGGCCCGAACTCCACCAAAACGGAGACGAGCGAAGCGGAGAGGAAATGTGCGAGATTCAACCAATCACAGGAAAGACGAGAGACACTATGTGGATACCAATTAATGTGATTGGTCGGCTCCGCACATCTCCTTTCCGCTCCGCTCGTCTCCGCTTTCGTGGAGTCAAGGTAAAGCATTGTTCGGGGGGAAACTCCGCTGCTGCGGCAAATTGCCGCTCAGCGGACAGACCTCCGGCGTGATCTCATGGCGACATGGAGAGAGCGACTGTCGCAACCCCGTGCAGGGCACGCCACCATAGTGGCGATAAGTCCCCTCTTTGAGGAGTGGCTAGAGAGGCGCCACGGCGCCCTCACCTACCGCCTGACGCAGGTTCTCACCGGACACGGTTGTTTCGGGAGGTTCCTACACCGAATCGGGCGGGAGGAAACGCCCGGGTGTTTCCACTGCGAGGATCGTCCGGAGGACACGGTGGAGCACACCGTGGAGGTCTGCCCCGCTTGGGCGGAGCACCGCCGTGTCCTCGTTGCGGCGATTGGCGGTGGCGATCTCTCGCGTCCGGCCTTGGTTCAAGCCATGGCCCGGAGCGAGAGGGAATGGGAAGCCGTCACCTCCTTCTGCGAAGCAGTCATGCTAGTGAAGGAGGTTGCGGGACGTGAGAGGGAAAGAACCTCACGTCCCAGTCGCCGCGGGAGACGCCCTGGGCGTCGGGGGTCACGTGTTGGCTCCCGGCCACCGTAGGCGCGGGCCTGTGGACGGCGAATTATGGGCCAGCTCGCCGTCCGGCCGTCTTATGACGACAGGCCGTGTCGACGGCGCGTTCGTGTTCTACGTGCGCCTCAAAGAGATGTCAGCAAATAAGTAGGGGTCCGCAAGGGCCGATGCCTGCCAGGGCTGCGGGACTGTTCGAAAGAGATACCGTGGCCCTGGAACACAAAGGGCAAAGAAGCATGGATGGGTTTTAGTCAGTACAAGACTGACACTCCCTTTTGCTCCGCCCAGAGTGGGGGGGTCATTTGATGATTTCACATCCGAAAAAAAAAAAAAAAAAAGGTAAAGCATTGTAATGGCTTCGTCTCGAGGGGTGCATTGATGTCGATCCCGTGGCGTGCTTATATAGCTTTGGTCTTAATTTTAGCTCCAAATAACCTTAACAAACCCCTTTCATTATTCAAGATTAAAAAGACTGACAAACAAAGATTTATCTGAAAAAAAGATCTGTTTTGATTATTTACACTGATAAAAAAAGAATCATCTTTTTTTACTACTATAAAAATAAAATCACAAATCACAGGTTAGTTATTTCAAATATTCAGTTGGTAAATACCGCGTTGTTCTCGTATTTTGAAGAGAAAATCAAGATATTAGCAATATTTCGTGTTTTCAGCGATAGAAGGGCACATACGAGGCGTACTGAGTAAACACTCGTCTTCAGTTGCTTGGATATGTAATTCAAAGGGTTCCGTCCCAAGCTTGGTTTCAGTGATATTTTACTTAAATACACGATATAAGGGACTAGAGGCCCTAGTACGAGCGCGCGGTGTAAACGTTAGGTAAATACGTCGATTTAAAAAAATAAAAATACTCATTTCATATACAATATTTTCATAATTTTAAGAATTTATTCATGTCTATGGATGATACTGATTGTGCTTATTGGAAACGATTTAAATAAAATGCTTTAGGATAATTTGTGTTTTCATTTCAAACATCGAAGAATTTATGATACGTTTACACGCCTCTGGTGGGTGACATAAACTTATGATTCAGTATATTTTTCTAAACCCACTATCATTGATTATTCTAGAAGGTTTTCAGACCGACGAAGAATTTCAACGTGCTGTCTTGATTGAATCATATACTGTACTGTCCTTGGTAAAAGCACGTAGCTTTGAACCCAGGCAGACATGTTACTTTTATTTCATCACCGCTGCTCTCAACGATAAAGGAAAACATCGTGAAAAAAAAAGAAAAATGTCGTGCATCAAACAAATCGAAGACATGACCCTGACACCCACCAAGACCACCAACTTGCACTGGGCCCGCGAGTATCACGGCCCAGTCCTTCTCACAGATAACAACCCCAAAAATCTCCTTCAAAAACAAGTCTAAAACTAAGTAGAAATAAATATTAATGTGGCCCATGTTGAGGGACAGAACGTCGGCGGATCGGCAACTATCTGACGGATGAACCAGAGCTAAGTGGCAAAGTTTCGCTCGAGGTCTTATGACAGAGAAGCTCAATCTTAGGTATGACAGGATTGGCGCTGAGAGAGCAATCTGAATTTAATTTTAAAGTTTCTGAATAAATCATTTTGTTTTGAGATTGTTTAGTTTTTGGTTTTATTTTGTTGTAATCTGGAGTAGTGTTTTGAGTAGAAAATAATTGTGTTAGAAGAGTTAGTTTGTCTTTTGACTCTGAAAAGAGAATATTACATTTGATTACTGTGTGTGTACCGATAATACCTTTGATAATTAAAGTATAATATGAATAGACAAAATTGTTAATTAATGAAGTAACCACACACTTTTTGCAGTACATGAATGCCACTTTGAACATTGTTTTAATAATCGATACATAAATCTTTGATTTAATGAATTGAATTGAATATACATCTTATTAACCGGCTTAATACCTACTCATAACGAGTTTTAAAACTGACAAAGGTATAAAACATGTGATAGTAAAAGTATATAAAAAATTGAATACAATAAACTACCAAAAACTTTAAAAAGCATGACCAACATAAACCATTTTAAATCGCAACTTAAGAAATTCTTGATTGAAAAGGCTTACTACTCTATATATGAGTTTTTAGAAGATAGAAGCATAAAATAAAAAATGTCCGATCCACTTGTTATTCTATCTTGTTTACGATGTTACTTGTTTGAAACAGTTTTATTTAGTTGGTAGTTTTTTACGATTAATTTGTACGCCTTGCAAGGCAAAACATAGTTATACAACAACCGCAGTACCCAATCTCAATCTTATTCAACATCTGATCTCCTTCTTCAGCTCCAAAAAAAAAGAAGAAATCCTTTTAAACCACATTTATGTACTACCAGTAGCAGTCTACATTAAGTGAGAAATTCTCTTGTGATGCGACTATATGCGTATCCTATGACAGCGTCACTCAACATTGCCATCCCCCCCCGACCTCCCCGGGGAGTCCTCAGAATCCATTACGCGACATACAAGGGACGTTTCCGATGGAAGCCGACGAATCATAAATCATTTCGTATCTAAAACGAATCTACGATTACGTAGAGTATTATTATGGCTTGTTTACATATTGGATTTTTTTGTGGTTTTGGTTGTGTTCCAATTTGTGGGGTGTCAATTGGTCCTGTATATTAATTGGAATATTAAAAAAAGCTTTATATGTCTACACGTCTAAGTGAGTCATGTGCTGAGTAACGTTCATAGATCTCGGCATGGGCTTGTGAATCGTATTATCATTATAAAAAGGTGAAGCATTTCCCAGATTATAATTACAACTTTGCAGTTACTTTTATTTTATTTTTTATAGAAAAATGGGCTAGCTCTTGACCTCGATCACGCCTGATGGAATGCGATAGATGAGGTCTATGATGGAACGAGCGTGCCCAGAAGATGAGGCTTTTACTCTTGCTTTGAAGGTAGACGAGTTAAATGTGGAACACTTTGGCTGTGCGCATAATAAACGTGGAGGTGAAGCTCTGAGTACGACTCATCGGGATATGAACCAAGTGTGGATGGTACGCCGCAGTGCGTCTGCTAGTCCGGTGGTAAAAGGGTTACATTTAATTTGAATAATATTGACAAACACGCTGCCGGTTTACCTAGTTGACAGCCATCAATGTTATTATTTAGACGACAGCATCGTCCAATGAGGTTTTCCTGAACCGTCTTTCAGACATAGATTACGTAATATATCAGTTAAAGATACTAATCGAATTCGAAAAAAAAAAATCCTGTTACGTTGAGTAGCACTCATACTGAAAATCATAAATAGGTAGATATCGTTTCATGAGGAATGTGCAAACTCAATTTTCTCACTTTTTCGCGTCACATAAGCATATCATACGATTTAAATCTTTAGTCTGACTTCTATTAACGTTAAACAATTCTATCTTCAGCTATCTTGATTTATTAACAAAGACAGATTTACAGGATTTCCGGTAACATGCAACCAATACTGCTATAAATCATTTTTCATACCAAAAAATCGGGACCTCCAGCCAATTCTTATACCAAATAAAGGATTCAGACAGCCATAAAAATAGCTCATTTTTTGCTCTCAACTTTGGCAACCACGGTCCACATCAATGAGCGACACATTTATCTTCCGATTGGCGAGCGAGTCTCATAAGTCACTGACAGACGAATAATTTCGTAGAGACCTGCTCTGGATTGGCTGATTCGTGGTCGGTATGTTCTTTTTTCTTTGCTATTTTATAGCCTTGCCATTTTTGTTGAAGGCTTGTGTAGTTTTGTTTTGGGACTAAAAGTGGTACGGTGAATTTTTCACAGATTTTTCTATTAGACTTTTTTTTTTATAACGATTTAAATTAATTTATCATACCTACTCGTGTGATTATTGGTAATAGGTACAGTAAATACTTACCTCTTTCTTACGTGAAAAAGATGAGGTATACTACTGCGCCTCATTTCCTTATTTCAGCAAATTTGCAACTTGATACAACACCGTCCTGGCAAGTCGCATTTAAAATTCAACCACGTTCATTATCTGCTTTGCCTTTTCCTAACTACTTCGGGGTCGGCTTCCTGTCTTACCGGGGCAGCTCATTATCAGTGTTTACAACGAGCGACTGCCTACCTGACAAGCTAGATTATCCCAATATGTGACGACAAATCTAAGGTATAATAACTGTGAAAAGACTGTAGCAGCTTCGTGTTTCATCTTCGAGAAACTTTGCTTTCTTGTTGCAAAAACATGTTTTCAAACAGTTTACACAAAAACAAAACACAGCCCAACCACACACTACTACATCAAACAGTACACTTGAGGACAAACAAAGTTGCTTACAACCGACTTCTACAAGTCGGAGCAATAAAACGGACCACATAAACTGTAACCGAAGCGATCACGAACTTTCACGAATCAGTTTAGATGTCATAAACCATCGGAACAAGATATACTATCGGAAGGGTAGTGTTGGGTTTAGTGAGTAACGCGCGGTCCGAACGCAAATCGAAAAGGGGAGAAATGAAAATGACAAGTGTGGAGTTTTTGTTGTTGAGTTAACTCATTTATATTATACCTTGAAAACGGGGTCTAATCGTACTTAATATTAAACTTAGCTCTTGTTTCCGTATTATTGGGAATAGTTTGATGTAGTTGATACATATAGTACGATATTATCTGATGTTTGGAAAATATTGGCACTTGGCAAATATCAGTCTATATATAGTATGAAAATTTTTACTTTTTGGGACTGCCTCTGTCACCGCTTAAATCGGAATCTTTCAATCGGAAAAACCTTCGATATAATACAGAATTATCGATGTTTAGATATGTGTCACATGGTTTAACGTTTTACGTTAACGAACTAGTATAGTACGAAATAGAACTTATCTCAAAGTAGAAACCGTTATTTCACGAGAAAATCGCTTTTGAATTTTGATGACTGTACACATATTAGTGGTCGTAACCGTACATTGTACTTGCGGGTCGCTGGTATTCCATATGGCAGATAAACCCCATCTTATAATAAATCCACAGAAAGGCTTGGTGGTTAGCGCCACTTTAGAGGTTCATATAATTTTCTTGCTAATTTAATTCATTATGCAGACTTAGTGCAATGCAAATAGATGAAAAAAAAACATAAGCTTCGTGTAAAAATCTTGTTTAAAAATTTGTGCCAGTTAAAGCGAAATAAAAAATTGAATATAACATAGAGAATACAACATCGTAGGATCTTGTTCTCTGGACTGCATTAACGGCTTTTTTGACATAGGGTTAATTTTCATAAGAATTATTATTCAATTCATGTCACCAATATATAAATAAGTAAAGGAAGTGAAAATGAAGTAAGCAGCTTTCTCTTAGAAACAATTGTTTACTCTTAGCAACACTGCGGTAAAGAAGCTATTTTAAGGCAATTTAGTATTAAGAGCAACTTTTAAACTAAATTGTGCGACTAGTAAATCAAATATTATTATTAATCCCTTTCATTGTAATAAAACCGTCGAACACGGCCATCTTTCTAACTAAAATACCCACAAGCCGAGAAAACTAAAAGACAAAGAATAAAATTGCATTACCGGGGATTGCAACCGCCACCCACTGACTACATCCAACTACTAAGTATACAGAACTTTGTGTAAGCACTCGGCCGTGAAGCTTCTTATAATGAAAATACCTAGAAGCTGTCACTAACACTAAGTGTCACCTAAATCATTGCCTAAATAAAAGCGCATTGTTGGGTTTGAACGCTTGGTTCAGATACGCGAGTTGACATTGCAACAGCGCGACAATATTAGAGTATGTGAAGATATACAGGGCTTCGTTAAGCCTTTATTAAAGCTTTATTGAGTTTATCCATTAAAGAATTTCTTGGTAGTATCCCGGAGTTTCAAAGTTGATTGTGTGACCCCCGTGCCGTTGTCAGACGTCGGTCCTGCGGCTGATCTTTCCCTTTTCAAGTCAGATTTCCGTCCGATCGGACTACGAGAGTCAAGGAACAGAGAGTGCACCAGTGATTGCGGAAATATTAATATTTAAGCATTAATTTAAGTCTCCCCTAATCTTAGTGAAAAAGGGGTTTTAGAATTTAGAGGACAGGCCGAGATGTAACTGGATTAGTTTAGAAATTAATTCAATTGTTTTCGTGTTGTCCGGCCTTGGGTACTGGATGAGAAAACTTGGGTCACTGGACGAGAAATTAAACTTGAACAAATAAAGTTATGGATGATAATAATACGGATAAATTCTGCTTTGAAGGGTAGTTTAATTAAATTTGTTGCTATACCAATAAAGGGTTCATCAAGTAGTAAGATAGTTTCATTGAACTGTTTCTCAATTACGGTTCATTCAAGCAATTAGTTTGGGAGGTGTTAAAGATATTATAAGAAAGTCAATATAATCACAGGTACAGTCACGCATAAATACTTTACAATTAAGCAAAAGTCAAAAGCGATTATTTACTAAAGTATTAATAGGATGTTACGAATATTATTTTCGGAAGCATGCTTTTAAGGTGGAAGCGCCAGAGTAGCCCACGAAATTCATTTTCTTATGTTTTTTGCAATTTGCAGGTCAGTGTCAGGTTATACGCTGATGAAAAATGAATCGCGCGAGTAACACGTATACAGAATTACACAATTAAAATAAAACTTGAAAAAATTAATAATTAAAAAAAAAAGTTGATTGATTGAATTTTGTTTACAGAATAAAAATCATCAAAATGACCCTCTAAGTTCATTTAACCCCATTTAATGACTTTTTCATGAAATAATTATTGGATGAGGTTAATTGAACTAAGAAAATTTGAATTTCGTGGGCTACCCTGGCGCTTCCACCTTATGAGATAGCTTTTTTCGCAAGGTTGCGTAGATATTGCAAAAAAAAATTTACGAGAAAATTGAAAAAAAAGTGTAAGGTTTATGCTTGTGACTGTACATCATCATCATCATCATCATCATCATCATTTCAGCAGAAAGACGTCCACTGCTGGACATAATCACGACAAATTTTGTTTCGCCTGTACTAAACAGAGTTGATACTAATGTAATTTGGATGATCTAGTTTGGTCTAGGGTAAATCAGTTTCTGTGTAAATCGCTTCCAAATCCGTTTTCCGTGTAAAGCGATTTAGGGACAGATATACCAAAATAAAAGAGAGGTGCATCAATACATTGAATCATCAACAGTCATGGACAGTTGAACAGTGTTATGTCGTGAAAAACCTGATTTCTAACTCCTGAAGGCCTAGTCAAAGTGAAATCCTATCTGCGAAAATTTGATGTTTCCGATTGACAGAGGCTAATCCCCGAATGGTGAGCGGCAATAGTACACCCACATTTCACCAGTTGTGTTTAAGTCCCATTTAATAGGGGCTGAGCCTATTGAAATACGAAACGCCATAATAGGAGACGCCACTTGTTTAGGCCTTCTGGTTTTAAATCACAATAGATCCCCTAAAAATGGTACCTAAATGCCATTTTTATACATGAGGGTGCCACAAATTTTGCACAGAATGCATCACTTGAGACCAAATGGTTGCAGGGTGGAACTAAAAATACTAAAACATAACGCACGGCTATAAACTTGAAAACGCACAGTTTTATGATGAACGATATAAAAATCGTAGCGAAAGCGATATAACAAAATATGGGGACGTAAATCTTGATATGCGGTTTTATTGTTTAGTTACTATGACATTAAATACTGCTGATAAAACTTGAAGAGTTTTGACTAGACTCTAAAAGTTATAAACATCACGATACATACTTTAGGTGTTCAGGGCTTTTTCACCATCAACGATTAAATTCCCGTTAACTTACTTACCAAATTAATTCAAACAAATTCTGTTGCATTTTCAACTTTATTAGAAAGTAGTTCAGACATCGTGAAAACAGGCCACATGTTCGCGTTTCTATATTGTCATTGTAGTTGTACACTTATGTAACAGGAATAACTCTTCGCTAAAATAGGTCTCGGCCCTTGGGTAGCGAAATTTTATTTAACTACCTTTCCTCCAGAAAGGTAATCAATCGAATAACTGCAAGATAATTTTATTTTTAAAATAGTATTCCAGAATAAAATTTCTGGGCTGAGAGCCCAGAAATTTATACATTCGCAGAAACGTGAAATGCATTGTCCTCAAAGTGTTAAGATCGATACCTTATATGCTTTTGCAAAAACCACTGAATTAGGAGCAGTATCAGACTTAACGACGAAACAAAATCATAAATTACTGAAAAAATAAATGAAACGCAATCCTTCCATTTGTACCACAAGGCAGTGTTCCCAAACAGAGCTGTAAGAACCCAATTGGCGACCCACATACGACGTAAAATATTCGCATATTTGTGAAATTGCTTTCCAAACACGCGACGATGATTGCAGGTCGCCGCCATTTTCCGGCATGCACACCAAATCGCGTCGTCTGGGGATAAAGATGTTGTATTTTGTGGTTGTAATTATGTAAATATCTGTGGAAGAAACACCTGGGCTATCTGCTGGAACTTGTTAGTTTTTTACTTGTGGTAAGAGCTGAATAGATGATACTTTTCGTTAGCAATGATATTGCTCTAAAGGCATAAAGCTACTTTAAATTCAAAATTCAAATTCAAATATTTTTATTTCTTTACCTATGTTCTACAAATAAAAATATTTAAATTTAAATTTTGAATTTGAATTCAATGAATTTGAATTTTGAATTTGAATTCAATGAATTTGAATTTTGAATTTGAATTCAGTCTATGCGAAACCAACATTGTCAGCGCGAAAAGATAAATTGGTGACGTTTGGGACGACTAGGTACTGAAGTTTTGTATCGGACATCTAATAATTTCTTCGTGATGACTATATTGGTCCAACGGACAAAGTTCTTAAGTTTGATGGTCTAAATATGACTACGCATGTGTGAAACACGCCTTTGACAGTTATCTACGTTACGGTGTTTAATCTGAAAAAATAAGTACTAGCTCTCAAAATAAGCTTAGTGCCAACACTGTTTGAAGTAGTACTTACACTTAACTAACCGTAGTACACACTACACATACATAAATAGCGATAGGATATAAATATTTCATGAAGCAAGCAAATACACTTTTATATTTTTATTTCAGTATTTCCATAGAGCGCACGTTTGCACTTTGCGTGCTTTTGCCGTTTGATTTTAAACGAGTTTTTTTTTTCTAAGCGTGATGAGGACCACAGTCGCGTTAAACCAGTAGTTCGAATGAGTATTTGCATTTTTAATGATATTGTTAATACAGGTAGAAATTGTAAATGAAGGTAAAATTATTGTTTTGCAAATTGACTACAAACTTAAAACTAGGATTCATCTTCTACGATAAGCCTATTAACATATGAACGTCTGAGATAGATTTTTGGATGGTGTACGTGAAAAATACACGTAACATATTCACGCTTGTACACATAAAGATTTGGCAGACCTGTACTTACAGTGTATGAGTTTTTTTCATTTCGTCAGCCTATTCCAATTTCCATCCATCAAACGTAACGATTCCAGAATCGTATTTCTGATGGAAAAATTTAAGAACATTTTGACTGGACTGAGAATTGAGCTCAGGTCTTCATGCTCAGCGCGGAAATATGAGGACAACCAGACCCCAAGTAATGAGACGGGGAAGAAGTTCATTCTATCCATCTTAGATCACTGTTTTCAGTGCACTACAGCAGCATCGTTTGCATCCAATATACGAGACAGCTCATACGTAGTTTTGAATTTAATTGGGAAGTATCGCGAAGTAGGTCAACTGCGCTTGTTTTTATGTTTGTGGAACCTTCGTCCTCAGTGTGTTTAAAATGAATAAATAATTTTCTTATGCAGACTGCGTGGTTAGACGTCAAATGTAAATCTAGTGGTCGGTAGGGCTACTGCTCAGAATATAGTATGGGTTTAATTCTCAAGTCGGGGAAAGTATTATATGTATTTTTTTCATTTGGGTACAGTGGCACAGAGCAGTGGCAGTGGCAGAGAGCAGCGGTGGCCCAGACCCCAACTTAAGAGCAGTACGTCGTGGGGACCCAGCCAGGCGCATTACTTTGTGTAAGTTATTTCATCACTACTGCTCTCTTAAATCGGTGAAGGAAAACATAGTGAGGAAACCGGCATGTCCTAGAGCCAAACATTCGAAGACATGTGACATCTACCAAACCGCACTGGGCCCGCGTGTTAGATTATAGCCCATTCCCTCTCATAGAGAGGAGGCCTACGTCCCAGAAGTGGGAACCCATAAGAATAAGCTTATGGGTACAGTCAATAAATAGCAATCTAGAGTCCGGATGACTTCCACCCTGTTATACATAATTGGCTAAATGTAGACTTTGTACTGCCTACCCTTTCAACTGATATAAGAGTTGTATTGTTATTCTTGAATTCTATCGTACACAAAGTTCTAGATCAGCTTACCGTCAGACAAACACACTACCTACATCTTAATTTACTCTGAATCCTCATACACTAGGCTAACTGTCGCTTCTCTCCAAAATATAGTTTTTCCAAGCCGTATAAACCTGTCTGATAACACAGCTTAGTGTCGCATCAAGTGCCATTGTGGGCCATTGTGTGCGGTATATTGTCCATGCTCGTCCACTGTATATCCTGCTGTCTGTGACTTCATTGTGATGGAAGGGTATCGTGTACGATACATAATTGTAAATGTTACCTATGGATATACGACGCTAAAATACTGGTAAGTATTTAAGTAATTTGGTACATTAATTACAATCATTTGATAAAGGACAAGCTTTTGGCCGTGGTTTCGTCCCCTAGAAGATCAGAAATGATTCATCAGGCATCGTAAAATGTAGTTAATAAAATGTCACCAGGACGCCCCCCTGGACATCTAATCCATTCAGCTGCTAAGGCGTGAAAAGATTATGAACAGACAGACAGACACATTTATTGTTATATTAGTATGGATTCATTGATTACCGATATCAACCCTAACAATGTTATAGTGTGTTCTCTATAAGAATCAGAATCAGAATCAGAATCAGAATTTTATTTGCTATGAAAGTAGGTACAGGTTAGGTGTTGTACATAAATTAATGAGATTGGCTACAGAGATATCGAAGAGACCTTTTATTATTTTAATTTTTAAAACATTTTATATTCCGTCACGTTTGAACTCTGCACAATGGTCTACGGTTCTACAGCCGGTGCAGTGTGGTCGATATGCATATGGTTTTACCTCTCTACGTTTTTTTCATGTGTGAGTTAATGGAAACTGTCACATCGAGACAAGTAGTTACGTTTTACAATCCTAGGATGCATTACAGCGTAGCGTATGATTTTACAATAAAAGATTTTTTCTTTGAAGTTTGGAACCTAAAACGGGTTGGGTCACTGGACATCGTTATACTGTGACCGCGCTGAATCGTGGTCAAACGTCTCTTTTAGCTGTCAGCGGATGCGACATGCTGTTGGTCGTGGATTCTATTGATGTATATGTTCTATATCGTCTGTTGCCACGCACAGAGAGGTATCAGTGTATCTGACTGTACCACCATTTATGAAGGTAGGTTTATACCTAATTCGTTCTCGAGTAGGTATTCGACCGCAAATTAATGTATCCTGGAAAAGTACGATTATCTAAACAAGTTTATTTGTCATCAATTCTCCGGAAACAAGCGAAGTAAATTTCGTGCTAGATCGTAAACTCGGACAGTTTGTGAACGCATATGACTATGGTGCGGTGATATTTCGTGCCTGGTTCTCTGCCAGTGACGTTTATTGTTGTAGGGATTAGTGAGCCACTAGCCAAGATAATTTTTGCTCAACAGCAAGTGCGTCGCACTGATGATGGGTACTGAGTTTAATCCCCAGGTTGGGCATAGTTTTAATGGTATTAGAATTTAGATTCGTGGCCATCATCTGCCTAGTCTTTTAGAATTATACTGGTGACGGCTTCCAGACTAACCTGATGTAGCTAAATACTAGTATTTTGCATGGAGTGGCTGCCTATCTGACCTGCACAACCTAGTTGTTTCCTGATTTGTCCGATTAATGAGGTTGGGCAGTTGCATTGGACTAGTACATGACAATGTAACTGTCAGAATGTGGCCATACTACATAACATCACGCTTGTAATCCCCAAAGGCTGAGATATCCTTAATATCGTACCTTCGCCAATTATGTTGAAACCTCATGTCCCATGGGGCGAGCCTGTTGCCATCAACCGGTCACAAAATCAAACTCCGTGGCTGCTACTGAGAAATTCCTGATGGAAAACCCAATAACATTTTGCCCGACTTAGGAATCGAACCCAGGACCTCATGCTCAGCAGCCGCGCTTGCGACCGCTAGACCAACGAGGTAGTACAATCCAGTCTAATCCACTCCAGTTAAGGTAGATTAATGTGGCCATACTGTAGGTAAATACTTGCCAATTATGTGTAGTTGTTAAGTGCAAAAAAAAAAAATGTTCAACTTTGAATCGAAAATCGATTATCATTGTCACGCCAAGAGTCCTTCGACCAACCAAATTATACTTTAACATCAATCCTCATCTGTTTACACCTACTACCAACTCTTGTTTCCATGACGTCACTTACCAACTACGAGCAGTAGATAGTAAACACGCAGTAGTTGCTAGCCGCATAGCACAGCGACCATAATTCGAGCCTCTCTCTCTGCCGGTGACTTTTATAGTTACAGTGAATGGTGACGCACTAGCCAGGATTATTGTTATGGATAGCCCTGCGGGTATTTCGCGTTTTAGAAATTGAGATTTTTTGGTGGTCGGTTTTATTGAATGACTTTTTGAGTATCAAAAATGTAAGATTTTAAACTTTCATGGTCACTAAAATTATTATAACTAGAAGACGGGATATTTACCATGTTTATTGTTAAACAAAAACACAAACAACATAAACAAAAAAACAACAATAAACATGGTAAATATCCCGTCTTCTAGTTATAATAATTATCAAAAATGTTTTTAAATTGTGACGGTAGGCATTTTTTGCTGTGATGTTGAATTTCTGCAATAGATTTCTGGCTCAGATATGAAAGGAGTAGTTTACTAATTGGCAACTTTGTCACAATGCACTCATAAATATATTTTTTAAAGTTCATGAACTATTGATCTAAAATTATTTCTCCTTCACATGTTACAAATGAATGCAAAAGTACTTTTGACCAAAGACCTGTAATTTTTACTGGCGTTGTGTCATATTAATATAACCTACGTTATTAACACGAAAAAACAATATTTAGCTTTGAAACGCAAGAATAATGAACGCCTCATTGCTCGTCGAACTCAAAAATTCTGCATTCCATAATGGCGGTCCAACAAAATATGCAGTAGTTCATATAAAATGTTCAAGAGTGATTGAAGTACCGGTTTTTCACGCTGAAATTCACTTCGCTGGCTCCTAGCAATATTAAATTTAAAGTCCGTCGAGAACCTTGGAAGCTTGAAACCAATATCTGATGTTATTAAATTATTTTTTCATTTATATATGAAAATAAAATACATGTTAATGGCATCCATTTAAAGTAACATTTTTAACAGTTCACCAGCAGCTCCTGAATGTTGCCAATACAATTAAATTCCGGTGTTCCATGAATTCATATTTATTTATTTATTTAACACTTCAAGCACAGAAGTACAGAGGCGGACTTAATGCCATAGGCATTTTCTACCAGTCAACCTTTGGGTGATGCAAAGTCAAGCAGTGGTAGGTGTAAATCTGAAAATAATTTTAAATGATAATAAGATTAACTACAAGGATATATAAAATACTATAAATATATATCAAATATTATAAATATATATCAAAATTTAAATTAATGTAAATAAACCTTTCCACGAATATACCAAAATAAAAACACAAACCATGGGGAAAACATTACCGTTGTGACGAAACTGCCAGCTTCTTCCGAATGTACTCACGAACTTTAATTTTAAAAGATAAGCGATTGGTTGCCATCCTGATTTCCTGGGGAAGCGCATTCCACAGAGAAATAGACTGGACAAAGAAAGATCGGTGAATGAAATCAGTGCGGTGAGAGGGACATTGAAGCATACGGTTATACGGTCGGTCATATTATTAGTATTAACAAAATTAATAACAATATTTAAAATACTTTTGATTTTAGCTTTTGTGTTTTATTGTGTACGCAATTATGTGGCAGTAAGTGCAATATTTTCTTTATTTTTTGTATACCGCCAAGTAGCAAGGCTGTTACAATGATAACATATTAAGGTTATATTATATCCATCCCTTATTTCTATCTACCAACCCGCACTAGATAGATAAATATAGAGAGAGAGGAGGCCTGCGTCCCAGTAGTGGGAACATTAATAGGCTGATTATGCTATGCTTATGCTTATGCTTTTTTCTAAGGTTACACTATGCCCAATCACCCATATCTCCATATGATCTCAAACAAGAAGTCCTGCCCCAGTTCAATTTCCATAGTGTACTACCACCATCGTAAAAATAACGAACAAAAACCCGTGACACCTACAAAAAGCAAAGATCACTGACCGGATTCCATTTCAATCTAACCAATCTTCGATTAGGGGTATAATTCATTACACCAAGAAAGGGGGGCGTTGCAGAAATGAACGACAATCTTCGGACCATCAATCAAACTGATTCGCTTGATTAATGAATAGGTCACCCCCGATACGTTCGCGTGAACTTTCTTTCCACACTGCCCTAAGAAATGGTTCAACTTTTGCAGTATTTCTTCGAGAGGTCTCGCATTAAATTCTTAGGTCCGAATATTAAATTTGGTACTTAGCTTATTGGTTTTGTTCAAATTTCGCGACTGTTAGTCGAGTTTGTGTACGCCGTTTGAGTGGCGAGAACCTTCTATTGTTTTTCTTTGATTTTATGACGGTGGATTCTTTTGTTCTCGCTTTGTTAGGAAGTCGTAATTGCATGGACGTATTGGATCGAGTTTGAGAAGTTTAAGGAGTTTAATGTTGTCATTTGTTTTTGCTTTGTTTCGTAAAAGTTCTGCGAGTTTGCTTGTCAAAGTCCTGTTGGTTCGCTGGAGCCGTTTGTATTTTACGTATGAACTGTTTGACCATTGTTTGTTACAAAGAGTATTATTTCTATTTGAATTATTCGTTTAGTATAATCTGCCACCGTATCAGATTTATTCTTAAGACAACTCTCCAGCTAAATTTTGCGTGTTTCAGTTGAACAACGTCCCGCTTGGGACCCACATCGTAATGGCGAATACATAATCAGTTGTCCCTTACATTTAGAATAGAATAGAATAGAATAGAATAGAAACTTTTTATTTCAGACCAGGGTCCATAGGGTTAGTAACAATTTTACTTAAGTTCTAGTGTTAGTAGGTTACAGACACACATGAAAATATACAAGTTAAAATACAGCATGGAGCCGCATCCACCTTCGCAACATCGGGGAATCCCACCGATCTGCGAACACACCGAGAATACTGTTGGTGCTGCCGCGAACACGAGTAATCAGGGATGCATATCTATTTCTAATAATGGCGGCAAAACCATCAATATTATTATCTGCAAACATCCCCGACGCACTACTACGCCACGGCAGCCGCAGCAGTACTCTCAGTGCATTATTGTATTGAACGCGTAGGTCGCTGTATGTCCGCTGAGTAAAGTTGACCCACAGGCTGCACGTGTAGAAGGACTGGCAGTAAGCTTTGAAAAGCGTTACTTTAACTGGCTTCGTACAACGTGCAAACCTGCGAGCCAGCATGTTACAACGGACAGCCAGCGACCTACGTTCCCTTTCAATGTCACAATTATCTTTAAGATCTTCAGTGACCCAGTGGCCCAGATATTTAAACTTGTCCACCCTTTGCAGTGGTTCTCCACAAAGAGCGACAGTCGGAATACATGAATATGTCACATTTCCTGCTTTAAAAACCATTAGTTCGCTCTTTGTGACATTATATCTGAGCCCATGATTCACCGCATAGCATTCGCAAATAGCGATCAGTCGCCTCAGAGCACCGATCGATGGGCTCAGCAACACCATATCGTCAGCATAACTAATATTGTTAATGCACACCTAAGAGCTCAAGGATCAGCTGGTTCATGTATAAGTTGAAGAGCCTGGGGGAGCTGAGCCCCTCTTGCCTCACCCCGCACTCCAACCGATACACGTCCGAGTGCGAACCATTCCACTTCACGCTATTGCTTTGACTACCATACCAGTACTTAAATATCGACACTATTTCAGATGGTAAGGTAGTTTCACATTCAAGTTTACGCCACAATACATCGTAACATACAAGATCAAATGCCCTTGACAGATCCAGAAAACAAGCAAAAATAGGAGTCTTCCTGTCTGTGTAGTATTGGACAGTCTGCTTGAGGCACAAGATTGCACTCTCAGTTGACAGCCCAGGCTTAAAACCGAACTGGGCGTCATGTAGTTCGAGGTGTTTAGCCAATTGCTTATCAAGCAGACTGTCCAACACTTTTGCTATGACAGTGGCCAGAGAAATGGGCCTGTAATTGGATATGTCAGAGACATCCCCGGTTTTATTTTTCACAATAGGCACTACCATTGTATACATTACGTCATCAGGTAAGTAACTGTGACTAACGCACAGGTTAAAAAATAAAGCCAGCACACGCGGCAAGTGTCCCCCCCCCATACTTCAGGTGTTCGATGCCGAGGCCATCATGACCCGGGGATTTACCCCTCTCCATTTTATTTATGATGGCTGATATTTCTTGTGCCGTAAAAACAATAGAAAGGTCCCCAGAGTTGCCTCCAGCATCAAACACCCGCACAGGTCTAGTAAGAGGTGACTCAATCTGGAAATGACGCCGAAATGTATTGGCTATATCCTCCGGCTCGTGCACGCTCGCCACGCTCACAGGTGGACTCAACTTCGGATTCAAACTATTTGTTGATTTCCAAAATGATCCAAACTTCTTTTTAGTGTGATGTTTAGCTAAAATATCCATTTTTATCTGGTTTTGGTTATCTTGACAATATTTCACATTTAGGTCGAGTAAGTATTGAAATTTTATATTGGTCCCATGGAGATAATTGTTCAGTTTGATGGCCTATAACTCCTTTAAACATTCTAACACATTTCTGATATAGTATTCACATCTTAGATCAACATTTGCAATCCCCTCTAAAATAATACCCATTCGCAAGTATAGAACTCAGGAACTTGTCATTCAAAGGCGCTTAGCAAAGCCGCAAGACCAGCGAAGCGTCACCCATGTAAGCCCAAATAAACGATCCCTTTCTTCCATCCTCACAGCCGCGTAAGGTGACAGTTATCTCGGAGTTGCCAGCCAATAGTTACGCGCTGTCAAACCGTCACAGTGTAAATTGGAAACGGATGTTTTAGTGCAGTGATGGAATTAAGTGTTCTGTTGAATTAGTTATGGTGTTGTTACTCCGTGGTTTGGGGAGATTTTTACCCGACTACGGTGAAGCAAAAAGGAGGTTGTATGCCAACTACCCTAAAAAAAACAATACATTCTAACAGCACTAAGGGATCATAAAATTTAGGGCAAAGTGATATACGACCACGGCTATCCTCTAAAGATCACTATGAATATTTATTAAATACATTAAAATATATAACGCGTAAGTTGTTTGTTTAATAGACGATAAACATTGAACGGTTTATAGGTACATAACAATTCGATACGAGAGTATTTTTATGTTTCATAATTTTAGAGCGTGATTTTTTCAGTGATTTTTCAGTAGTAGGTTTTAGTTTTTGAACTTATTTTTTTGGGCATATTTCGATATATTGTAATGGTTGTCAGATATCAAATTGGGATAGGGCGGCATTATATTTATTATTTAGATTTGGGCCTTCCTAAAATAATCTAGTAATCATGAAAATTCACAACTATAGTTTCTAACAACTAGCATAATTAGTTTATCCTGCGGAGTGGAATGGCCCCTGCTACCGAGAGACGGCTTGAGGCCCAGCATTGGGAACGCTATAGGCTGGTTTTACAATAACTAGACTGAATGTAATATTCTTAGTGGATGTGTTACAGCTAAAAGCCGAAGTAAGGTTACACCTAGTTCTAGCCGGCTATACCTAGGTGCGGCTGGTAACAGTTTGTTATACTAAGGTGTATCCTTTTTATTGGGAGGACACACCGACCAAATAGGTTAGATTAGGTTAGAATTGCGACCAAACGCGCGCGAGCCGAGCGAGCGCAGCGATCGGTACCGCGGCAGCGGCCGGCGAGCGCTACATCCAAATTAGTTGCTTCAAACCTTGGTAGGTGCGGCCTCAATTTGGAAGTATAGCCTGCTAGAACCAGCTAACTACCTTCGGCTTTTAGTCGTAACAGATATAACACTAAAATTAAAAGATACATCCCTAGGTGTCCTAAAAGTAGGTCCGCTTTAACCAATGTTACACCTTACATCTCTAAAACATATCTTGAGTGTTCAATATTATCCGCTAGCTAGCGCAGATGGCTTCAAAAGATCATAAAAATACCTTCCACATCAAAAACACAATCAAAATCAGCATAAAATTTACTTCGCATCCACCCGCATCTTCCTCCCGTACAACCCACTGTACCTACAGTACAACCAAGGTATATACAGGATACTCATTAGCTGCGAGAGTTTGATTCAGTCACCCTGCCGCCGCCGGTCCCAGCAATCAATACCCACCGGTTTAGCGGATGCGGGTTTTTACTCCGACAACATTTGGATTAGGAATTCCCCTTTCTTGTTGTCAATTTGATCCGGTATTTTTTTTAGAAGATTAATTTCGTGTGTGTCTCAGATCTTGGTATATATGTGATGTTTGAGGTGTTCATATTTAAGAATCATTTGAAAATTGATCTTGTACTTACATTGGTAGAATCATCACTTACAAAATGCATGTCTTGGCGCTTTATGACACGTTGGTGTGTTTTGAAGTTCTGATTAATTTGATGAATTTACGTTTAATTTTCAACCTAATTCTCTATTATTCTGCTAAACATTTTTGTGGTATAAGAAAACCTATCTATGAGCTGTGTAACAATTTTGATGAACAATAAAGTTCGTTTTATATCCATCTATCAAAGTATCTGGCTGGACGAGCTTGACACTCCCCGAAAGGACGAGAAAAAAATAAAATTCTTTGGAAAAAATGGAATACTTAACGCATCAATCGAACGTAACTAGCTTGTTAGTAAAAAAAACTTATTAAAAATAAATACGTGAAACAAAAACCCACCTAATCGAACAAAATGACTCCCCTGCCCAAACAGTCTTACACTGACAACTTCTTCTCCAAAGATCTTGAACTATAACTAATAAAGATAAGTGCTCACCATAACACACACAAACCATCACAAGTATGTGTACTTCACACACGCACACGTCCCCCTTAAAGCGTCAAATCAAAAACAAATCTAAAACTACGCATCTAACTCTCATTCAGATCGAATCGAGATGGCTTCCGAATTCGTAGTAAAACTGATATATAGGGTTGCTACACACGAGAATATCTGTCTATTAATCTCTTGTTATATCTCAAGGCGTTATACATACATAAACCCATGGGGGTAGGCACAAACCACAGATCCTTACATACCTCTTTGGCTCGTCCACCAGATGTATGAACTGGTCATACACGCATGCCGGTTGCGACTATCACGCACCAGACCTTTCTGAAGAACCTAACCAATAAGGCGTTATACTCTTAAAATGGTAAAGGAATACAGCGTGAGGAATAGGATTGAGGAAACCAACAAATGAAAGACATGTGACATCTACTCGACACCAACCCGTAATAGGCTTCGTGGTGGACTACGGTCCACTCCTTTCCACAGAGAGGCTTGTGTCTGACCAGTGGAAATATTGAAGGCTAATTATGTTATATGTGTGTTTAAATGTTTGATAGAAACTAAGAAGAAGTGGAATACTGCTATTCAGCTGCGTCCGGTTAGACTGAAAGCCGACCGCAAAATGATTGGGAAAAGGCGAGCAGATGGTGAAGATGAAGATGGAGAGTCCAAGAAAACATATTGTCGATCACATCATCCATTTACATCAGATAAAAAACTAATTAAACGCAAACTGATGTAATATTAAAAAGCATTAAACGAAGATTTAAGTATTAATAAAGCCTTCGCAGCATCTTTTTCTTTCCCTATTAGTATATTTACGTAGATCTCCCCCTCTTTATGACGACTATTAAGAGGATATGAATACCAAAAAGCTCTGCCCACATTTAAGTGCTCATTATTCAAATATTTTCAGTAATGTTCAACTCAAATTGGGGTATTTAACTGCCGGCCGAGTAACAAACTTCAGTCGTAAAGATATCCAAAATGGGCGATTCAATCAAAAAAGTTAAAGGGAATCGTAAAAATTTTAGTATTATATTTTTGTAGGCAACGATTTTAATATTAGACTTAAAAACTGAAAAGGAGTTGATTACAGATGAACGCCATTGTCACGAATTCAAATCAAGGGATTTTTTTAAAGAAATGTTATTTGAATTTGAAAATTTATTTTAAAAGTTTCATTGTAATGAAATAAGTTGATACTTTTTTATTGGAAGTACCTAAGCCGATTTGACAATTAAGTTTAAGAAATAAAGTAAGGATTGTGAATTTTAAATAAGAATTTTTCAAATCAAATATTTCAAATTAAATATCATTTTAATTTGACCTCACTGACTAGTAGATGTACTTTCTCCTTATTACATTTATATTGATTTTAATAACCAATATATTAACCTTTATGTGACAACCATAGCGACGACCTCCACACAGCCTCGATTAGGGAAGATGAATTACGATGAATCACCGACTAGGGTCGCCCCACACATCTATTATCAAACAGCTATAATGGCCGAACAACGCCATCTAGTGACACGCCATATAACTTCAATAACCACCGATTAAGAGCTCGTTGCTAATAATAACAGCCTCACCCGTCGATATTTCGGTTAAGCTGGGCTTGGCAAGGTCGATCGGTGGATGGTTGACCATACATTATACTGTTCCTCGGAAAGTATATGAAACCGTTCCTGCCGGTCGCGGCTGTCATTTGTAGATTTGTTACAGGCAGTCAGTGACCCTAAATTCTAACAGCCACTCTTGCTAAGGCGTATCGTGTTACCCAGTCCTGGGTTGTGAATGTCAGATATGCAGTCGCTCCATGAAAAAACAGGTTACTATTCAGCTGCGTCTGGTTAGACTGGAAGCCGGCCCCAACATAGTTGGGAAAAGGCCAGGCAGATGGTGATGAATATGACCGATTAGCTCAACGCTCGTTACTTTAATTTAATCAAAACTTCGATTCCCATGACACGAAAATGAGGTAAAAAATATTGGAAAATGTGGAAACTAGGTCATGATATAATGATGTATATGCAATGGGTTGAAAAACATCTGATTTTGTGGATGCGAAATAAACACCTGCGTCTCTGAGGTAAGAGGGATCAAAATAATGAAGGTAGATATCACAAGTTTGCTTACATTTTGCAGGTATTAACTCAGTGTTTTTATCGGAGACTTTTTAGAGCTTGTGTACAAAATTTTGGTTTAAATTGTATCATGAAGTTTTAACATAATAGTTAAGGATTTTTTTATGGTTCTATTTAGACACTTTATTTTGTTGTAAATCTGACGTCGTAAAGTCAAAATGTCGGATAACGGGTAGCGGTTTTGAAATGGAAGTCGGCAAGACACTTGGCAATACGTGATGAAGGCAAGAATTGTCAGGTGAAATAGAGCCATCACTGAATGGTTGCTGTGAGACTGTAGAAGAAGTGTCGGCAGACCAATAGCTAGATGGTGGATGCCATTCACAAGATCGTGGGTAAGACCTGGACAGTGCTCGAGACTTGTGCAAAGAAAGCATGACCCAAGGGCCGTAGCTCATCAATGGGTAGAACAAACAAGGCTTCTAATGATGGTAATGATGACACAATTTTGTAAAAGGAATCTTAAAAGAAAAATCAGGATACATTATTGAACCCGCACATCTCGAATTCCAAAACATTACTTCCCAACTTATAATCATAAACCACCTAAAAATACGAGAACAACATCCCCATAGCATTACACGCGTACAAAAGATTCCTTTTACGTAAGCTACTTAGCGTCACACAGCCTCACGAACTCACAAAGTCAGAAACTTTAAATTCGTAAGGTCTGAATGTCAGGATCCACCTTCTCAAAGTTTGTTTAGAACTCCAAACTCGGCAGGACAATTAATTAAACAAGAAATCTTTTGAAGTACGACACGTTCAGAATAGTTGAACGACTGAATTTGAATTTGCGTTTCGCATTTAAAGAGGCTTCAAATGTTTTAGTTAAGAGGAGTAAGTAGAATTTCAGGTTGTTATTTAGAAAGATTCAAGGTATTTTAATCGTTAGATTTTTTACAGCAATGAATGTGCTTGAGAATAGTCAGCCAGAATAACTTCTTATGTGGTCTAATAAAAAGTGTAGGTATAGCTCGCTCCATAGAATTAAGTGGCCCTTAGAACTTTTTAAGTATGGAGCAACTGCTTATCTGACTTCCAAAAAACCAGCAACTACGATATTGTATCGTAAGTATATACTGTAAGACTAGTTGACAAATTATTGAGCTTCCAATTTCCTGTAACGATTCTCAAAGATCTAAAGAAGACCGGGCCGGAACCGATCGCTTAACGTGCTTTACAAGCCATGGAGCAATCCGAAGTGCAGTTTTCAGTGTTATTTATATATATGTCGACTACGTCAGGATTTTATCCGTTAGGCACTTACATCATGTGGGCAGACCACGGGTATCATGCTATGAAAACACACCGAGTGCGAAACAGTTTCTATCGAAACTAATGAATTACTTGAGATTACACAACCACAACAGCACGAGGCACAATGAATCGGATACAGTTCCAAGACGTCTCAATTCCGTTGCGATCAGACATTGACTGTCGCCCTCGCCTCGAGCTGGACATCAGGGCTCTGTAAAAGCACGCTGTGTTGTGGGTAGACTGGTAATGTGGTGTCACCACTGCACACAGGCACGCTTTCCAATTCATTTTATGTCCGTACTAACGACCGGATCCGACATATATTAATTAAAGATTTCTGCTTACCCCCAGGGAAAAAGATGTGAGTTGTTATTTATGTATGATTAAATGTTGTGGGTCTACTATTAGGTACACCTCTGCCTAACCCTTCGGGAATCACAGGCTTGATGTTATGTTATCTTATAATTAAATTGAAGGTAACTTGTGTACATAATAGACCCAATGCTACAAGAAAAAACCGATTTCCATTATATTTAATCTCGCAAAAATCTTCAGACATAATAAAACTAGATTTTTCAAGCGTGCTAGGTCCAATCAGTTAACCCAAAATGTCTTCAGGATAATAACTAGCTAAAAGTCTAATTGAATTCAGGTCAAATGGATTTCAGACAAAAAATAGGCTATCTGAGTAGGTATCTTATATTATGTTACAGTTGAAACTTTAAATCAGACAAAACTACTTCAACCAGTTCAAAAAAACTAATATTAATTATTAGGTTGATTAGTCTTTTGTAACCCTTTTAAAAACATTTTACTTAATAGTGAAACTTTACGGTGCTCCGTATAAAAGAAATATTGTAACAGAGAGAACGCGTTTCAACTTAATAACGGTTTAAACTAAAACTAGTCAAAGCTGCTTCTGACTGATCTCTGACTCTAATTAAAATTATATACCTAAAGCCCCACAAACTGAAGAAAGAACCAATAAAGCTCATCATACGATAGTCTGCTGGCATTACAAGATTACAAGAATAAATCATACCGACGCTATTTCCTACGCTTTTGCGAACCGTACAGTCTCCGACCTTTTCAATTATATTAATACCAATATACTGGAGGATCGCGACTTCTTTTATTGAGACAAAAAGTTTGCCGTGCGTACTCGAGACAAAAGAGCGCCTTTAGAACTTTGGCGGCCATTGTGATATTGTGTTGGAGTGGAGGGTGGTTCTAAAGTGAGATGTATCTTCTTTGTGTTAGATTAGTAGGTAAATAGGTTATAAACATCTTCTACATAGTAGGTATTAGAAAAAAATTATGATACCCACCTGCTAATAAGTCTTCGGCCGATGCCTGCCAGGGCTGCAGGACTGTTCGAAAGTGATACCGTGCCCCTGGAACACAAAGAAGAAACATGGATGGGTTTTAGTCAGTACAAGTCTGACACTCCCTTCCGCTCCGCCCAGAATGGGGGGGGGGGAGGGATCATTTGATGATTTCCCATAAGAGAAAAAAAAAAGTGCCTGTGAGTCTATTTTTTACTGGCTTTTTCCCGCGGCTGCGCTCGCGTTGTGATCGAAAAATATCCTATGAGAACGTTTAAATAAAGTCTATGAGACTCGAAGATGATGTAGCTTCCCATTAGTCAAAGAATTTTCGAAATCAGATTAGCAGTCCCGATGATAACCCCTTACATCGAAATATACAAACTTTACCTCTTTATAATATTGGCATAGATCATTTAATTTAGGTAACGGAGTCGTCAAAAATCTTCTTGATAGAATAACATTTATTTAATTTATCAAAATCGTTGAGGAGGGATTTTGTGCTAAAGCCTCTTTTGCTTAGCCATTTTCCCAACCATGTTAGGGACTTCGAGTCAGCTACCAGTCTAGCCAGATGCAGCTGAATACCAGCATTTCGATTAAAGCGCCTACCTACCTGAGAAAAGCTATTTAACAAAAAAAACTATGTAAAAATATTGAGAAAAATCATGTTTAAACCATGTGTAAAACCATATTTACCCGAACCATTCACAATCTGAAAAAAGAAAATCCTCTGTTTTCGAGATCAATAAACCATTATATACCTAGTCATAAACCTACGTACCTATATACAAACAATCATACAGATATCACCACACCCACTTGACCTATCGCGTAATCAATCAGTTGATTCAAGCGGAATTGAATAATCAATGAAGTTACAATCGTACATCTGGACTTAATTGCTTCCCTGACCGATGATTGGTCGACCCTTTCGGTGTAACTTCACTATCTATGAAATGTTTGACTAACTTAGGGTTAGTAGTTAAAACGATTAGCTTTGATTGGTTTAATTTGCGGTTTTTGTCTAAAAACGTTCAAATTCTTAGAAAAAAATTGAAGGCTTATCACTTTGCCTGACTGTCTTTTTTTCAACGACTACGGCGAAGCCAAAAGGAAGGGTATGTATGTATGTTTGTATTTACGTATGTTCCTCCGTAGCGCCTAAACTATTCATCCGATTTTGATGAATAAGGTGTCAATCGATTCGTAATAACATCCGCCCGGTTAACAAAGAGTACATTTTATTCAGCAGTCAGGTTTTGTCGTTGTAGTATACCTCATAAATTCTTGTATTGTAATATTTTTCTTAATTTAAATACATTTTCTTGTACATACTGTTGAATTGCCTACTAAAAACGGCGCAAACGAAAGACTTTACTTTAAACTTAGGCGACAAAATGTGAGTGCACTATAGAGACACTTCTACTTATACCTTCACGGGTTACAGGCATTATGATATATGTTTATGTTCGCGTAGTGAAAACGAAAAATATGACACATTTAATCATTGTTTTAGAACTGGCATAGGTCCCCTTGGTTTCTGAGTAGGGTTTCGGATCAGACACTAAAATTAATCTGTTGTCAAGAGATCTGGCTGGCTGCTGTCATATCAGTCAACCAATAACAATAGACAACATGGATTTGACAGCTGATTTACCGATAAGAAAGAGCAGGCTTTCAGTGCAAAAATTGTTCGTCTTTTCTCAGTAATTTTTCTTTGTATAGAACTGATTAGAAAAAGGAGGCGAGATGATATGGACGCACATCACAAATGCTGGTTTGAAGCAGCTTCTTGAAGATGTGGTCAAGTGTGCTGGGAAGGATATAGGGGAGGCCTTTGCTTAGTAGTGGAATATTTAATGCTACGAAAAAAAAAGAAAACTGTTTTTTGCCAATGACTTCTCTCGCGTGGTGGTCAGATATTATCCTACGAGGCGTATTACTGGGATAAAAAGTATTTTATGTCACCCAGGTCTAGTTCTTACAGGTTTAGTGAGTACATACGGGACCGAAACGTGGTCGCTCACAATGGGCCTCATCAGAAGGCTTAAAGTCACCCAATGGGCAATGGAGAGGGCTATGCTCGGAGTTTCCTTGCGTGATCAAATCAGAAATGAAGAAATCCGTAAGAGAACCAAGGTTACCGACTTAGCCCGAAGAATAGCCAAACTTAAGTGGCAGTGGGCAGGGCACATTGCTCGCAGATGGCCGATGGGGCCGGAAAGTTCTGGAGTGGCGACCACGAACTGGAAGACGCTGCGTTGGAAGGCCTCCCACTAGGTCGACCGATGACCTGGTAAAGGTTGCAGGGATCCGCTGGATGCCAGACGCACGGGACCGGTCAATGTGGCGACGCTTGGGGGAGGCCTATGTCCAGCAGTGGACGTCTTTCGGCTGAAATGATGATGATGAATCATGAGGTCTAGTTCTATTCATGTGCCCAAAACCGCTCAGCCCAAAGTTGTGAAAAGGTAACAGACAGATTGACTCACTTTCGCATTCTTCTTCTTTAGTTTCGATGGTACGACTAATTATATGGGCCACGTAAATCGCAGCGTGTTTTTTATGCTAAATGGCGAAGCGATGACGTGGCTTAGGGTGTACCACGCTTGCCTAGAAGAAACCGATTCACTCAAACTTTGAAGAGATCTAGATTATAATGATCGGAAAACAGAGAAGCCGGCAGTGAAATCCCCAGACTGGCGGTTCGCACAATAAATGTGGAAGCATAGCGCTTTTTTGAAGTTCTCTAATGAGCATGTGTAGCAACACCTAGAAGATACCATCAACTGGGCCATTGTCTGTTCGCGAGCACCGCATTCGCCCTGAGTGTCAGAAGGATCTTTAATCCCCTATTTTGCAAAGTGTGTTTGCAGCGCCTACTTGGGTGCTCCATCGATTGAGTGCTCTTCATATAATTATGCCATTGCAGATCATGCCTGGAAAGCAAATGTTGCTGGGGTTTGTCTTTCACATTTATAATAATAGTATGGATAAGAAATTTTAGCCATACTAATATTATGAATTGTGTTAGTTATATTTAGATATTAATATTCTGTGTTAAGATTTTTGTTGTTAGATTTTAAGTATTAGCCGTAAGTTGATTTTATTTGGTAACCACTATTGTATTGGGGTCATCCTGTAAAGATAGTGTGTGTAAGTTAATAATAAATAAATAAAATAAATAAAAATGAAGAGTTAAAATTTGTTTGTAACTTCTGATCCGATCTCGAAAATTCTTTTGCTAATGGGAAGCCACGTTATCACTGGGTGTCATATGCGTCATAGATATAACGGGAGCGAAGGCGCGAGCAAAAGTTAGTTAACTACGTGAGTGAAGCACTTGTTTACAAACTTTTCTCAGTAAAATAAGGCACCTAAACGTCGGTGGTGGATAAAGGCTATACAGGGATTATTTCTAGAAAAGAAAACAATTTTCTAACGATCACTAATCGGTCTACCTAGCCCACGATAATTATAAGCTCTTTGCCAGTTTACTGAAGCGATTAATTATATTCATGCAGAGAAAGCTTAACACAAATGCTAAGCTTAGCATTTTCTGCTTCCAGATTAGCCTGTGGGTAGAAGACTAATTAGAAATATATATATCATCATCATCATTATTTCAGCCGAAAGACGTCCACTGCTGAACATAGGCCACCCCCAAGTGTCGCCACATTGACCGGTCCCGTGCGACTCGCATCCAGCGGATCCCTGCAACCTTCACAAGGTCATCGGTCCACCATGTGGGAGGCCTTCCAACGCAGCGTCTTCCGGTCCGCGGTCGCCACTCCAGAACTTTATAAATATATATATAGAATAAGAATAATTATTGGACGATATAACATGAACAAAACACCAAGCCTTTAATTCCCAGAGAGTAAAGCAAAGGTGAACCCAATTATAGTACACCCACATTTATGTTTAAGTCCCATGTTACAGGGGGCGAGCATATTGCCATCATCGGGGCACTAATCCAGGCTCCGTGGCTGCTACTGAGAAAATTCCTGATGGAAAAACCCGACAGCACCTTGTCCAACCCAGGAATCGAACCCAGGACCTAATGCTCAGCAGTCGCGCTTGCGACCACTCGAGCCAGTAAAAACTAGTAGCTAAACTTAACTTCGCTACTGTAAAATTAGGTCAATACTGAACAACCCTGTCTACAGGGTGTCTAAATGATGGAAGGGGTGATAGTCGTTGAATAATTCATTCATCGAAAATTGTGGTTCTTGCTATTGTGGTTCATGTAATCTTAAACCTAACTCTCTATTACTAAACAACTCACTGACAGAAGCGCTAAACACGTATCAAAATGAGAACAATCTGTACCATCCTACTATTACCTAGTAAGAACAGATGCTCAATTTCATTTTCATCATCATATATGCCTAGCCTTTCCCAACTATGTTGGGGTCGACTTCGAGTCTAAACGGATGCAGCTGAATACCAGTATTTTACATGGAGCGACTGCCTATCTGACCTCCACAATCTAGTTAGTATTGGATAATACGATATCCATAATCATTGGTAAGACTCGGGCCTCTGACTACCTGCAACGATTGTCAAAGATTTAGATATGGCAGCCGGGACCAGTGGCTTAACGTGCTTTCCGAGGCACGGACCCATCTACGGACCAACCAAGGCAAGCACGTATTAACCTGAAGACCGAGCTGAATTTGATTTTATTTCATAATATTAAAGCAGCTTTGTTTATATTAATATCTAGGTATTATTTTGTTACTCTTCACTTTAAAACGACATTCAACCGTAATCTATAAAATCGAATCAAAATCAACAAGCAACGTTTCACCAAAGTTGGTCGTTTGAGCAAATATTTGCCGCATACATATTGGTTGTCACACCAACACTCTCATAGTTTATGTACATTCTTCGCAAGTTCATCGTCCCCACATATTGACGGATTGAGAGATCATTGACTTTATACACAAGGCTGCCGGAATGTGATCGATTGTTCTTCTCCTCTCGTATCGATAACAAACGAATAGTTCATGAATAGCTAGCTATAGTAACTATATGAGCCAATTGGCAAGGTCGTAGAGTGGGCTTAGGATCCGCCGAACGTTGATTCGAAACCCGAGTGGTAAATACCACCATATATTTCCATATATTCTGAATGGAATAACAGATGAGATTTTCAGTAAGTATGAACGATCGAAGCAATCATTTTTGACATGATAAGAAAAATCTAACATTTTCAGAAGTCGAGCGTGATTTTGGATGCTAATTTCACATCACATAGCGTAATCATAGACCATTGCCCAGGCACTATTTGCTCTCACATACCAAAATAATGCCTCTGGTAAAGCAATTACTTCTGTTTGTATACAACATGTAACATAATTAACGCACATCCTGAAATTAGTTTGTTCAGAATCGTTTACTGAATCGATTTCTATAATTTTATTATAGGTATTTTTTTTTCCCAAAAATAATTAAAACTACGTAAAAACCCGTTAACTCGTTTCGAACGCGAGCGAATACCTACTAGGCTAACAAGACCCTCATACCTACGTGTGCGACTGTCTGCGTTCGTGGATTTGTACTGTGACCACAACATTCTTCCGGAATTAGTATAACTAAATCAATCAATAATCAATGCTCATATATGTTTAACTAAAAATTCAGTGTATGTATTATGATTATAACATAATATACTAATTGGGGTGTCTGAGGGTGTGCGTTAATTACGTTACATGTTGTATATTTTAACAACACTTGCACCTGCCTATCCATAAAGATTGATCGTGTTTCTTCTTTCGCACCTGCCCTTGATTTCTTATTTGACGATTATAAATGGAAGGTGCCAGATTTGAGCAGAGACTAGCCGCCATTTTTGTATTAATTGCTCGGAAACAGACAGACGAGGCATCGTTAATATTATGTCTATAAATGTCAGGATTTTGTTTTGACAAAGTAGGATCACTTAATTTTGTCCCTCGTTGGGATCAGAATATTTCTTCTGGTGGAAAATAATATTGGGAATGTCTCAATGTTCATTTTGGTCCTAAAGATCTCTAATCTATAATAGGGTGCTTTGTAAACTTCAGTCATCATCTACCACATTTATTCAACGCAACAAACGCGGTGACAGAAATCACTGCACATTTCACCCAAAAAAATAAATAACAATTTTTTTGTCATGCTAGATCTACTTTAGATCCAACAGATAGAACAGAGCTACAATTTCATGAATTTCGCTTTTTACGTTCATCGTTTCTTTTTCGCGAGCATTTTTCTCCGAGACGTCTCAAGAATATTTGATACTGAGAAAAAGAGGGGTTTAAAATCTTATTTCTGTTCTACCAAGGTATCCATAAAAAGGCTCTAGGGGTGGGTTAGGTTCATTTCATTACCTATCCCGAGCATAAACAAGCGCAGTTGGGACACTTTGCCCTATTGTACCACTTGACGTCTGCGTCGTTTAGTCAATACATTTGAATGGTACAGTAAATAAACTTTTCGCGAATCGAAAATCGTAGACGTGTCAGCGGCCAGGATCCCACCTATAAAGTAATGTGGACCCGAGACCCTTAACCCTTCGCTATTGAATTTTATTCAACATCTCTATGTAAGGAAGTGCGTCCCTATTTTTGCGATGTGTAAGGGAATTAGGGGTCGGTGACAGGAGGGGTGTTATTATTTATTTGTTTATCTTTGCGATATTCTGAGCGTTTTGGGTAAGTGGCGGAAGGAATTGTTTATGTATTGTGGGTAGTATTAAGTTAAATAGGGCTTTATTAGGAATACGAAATGATACTCTTTGTAACCTTTGAATACTTAAACGTAATTCACGTTCTTTGGGATGATTTACATAAAAGACTTCAACATTAGGTGTGAATGTTTCAGAGTCATCATTATCTGCGTAGCCTTTTTTGAACTGTGTTGGGGTCGGCTTTCAGTCTAACCAGATGCAGCTTCAGTAACATTAACTCGAAACATTGAACAAAATACGCTTATAACGTAAGAAAAGGAGCACAAGCCTTTAAATTGTACTTGCAACTAAACCAAGCCGCAGAACCTCTTCAAAAGAAATTAAAACCTTTTGACAATAGAAAATCACGTGCACGAATCCCAGAACAAACACATGGTAAACGAATGCGCTATTAGATAAATTCTGCGAACGTTTGTAACTGCCGAGTGCCGTAGGATGTTAGAGAGTCTCGAGAGCGGCTGTCATTCGAGTGAATTTAAAAGTGAAATTCTTCAGGTTTTATTTTATGAAAGGGAACGCTGAAGGAAGAATTGGGTTGGATGGTTGTTGTCTGAAAGTGAATGTCCCAATTGGAACAGTAGGTATTTGTGTAAGGATTTAACCCAGAAACACAGTATAAGACAAACCTACTGCGTCAGCACTTTTATAAAAATATAGATTTGCAAACAAAAAACACTTTTTTCAATAAGTAGCGCATTAAGAGCAATTGAGAGTGATTAACTAACGTGACTGGTTTAACTATATTAAGTTAGCATGTTTTTACCGTAACCATGGAACCGTGTGAGGACCCCGTTTTCCCAAATTGGTCAGATTTTACATTGGCCTCTTGCATCTACCCAAGTTGTTAAAGTGCGACGCAGCGGCTAAAGGATGCGGATGTAGAACTGCATTGATGACTATGTCTCTCCTCTTTTCCTGTCCTCTATGCCCCATATGCAGCAATCAAAGTTCCGAACTGTGACACGGGACCCCGAAAAGAACGTTTTAAAAAAAAAACACTTTTATTAACACGAAGGAAATAATTTATTTTGGGGTTTGACCTTGTACACTTTTTGGTTAACTATAGTTCGGAACTGGCAGACACAATGATAAAATAACGGAGATGGTAAAGGTTCGGTAGGGTACCGCGGGAACGTGAGTCATTGCCACCTTTAAAATGATGGCAAGACAATTTAGAAGAAATCTTAGTAATAGATTATTATTGATTATTGAGGGTTTTTCTTAGCGTTGGGAAACCGTAACAGAACGATGCTGGGAATGCGGTGATGTTCAATTTAATAGTACCTTTGACACAACAAAATAAACCATAGGTAATAATGGTTGCTTTTTTTAAAGACTCGTATATTCACGAGCATCTTTTCCTTGTCAAACCAACAATTCCTCTCACCTTCAAAGCCTTAAAACTCACGAGGAGGTAAGCGATAACTTGAAAGGTATAACTTTTATAATTCAAAGTTAAATGAAAGTTTGAATAATGGCGGAGTCCTAACCTACTTTGGAGCACTTCAAACTTGGGACAGCAGTAGGTTGTCATGAAAATTGTCGACGTTTTGAAATGACAATTGGTAATGGGCCTGAAATATTTTTTTTAAATCAAAACTGGTTGTCATTTTAATTTCCAATTTGCTAAAAGTAAATAAATACGCAATAAAAGTGATTTCCATGGTGCAAATTTTTTTTTTAAATTTAATACTAAGATAATTATGATTCTTGTTTTAAAAACAAACTCACAAGAAAATCAAGTTCTTAAAAAATATTAAGAGTGCGCTTTATCATGCCAAACGGTGTACAAATAGTTAGTTTATAACCTCCAAGCGTTCCTGAGAAAAAGGGGCTTGACAGACGGACAACAAAGTGATAAGGGGTCCGTTTTTGCCGACTGAGGGACAGAACCCTAAAAATCAAGGGGAAGACTTTTAACCTTTTGAACGCCATTGTCACATATGGGCGACAAGCAAGCGCGTGCCTTGTACGCCAAACGACACACATGTCACAAAATGGTAGATGAAATTGTGGCTTGGTGTGGAGGGCACGCGCCTGCGTTTATGCTCTGGCGTTTAAAATGTTAAGAGAATACAAATTCAAAAGATGTTTTAGTACCCTCTTTTCAGTTCTCATAAGACCACGTTTTAATTCTCCCACGGGCTAGGAGGAGATGCATATAAAAAGTTCCCTGTAGTAGTAGTTCCACAGCTTATTTTCATGATAGTAACTCATTAATGGAGGAACATGCTCAACACAAACCCGTCGTAAAACGTACAAATTCAACAATTTCAAAGCGATCTTCATTTCTGAATAAGAATAGGGTACGACCGCCATTCCGCCTAACACAATATTTTCTTAAATATGAGTACAGTAGTAATTTTCGCGTTACAATGTTCAGTATCCTTTGTTAGATTTAAGAAAAACATGTTCGTATAATTTGTAATGTTATTGAAACGTTTAACTAATTGGAAGTGAGTAAGTTACTTTTGCCTACCAAGAACTCTATTTTGAAATTGGATTTAATTTACTTTTTTGAATTGTGAAAAGCTGAAAATATGTACAGTAGAGACCATAAGTGCACTAGCAGTTTCACAAAACGATCGCATCAAAACAAGTCGCACTTACGACCTTTTTCCATAACAAACATTTTGCACACATACACGATCTCGTATATCGCACTCTTTCATAATTATCTAGTTAGAAAGAGTGCGATATAATGATATTTGCCTTAGTGACAAGCCTGTCATGTCGCGACGGAGTATTAAGTTGTGTGATGTAGTAGTGATATTTAATTTCAAACTAACAATTATGTGTCTATCTGGCTTAGCGGTTAACGCTATAGATAAAATGTCTCACACGGTGTAGCCTGCGTTCGAATCCAAGTGACACAGTTACACTTTTTGTGTTTTAATTATAAATGATACGTTAGACCCGATGAGATATGTTTTTCTAAATATTAGTTGGAACTTATTATTAACAAAAAAGATGAGGGTGAATGTGAAACAAAATAAACTTCTGGATTGAACAAAGTAGTTAGTTATGACGTTGTTAGTTGGTGAACTTTGTCACGAGCGTTTGTGTTATTATTACGATTAGCGTATTGTTTGATTGTCTTTATTCAAGATGCAAGCTAATATTAGTATAGATGACAGGGCAAATATTGTCACTTTATGGGCTTAATATTTCTCAAATTTCAACTGAAACTGGCTTAAAATGTGTAAGTTATTTTTAAAAATTATAATTATTATGATGATAGTTGTGGTGTGTGATTTTCTTATTATTAAATAAATTGCTAGTTGCAAGTGTGTAATCATATTTTGTTTTTTTTTTAGAAATTCTGTTAGCCGTTGGGTAAAGAGGTTTGAGGAAGAAGGTAGTCTGAAGAGTCGTCTAAGAAGTGAAAGGCCGCCGCTTATTAACCCGACTCAGCGACGTTTTATGGTGGAAGAATATGAAACAAATGGTTTCATTCCAACTATAATGTTTGCAGAGCAATTGGATACTACATTACAGACTGTTCACCATGCAGTCCATGCTGAAGGTTTACATTATCGGAAGCCAGCTAAAAACCATTTTAGACTACGTTTTGCTCGAGATTATTTACATTTTAACTGGGAGGTGACTGTATTTTCTGACGAGAAGACTTTCAAGTCTTGACAAAAGGAAGACTTAATTTATGGCGAAAAATAATAATACTTAATTTAATAAGTAGACCGGGTAACTAAATATTTAGTAATATTAACATAACCGTAAATAACGAAAATTAAGAAATAAATTTTAAATTTAATGATCTTAAATTGGGGTTTAGTTTCAATATTCTTTTCGTCAAGAAAATGAACACTTAAGCTATAACCTCAATACATTCAATGTGACGTTACATAAAAAAAAACACGTTCATAAAGTCTAACTCATATATTAGTATTCAATGAACTCTGCTGAATACCTATAATAAGCGGGTATCAGCAATTATTTTTGTGTTATTAGAATATCCTTTCCGTGTTATGTTATTCTTATTATGAATTGACTAAGTGGGTATACAACAAAAAATCTTATGAACGGTGATAAGAGAACTTTTTTTTGCCTAGGTTGGAATGTGACGTCACAATTCTCGTAAAAGTTTGTTAATTTTATAAATAAATAAAACGAATAAACATTTTTGTTATCATTCAGCATGATTTTTTTATTTCCACCTTCCAACACCGAAAAGATAAAATAAAAATCAATTAATGAGGTTAAATAATAATACAATAACTATCTAATATTTAACTTCTTATAAAAAATAAATAATAAGCATGACTACATTATAAATAAACATAAATACCTAACGACTTTCTGCTTAAAATACAAATATTATTAAGGTTTCAAAGAAACAAAAAACAGCCACACATTGTAATAACATGGATTTGAACTTAGACTTCATTGATCGTGAACCCATGCTCAGCCCAAACAGCTACCAACACATGTTAATACTACGCGAATTTTAACAATGCAATGGTAAGAACAGGTCATCACTATGATGTGTATTCTAAATGCAACAGAAATATAATGCTATTTCGCGTAGTGTGACGACAGTTCATTAGTGTGTGTTATGTGTGGAATGTTGAGACATCACTTATACACGCACACGCACACACACTGCTGTATCGCGCTCGCACAGTTCATAGCAATAAAATCTTTAGCATGGTAGTGCACTTTTGAGCGTCTACTGTACAATGGTTAAGTTACTTTGATTTAAACTTAAAGATATCCTTATTGGAGGTGCCATTTCTGCCTTCAGGGTATTTTCCCGTTAACACCGACTCCGATGGATTTTTTGAAGCCCTGTAATTCTTTTTCCTTTTTATACATGTACATATTTTTATTCTTTGTAAAGTTTGCAAATTAAGTATATTTTTCAGTTAATACGTTACGTTCCCTGTTTACCAGACAAAACGTTGAAATGATATGCCAACAACAACATGCATGTATTAACCCAAATGTTTGCATGTCACATTATTAACTATTATGGATCTGGATTATGTTAAGACTAAAATTGTAGCAAATAAATTTATATGATTTTTTGTATTTTCATCTATAATACACACACATTCCGCCCGTAATATTATGGAAGTCCAATGTAAAAGGGACCGAGCCTAATCACATTAACTGGACACAGATCCAGACTCCTGGCTACTAACAAATTCCTAATGGAAAACCCTTTACAGTCCAGTTGCTGAGTAATTCACTAACGAAATAGTAATTTTCCACGAAGAGGCCTATTTATGCCTAGTCATGCGTCATTATAATCTTCTCGTACTTCACTTAAAATATTTAACAATGGACAATATTCTCTTTATTTCTTTTTTTTAAACGAAACCTGAGCGCCATTGTCATTCGTTCTATCTAATGACCGTTATTTTAAAATTATGAAGAAGTTTTTCTTTTGTTATTCGTTTTTTTTTTAATTAAAAGGAGGTAGGTGCTTGTGCTCGACGGCTATTATTAAAATGTAACTTGAGCTATTTTTAAGTTGACTTTTTTGAGGGTAATTTGAAACTCGTGAATTAAAAATACCATTATTAAAAATACGGACCATATTTGTCTGATTCAAATATTATGTAGTGTGTCACGATTTGATTAGTACTTACTTTTTTCATTTTCTTAGTAATTGTGGATGGAGCTAGTTACAGGTCATACCATCATCATCTTGTTGTTGGCTTCCAGTCTCATCATCTGCGTAGCCTTTTTCCAACAATGTTAGGGTCGGCTTCCAGTCTAACCGGATGCCGCTGAATATTAGTATTTTACACGGAGCGACGGCCTATATGACCTCCGCCAGTCAGTTACTGGGTAATACGATACCCTTGGTTAGACTGGTGGGCAGACTTTGGAGTTTCTGATTCCCCGTAACGACTGTAAAAGATCTAAAAATGACGGAAACGAGGGTACTCGGCATGTGATGATGGTCGCCGATCTTCGGACTGACCTCGGCCAGCACTGCTTAACCTCGAAGCTCAACCCGTGCGGCTGTTATTTTTTAGCCACGACGCCCTATCAAAAAATATTTTTGTACAGTTTCTAAAATACAAAAGCCTCCATAAATGCTACGCAGTTTGATCATCATCATCATCATCTGCCTAGCCTTTTCCCAACTATATTGGGGTCGGCTTCCAGTCTAACCGGATGCAGCTTAATTTTACATGGAGTGACTGCCTATCTGACCTCCACAACCCAGTTAACACGAGGGTAATACGATACCCCTGGGTAAGACTGGTTGTCAGACTTTTTGGGCCACTGACTACGTAACGACTGTCAAAGATCTACAAATGACGTGCTTTTCGAGGCACGGAGGGTACTCGGTATGTCATGGGCGGTCACCCATCCACAGACCAACCTAGGCAAGCACGGCTTAACCTAAAGATCGACCCGAGCGGCTGTTATTATTTAGCCACAAGCTCCTCAGCTGCTACGCAGTTTGATGTACATCGTAAATAGGTGTTACAATTTTTAATCTAACTCGAGTTTCGTTTTAAACATTATGTTTCGACGACACGATCGAATCGAGATTTAATTACGGCGATCAAATTTCCTCGTTTAATATTGTTTAAAGGACATTGAAACTGCCGGGATCGAAGGCAGCTCTGGTGAAGCTAACATCCGCTCTATTGCTTAAGCATACTCTGCCTATAACGTTCCCACTGCTGGAACTCGGACCTCTTTTGGGAGAGTGACAGGGTCATAATCGACCACGCGGGCTGGTGGATGTCATCATCATCTGCCTAGACTTTTCGCAACTATGTTGGGGTCGGCTTTCAGTCTAACCGGATGCAGCTTAATACAAGTATTTTACATAGAGCGACTGCCTATCTGACCTCCACAACCCAGTTAGTGCTGGGTAACACGATACCTTTTGGTAAGACTGGTTGACCGACTTTCAGGCCACTGACTGCTTGTAACGACTGTCAAAGATCTACAAATGAGAGTTGGGACCAACGGCTTAACATCATAATTATGTCTTCGAATTTTCTGTTCATCGTATTTTCGCACTCCGTTAAGAGCGCAGTGGTGAAGAATTATTATAATACATCGATGATTAGTCCTCGTCCTCTGTCTTTGTTCCCACGAATTCCGTCGTCTTTGTTGGAGCTGTTACCAAGTGTCCTACCACTGCTCTCTCTCCGTCAAATCTATTTATGAAACATCAAATATACATAAATACATAAAGTTACGCCATTTTCCCATGGGGGTAGACATAAAGAACAGAATGCCATCTGCTACCATCCTTACATCGTCCTATCGCCTCATCCACATTCATACCCACACGCCGGTTGAGAATACTACGTACCTGACCTTTCTGAAGAACCTCACCAATAAGGTCAGTGCGTGTCCTTCTAGGGCGTCCCCTCCCGGCGTTGCCACTCACATCTGTCTTGTAAATACCTTTTGTTAGTCGCCTTTCGCTCATCCCCTCCACGTGACCAAACCATCTGAGCATATTCTTTTAAATTTTAGTCACTACATATTATTATCTTCTTTAAAAACGCAACGGTCGTATTATAATATTTGCCAATTAGCTTCAATTTCTAGAAACATACGAATAATAACTATTAAAATTATAATCAGCAGTATATTTCGACTAGGAATCACAAAACCTTCGTAAAAGGCGATTCGTAAACTAGCCCGAAGCGTTTTGTCATAATTAACAGAGCGAGGTTCGTTGGTGCGTATGTGGTATAGCGAATATACGATCTGAATTATTTTGGGACTGACTATCACACCACAGCGTAACACAAGGTGAGATTTCTGTACTCGAATATCAAGCTACGAACCTAAAGTGTTGGTCCAGCAATATGGTTCTCGACTTACAACTTGTGGGTCATGGACAGCCTGCACTCAAAACGGTGAAGGATAATATCGTGAGGAAACCGGTATGCCCTGAACCAGCACATTGAAGACATTTGACATAGCTACCAATCCCCATTGGGGTCGTGTGTTAAATAGTGGCCCAATCTTTATCATAGAGATGGGATCTATGACCCAACAGTGTAAACGTTACAGACTCTTGTGCTTACGCAAGGACACGAGTTGGTCTAACTACGGTAATAATTTCGAGTACAAACAGATTTCTGACTATTTATTCGAAGATTTTATTTTCTTACCCGGAGTTATTGGTAAACAAAATCATGAAAGGAGTTCTAATTTAATCGAAAATAAGAATAAAATCCAAAGATTTCCCGTAGCTTTGATCTCGCGAATTTTCTTTCGAAGTAATTGCCTGTGATTTACCATTTTACGTGGAATTCTATGAAACTGCAGCATTACGCTGGTTTCCCTTTGGTATTGGAAAGTCAATTTACCAATAAGAATAAATAAATATTTGATTTAATTTTTACGATTAGCTTTTGATTATAAATCTTGGATCTTGAATCTTGGCAAGTTTGTGTATAAATGTGGAAGGATGTATGACTAGGGGACGACTAATGAAACAATGGATGGGGTATGTGAAAGATAGAATGGCTAGAAAGGATGATGACGAAATGACGAATAATAGAGAAGGGTCAATTTTTGTAAGAGGTAAGTCGGAGTTCATATCTATAATGTGTTTATATTATTTGTCTATAGAATACTGACTGTGCCATTTTTCAAAGGGAAGCCGGTAGGAATCAAGTTGTATGGAACCTTCGCCACTGGTGGAAGGAGAAGACATGCGGCGCCGACCCCAATTCAATTGGAATGTGTGTGATGATACTGCCATGAATGGCGTGGACATGCAAAACATTACTGATTTACTAGAAATAGAATCTAAGCAGTGGCGAAATTGAATAGACATTTAAAATCTTGTTTCATGACAAAACACTCGCTTGCTTCATAATCGAAAATACATACGTTACATAATCATAGGTTTTTAGCATTTTTGAATCGATATTTGTAACCGTAATTAAGTATTTTCATGTCTGTTCTTGCAAAGTATCTACGCAATGAATGCGATTTTCAGCATACATTTTTTTAAGCCATATCGGGGTCTTAAAAAAAAAAAAAATATGGGATAAGGGCAGGAGAGGACGCTGATCTGTCCCACTCCTGGACAAAGACCTTCCCCAATTCTTTCCACTTCTATCGGTGGTATGCTTCTTCGGTCTGCCGCGAGCTGAGACCCGTCTAGCTGTCAACATGATTTAGATAGTCTATTCTGGATCGTATATGTGTATAATATGTTAATTTTGCACATACCTAATAAAGAAATATCGATATTTTGTCAAGTAGGAACAACAGTTCAAAGCAGAAGTGGGTCGGTGGTAAGATCTTATGTAACAATATTTCAATTTCAGCTTGAAATTGTATAACTGTATGCATTTGCTTGTTATTGTTATATTTAATTTTCGTACTACATGAGGTGAGCAGCTTATTGGCATCACTAACATTCACTTGCTACTGAGGAATTTCAAAGACTGATCTATTAAAGCAAAATAGATTTATCAAGGTAACCGTCCACTACGGTGTAACCAGAGACAACGCCGCCTGTCACACAAGTAAGCTGCTTTATTCACAGCACGCAAATGAGACACATTTTTTGGTACTTCCACAGCGAGAGCAACGTACGACTGTATTTTGAGCGTTCACCGTTGAAAATGTTCAGAATAGGAAAGAAAATGTATGGTGTTGTGGCCACTTTACAATCGACTAAAAAAACGGACAAGGTTATTGAAGGAGTATTAATTTCTGCCATGGCTGCGGGTCTGTTCGAAAGAGATACCATGGCCCTGAAACACAAAGGGCAACGAAGGAACATGGATGTGAGGACACTCCCTTCCGCTCCGCCCAGAGTGGGGGGGGGGGGGGGGTCATTTGATGATATACCATCCGAAAAAAAAAAAAAGGAGTATTATTTTTAAAGTCATTTTTACCAAGCAAATAAGTAAGTCAAACTTCATATTGTCTTTATAGTTACTGATTAAGCAAGATATATTTGTCATCCATACAAATATTATAACTGCATGTCTGTCTGCCTTTTTCATCTTTTCGCACTTTAGCGGCTCGATGGAATTCGATAAATTTTGGCTGATATGGAGACACAGGTAGGATCATTTTAATCATAAGATCATTTTAATCCCGGTAGTTCGTTCCTGTGGGATAATATTCGACCTTTGGGCTTAATTTTGGCACAAAATAGAATTGTTGCATCTATAAGTAATACTAATAGAGTGTGTGGTAACGACCAGAGAGTAACGTAGCAAATTAAATCTTATCTAGGTTTTAAGTGTAGGTGATTTGTTTTCGTGTGGTTAGTGCCTAACCTGCTGTCACAGTTTTTATGCCGCCCATGGGCCTCTGACTTGACTTTAAATGCCGTCGAGAAGTATCTCTCAGGCATGCTGGTTTCCAGGGCTGCGGGACTGTTCGAAAGAGATACCGTGGCCCTGGAACACAAAGGGTAAAGAAGGAACATGGATGGGTTTTAGTCAGTACAAGTCTGACACTCCATTCCGCTCCGCCCAGAGTGGCCCATTCGAAAAAAAAAAAAAGGCACGCTGGTTTAGTTTCCTCGCGATGTTTTCCTTCACCGAAGCAAGTGAAAATTATACAATACGCACATGAATCCGAAAAATCAGAGGTGCGTGTCTTAGGTTCGAACTCGAGATCTATGAGTTGGTAATCCGACGGTTACATCACTAGGCTATCACTAGTAGATAGTGTAGTGACGATGAATCACATCTAATTGCTAACTACAGTCCATTCACAGTTATTATGCCTTGTTACGTCTTCAGTGACTGCGTCCGATGAATTTTCAGGGTCGTTGAGAACTTAGATGAGGAGCTGTTTTCAATTGTGTGTACCTAATATACGGTTCGGTATCTAGTATTTCAACTCTCTCATGTACTGGACGTAGTTTCGGATATTAGTTTGCCTGAGTATGAAGCTTCTAATGTTTTGTTTGTTTGAATCAATATTGCTCAAGATGATATTACTGTTAGCACACTTTGCTAATATAGTATCTTAGAGCTTAATATATTATTATGTTTGTACAAGTGTGTTTTTCTTAGAAAAAGCCTTTGCTGCTTATTAAAACAATAATGTTTTAGTTTATTTTGTAGGAAGGAGAAATAACAACTGAATTTCTCTGATATTTTTATTTCTACATTTTTATCCAGCTTCATAATTGTAACATATATTGGTTATTAAACTTTTCCAACATAAATTTTTCAGTAGCAGTCCAGAGTCTGCATCTGTGCCCGGTTGATGGCAATAGGCTCGCCTCCTATTACATAAGACATGAACATAATTTACAAAATGTGGGTAGGTATACTATAGGCCTAACTCTGCCCGTCGGTAACCACAGGCATGATGTTCGTTTATTATGATATTTTAACTTCTACATTCAATATTCATACTTCATAACTTAAATTCTTAAACTGCAAAAATTGTGCGTTATTTTTAATAATCTTTTTGTTTTGATAAAGGTGACCATTCAATACGGTGTACCGCGCGACCTAGTCAGCTCGCAAACAATAGCACTCGCGAGGTTACCCCTAGATTACCGAACCATTGTGAGGGTTTCACGACAAAAATATAAATACAGCTTTATACACAAAAGACGACTAAGTAATATTTTTAAATACCACAATAATTGTGTTAAAAAACTGAATGCATTATCTTAATATCATGCGGGTTTTGTCCAAAGGGTTAGAAAAACGTAGCTTTTTAGTACACCTACACGTCGCCAGATATGTTGAAGACTCATGTAATAACAGAGGGCAAGCTTTTTGCCATCAACTGAGCACAAATCTAGACAACGGGCTGTTTCGGACAAAATTCTGATAAAAGAACGCAATAAGACTGCCCAACTCGGGAATCACCGGAAAGGCACCGATTCTTGCCGACCTTCCTTCGGGGACAACCATCAATATAGTGTCCAATGTAGTCAAATAGTATATAACATATACACATTAATCTGACACTTCGCCAGTGCTCAGCAGCACCGCTTGCGACCAGCAGACGATGGGTTTCGTGCTATGTAAACACACTGGGTGCGATACACTATTTCCAGCAAAACTAACGAATTACTTGAGATTACAACTTAACACAATAACACGGGGCACAATGAATCGGGTACAGTTCCAAGATGTCTTAATTCCGCCGCGATCAGACATTGAATGTCGCTCTCACCTCGAGTTGATCATCAGGGCACTGTAGAAGCACGCTGTGTTGTGGGTAGACTTGTAAGTAAATCACGTGGTGTCACCACCGGCGAACTTGCGATTCATTTTATGTCCATACTAACGACCGGATCCGACATATCTATCTATACATATAATAAAATCGTAAAAATCCAACCCGATGTTCCGAATTGACGCAAAAACTACTGCATAGATCCTGTTCAAATTTTGCAAAAATATTCGAAATAGGCTTCTTCAAATGTTAGGCTATATATTATCACGCTACTTGCTTAAGGGGGTGAGCAATATTGCATTATGTCAGTATTATTCAATTGTTTACCGTTTCAGTCATGATATGCGTAAGAACGTCTATTTCAAAGTATACTTCAGCGAAACAAATAGAGAAATGGTTTCATGACCGCTTTACGTGCATCACGTCAATACTGGCAAGATAAACAAACACGGATGGAAAAACATCTTTGAACAAATAAGGTCCAACATAATTTATGACTACGAAGTATTCAGCTCTCAAGACAATTTGACAAACCCAGATGGCGGAAGTGAAGACCAACTACCTACCACAAACAACACGGTACCTTTAACTGATCCGAATGAATTGAGTGCAACGCAACAAACTTGTGAATTTTTTCGTAAGTAACAGTAAGAAGGAGTGTAGTTTAGATGACTTTAATAGTAGTCGTCGAAGTGATTTTATCTTACCTCATTCAACCAATATTAACACAAACAAAGACTCTGTATTATATACTATCTATCATCAAAATTTATGTGGACTTAACAACAAGAAAGACGACCTAGAAATTTATTTGAATGACTTAAAATCAAAAGTAAATTGTATTTGTATAAGTGAACACTTTTTAAATGAAATCCAAATATCACAATTACAGATGATTAGTTATAAACTTGCTTCCTACAACACAAGAGTAAACAAAAAAAGAGGTGGTACACTAGTGTTAATAAGCGATGACAGACAAATAGAGGACATAGAAATTTGTAAAAAGCTCTATAAACAAGATCATTTTGAAGTATGTGGACTAAAAGATTTAGAATCTAATACTAATATTGTCTGTTGCTATAGAACTCCTGTGAATAATAATTTTGATAGTTTTCTTGAAAGGCTGGAACAACTATTGAAGCACTTCTTCAAAAAACAATGTTTGATTTGTGGCGACTTCAATATTAATCTGATGAAAGATGACAAATACCGAAAATCATTTTTATCATTGCTCACATGCTACAATTTTAGATGCTTGTTTGACACTACAACATTCTTGCGTAATGGCACAGAGTCATGTATTGACAATATATTGACAAATCTAATAGATACTAATATTACCGATATCCATATTGACCACAACGGATTATCAGATGGACATAACATGCACACAATATCATTAGCTATCAACAGTTCGGGTATCAAAGAAGCATAGGAACCATTGATGCAATAGACTCACTAGTGGATGATGTGGTTAGCAAATTGAATAATAAAGAAAAAGTGGCAGGACTATTCCTAGATCTTAGCTCTGCCTTCGATACTGTTGAACATAAAATCCTTTTAGACAAACTGGAACACTATGGGATAAGAGATAATGTCTTAAAACTTTTTAGTTCTTATTTACAGAACAGATCGCAGTACGTCGAAATTAAGTCAGTTGAAAGCGGACATGAAAAAATTACACACAGGGCTCAGTCTTGGGTCCAATATTTTTTATAATATTTCTTAACGACTTAGCGAACTATATGTATAAGATAGTACCAGACATCAAAATGGTTATTTTTGCTGATGACACAAGTGCCGTTATGAACGATATCTCTGTAAGGGACTTAGAAAATAAAGTGAATCATGCACTGTCTGCTTTTGAACATTGGTTTTCCACTAACAATTTAAAACTCAATGTGGACAAAACCAAATGTATGCTATTCAAATCAACCGTGAGGAATAATGATAGTATTAAAATAGCTTCATTGGGAAATAAAGTGGAAATTGTTCAAAACTTAATATATTTAGGGATACAAATAGATGCGCTCTTAAGCTGGAAACAAGAGCTGGAAGCAATCACAAATACTCTCAGCAGTGCATGCTATGCCTTGAGAAGTTTAAGGGACGAACTAACCATTGCTCAATTACGAAATGTTTATTTTGCCTTAGTTGAGTCCAAGCTGAGGTACAGTATTAAACTATGGGGGAACAGTTATAAATACAATATGGATGCAGCCTTTTTTATGCAAAAAAGAGCCCTCAGAACTATTCTTCGCATAGACCAGACTGAATCTTGTAGAGAGCATTTTGTGAAATTAAAAATTCTACCTGTACCTTGTCTTTATATTTTGGTTCTACTAAGTAGTTTTCTAAAAAACCTAGATAAATACGAAACAAAGGAAGAAAGGGAAACTAGGGTGCAAACGCGCAAGAAAGATTTGCCTAATTATTTGCAGCCAAAATTAAATGTTGTCAAGCATAGCTCTAAAGTGCAGTCTGTACAAATTTTCAATAAATTGCCATTAGAACTAAAAATGATTAATAGTCCAAGAATATTTAAATTCAAATAAGACCGCTTTCACATTTAGGCGACTTTAGCAGCGCGACAGTCGCGCGTCTATCGTCCAGACGGTAAAAATCTTTTTTTTTTTAGTTTTTGTCTTCGACTGTTCTTCTGTCGCGCTACTGTCGCGCTGCTAACGCCTTAATGTGAAAGCAGCCTTAAACTCATTCCTATTGACGAAGTGCTACTATAGTATAGAAGAGTTTTTTAGGGACAAAAATAATGCCACAGTTTAACTTGTTTATTTGTTTAAGTTTAGGTCTAGTTCTTGACATGTTATTTTTTTATTAAATTGAATGTTTGTTTTTTTTTTGACTAGGCTAATTGTGTTTTTATTTTTTCATGTTTTATTTTTTATTTCAACTAAGTTCTTGATATTACTTATTTTATTTTTGACATTTTAACTATATTATTGATTGTAACTTTTATTGATTATTATTGTTGTATTTAATCCTGTATTCGACACAAATGTATTTTTGTTCAGAATAAATGACTTAATGACGTCGCAAGTTCGATCCCCAGTAAAGTTATACTTTTTGTAATTGATTGTAAATTTTTTTATAGAGATTATTATTATTTATTTTCTCTTTTTTATGTATTATATTATAAATTCTTATAAATAAAGTTAAATCATTTGGTAAAATCTCTCTCCTCATGTTTGAATCTGACCGTTCAATGGTGTTCTGAATTGACAACGTCGTTGTCTTCTATCCACAGGTGCTGTCAGACTCGATGTTTTGAATTTCATCTATCGCTCCCAATAAAAATAATAGCAGTTATGGAAATTAATTTGAAACTATTTTGTTGTGTCGTTGTTCTTAGTTTTGCACAACTATTAGTATTATTCTTTAGTTTTGTTAGGTCCCAAAAATAAATTCGATTTTGTTGTCTTTGTTGGAGGGTGGATGATTGTAATGTATGATTTCTGAAGAGTCTTGATTGTCAAAAAAAGCACGTAATTCGTTACTTGAAAAATATTTAGGTATCTTTATCATATCTGTCATTTGTATCTTACTACTATTATAAAAGCGAAAGTTTGGATGGATAGATGTTTGTTAATCAATCACGCCAGAACGGCTGAACGGATGTAGATGAAATTTGGCACAGAGATAGATTATCGTGCTAATAACTTAGGGGGATATTTGTTTTATTCTAATGCTTTATGATTTTTAAACCATTATAAAGTAGATTAATATGCTTTTGGTTTTTTTTTAAGCATTCAAAAGACAGTTAGGTAATCCTAAATTAACAAACATTAATTGACCAATTTTCATTGGCCGAAAAAAAATCAATAAAATGAAAACAAAAATTTAAATTAGAAACAACCAACGACGTTGTAAATTTGTTCCGTGCGGGAATCGAACCCGCGACACGTAGCGCTGCAGTCACTCGCTCAGCCACTGCGCCAACTGTGCCGTCACATTGTATTTGTGCTGAATCTTCTGCTGGCCCAACTCCGTAAGGACTGCTATATCCAGCTTTAAAATTTTTTTTTACCTTGCGCCAGTCCAGGCCCACACTTGGAGTTTCTCCTGTATCATGGAAGTGTTTACAGACAATTAAACTCACAAACAGTCAGACCCGGAACAACTACCTGTAGGCCATACAAAAATGTGTTTCGTGCGGGATTCGAACCCGATACTCGCAGCGCAGCAGCCATTCGCTCAGCCACTGCGCCAACCGTGCTGTCACATAGCTGTGGCTGTGGCTCCCTCAGACATTGCTGCAACTTTGCTTAACGGTGGCCGGACTGCACATTCCGTTTTCGTATTTAATTACGCTGAATCTTGCAAGTGAAGATACCTCAACATGCAACATCACGAAAAACAGCGGCCGGGGAGCAATTTTGCAGCAGTGCAAGTTTAAAGTGCATAAGAGGCGTTGAACCACAGCTTGCAGGACATCCGCGGCAACCAGGTGCTGATGGGTGGCGTTGTTGTTTTGCTCTCAGGCGACTTTAGACAGATACCGCAAGTTATTGAGAGGGGCACACCGGCGGATGAAATAAACGCATGTTAAGGCATCGCCACTATTGTCTAGGATCGAAAAGATCCATCTTATCTACAACATGCGCGTCCAACTGTACAACGACTACGAAGCAGGTGTCTTTGCAAATATGCTGCTACAAATGGGAGTGGGTCGTCTGGAATCGGGCGCAGATGGGAAAATTCCATTTTCCGAAGAATTTTCCCATTCAGTGGCTACATAGGATGCACGCACATCCACATCATCATATCATGCACGTTTTTCCCAATTTGGAGGTTAATATAAAAAAAATGAAGGGTGGTGCTTTCGCCAAAGAACGAGTGTGTCAATCAAATTAAAAAAAATGATATGATCGTCGGCGACCACCACCACCCTGTGATGGCTAATGGTGATAGTACTGCCTACCCAGTTGAATTTCACAACTCCCTGGGATTAACTCCCAGACTATGCAATGGAACCAGGCTTCGTATCACTGAGGTGGGCAGTAATATTATAACAGCCACCATTATTACAGGAGTGGCTAAAGGAGAGAGCGGTTTAACTCCCCGCATACCCGTTATTCCAAATAACTTGCCATTTCAATTTAAGAAGTTGCAATTTCCCTTAAAATTGGTCATTAAACAAATATTTTAATGTTGTATACAAAACGGTATTAGAATAAATAAATAAATAGCACCCAACAAGGCGTTTGATTGTTCACTTTGAAAAAAAAAGTCGTTTGGCACTATAATGTTCCAGTTTTTAAGCCATATAGAAGAAAGAAAGAAAGAAAATATATTTATTTGTCGCAGGGACATGACGTGCATCATACAAAATTACAAAAAAATAAACAAAAAACTATAAATTCAACAGGACGGAACAAAAAACAAGAAAAAAGTTAACAGCTTGCACGTCGTGACTGCGACAAGCAGGTTACTCAGCATGATGCTGTGCTATGGGGGGCCCACAACACAGCGCTGGTTTTCAGTGGTCACCCGTGAAAAAACGTAACGTGCATATCGTCGCCTCAACACCTTATAATTTTGTTTTAGACCTCTGCCACCCAGAATTACAGCGCCCAAAAAGACGCCTTTTGTAGTCATCACCCACCTTATCACATTTTGATCAGGCCTTCAGTTCTCACACATAACATCCTGCCTGTAATCCCCGAAAGGTTAGGCACAGGTGTGTACCTAATCGTACACCCACATTTCACCAGTTATGTTGAAGTCCCATGTAATAGTGGGCGAGCCTATTGCCATCAATCGGGCAAAAATCCAAACTCCGTAGCTGCTACTGAGAAATTCCTGATGGAATAACCATATTACACTTTTCCCAACCCGGGAATCGAACACGCATACACAACAAAATTTCTACACTAACGAAGTCGCGGGCAACAGCTAGTATTTAATAAGCGTATTTAGAATCTAACGCGTGGTTATGATCACACTTACACAATAATAGCAAATTTTGGAAGATTTCGATGTTTATAATAATAACAAGAATATATCGAAGTTTTGCTTGAGTGGACATGTATCGACATTATTACTTAGTCTGAACAAACATGTATGTTTCATAGCGAACCAATTCCAATCAATATTAGTATTTACGCAGTTCAGATTGCTAAGATATAGCTGTAGTATGTTAGTAGAGCACAAACCACTGGCTATTAATAACAATCATTGATTTAAAGCAAAAACATCAATTCTGAAATCATTACCCAAATTCCATTCTTATCCATCTCCCATCTTCATCACCATCATCTTTCTTTTTTTTTCTCATCTTCATCTAACTTCTTCTTCTTTCTTCTTCTCTTTCTTTAAATTTTATTCTTATTCCGTTATTATAGAGATCATAATTTTATTTCATTGTGACAGGAATAGAAGATAACCCTGAGCTTTCTCAAATATCGTTTCGCGATTAGGATCTTTTCACACCGTTGGTATATTAAAATATGAATGTTTTTTGTGATATTATATGTAGGTACTAATATTATAAAGAGATAAACCTTGTTAGATTATATGTTTTTTAAAGTTTGGATGTTAATCTTCGAAACTACTCATTCGATTCCAAAAAATATTTTAGTAATTAGAAGCTACATTATCCCCGAGTGTCACAAGCTATATTCCGACCATAATATAAGCGAAGCCGCGGGCCAAAACTAGTTCATAACAAAGTATTTTATCCATCTGTCTATCTGGTTCTGTTTACTTCAATATTAAAATAATAAAACAATGTATCCTATGCTTGCATACATAAACAATATTCTTTATGAACATCAAGTTATTATATTTGTAATATAAGAGGAAATAACGATTTTCCTGTTTGTATCCTTATCATTCATGATTTTAATGGAACATCCTTTAAGATAATTCAAAGGAAAACAGATTGTTAATACAACAATGAAGAAACTACGCTGTAGTAAGAAATATTAATACTTTTATAAGAAAAACTGGGTCAGAGAAACGTGAATGTTTAACTGTGCTTATTCAAAATCTATCATGTTTTTTTTTAAATAGACAGCTCTCACTTTCTTAGTGGAGGTTTTAGCCTAGAGTATACTTAATATCTTCAAAATCTGCAATGTAACCTAACCTAACTTACGAGTTGCGGATCATGGGTTCGAACCAGTCTGTCCAAGAAACAAAACATCGAAGATATGTGACATCTACTTACCGGCACGGTCTCCTGGTGGATTACAGCCCATTCTATTTGTTGTGGCCCAGCAGTGGGGACATATGAAATTATGCATCAAAGCCTAATCGACCTTGATGATATCAAAGCAGTAAATATTTTCCCAAACTCTCTATTATGCTAATAATACAAAATCCCCACATCCTAAACAGTTTCACACGCACGCAACCATACAATAGCTGTGCAATAAAACGTAACATTCAATAACACGTCAATGTATTTCCTTTCCTAACAACCGTTATGAATATCAATGAAAGAATTCCCACACATTCCCACATTCGCTGCAAACTGAAATAACAAACGACTGTTTTCTGAATAAAATAAATGTTGAAGTAACGTGGTGGTACTGTCGCAAATCGTAAAGTAATGTTAAGGTTTGGACTTACCAGAGCGTAACATTCAATCAATGCAAACATCGGAACGACATTAATTATACATTTCTAAATTGAGACAATTTTTTTTTTTTTAAACTGCTTATTTTGAAGCACTAAGAGCCTGTGCAAATGTCTTGCCAGCTTATCAACTCACGCGAAATCAGAGCTTAAATTACAGAAAGAACTTTGTTTTGATTTCAATTAAATCTAGTTATGAAACCTTAGATTTGCGTAGTAGTTTGTCGTTCCATATTTCAAGGTTAGAGTTCACTGAATCGTTTCGTTTTTTATCAAATAAGAACATAAAAAATAAAAATTAATTGATAAAACTTACCGTTTCGTTCTATTGATAAATATACCATGTTTAAAAAGTGTTTGATAATATTGTTTTGGTAACGTGCAAGTGTTATCTCGCAATTTTTGCAACATTTTAACCCAAAAATCACAAAACAGCCAAGATCGTCTTCACGTCGCTTGCAAACACTTCCAATCAGTACAAATTGCTCACTTGGAAGAATGACTACAGACTACACACTGTGTCAATAGTCAAGTGGTGTTGCTTTGATCATCTAGAGATCCATTATAGTGATTTGTAATCAATCAATTGACGATAGAGCTTTCAACGCTGATACAGAATTCATGTATTGCTTGGTTGTTATGACCTGCATGGATGGATAACAAACTAGCAGACTGGTTGGAAAAGATTAGGTGTAACGTGGTAAAATAACGTTAAAAAATAAACGTTATTTTGGCTTTTTGCCGCATCTTCAGCCACTTGAAGTTCGAAAAATAATCCACGGAAACGTAGGTACTTCCGGGTAAAATATACCCTGACCGTGTGCCAAATTTCATTTATGTTCAGTGGTAAAGGGAAAAACCTAAGCCTTAGACAGATGTGCAGAGTTAATTTAGCATTTATTATGTGCAGATAATAATATTATTCGTTATGGTCCATTCTATGCTATTAAAATAGTAAACACTTTCCACGTTCATTATTAAAAAATCTCCGTTAAGAAACGTATTTAAAATATATATATTTTTTTTTTTATAATTCTGTAAAAACAAACATATGTAACATAAAAGTACTAAGCAAACGTCATAAAATAAGAACGCCGTGAAGCTAAACGTTCACTAGAGCCTAATTGAGAACGACAGCGACATTTTTGATTGCTTTATTCGGTAACAAAGTGGGAAGATATCTTTTACCAAAATTGCATTCTAGGTAATCATAATTGGAGACCTCGTCGGTGCAGAGAAATTAATTTGTTTGCGAGTTTTGCGGTTCCGTTGAAGTAGGTCAAGGTAACTGGCAAAAAGATGGGTACGTTGTTTTATTTGCTAGTGAGATAAACATTGGATCATTTAGCGGTTACAACAAACCAACTTGTCATAATGTAATGTAATTTATGTAAGGTTTCATTAAATTATAATGTGTACTAGTTTTGCACACCTGTTAGGAAAGGAGATGGTCCTGAGCTCTATTGTTTTGTTTCATCAGTATGTGTACCCATATATAAACAGAATAAATGATTTGATTTGATCGACCACAGAATATGTGGAAAATATTTTTCATCGATTCTTTTTAAATACAACTTCATAAATCTCATTACGAGGTACGTAATGAGATTTATGAATTTAACTTACTTCGGAAAAGGTCGTCAGGAAAGTTTTGGGTATGAAGGCCAAAAAAATGATGGTTAGTGTGAAAGTTTATATGGCTAGAAAAGGACTAATAGGAGAAAAAAGAAGAACATGCTGTTCCGGACCAAAGTAAATTGGGATGAGGGAAAAACGATGATAAATTCTCATTATTTCATTTGGTTAGAAGAAACGCCTTTACACATGAAAATACACAATTATTTTGTATGCAAAAATAAAAGGTGCATATTTACGTAACATACATCATGAAATAACGCTCTCTAAAGCCTTGGATTCACTAGAGTAACAGAATGACAGTTCTGCTTTCATTTATTTCCTACTAAAGTTTCGAGAATACCATTTTCACAGAATGTTCTAATTTAATAAATGAATTGTGTTTGTGTTAATTTCTGTAACAAAATAAGACGTGAAGGAAATAACAGAAAATGCATTTTACAAGTTAATTTTGAATGTGATATTAAATGCTTTGTAGTCTGTTGAAAAATATTTAAATCACTACTGGAAATATTACAAAGGATTCTGTTAAAATCGGTTGATAGTCAGAAACTGTGAGCTGTATAGGTTGCGGTATTTTCTTACTATTCTGGAAAGGCAAATTTCAGTTAAGTCTTAACCGACTCTCTGAAGAAAATGCTTTAGAGAAGGATACATTAAATAGCTCACTCCTTTCAGCTGTCTGTGAAGCTCGAAATATAGTAGTCTTCTTTCTACCTGGTGTAACTAAACCTGGTGTCAGAGTTTTTATGCCGCCCATGGGCCTCTGACTTGGCTTTACATGTCGTCAAGAAATATCTCTCAGGCATGCTGGTTTCCTCACGATGTTTACCTTCACCTAAAAGCAACTGATAATTATACTATACGCACATGAATCCGAAAAATCAGAGGTGCGTGCCTTGGGTTCGAACTCGAGACCTATGATTTGGCAGTCCGACGGTCACACCACTAGGCTATCACTGCTTAATATAGTAGTAGTAGAAATGTTACTCTTCTTCCTTCTTCTTAATGAATTTCTTCACTTTGCTGAATTTCAATAACATGAATTATAATCTTTTCTTTTCAGTATAGTGTAATAATATCCAATCCTTAAACCCCACTATAAAATACTGTATACTTTTCTGGCAAATCACTCAAAAAACCAATATCTGTGATTATAGATAGCAGTCTAAAATCGTCAATCGCGTGAATGCCAAAAGCGTGATAATCATGCCTTATCAGTACAAGAAGAGTCCTTTGCCCTGTACCGAAACAGCCACAGGCTGCTATTACAAGTTAATCCATCCGCACAACCACTGTAATCCACAGTTACCTCGATAATAGAATTACTACACGACCTATATCTCCAGATAACCCGATATCCATATTGACATAATACAATTCCGACCAGCTGACTGATATTGCAACAATAGCGATAGTTATTGAATATGGAGGCGCGTTTAGTGGAATTGGGTTCAATCACTTTCGGTGCTTTGCCGGTAGGGTAGGTAGTAATCTGTCGATTGACATTTGATGTACGGGTACGTAAATATAAATGGGAGTGGTAATCTGTGAGTTATTGACGTGTAGTTTGTATTTATGCAGGGTTTAGTGGATGGATGCTGTCGTTTTTGTTACATAGTATGCGCACAAAACTTGTGATCCTAATAATTTTATTAATAGTTGTACAAAAATATTTTGGAGCGCGGTCATAATCAGAATCTACACCGTCATCTTGTTTGTTTTTTGGATACAGCTTTTTTTTTTATTGACTGTGTAGTGTCCGACTGCTCGGCGAAAATGAACAGATTCACACTACCTCCTTTGTGGTCAACATTAGAGTTTACAAAACAATTTCTCAAAATGTAATGAGAACCAACAACGCCCAACGGTCTGCATCATTCGAGTGCTAAAAAAATCATTCAAATATTGTAGACTTTTGAGTTTTATGAAGGCGAGAGTTTCAAAAGGAATCCGTCACTTTTTCAAGCATATAATGGGTCTAAAAAAACCCTTTACGAAACTGAAAGGAAAGACTATACCTGGGAACCTGCTAGTTACGGAGATATAGGTCAAAGTTCCAACTTTTTATGAGGTTTTTTATATATTTTATTATTTTAAACAACTCCATGGCCGCAGCACGATTCAATGCATCTATCGGCACAATGTTTTGAGTCATTATCACCCAAAAAAAAGTCGTTTCCCAGCCATAAAATTTTGCGTAGAGTTACTTAGTTTGACGTACAGAATGCTTGGTTGACGGCTTCGTGAAGGGTGCGCTTGCACCTTGTATAATATAATTCACAAAAAATAACGATGACAGGAGGTGCCTATGCTTTCGGAAAACTTTTATAACAAAGTACGTTAGTATAGATACATCTTCAGGAAGTCTAACTCATAATAAGCCAATTCCAAGTCCCAATTAAAAAGGGTATCCATTAATCTGCGTGTAAAACACAACGTAGTTCAATATGATAATGATCTACCCAGTAGGCGTGTCGCCCAACATTTCCGGGCTCCTAACTATTCCAATTTCGACAAGTTTGGAATTTCCGATCGCCTTCAATTTAGATTCTAAATAAACTAGTTCTGAAACCAATCGGGCTCAGTTAATGAGCGTAGTTTTATATAATGAATTTTTTGTTGAAGGGTCAAATATTTTGGGGTTTTAAGTTTAGGGATTAATTAAGGAAGTTGTTTTGTTGTTGTTTATTTATGACTAGTTTTTGGATTTCGGCTTCGCTCGTGTTGAGGTCTGAAATTGTGTCACGAGAAAGTAGGCACTAACAAGATAAAAAGTACAGTACCTACCTTAGTTCATGAACTACCTTTAAGCCGTTCCCCAAGTAACTTTAAAGCGGGAACAAGTTGGGGTGCGTTGTCAGAATTCCTCCTCGTGTGCCTGATGGCTGCCGGTCCCTCTCGATACGTCTGGAGGGAATAGCAGCTGCTGGGCCGGTGCACCCTGGGCGTGGGCAGTATCCTTCCCCGAGGAATGGGAAGAGATTCTTATTCCTCGGGAAATGTTACTGCCCATGGCTAATATTCTGACATGGGGGGGTCCCTCATGGACCAAGGGGGCGTTGCTCCGCGTGATCCTCTGAAAAGCAGAGGGCACAGCGGAGGAGCAAGGGCGGGCTCGGTGTGCACTTACCCTGCCTCCGAGCAGACAGTGAAGAACCTGCGTCCTTCACTGTCTCCGTCGATATCGTAATCCCACCGTCGAAGTGTCGTGGAACACGTCTCGCGGCTTCGATTGGGACCGAGGGTCTTGGCTTAACCGCCCGGACCACGAGGTAGAAAACCTCTATAAAAAGTTACCCCGAATCTCAAGCGGCGGCGCACCGCGAGGAGATGTATGGCTGACGGGTTCCTTTGGAAAATCAGTCTCTAGTGCGAACCACTGCCGGGCCTGGCTATGGCTTATCTGGGTACAGGGGGCACTGCCCAGATGGACTATTTATTTCCCCCATACTCGTGGGAACAGTATGGTAAAAGCTTTCAAAACCCAAAAAACGGCCGATAACGGCGAAGGAAGGGAGGAGAGGGATGCGGGGTCGGAGTCCGGCGCCGCATTCAGCGAGGTGAGCGCTGGCTCAGTGAGCTCCCAGCGCGGGAGGCCCGGGGCTGCTGCGGGGAACAGGGAGTTCCTACGCAAGCGGTCCAGGCCGGTAGGCGACCGAGAGTCGTCGTCAGATGGGGAGCTGGCTTCGGCTCGCAAGATCCCCACCAGCAAGCGCGGCGGGATCCGCGGCAAGGGGAGAGGCCTCTCTGCCACCGAGAGGTCGGCGCGGCTTGCCGAGGAGGGGCGCCACCCGGGGGTGGCCGCCGGTCACGAGGTGGCCCGTTCGGGCTATTCTGGCGACGAGGCGGGCGCAGATGGCGGCTCTGATGCGGAGCGTAAGGCCGGGCTCGCGAAGGAGGTGGAGGCAGCGCTGAGGGCTGTCTCCTTCAAACAAAAGCCCTCCACCAGGCAAAGGGCTATACCTGCAGCGGTCGCCTCCATTATGGCGGCAGCGGAGGCTAGATTTGCGGGGCCGCCGCCAGACGGCGTGGCCAAACTGAGGGCAGAGGTCGCTCGACTGACAGCCGCCACGGAGCTTCTCAAAGAGGAGAATAAGACGCTCCGAGCAGACCTGGCCAGTCTGCGCGTGTCCGCCTCTCGCGAGGCGCCCCAAAATGGGGGCCAGAAGCGTCCAAGCCAGCACGTGCCGGTGGAGAACCAGGTCCTGAATCTGGTTCGGCAGGAGCTGGCTGCCTTCCAGGCGCGGTTCTCCGTCCTGGAGGGCATTGTCTTACGCCCCCCCCTGGCGGCAAACAAGGCGCCCCCGGGCCTGAGGGCGGCCTCATATGCGTCTGCTGCGGCCTCCGCACCGGGGCCGTCCAGCCAGCCCCCGGCAGGGTTATGTCGGCCCCGACGAAACCGGCTCCGGTTAAGAAGGCGGCGGCCCTGAAACAGGGCAAGGCGGCGGCCCAAAAGAAGGGCAAGGTGGCGAATATGCCAGCGCCAGCCGCGAGACAGCCGCTATCGCCGCCCCCCCCGCCCCCTAAGCCTTCCGTGGCCGAGACCGGGTGGCAGGTGGCTGGAGAAAACGCGAGGGAGCGAAGGGCGGCCAAAAAGGCCAGGAGGCAGGAGCAGAAACGCCGGCAAAAGGAGCGGGGCGTCGCGGTTAGGCTCAGCGCCCCGAAGACCGCAGCTGTAGTGATTACACTACAGCCGGACGCGGAAAAGAGGGGCGTGACCTACCGCGACGTGCTCGCTAAGGCGAAAGCAACGGTGGATCTCGGAGAGCTCGGGATCACCGGGGGCCTCCGGCTTAGAGTCACCGCAACAGGGGCTCGAGTGCTGGAGATCCCTGGCGAAACCCGTGGCTCGTCCGCTGACGCTCTGGCTGAAAAGCTTAGAGCGTCCCTAAATGCGGACGAGGCCCGAGTGTCCAGGCCCGTCAAATGCGCAGACCTGCGCATACTGGGTCTGGACGACTCGGTGACCGAGAAGGAGGTGGTGGCCGCCGTCACCAGGACCGGTGGGTGCCCTGCCGAGCAAGTCAAGGCAGGCACCTTACGTCCGGACCTGTCGGGCATGCGAACCATAACGGTAAGCTGCCCTGTGACGGCGGCGAAAGTCATTGTGGAGGGCCGAAGGCTCTTGGTGGGCTGGGTTTCGGCGCAGGTGAAGCTGCTGGAACCCAGACCTCTGAGGTGCTTCCGCTGCCATGTGGGGCACCACGTGTCCGTCCGGTGCACTTCGGAGGTGGACCGCAGCGGCCTGTGCTTCCGCTGCGGCCAGCCTGGTCACATGGCCGCGGCTTGCTCCGCCGCGCCGCGCTGCGCCGCATGTGCGGCAGCTGGCAAGCCGGCCGATCACCGGGCAGGGAGCAAGTCCTGCGGTACTCCCGCCAAGGCCAGGGGCAAGGGAAGGCCTTCCGCCACCACCGCCAAAACCCCCACCGTCGCCACCACCGCAGCCGCCGCCACTGTTGCCGCCGCTGCCGCTACTGCTGCAACTTCCGCAGCGGGGCCCTCGCAGGGGGCCCGGGAGGGGGCTGAAATGGAGTGCCAGTAACGGCCCCATTACGCCTTCTCCAGGCGAACATCAACCACTGCGCCTGCGCTCAGGATCTGTTGCTCCAGAGCATGGCGCAGTGGTCGATTAACATCGCCGTGGTCGCTGAGCCGTACTTTGTCCCGCCCAGGGATGACTGGGTGGAGGACCTTAGCGGCTCAGTGACCATAATTGCGTCGGTCGCCGCCGGTACCCCGACCCTTGAGAGTGTCAGGAAGGGTCAGGGGTGCGTAGCAGCACGGTTCGGGGAGATCGTTGTAGTGGGAGTCTACTTCTCCCCGAGCCGAACTCTCGCCGAGTTCCACAACTCCCTCACGGAGTTGAGTGTCGTCATCGGAAGCCATTCCCTCCCCGTGCTTGTGCTCGGGGACTTCAATGCCAAGAACTTGGCTTGGGGTTCTCGTTACACGGACGTGCGGGGTAGAATGGTGGAGGACTGGGCTCTGGAGACAGGCCTGGTCGTCCTAAATCGGGGTTCTGTCCCCACGTGCGTGCGGATGCGGGGCGAGTCGGTGGTGGACATCTCGTTCGCCAGCCCCGCTCTGTCGCCGCGTGTCGTTGACTGGCGCGTCATGGAGGGGGTGGAGACCTATTCCGACCACCGGTACATCCGGTTTGACGTCTCCACCCAGTCCTCAAGCGTGCCGGTCCTACAGGCCCCGAGTGGTCCGCGATGGGCGCTGAAGCAGCTGGACCGGGAGCTCCTCCTGGAAGCCTCGATCGTGCAGGCCTGGGTGTCATCACCAGTCAGGCCTGCTGACACCAACAACGAGGCGGGTTGGTTCCAGGAGGCCATGTCCGAGATTTGCGACGTGGCAATGCCCCGAGTTCGGCCAGGAAGCGCCCGGCGTCAGGTGTACTGGTGGTCGCGAGAGTTGACGTCTCTGCGCAAGGCGTGCGTTGCCACGCGGCGCCTGTACGCCAGGCATCGCAGGCTCCGCATCCGCCCTCCGGATGCGGCAGCCATTGAGGCAGAGCTGTACGAGGGGTACAGAGCGGCGAAGACCGCCCTCCAAGAGGCTGTCCGGCGGGCCAAGAACTTGGCCCGCGAGGAGATGCTGGAGTCTCTGAACGGAGATCCGTGGGGGTGCCCTTACAAGATGGTGCGGGACAAACTCCGCACCCGGGCCCCCCCGTTGACGCAGAGTCTCCGGCCTGAGCTCGTGGAGGACGTGGTGAGCGCTCTGTTTCCTTCGCGAGGGGAGCATCCTCCCCCGCCTATGGCTCCGCCGCCGCGTGCGATGCCGGAAGCGGACCACACCGATGACGATGACGACGTTCCGGAGGTGACTGGGGTAGACCTGAGAGTGGCGGTACGCAGGCTGAAAACCAGAAACACCGCCCCGGGACCCGATGGCTTGCCTGGCAAAGCCTGGGTCCTGGCCTCTGAGGCTCTCGGGCCCCGACTGGAAGGGCTCCTAAGCGCATGCTTGGAGAGAGGCCAGTTTCCGCTTCGATGGAAGACGGACAAGCTGGTCCTCATCCGGAAACCAGGGCGCCCTGCGGACTCTCCGTCCGCATACCGGCCCATCGTGCTGCTCGACGAGGTGGGCAAGCTCTTTGAAAGAGTCATTGCCAACCGCCTCGCCGGGCACCTTGCGGGGATGGGACCGGATCTTGCGGAACACCAGTTTGGTTTCCGCAAGGGGCGCTCGACGGTGGACGCCATCATGCGCGTGAGAGCCCTCACGACGGGGGACACGGTGTCCAGGGGCGGGGTTGTCTTGGCGGTGTCTCTTGACATCGCCAACGCCTTCAACTCCATGCCCTGGAGCTGCATTAGGGAGGCACTCCGGTATCACCGGGTGCCGACCTACCTTCGTCGTGTGGTCGGGGACTACCTGACGGATAGGGCCGTCATCTACCCCGGTCGGAGCGGAGAATGAAACCGGCGAGAGATGTCGTGCGGTGTTCCACAGGGATCGGTTCTGGGGCCGGCCTTGTGGAACATCGGTTACGACTGGGTGCTGCGCGCCGACCTCCCTACTGGCGTCAGTGTAGTTTGCTACGCTGACGACACGCTGGTACTGGCACAAGGGAGGTCGCACGAGGCGGCGGCCGAAAACATGACACGCGGGGTTGCGATAGTCGTGGAGAGGATCCGGCAATTGGGTCTCGAGGTGGCACTGCACAAGTCCGAGGCCATGTGTTTTCATGGGCCTCGGAATGCGCCACCGTCGGGATCCCTACTGACGGCAGGAGGGGTTTCCATCGGCGTCGGGTCGACGTTGAAGTACCTAGGACTCATCCTCGACAGCCGGTGGAACTTCGTGGAGCACTTCCGACGTTTGGCTCCCAAACTGGAACGGACAGGGGCTGCCTTCAAGCGGCTCTTGCCCAACCTGAGGGGTCCAAACGCCTCCTGCCGGAGGCTATACGCCTGGGTCGTGCGGTCCATGGCCCTTTACGGGGCCTCGGTGTGGGCGCGTTCTTTGAGGCGGCAAACCGCCCACTACCTGAACGCGCCCCAAAAAGTAATAGCCATAAGGCTAATCCGGGGGTACCGCACGATCTCCAGCGAAGCGGCTAGCCTCCTTGCCGGATTGCCGCCATGGGATCTGGAGGCGATAATCCTCGCACGCCTGCACGAATGGCGCGCGGAGGCACTACGTCGGGAGGAAACTCCGCTGCCGCGGCAAATTGCTGCTCAGCGGACAGACCTCCGGCGTGATCTCATGGCGACATGGAGAGAGCGACTGTCGCAACCCCGTGCAGGGCACGCCACCATAGTGGCGATAAGTCCCCTCTTTGAGGAGTGGCTAGAGAGGCGCCACGGCGCCCTCACCTACCGCCTGACGCAAGTCCTCACCGGACACGGTTGTTTCGGGAGGTTCCTGCACCGAATCGGGCGGGAGGAAATGCCCGGGTGTTTCCACTGCGAGGATCGTCCGGAGGACACGGTGGAGCACACCGTGGAGGTCTGCCCCGCTTGGGCGGAGCACCGCCGTGTCCTCGTAGCGGCGATTGGCGGCGGCGATCTCTCGCGTCCGGCCTTGGTTCAAGCCATGGTCCGGAGCGAGAGGGAATGGGAAGCCGTCAACTCCTTCTCCGAAGCAGTCATGCTAGTGAAGGAGGTGGCGGGACGTGAGAGGGAAAGAACCTCACGTCCCAGTCGCCGCGGGAGACGCCCTGGGCGTCGGGGGTCACGTGGTGGCTCCCGGCCACCGTAGGCGCGTGCCTGTGGACGGCGAGTTATGGGCCAGCTCGCCGTCCGGCCGTCTTATGACGACAGGCCGTGTCGACGGCGCGTTCGTGTTCCACGTGCGCCTCAAAGAGATGTCAGCAAATAAGTAGGGGTCCGCAAGGGCCGATGCCTGCCAGGGCTGCGGGACTGTTCGAAAGAGATACCGTGGCCCTGGAACACAAAGGGCAAAGAAGGAACATGGATGGGTTTTAGTCAGTACAAGTCTGACACTCCCTTCCGCTCCGCCCAGAGTGGCCCCCCACTCTGGTCATTTGATGATTTCCCATCCGGAAAAAAAAAAAAAAAAAAAAAAAGCGGGAACAAGTTACAAACAGATAGTTACTTTTGCAGTATTTTTAAATGTATGGTTATGATCTGAAAGTGGTGGAATATTTAAATCTAATGCACGTCATGACAGTTGTCAGTTGTCAATCAGTTGAGAAATATGGACATAATGCAATATTGCTTACCCCCCTAAGTTGCTAGCGTGATAATATATAACCTATGTCCTTCTCCAGGTTGAAATCTATCTCCTCGCCAAATTTCATAACAATCCGATCAGCCGTTTAGTTGTGAAAATGTAGCAAACAAACAAACAGAGTTACTTTCGCATTTATAATATTCATACGGATGTATGGAAGAATGGATTGATTAAAGACCCGACTGATGCATAATTGGAAAATACAACATTATTTTAGTATATGCGAAACCTGAATATAGTGTGTTCAGAATAAGTAACTGAATCGATTCTAATAATTTTTAAACAATGTTATATTTTGTCCCAAAAATATTTAAAAAAGTTACAAGTTGGACATTGAGCCACACTATGTACCTATCGCAATAATTTAGGTGCCTACTGGCAAATTATTATTATCAATGAGCTCAAGACAACGCTGGAGGCGCGCGCGCGGGCTCGCTGCGTGGTGACCACGTTTTTGTGCGGACATCCAGGTATCAGAACAAGCTTATAATTTTGTGATTTATCATGATGCAGTTTTGAAATTTTGTGCATGGATTCTTTACATAAAAATACTAGATACGTGTTTCAGGTTTCGCATATACTAAAACTAATGTTGTATATCTTCACTTTTTACAAATGATGTTAGCTATTAAAAGACAAACATCTGATGCACAAGCTGAGAAACACTAATGTTGTATATTACTCTTTACTAAACTTAATGAATGAAGATATTCATTGCATTCCTTTCTGCTCACGTTTTCCAAAATTCGTAGTGTAGTTGATTTTTTTTCTAAACCGACCTTCTAGTTTTAAACTCTACCAGAGACAGGACGATTATGCAATGTCTTACATACATAAATCTGCCTATAATTTACAGATAAACTGCAGTAGATCAGTCAGTCTACATGGATCGGAGTAGCTAGTTACGACTACTCTATTGCAGAGAGAACGCGACGCAATTAATATTGTCTGCAGCTCAGTGGTAAAGGTGCGGACATGGTCATGAGCGACATCGATGGCGATTTAGACATCCATCCATTAAAGAACCGAGACATTTTTTATAAGACTACACGAATTTATGTAGTAGATATAGTACTCCTAATACATTTTTTTTCTGTTTTTTATTGTCACTTGGCCAACAAAACAGGAAATTTAAAAAACCTATTATTATTAGGGAGTGTTTCCACTGGGTCCTGAAAACAGATAGTACTCCATTTCTGAGTGTCGTAGGCTTGTGTAATTACGGAATAGTCTATTCACAAAAATACTCCAAAATTAATTCTGATCATCACGACCAAAAGTTAAAAGCTAGAAACTACATATAGTCATCACCTATGTACCCTGTTCAAACTCTGTTAGTTGTGATGAGCATCCATATGAACTGGACGCTGCTGAATATCAGATTTTTCCATCATTATCATCACTATCTGACCTTCACTATCCAACTACCTGCCAGATTTTAGGGCTTCCAACGTACCAAACCGACTGTCAAAGAAAAAACATAACATCACGCCTGTAATCCCCGAAGGGTTAGGCATAGGTGTACCTAATAGTACTCCCACATTTCACCAGTTATGTTTTAAATCCCATGTAATATGGGGCGAGCCTATTGCCACCAACCAGGCTCATACAAAACTCCATGGCTGCTACTTGGAAATTATTCATAGAAAAACCCAATAACACTTTGCCCGACCTGGGAATCGAACACAGAACCTCAAGCTCAGTAGTCGCGCTTTTGACCACCAGACCAATTAAACAACGAGACTGAAAAATCTGGTCATCTATTCACAAACCGAACACAGTATGCTTAACCTTCATCGAACCATGACGGTGTTAGATAGCCACGAGCTCCTTCGCCAGTCTTCCAAAGCTAAAAATAGTATAAACGGTCTCTAACGCGTACCTACATCCACAATACACAGCTAACGTGGGTAGATAGAATTTCTATTAAGTTTTGAGTACCTAAGCTTCCATGTCACTTGATTCTACCTCCTTATTACTGTATTATGATGTAAGGAGAGCCTTCAGGGGTGGGGATGTGTTAATCTTAGTCTTCCTCGTTCCTTTGTTAGGTTATATGAAAGGAAAATTAAACAAACTGGTTCTACGAACGATGGTACTTGCAAGAGTCTCAAATCGTATGAGCAACTCATTGGTCTAGTAGCTGCGAGTGCGATTGTTGTGCTTGAAGTCCTGAGTTCGATTCCCAGGCCGGGTAAAGTGTATTGTATTTTGTCATTAGGAATTTCTCAATGGCAGCCATGGAGTCTGGATCTGTGCCCTATTGATGGCGATAGGCTCGCTCCCTATTTCATGGGACTTTAGCATAACTGGCGAAATGTGGTTGTATTAATAAGAATACCTCTGCAAAACCCTTGGGTAATTACAGGTGTGATATTATTTTATGTTAGTTCGATTTTCTTGTTATTCAACTTCCGTATTGTAATAAAATATTAAACCTTTATTTTGTTCAGAATAAAAAAAATATAATGTTCGAACGTTTTTTTAAGGGATTCTTTAAAGCTTCTTCTCGATTTAACATAAATTAATGTAATCACTTTTCTTTTAACGTACCTATAATTTTAGACAGAATTTTAAATGGAATAAGAACCTATTAAAGGTCACAAGGGGAATAACAAAACAAAAGGTAAAGAAAACAGGCAACATTAAAATTCCCCCAAGTAACGTACTTCGAAACACACAGTAAAGAATTTATTTTATGATAAGTCTACACACACAGACACATACACAGACACACAAAACACACACAGACACAGACACACACACACACACACAGATACACAGACACAGTAAACCTAAGAATGCGGCTAAGGAAACGTTGCGTTCTGCCTATCTGTGCTTCGATCGCGACACGCTATGTTTACGCATAGCTCGGATTATTGCGGTGTACCTACCTGAGCCTACCGCGAACACGAACTAACCTAGCTTAGTTAATGCTTACAATTATCTGAGCAGTTGCCCTGAATACACGAAGTTGTGAACCGAATAATATCGGGTCTGTGAAATCACAATGCAATACCTGTATGAAATTGTTAAAGCAAATTGTTTCCTAAAAATAAATTGTTAAAAAGATGAAAATACAACGAAGTTCTTTCAAAACCGAAGTGAAAGCACCTCTCCCGTCGCTCCGTCCCTCTGTCTGGGGCGAACAGACGGCTACGTCAGGCCCTTACCGTTTAAAACCTTATTGAATCACCATAGGGTTCTCACTCCTTTATACCACGAGTCGGTAGCGAGGAAGCGTTTCTGACCTAATTGAATTAAACTCAAAATGAAAAGTATGTTGCGTATAACTTTAAGAAAATTCACTAGCTAGCAAGCTCCGAACTAACACTCCGAAATTAAAATAGCAATCACAAAACAACAAAGAAAAAATTCACTCAAAAACTACAGCGTTTCGTAATTCGCGTACATTTATATGTCACCAACCTAAACCCGGCTCGAGATCGCTCCCCACTTTTTGTCTCTCTTGGCAAATAAAAATTTGCATACAAACAGTGCTGTTACGTCTCTCACTGTGTTTCATTCGTTAGGACGCTTAAGGCTTGTGCAGATGACGGAGTTTCGTCCGCGGAGACCGAAAATCCCTGATTTTTATTTTTTATGGTGTCGCAATGTTCAAAGGTCTGTCTCAGTTTTATTCACTACTCGCAGATGGCCACTGCCGTGGTCCAGTCTTTCAGAAAGCGTAAGTCTGATTTCATCTCACTATCTTCGCTTGGGCCTTGATATGGCAAAAAAGGAGGCGTCTGATGAGATGACGCGTAATAGAGAAGTATGGAAGAAGAAGACATGCTGCGCCGACCTCAAAAGAATTGGGACAAGGGCAAGAGAATGATGATGTTGATCTCCGCTTGAACCTTCCACGTCGTGGAGTTTTCTCTTTTGGCGCCCGTATCGCTCAGCGATTATCTGACATTCGACATATTATATGGCCTGCCCAATAGTGTCCAGTCCCATTTTAACTTGGTAGCATTTTCCCTGATACTTTGCAAAATGTTCACCGAGGACAAGCCACGGAATCAATCCGTGTGGGTGTGTAATCATTAGTCCGCCGAGTCATCGTGCATAAATACTTCAATCTCGAGAGCTCAACATGGACTTACAATACTTACATCCTTCAATCTAACGTTTTTTTTTCTGGTACTTTTATACGGTTTGTAGGCATCTCGGCTTTTCGGGAGACTATTTTTACACAAGATTTTTCACCCCTCGTGTGTGTTATTCAATGCAGTTTTGACGGACAAAAAGTTCCGCAACAAAAGTCATTCATCTGCGCAGGCCTTAAGCACGGTTATATTAGCTTAAGTAGTTACGCTTTTCGTACTTAATTCTCTGTCTGTACTAGTCGGTTCTTAGTACGTGATGAGTTTGGCTGTGATAGCTGCTTGCTATGGTAATAGAATTAGGATTGTAGTGCACGAGTGAAATACTTTTTCGTTTGTTTTTAATTGTGTTTCGGAGTGAATCAAACATGGTTTAATAAAAATATAGTCCTACAAAACAAGTAATTTTTTTTTTCTTTTATATCTATGATATTAATGTAGAAGTCAGTATCCTGCTTATTATTGCGGTTAAGAGCGTTAACGTCTTACGGCATTTCATACAAACTTACAAGTGATTTAGTTTCGAAATGACTGAACCAATTTTAATGAAACTTCGTACACATAAGCAAGATACATAAGTCTATAGATTTAACAAAGAACTTTCGAATGATAGTGTTACAGCTAAATTAGACCGATTTTAGATTTTCCATAGAAACAGAAATTTCCAATTATCTTTTTTTAAAATACATTTAAAAAAGTTTTATGTCAAATCTTTAGACTTATGTATCCTGTTTAAGTTTCATTAAAATCGGTTCAGTCATTTCGAAAAAAAATCACTTCAAAGTTTGTATGAAATGCCGTAAGACATTGTGAAAAAGCAACCACCAGAAGTTTTATTTGCATTCAACTTCACATTTCGTGCTTTGATTTCTCGTTATAGTAACATCTTAGATTCTTCTTAATTAAAAAGCAGAGCGACCGAAGCGTTTTCGCAACGGCAATAATGACGAACATCATTCATACCCAATTTACATCCATCAGGTGTTGAATTTTCTGATATTCTTCCTCAATATTAACCTTTGTTAGAACTATAGCATACAATTTCCTTCTGGACCCAACGGCTATACGTGGTTTGTCAGTCAATGAATGAATTTAGATGTTAAGTAGACATGCACGCTTTGCATGTATGGCTGATGTTTTTTAAATGAATCATTGCTCCTAATATTTGGGCAATTTTATGCTCTATCAAACGAATCCAAATTCACTTCCTAACAATCAATAACATGAATACGTAGCATTGCGTTAATACAGCTAATCAATTAGCCTTACCTCAGCACACGGCGCACAGCGCACTTAGGAGATTAGCCTAATATTCGCGCACATGACCGCTCCGCTGAACAGCGCAGCAGCTTTGCTCAGCATTATCGCACGTCTACTGCAGGTGCATGCACGTACTAAGAAAGAAACGCATACAACCTAAGCTACATAGGTTTTTTTACCTTTTTTTGGATAAGACTAGGAAGGAGGGAGTGAATTTATCTACGTGATGTTCTTACCATGCCTTAATAAGGAAATGGGACGGCATTTGGAAGCCGTGTGGACAATATAACCAACTCTCTTTTATCATGTCAACTGATTTATGTCTTTGTATTTATTCATTACAAGGTTAATAACATTAGTAATCTAACTGTCCTCATAACTGAAACAGTAACTTCAAAGTAAGCAATGTAAGTTACGGTATTTTCAGTTACGAGTCAGAATTGAGAACAATACTTGTATTAAAAATCGAATACGCTGGTATATCTAAATAGATGTGAATCAAGTGATGTATGTGTAATTGTGTACTATATGTTGATTTTCACTCCTACAACTCGAAGAAGCAGCAGAATGTTGTCAAAGGTACGTTAATTACTGGTTACTGAATCTTAGTAACACCTACCTTCTTTTTCTTTTGTAGGAAAATCCTCATGGATACTCTCAGGGTTAAGTTGGGCTCGATCCGACTAAAAACCCAGTGTTCCCATTACTACCATGTGCCGGGGGCCCGGGAGATACAAGTAATTTCGCGCGCATTACCGACTGGTATCAGCCCGCCAATCCCGGCGGGCCCCTTCACCAAGAACGGTCAGAGACCGCTTGTTCGTTTCGACCGAGCGGGCGGGCGAGTTTCACGTTTGATGGCGCGCAGAAACCACTACGCGCCACCTCTTCGGGCCTGGCTGGTCGGGCGATGATGCAGGCCTCAGTTCGCCACCCGCAGGCCCCTCCATATGGTGGCCGGAGATTTTAATTACCTGTACATTTTTTTTCGGATGGGAAATCATCAAATGACCCCTCCCGCTCTGGGCGGAGTGGAAGGGAGTGTCACACTTGTACTGACTAAAACCCATCCATGTTCCTTCTTAGCTCTGTGTTCCAGGGCCGCGGTATCTCTTTCGAACAGTCCCGCAACCAAATTACGTAGCTGTGGAACAAGTCAGGTTTCGTCCTATAAGAAAGCTCGATAAGAGGATTTGAACCCGCGACCTTTAAGCAAAAGCCACTTTTAGGAATTGAAAGATATTTCTAGATTTTAAATTGTACCGAATACTGACACGAACATTATGAATAACGAGTAAGTATTTTCTCTATACGCAGGTGTTGCCAGCAATAACCAAAAATAAAAGATACGAAATGGTCCACACATTCTCAAATATAATCACTTACACCGACGATGTTTTCTCTGACTAATAAATTAGAAGACTATTTAGTTTCGCTAAACGGTGTATTGAACCTTATTAATTATAAGGTAGACAGTTTCAGTGTCTACTTAATATTTACGATTATTTAATTATAATATTATACTGAAAATTATACTATTAAGTTGTCAAAGAAACATGTTGTTGATTTATTTACTTGATTATGGGCCTTAAATCAACGAACTACTTTGATAAAAACTTTAAGTTTTTACATTTTATTCTGTTAAATTAATTATGTAAACTCAGAGTTACCTTTTAAATAAATAAATTAACTTTTTGTTACAACACAAATTCATCCTGTACCTAGTTTTTATCACAAAAACTTAGCTATGGACGAGGGATTAACTAAATCAATTTTGTACAGACCTATTTATATTTTTTAGCATAACCCGTTTTTGTCATGCAAATTTTAATTTTGATGGAATAAAGTGTGACCGCGGAGCCAAACAAACAATGTTTTAACTCCTGTCCTGGTCTTTGTCCACTTGCACTTGAGGAACGATATTATTGACACAACGAAGAAGGAGAAGAAGGACTACCTTGTTGGCCTTGTGGTTGCAAGCGCGGCTGCTGAGCATAAGGTTCTGGGTTCGATTCCCAGGTCGGGAAAAGTGGTATTGACTTTTTTCATCATGAATTTCTCAGTAGCTACCACAGAGTGTGGATTTATGCCTGTCAGATGGTAACAGGCTAGTTTCCTATTCCATAGGGCTTTAAACATAACTGGCGATAAGTGGGTGTACCATATTAGGTACCCACATCTCTGCCTAACCCTAACCCCCAAAGATTTTAGGCGTGATGTTGTGTAAGTTTTAATGTGTCCATTATATGCTACAGATACTAACCGAATTATGTCTAAAAATGCTTCGAGTTCATATCTTTTTGATGGAGTATTCCGTCCTATATAACAGTACCACCTCGTGTAAGATCGATCATTGTTTTCTGTCCAACACGCACTTACGTTGGCAACTTCCTCAACAACGGAAGAAAATAAGAACGTCCAGGTCAAGGTTAAGAAAAATGACGTAATCTGACTGATAATACATTCTAGGTGGAGTTTTAAATATACTACTATTATAAACGTAGTTTGTGAGGATGTTTCTTACTCTTTCACGCAAAAACTACTGAACGGATTTGGATGAAAGGCATGCAGATAGTTTATAACCTGGATTATCACTTAGGATTTTTTATCCAAGCAATACGATCCCGTGGGAAAAATTACCGAACTCAATGAGGGCGAAGCCGAAGGCAACACAAATAAATTGGAATAAAAGGGGAAGAATGATGATGAAGGATGCATGTTTTCAGGTATACCATTCTTTTGTTATTTAACAAGATTTTTTCTTCATCATCAGCCAGAACAGAGACATGGACATGGACCAAACGCACGTGGGGTGTGGTGCGGAGCGGCGCGAAATGAAGCAAACACGATCAGTTGGCTTGATATTCTCGCGCGAAATGGATGCGGTGCCGTCGTGTTTTTGTTTGGTTATAATGTCAGTGGCGGCTATGCGACCCGATTCGCGTGCACGTAGGACATAGCCGCCGCGTCGCACCGCATCGCATTGAATTCGCGTGTCACCGCTTCATAATCGCGTTCGCTTTGAACCGCCTACCTAGGACGTAGCGTTAGGAAGACTGGTTATCAGACTCTCGGGCTACCTACAAATGACAGCCGGGACTAACGGCTTCACGTACTTTACGAGACACAAAGGAAACTCGGTATATATAGTCACGCATCCACGGACAGAACTTTGGCAAGCAGGGCTTAACCTTGAAGATCGGCCCGTGCAACTGGTATGATTTAGCCACGAGAGTATTCAATTTAATTCCTTCCTCCAACATAACCATAATCTCCGACATACAACAAGCAATCCCTTTAATTCCAAAATCATGAACAATAGACACATCGAGCCCTATTGTATAGTAGTGCACACAGTAATATCTCACTAATTGGAATGAGCGTTGTGTATATTTGACGAATTATTAATCTACTGCCTATAGTAACGGACGTCTATTAAATGGATACGGAAGCGAACCAAAGCGAAACTGGTGAGAACATTAGATCAACAAATCATATAGTTAAAATATACACGATACTGCTTTGTTGATCCAGAAGAGTGTCCATGGAGTTTCTTGCCCATTCTTCTCCATAGAGATCTACGCGTTGGAATGTGCAACTACAGTGCTTTCTCAAGTTATTATGCCTTGTGACTGTAGTTTCGTTTTTTTGACATTCAAAAGTGCCTGTGATGGTCTAATTGAAATAAAAGCATTGAGTTTTGTTTTTGAGTTTTGATCTAGTGGCCGCGAGCGTGACTGCTAAGCATTGGGTTCTAACTACGATTCCAAGGTCAGGCAAAGTGTGTTTAGATTTAACCATCAGAAAAAAATTTCGAAACCTGCTGTCATATTGGATGACGCTGATGGGTGGATTCACGGAAATCTGCTGCGTTTCGATGGCCTTTAATCCAAATAATTCAAATCTTGTTGCTCCAATCATGGACTTTCAACAAAGCAAAATCTTATTTATATACTGTTTTTTTATATTGCTGAAATAAAATTGTGATAAGGGCAGAGGTGAGAAGTTTCTGGATTATGTATCTAAAACTGACCAGCAAGATAGACTGAAGGCACTGTAACTCTACGGTTAGTGTTGTATGCGTTAGATATTTAGACACGCTGTGAGTACTGTTGCTAAAACTATTAAGTACTTTTATTCGCTCTTTCATTTGCTCATTCTTTATGGCTTTGTCAATCTTGTCTTTGCAAGGTTCACTTTAAATATTTATGTTACTGAGTTTCTTTCTTATTAATTTAAACTTGATCTGAATTTCACCTAACGAAAAGCGATGAACACGGTATATAATAGTTCTAAAAACTTCAGCTTTTAAGTCCTCAGTACGTATTAAAGCTACTCTCAACGCTGCCTAAACTCTTTAGAGCTTGGCGTAAAGATAAATGTATAAGTACTAAGTACATTGAAAAGTTCTGAAATTGAGTTAAAACGATCCGAAGCATTGAATATTTAACAGTTTCAGGCGAGCTCGCGAGATTGAATATTGCACGGGAAGCGATCACACCAAGTTTGTACACGTACAGTCATGAGCACCAAGATGTACATACATTTACTAACTTTTAAAAGTGATTTTCTTTTACTGTATTTAATGCAATTTAAAAAAAAATATATCATGTGGTTACGAATTACTATGAATTTGTTATTATATAAGTCTCTCCTTTTAGTTGCAATCGTATTTTGCCAAATGTACATATAAGTTACTGTAAAAGCCCGAATTTCGGTAAATCTTAGGTTTTCCTACTAAATAAAATTTTACAAACATGAATAGGTAAATGTAAGGAATTCATAAAGAAGAGAAGATATTTCGGACTTTTACCATAAGAGTTTAGCAAATGTCAGGTGTTACCAATTACAGTTGGTAAATGTTGGTTTTGGGAATAAAACAATGACTATTTCTTAAATATCTGGCTACTGATGATGATGTCATCACCAGGAGCCAGACCAGCCTACCTAACCCATTTGGTCCCTCGTATGTACGAGGGACCAAATGGGTTACGCAGGCCAGAACCATGTACGAGTCGAGATGGTCGCAGTTACTCAATTAGGGGAAATCTGTTTAACAAATTACCAGCAGAATTAAAGAATATTCAGAATGTGAACATGTTTAAAAATAAACTCAGGGCTTTGTTAATCAATTAAGCCTATTACAGCATTGACGAATATTGTAAGGACAGAAAATCTTAAAAAGTAATATTCAATTAAACTTAAATTAAATATATGTACCTACCCATTGCTCTTTGACATTTTTATAATTGTTGCTTTTTATATTTTGACGTTGAATGTATGTATTTTTGTAGCATTTTCTGACTTTGTTCTGTGTCAATAAGAACATTAAATTTAGTATTTTTAATTTGAAAAGACGTTCTAACTTCGATGATGGGTGAGGAACGAGGTTTCTTAAATTATAATTGTTAATGTGCTTATTTTTGTGTGTACTTACTGTGCAAATATTTCGACACAAATGTATTTTTGTTATGAAATAAATAACTTGAACTTTAACTTGAACCCCGACTAGAAATGGTTTGGTTAGGTTAGAACATTGAACAAACGCGGGCGAGTCGAGCCTTGAAAATACACTCCAGTCGGAGTGTATTTTCAAGTCGACGTCTTCACGATTTTTATAATTTATTGTGTCATTTGCCCACTATATTTACCGTGTCTCTGAGGTAAAATCAGAGAGATAAGATTTACCGAGTATATAGCGGTAAAAAGTTGGCAAATCTTAGGTTATACTGGAAAATTTTAGGATTTACCGTATTTCGGGTGTTTACAGTAACATAGATATTGGTGCTAGCGGCTGTACCTATGTACTTATGTACATTGCCTCTTTTTTAAAGTAGGTGAGAAGAGTTTGAAACTTTATATAATACTTAGAAGCGAGGCGTCTCATTTCTTGTGGGTTGAGATGCGCTGCTATATTTTTTGTTTTACAAAAAAACAAACAAAGAACATCGAGTTATTCCTTTATTATTATAAACTTCTGTACAGGTTTACTTCTCCGATTAGTATGAATATAATGATGTGAAGTAACATTTTTATCCCATCGATGTGCGGTTATCCACAAGAAAACTGCTTCGCTACTCAGGACAGTGAGAGATAGTCGTAATAGCATCCTGAAAACAGTTGCGGAGAACTTTAGCTCTCCAATAATTGGTACTAACATTAGATAATAAGTTATATTAATACTAGCTGTGCCCTGCATGCGTTGCCATGTACCTTTTTTACCCTACCCTACCTACTTACCTACTAATCACCTAGCAGTGTGAAATATACTTTAAGACCAAAGTAAATACATAAAAAATTTCATAAAAATCGGTTGAGCCGTTCCGGAGGAGTGCGACCACAAACACCGTGACACGAGATATTTATATACATTCAGTCAAAAAAGTATCGGGAATAGATGATTTGTTTATGGTTCCAAGTTCAATTTTTTGTTTTTAGATTGGCACTACTGTTTTCCATTTTGGCTCGGAGTTTGAGTTGGCTCTGTTATTTAGATAAAATTCAGTGCTGTTTTTAGTTAGATCATATCTATCATCGATCAAAGAATTTGTTTTAAATTTTGCATCGCCAATAAAATTCATTAGTTCGTCTCAGAACTGTATGTTATTATTTTATTTAGGGACTAAAAGTCTTAATTATTTCTTGTTCCAAAATGTTAATCACACTGAAAACTCACTAAAAGACCTGTCAGTTCAAACTATTGTTTAAGAAGAATTATTATATCTTAAGGACACTTTAACACCTAAATTGCTTAAATCTCTTGCAAAATAAATAAGATAACAAATATTTTGTTAACGATATCTGCTTTCGCCGGATCTCACCCATTAAAGTGTCCTTGGAGCTGACCTTGAAGAGTCTTGACCTACCAATCGATACGTCAAATAGTATTGAAAGGCATCTGTGAGTTGAATTTTCTTGTAAAAATCTTGTAGTTTAAGTTTTTTAGAGGATTTGTGGTTTCATGTTCATTAGACAACGTGACGTTTAACTATTTTTAAAATCTAAAACGTGATCATAGTTTAGCATACTAAAAATATTTTATTGCGTAGGAGTTGTAAAAAAACCCTAAGCTTTCTGCAAGTACAAAAGAACCAAAGACTAAAAATCTCTAAGTCCAAAAATAGAAGTAAAACAACAGATAAAAGCTTCAAGCTAAGCACGTTAAGTCGAGATAAAAGGTACTAACAAATAAGTGCACGAACGCTACTAGATAGTCGATGTTCGTACACTAAGAACCGAAATACTCATTTATCTGTACCGTAGGATAGCTAGTGTTGGTCCGTGATTCTTACTCGATAGTTGGGAGTATGGCTAAAAATAAACACCTGCACGAACGCTACTAGATGCGTAGACATGGTGCTACGAGATGCGTAGACGTGGTGCTACGGGATGCGTAGACATCGTGCTACGCTTGCTACGCAGATACAGCTACAGCTACACGACAGTGTAGTTGCGTAGCAAACGTAGCACGATGTCTACGCAGCTACACTGACGTACCGCGCAAGCGTTGCCTGC